>CM076578.1:77800542-78406347 GCA_034641835.2 Pinus albicaulis
TGTACAGATGCTATGTTAATATCACTAATATTCTTATTTAAATTTACCAAGAATTAAAATACACTTAAAATTCCGAAGTACTTACCGTCAAAATGTAGAAATATCATAAAGGATAAATTAAATTATTATGCACTTTACCCTAAAAACGTAGAAATTTCATAAAGCATGAATTTTGGCATTCGTTTAAGATATTTTAAGAAAATATAATTATAGATATTCTCTAAAGAGAAACTAAAATTATAATTATTAAATTGGTGATTATTATTAATTAATCATATTTATGTTAAAAATTTGAATAATTAAAAAAATAATAAAATAAATTAAAATAAATCCATCAAATATTTTGAGATTCTCCAAAAACTTTTTCCTATCAAGAAAATGTATAAGGAAAATGAGATTTCTCTCTTTATAATTTGATGAAATTAAAAACAATAAACTGAACTAAAATTTTCCATTAATAATATCTCATTTTTAAATTTATAATGAAAATTGGCCAAAATCTATCGATGATTCTAAGCAACTTCAAAGCAAGACATATAAGAAAATGTATGGATTTATAGTATATACCCATATCAAATATTTTATTTTATTCAAATTTAATCTACTATAAATAGAGATCGCATGAACTCATGGTTTAAGTCTCAACTCCTACCCTTTCAAATATTCTATATCGTTGGATTAAGTGTTGTAAAATTTCATAATTTTAAATTTTAGTTATAAAATATATATTCTTTACACAAATCTATGCTTTATTTGCAAGAAGCTTTTTCCCCTGTTACCCTGTTACATATCTTATTTCTTTGGATTAAGTATTGCAAAATTCCCTAACTTTAAATTCTTGTTAAAGAAAATTGTTTCTCCCTAAAAAAGAATAACACCATTGCAAAATTCAACATCTATATCAAGAATGTAAATGACAAAGAGGCAACTCTAAAATTCCAGCTTAGCAAAAGACAACTTGTAGTGAAACAAGTCTTGATCTCAAATGGAGATGTGTCTGTTTAGTTGGTGAAAATTATTAATCATTAATTAGAAATAACCATTGAAAACTAGTAATACTTATAAAAGAACATGTATAAACTAAATTTTTAAGCTGATTTTATGTATAAAAAAAATGTGAAAAGTTTTTAAAATTATAAAAGTTGTGCAATATGCAAAATTTAGATATTTTACAATTTTTTTTAGAATATTGAATTTATTTATATAATAAAAACATATTTTAAATAATTAAAGCCTTATCCATAATTGTATTACAAAATTCTCATGAAATAAGAAAAATAATAAAATAATTAACTAACACTAAATAAAACACACCAGAAAATGTTTAAAACATAGCCAAAAAGTCATAACAAAGTATATAAATATTTTTGAATAATTATTAAAATATTAAATGTTGAAATTTTATCTAAAAATGTAATATATCATAAAATTGAAAATGAGTTAAAATGAAATTCAAAAGTGAATAGATAAGTTTGTTATCTAAATTATATTTGAGAATGGGACAACTATAAACATTTTTTATCTAAATTATACATGAGAAAGAGACAACTATAAGTATTTCTTTGGTAGTGATCAAATTCAATTCCATTTCATATGAATTTTTCCTAGTTATTATTCTAATTAGCCAATTAATAAAACCATCTCAAATACCTAAAAATATATGTTGCACGAGAACGGCTCTCGGGAAATGGGAAACCCGTTCGAGAGGTTCCTACGCTCCTGGGAGCTTTGGAACGGTGTGGGAACTTACAATTTTCAGCAAGAGCTACGAATAAAGCTGGGACACGTCTCAGAATCATTGACTATTATGATGATTGGCGTTCCACCATTTCCGACAAAATTTGCCACAAAAAAAAACTCGGTTTCTTTGTTTCTAGTAAGCTTTACCCAAAAATAAACTTCCCTTCTATAAATTTGCCCCAAAAGCCGAAAAAAAAACTTCCCTTTTCAAATTAACACACAAAAAAAATCTTTTGCTCGCCAAACTCACTCACAATCTTGGATCAAGTTTGCGAGTATGCCTCCATTCACTTCATCACTCTAATTTTTAACTTGTGAGCACATAGTTGTTCGTTGCAGCCTTGTATTCATTTGAAAATAGTGTCAGAAGCAGTGGTTCTCTACAACCAGTAACCTCAATGAGTTTTCAAATAATCTATGTTTTCTTCTAGACACTTAAACTCCAATAGTGAGGGCTTTAAATTTTCAAGGATTTCTTCTTTTCTGTCATTTCTCTTGGCGAGCTCTTGTGTGGGGCTATTTCGTTTTTCAGTCCTATCCTCTCTCTTTGCGAGCTCTTCTATTGGGCTATTTGATTTTTCATTCCCGTTTTATGTGATGTCTAAACTCTGGTTTCTTGCTTCCTTTCTGTGAAATTCCTCTTGCCATTAGTATGTTAGTTCCATTTCCTTTCAGTTTCAGAGAGACTGTCTTGTAATGATATTTATAATTTTTCATAATAAAAATTTATGTTTTTTTTCTTTGGAAAAAAAGTTGTATTAAATTAGTAAATGAATCAATGATGTGTCTGACATAGTAACATTGACGTTCCTTTCACAGGTAAAAAGTATCAAACCCATATGCCACATTGCAACATTCCACAGATTAACTTGGTTTTTTATATAATTTGTATGAGTTAGATTGTATCAATTTTCCATTTATATTTTTAGCTATGTTGCACGAGTTTTTGGAATGTGGGAACGTTGGGAACTTGGGTACGGGTGTCCGAAATGGCTAGATGTTTCCCAAACTAATTGGGAGAGGTAATATTATATAATAAAAAAATTGAAAAATTAAAATATTAAAAATGTTTTTTTAATTACATAATTTATATAATAATCAAAATATTCAAATGTTAAAATCAATTTAAAATTTTAATTTATTGTATGAATATCAAATTCAAAACTGAAAATTTGAAAATGGAAATGACTCAAGGGACACTTTTGAATTTATGAAACATAGTGAAAATCAAAGAAATCATATTAATATTCATATTTCTAGCATGCCCAATGTAGTACATAGCAAAAAAAATTGAAAATGCCCAAAGTAGAAAAGTAATACATTGTCCAAAAATGCTCAAGGCCAAAACATAACATTAAAGAGTAAAGTTGAAGATGATCATAAAGTGCAATATTCGGCATCATGATTATTCATATAAACTTGAGCCTCATTAGGCACTCCAATTTCATCATCACCATCATCAATATCAAGATAAACTATAATGCTACCCAAAGGTGATCCAACTAAACCTGCATCTGGTGAAAGATTATCCTCATCATCATCAATCTGAGAAGCATCCTCAACATCAACATTCCATCTTTTTGTCGGACCCTCTAAATACTCTGGAAGTTTCGTTGAGCAAAGTCGAAGACTACTATGCATATGAACCGGTTTCTCTGTTCTCTTAGAGGCAAGCTTATTCCTCTTAACAAAGTGAATGCAACTATAAGTGGACCAATTCCTTTCAGCTGCTGACAAACTAGAAACCTAAGATAGCAAGCATGAGGCAAGATTTCGAAGCTCTTGGGATTTCTCCCCGTACATTCTCCACTATCCAATGGGATTCCTTTGTGCATAAATGTTGATGTCTAGCCTTGCATCTTGAGAGAGTGTGGAAGGGTTTAAGGTAGAAAAATCAATAAATTATTCTCGCATTACATTTGCTTCATTAGTTGTATATATTTTTCCTATGGCATCAAGAAAGCCTTGTTTCACTTATTCATCATCAATTAGTAGAACTCTATTTGGTATCTCCATATACTAGTTTTGATTAAGGGCATAAGAAGCCATGTGAAGAGAGATATTGAGTTTGATCCATCTCTTCCTTATTATACTATGAGTTTGATGGAAGAGCTCTAAAGAGGGGTTTATATCCCAAATTATGTGCCTTACCTTGCCTACCATGGTATCAATACATTCATAAACTTCTCCAAGGTTGGGGGAATCAGAATCTGCATACCTAATCAACTCCATAATTTGAGCTGTGAAAGAAACAACATATTTACAATCAGACTGCCAATCATCATTGAGAAGCTACTCACTTATCTCTTTTTCTTGTACTGATTTTGATCCAGACCATACATTTCACTTTAAGGGAAAAATAGTGGCTTGTAAGGATGCATGTACCTTGACCATACATTGAAGAAGAATGAAGTATGTAGCATATCTTGTTTCTGCAAGTTTCAAAAACCTCTTCCTTGAATACATCCTATATATTGCTAAAGAGGCATGGTGGTTGCAAATGTACATGTGTGCATCTCTTGCATCTAAAATGAGTTTAGCAATCCAAGATATTTTTTCGATATCTTTGAGGACATTATTAAAGGCATGTACACAACAACAATTCCAAATGATATGTCTATATCAACTTTGAACCATCAAACCCGCTTCTTTGCAAATAGGGGTTGCATATGTGATTACATGTACTAGATTTGAAGGAATAATCTCATCAATTACTTCTTTCAATAGTTCAAACATGAAGGTAGCATAATTTAGTTTCCCACTACAACCAATTAATCTTAAAAAGTAGGGCCCAACTAGAGATGTAACAATAATATTCGACAATGGGCTTTGTTGAATGTCTGTCCAACCATCCATAACTATTGAACATCCTGAATGAATCAAATATTGTTTAAGAGGGCCCATAATCCCTTGCATTCTTGTCACCCCCTTATCTAACAATGATGTCTTCATTTTTTTGTAATTTGGAGGTGCATATCCTGGGCCAACATCTATGATTTTTTGAACCATTTCTTTGTAATGTGGAGACCGGGTTGTATTAAATGAAATTCCATTTTCCATAAAATAATCAGCAATAGCATCATCAGCCTCATCCTTATGTACTACATTTTAGATTTTAGAAATTTGTTCCTGGTCAAAACTAGCAAGCATATTACTCCTCCCAGAAGTAGATCCCCCCCACAAACTCAAATTAGTTTGATGCATTTTGATTAATCCAATCTTCTGTATCATGGGAAGGAGATCTAGGTACTTTAAACTTACAATCATTATCCAAGTTCATTACATTATATCCTAGGGAAGCCATATGAAGCTTTGTTAACTCCATCCTTTTCTCAATAGTACATGTACAACCCTTTACTCCATCACTATATATGGATAGAAGATGATTCCATACCCTAGTGTAACTTCCGTTAAACACGTGGTTACAAAATCTGCACATCCATTCTTCACAGCCACCACTATTTTTTTTCTTGTTTTTATTAATTTTCTTCACAAATTTTAACAAGTGTTTATTGGGGTTTGTGCTTTGTTGGACTTTACCATTTGGAATTGGAGGGACAGAAGAATTTTCATATCTACTTGCTGGTATTGAACTACCACTCTCCATGATTTCTTTGATTAATACAAGAGAAAGAAAACATATTATAAACAAAATGTACAATGAAAAGTTAAAAAATAACATGCACTTGTATACAAAAATGCAAATGCAAATGAAAATGTATTTAAGAACACACTTTTCAACAATCTATACAATAACAATTTTGTAACACATTGTAACACATTATAATAACAATTGAGATGGTGTTAAAGAAAATATAATTCTAGTTGTTCTCTAAAACAAAACTAAAATTATAATTTTTAATAATTTTTACTGTCCATAAAACATTAGAACTTTGAATTTTATACATCAATAATTTTGTTCAGATGCTAGTTAAAGGTAAAGATATCAATGTTACCATCACTAATATTCTTATCTACCTTGACCATGAATTCAAATACATTTAAATACAGTAAAAATTTAGAGATCTCATAAGACATGAATTTTGGCAGTCATTTAAGATATTTTAAGAAAATATAATTCTAGATATTCTCTAAAACAAAAATAAAATAATCATTTTTAATCATTTTTATTGTCCATAAAAATTAGGAATTTGAATTTTATGCTAGTTAAAGGAAAAGATATCCATGTTACCATCACTAATATTCTTATATAACTTGACCAAGAATTCAAATAAATTTAAAATTATTCAGTATTTTACCCTGAAACTTAGAAATCTCATAAATCTCGTAAGGCATGAATTGTGCCCTTTGTTTAAGATATTTTAAGAAAATATAATTCTAGATGTTCTCTAAAACAAATTTAAAATTATAATTTTTAATAATTTTTATTGTCCATAAAATATCAAGACTTTGAATTTTATATATCAATAATTTTGTTTAGATTCTAGTTAAAGGAAAAGATTCCATGTTACCATCACTAATATTAAAAACATAGAAATCTCATAAGCCTTGAATTTTGGCCTTAGTTTAAAATATTTTAAGAAAATATAATTCTAGATATTCTCTAAAGAAAAATTAAAATTAAAAATATTAAACTGGTGATTATTATTAATTTAATCATGTTTATGTTAAAAAATTTAATAATTAAAATAATAATAAAATAATTTAAAATAAATCCATCAAATTTTCCATATTTAAAAAAACAACGAGATTCTCCAAAAACGGTTTCCTATCAAGAAAAAGTATGAGGCAAAGGAGATCTCTCTCCTTATAATTCGATGAAATTAAAAAAAATAAACTGAACTAAAATTTTCCATTAATATTATCTCATTTTCAAATTTATAATGAAAATTGGCCAAAATCTATCGATGATTCTTAGAAACTTCGAAGCAAGACATATAAGAAAATGTATGGATTTATAGTATATGCCCATATCAAATATTTTATTTTATTCAAATTTAATCCAGTATAAATAGAGATCGCATGAACTCATGGTTTAAGTCTCAGCTCCTACCCTTTCACATATTCTATACCTTTGGATTAAGTGTTGTAAAATTTCATAATTTTAAATTTTAGTTATAAAATATATATTCTTTACACATATCTATTCTTTATTTTCATGAAGCTTTTCCGCCTACTACCCTGCTACATATCTTATTTCTTTGGATTAAGTATTGCAAAATTCCCTAACTTCAAATTCTTGTTAAATAAAATTGTTTCTCTCTACAAAAGAATAACACTATTGCAAAATTCAACATCTATATCAAAAATATAAATCAGAAACACATCAATACATTACATTTGTTTATACGTATGCAAATATTATTTTGGAGGCAACTCTAAAATTCCAACTTAGCAAAATACAACATGTACTAAAAGAAGTCTTGATCTCACATAGAGATGTGTCTGTTTAGTTGGTGAAAATGATTAATTATTAATTAACAATAACCATTGACAACTAGTAATACCTATAAAAGAACATGCATAAACTAAAATTTTAAGCTAATTTTATATATAAAAAATGTGAAAAGTTTTTAAAATTATAAAAGTTGTGCAATTTAGATATTTTACAATATTTTTTTAGAATATTGAATTTATTTATATCATAAAAACATATTTTAAATAATTAAAGCCTCATCTATAATTGTATTACAAAATTCTCACGAAATAAGAAAAATAATAAAATAATTAACTAACACTAAATGAAACACACCAGAAAATGTTTATTCATGAATTAAAACATAGCCAAAAGATCAAAACAAAGTATATAAATATTTTTGAATAATTATTAAAATATTAAATGTTGAAATTCTTAAAATCTAAAAATGTAATATATCATAAAATTGAAAATGAGTTAAAATGAAATTCAAAATGGAATAGATAAGTTTGTTATCTAAATTATATTTGAGAATGGGACAACTATAAACCTTTTTTATCTAAACTATAATTGAGAGAGAGACAGCTATAAGTATTTCTTTGGTAGTGATCAGATTCAATTCCATTTCATATGAAAGTTTCCTAGTTATTATTCTGATTAGCCAATTAATAAAACCATATAAAATACCTAAATATATATGTTGCACGGGAATGGCTCCCAGGAAATGGAGAACCCGTTCCAGAGGCTCCTACGCTCTTGGGAGCTTTGGAACAGTGTGGGAACTTATCATTTTCAGCAGGAGCTGCGACCAGAGCTGGGGCACGTTTCAGAATCATTGACTATTATGATGATTGATGTTCCGCCATTTCCAACAAAATTTGCCACCAAAAAATACTTCCTTTCTACGTTTCCAGTAAGTTTTACCCAAAAAGAAACTTCCCTTCTATAAATTTGCCCCAAAAGCCACCCAAAAACACTTCCCTTCTCAAATTAACGCGTAAAAAAAATCTTTCTCTTGCCAAACTCACTCACAATCTTACATAAAGTTTGCGAGTATGCCTCCATTCACTCCATCACTCTAATTGTTAACTTTTTTAAGAGCGCATAGTTGTTAGTTGTAGCCTTGTATTCATTTGAAAATACTGTCGGAAGAAATGGTTCTCTGTGGCCAGTAACCTCAGTGAGTTTCCAAATACTTTGTGTTTTCTTCTAAAAATTTAAACTCCAATAGTGAGGGCTTTAAATTTTCAAGGATTTCTTATTTTCTTTCTTTTCTCTTTGCGAGTTCTTATGTGTGGCTATTTCATTTTTCAATCTTGTCCTTTCTGTTTGTGAGCTCTTTTGTGGGGCTATTTCATTTTTTAGTCTCATTTTATGTGATATCTAAAATCTGGTTTCTTGCTTCCCTTATGTGAAATTCCTCTTGCCATTAGTATATTAGTTTTGTTTCATTTCAGTTTCAAAGAGACTCTCTTGACTAGTTCTTGTAAAGATATTTATAATTTTTCATAATAAAAAATTATGTTTTTTTTTCTTTGGAAAAAAAATCATATTAAATTAGTAAATGCACCAATGATGTGTGTGACATTTCTAGAATTAGTAACATTGACGCTCCTTTCACAGGTACAAAGTATCAAACCCATCTGCCACATTACATCATTCCACATATTAATTTGATTTTTTATATAATTTGTATGAGGTACATTGTATCAATTTTCCATTTAGCTTTTTAGGTATGTTAGATGGTTTTATTAATTGGTTAATCATAATGATAACTGGGCAGCTTTCATGTGAAACAAAATTGAATTTGATCACTACCAAACAAATACTTATAGTTGTCTCTTTCTCCAGTATAATTTAGATAACAAACTTATCTATTCACTTTTGAATTTCATTTTAATTCATTTTCAATTTTATGATATATTACATTTTTAGATTTTAAGAATCTCAACATTTAACATTTAATAAAAATGATAAAAAATTATAATTTTAGTATTGTTTTAGAGAATATCTAGAATTATATTTTCTTAAAATATCTTAAACGAAGGCCAAAACTCATGCATTATGATATTTCTAAGTTTTTACTATAAAGTACGTAAAATTCTAACTAGCATCTGAACAAAATTATTGATGTATAAAATTCAAAGTCCTAATGTTTTATGGACAATAAAAATTATTAAAAATTATAATTTTAGTTTTTTTTTAGAGAACAACTAGAATTATATTTTCTTTAACACCATCTCTATTGTTATTATAATGTGTTACACTGTGTTACAAAAATGTTATTGTATAGATTGTTGAAATGTGTGTTCTTAAATACATTTTCATTTGCATTTACATTTTTGTATACAAGTGCATGTTCATTTTTTTTTCATTGTACATTTTGTTTATAATATGTTTTTTTTTTGTCATTAATGTTGCTATTAGTATTATCAGGGTGATGAGTTACCTGGCTATAGGTTTATTAATGCATGGGGTTGTATATGCTTTCTTATTTGTTTAAAGTGGGCATATACAACATGATTCTATAGCCTAATAGATACTGGTTGTCCTCTTATCATATGGTTGTCAGTGTTTTTGATGATTTCTGGTAAGGAATTTGAAGGCTTGCAACATTACCATGATGTACCATTGAGTCTATAGTTTATAATAGATATTGGTTGCGGTCATGGCGAAGCTTATTTTCCAATCTATCCACTCATAAATGTGCGGGGCAGTATATCCCTACTTTAGGATAGTGTATCTGTTTTAATCCTATCTGGGCATATACTGCCCCGCTCATTTATGGGTGGATAGACTGGAAAACAAGCTTTGCCTTTTATCATAAGATTGACAATGTTTTTTATGATTTCCTGTATGGAATTTGAAGACCTACAGCATTACCATATTGTAATATGTATTTTTTTTAATGTTGAGGGTAATGATCAATTCAATTCAAGATAATAGAGTTATAAAGATAATAAGAAAAGTTATGCAAATAGTTTAGCAGTTAGCTTTTGGAATATTTTATTTAGTAAAATCTTTGTGAAAAATTGAAAGATTTTATTTTGAAACTTCATAATAGAGTTCAAAAGCTAGATTAAAAAAATCAATGTATATCATACGCTATCTTTAATCTTGTAAACATTAAAATAACCATTTCTTCCCTTTGAAAGATTTTTTCTACTACAACCAATATTAATTGAATAAAGTGTTTTCACAAACGTATAGTAGCGAATATATTGTTTTCCTTCGTGTGTGAACTTCCCGTAGGAGAAAAAGTTATAATAGACTCTATATTAAATATTAAATATGTTTCTCTTAAGCTTTTCAATAACCCTCACTATCCTTGGAAAAGGATCGGACCTTTAGTCTGAGTTGAGAATTCTTAGATCGACGAGCCACATTTCAATATTATACCTTCCGTTTGAATTGAGAATTCTTACATGCACGAACCGCGTTTCAACATTCTAATGCCTCTTGTTTAATTTAAAGTATTATTCATTCATAACACGTCATTCACCATTCAAACTTTGCAAATTGGTCACAGAAAATGAAATTGTTCCTAATCATCCAATGCACCTTTCAGTACTTTGTGTCTATTCAATCCAACATGGAATTTTATAAAAAAATGTATTTATATACTTTTTGTCTATTCAGTCTATCTAACATGGATTTTATCAATATTTTATTTCTATGATGAGGGGCCAAATCGGGATTGCGTTGGAGAGGTGCTTGGCTTAGGGTTTCTATAACCCTGCAATGGAGACACTCAGGATTCTCTCTATTCTCGCGGTGGCCTGATATCACTCTCCTACGCACTTCGAATGACTGTTTCTGACCTCTTCACATGGAAACACCTTTGGGAGGGGTGGGATCCTACCCCCTCCTATCACTACACCCTCTGACACTTCCATTCGGACCATTTCCTCTCAAAAACCATCCACTGACACAGCAGAAGGGCAAACGAAATCAAACGAGGTGAAAAAAGACAAGCAGGACCCCCAGAGCGCTCCATATGCTCAGCCAAAAGTATCCTCTGCTACATGCATTCCGATAGCAGTAGATCGTATCAAAATAGATCTCCCTAGACATCGCATCAATGGAAACATTCAGTTCATGAAGGACCACGCCCTCATCGGCAAGTTTATAGACCTCTGGCCAACTGAAAAAGTGCTTCAGGGATGGATTGCCTCAAAATGGAAGCCCAAGGGGCATGTCACTTTGCAGCTGGGCCCTAAAGGATTCTTCACAGCGGTTTTCAACTCTTTGGAGGATAGGAATCGCATCTTTGATGGAGGCCCTTATTTTTTCAACTCTGCAAGCCTTTATCTTCGTGATTGGATTGAAAGATTCAACCCAAACAAAGAATACTTCAACTGGGCACTAGTTTGGATTCGCATGTACTCCTTACCATTGGAATACTGGGATGAGGAAACCCTTAAAGACATTGGCAATGGATTAAGGGAATTCATCAAGATCGCGGAAGAAACCAAAATCAGACGATACACTTCCTATGCGAAGATCTGTGTCTACATGCATCTCGCCAAAGCCCTCACCGATTCGGTAAGCCTCTTTCATGATGAATTTGAATGGGTACAAACTATAGGTTACGAACATGTTCCATTTCATTACAGAAAGTGCCATGAACATGGTCATCTTTTCAGAGATTTCCCTCTGAACACCCCAGCCAAACCTTCCCCTCCTTCAAAAAACACAGATGCAGAAGGCTTCACCAAAGTCTCTAGTCTAAAGAAGCACACAAAAAATCCCTCTGCAACGCCCTCAGCTCCTAACATTCCCTCCACCAGCAAAAACTTTGAAATCCTTACCTCCCATGTTTCCTCGAAAGGAGGCCCCTCGAAACCTTCCCCAGATAACCCAATCTCTGACATTCCTGACCCCAAAGCCTTGCCTCAAAATACGTCCACGTCCCTTTCTCCTTCTATGCCAAATGTTCCCCCACCCCTGACCAACAAGGAGAAAGCCATTATCATCAAAAATTCTCATATGGAAATAGATGGAGATCCCCCCTCTGCCTCTCAGTCAAATGAATCTATAGATGACAAGAAAAAGCCTACCTATATGGAAGAGGAACCTGAAAGCATCGATATTGGCGACTTGGATATTCTAGCCCTAGAGCTTGCTTTCCCTCAAAAGGATTATGAAAATATTCCCAACAGGAAAATTGATAGCCTTGAAGTTGTAATCTTTCGTGCGCAACAAAGAAACTCTTTAGGAATACAAGCAAGCAGTCACTGGGATGGAAAAAAGATAATGAAAGAGTAAAAAAAAAGAGGGTGCAAGACAGATCTGCAAAGAACAATCATAGTGGGAGAAATTCTTGTGGAATCTGGGAGGTATCCCAAGCTAACTAAGTTCTATCGGCCAATCCCCAGAAGTTCCCAATGAAGTTAATCTCATGGAATGTAAGTGGGCTAAATAGCCTTTCCAAACATCGGATGATTAAAAATATGATATAGCAATACAAGCCAAAGATAGTCTTCCTCCAGGAGACAAAATGTAACAGCAGCATTCTGGATTCCATCCTCACCAAAACATGGATTGGCTGCAGGTCAGTATCAGTTGACACCTATGGAGCCTCAGGAGGGCTGGAAATTATTTGGAACCCCCAGCTTATCTCCCTGTCAGACTTTCATGCCAACCATAATTTCATACAAGCCACCTTCCACTTGGTTGGCTCCAATTCACATGGGCACCTCACCAATGTATATTTTCCTCAAGACCTGCAGCATAAAATTTCCCTCCTCTCCACAATTTCTGCCCTCAACTCCACTAGACGCCATCCTCTATGGATCTGCGGGGGGGACTTCAATATGATAACCAGGTTGGAGGAAAGAATGGGAGGCATAAATAAACTTGAGATGGACAGCGCTTGCTTCAAAGATTTTATACAAAAAAAATTGGCTGATAGACCTCTCTTTCCCTAATGGGATTCATACTTGGACCAATAAAAGAAGTGGCCCTCGACAAATAGCCTCCAGATTGTATCGCTTCCTCATCTTAGACAATTCTATCCATTTAGGAGGTGAATTTCACACCTCAATTTTGCCTCTGCTAGGTTCTGATCAGTGGCCCATTCTCCTGCAATGGTCTCGCCCAGGAAAAATAAAAAAAAGACCATTCCTCTTTGAATCCTTTTGGCTCATCCACCCAGACTTCAAAGAGATGGTAATAACATCTTGGAATGGATACCACCTACCCGAGGGATCCAAAATGTTCCAGTTCTAGCAGAAGCTTGAACACCTCAAATTCAAACTCAAAAAATGGAATGAAATCAGCTTTGGAAATATCTTTTCTCACTAGAAAGAACTCAAACAGCAAATGGGTGAGCTACAACAATGCATCATCAAGGAAGGTAGATTGGATACTTACGACGCTCTCGAAAAGACCCTTCTCATAAAACTGGAGGAGCGACGTCGTCAAGAGGAAATCCTTTGGCGTCAAAAGTCTCAGATTCGTTGGCTTAAGGAAGGAGAGAAAAACAGTAGATTTTTTCATCGTTCCACCATTCAAAGAAGGAGGCAGAACATTATAGCCTTCCTCCACAATAGTCAGGGGGAGCATCTTGAGGAACAGGAGGACATTGAATGGGAACTCCTCTGCCACTTTAAAAACATTCTCCAGGAACTGGCCGGAGACAGAAGGCCAGCCATCAACAGGGTCACCCAACATATCC
This sequence comes from Pinus albicaulis, assembly GCA_034641835.2. NCBI lineage: Eukaryota > Viridiplantae > Streptophyta > Pinopsida > Pinales > Pinaceae > Pinus > Pinus albicaulis. The sequence continues at coordinate 77,814,339 of CM076578.1, forward strand.
CTAAGATAATCACTAAGGATCATAAGTCTATGTTGCTCAAACCTATTTCCCTTCAGGAAGTAGAGCAGGTCATGAAGAAACTCAAAGACAACAAATCCCTTGGTCCCGATTTCTTCACAACAAATTTCTTCTACTTCTTCTCGGAGCAGATCAAATTGGAGGTATGGGATTTAGTAGAGGAATAAAGGACTCTTCATTGGATTATCCCATCCCTTAATACTACCTTCCTCGCCTTAATACCCAAGGAGGAAAACTCCAGTACTCCTGACAACTACAGGCCCATTTCTCTTTGCAATTTCATCTACAAACTCATATCCAAAGTCATTTCCAATAGGCTCAAACTGCTACTCCAATTTCTCATCTCACTGGAATAGACAGGATATGTTCAAGGCCACCAAATTCTCGATGGTATCATTCTCACTCATGAAGTTATCCATTCTTTGAAACACCTCAAGAGGGCAGGTATGTTTCTAAAGTTAAATATCTCTAAAGCATTTGATAAATTAAGCTAGCAGTACATCAATCAAATGCTTGTTTCTTTTGGATTCAATCCTACGTGGACACGTTGGATCATGCACCTTATCTCCACCCCTAGGTACTCCATCTTGCTCAATGGAAATCCCTCTGCTCCCTTATCTTCCACTCGTGGCATACGTCAGGGGGATCCCCTTTCCTCCTTCATTTTTTTTCTCATGGCAGAGGGGCAAGGCCATCTCATTCACCATGCTTCCTCCAAAAACACTCTCAGAGGTCTCTCCCTTTATGACCACCAGAAATTAACCCATCAACAATTCGTTCATGACAACATGCTGTTTGGCCACCCCTCTGTGCAAGAAGCCAATTCTCTCAAATCACTGCGGGATACCTTCTCGGAAGCCTCTGGCACCACCATAAATGCTGGCAAATCCCAAATATCCTTCTTCAACATGCCTGCTCCCACTCAATGCAACATAGCCCATCTCCTAGGTTTCTCCGTAGTAGTTCTCCCTTCCAAATACCTTGGAGCTCTGCTCTTTTACTCTGTAATCAAACACTCCTCCTGGAAAGAGCTTCTGGATAAAATTGAGGCTTGTCTTTCCTCTTGGACCTATATATCGCTCAACATTGCCAATAGACTTGTTCTTACCAAAGCCATCCTCCAATCTATGCCTTCATATATTTTTTCTGTTCTCCTAGCCCCCAAGTGGGTCCTAAAGCAGATCAGAAATCTTCAACGCAATTTTCTCTGGGGTTCTATAGGGCTAAAAATAAAATGGGCACTTGTGAAATGGATAGAAGCTTGTGTTTCGAAAACTGAAGGTGGTCTCGGTATAAGAGATCCCCTACACAGTAACGCAACGATGGGGGCACGAATATGGTGGCAATGGCTCTCCAAGACAAATACTCCTTGGGCCCAACATTGGGTGGCCAAATATGTAAACGATAGACCTTCAGTATATCTGATCAAACTCTCCCCTAAGACCTCTGGCTCCTTCATATGGAACTCTGCTAAACAACATAGCACCTTTATACAAGCCCGTAGCTTTTGGGAGATCAACTCTAGCAATTCCGCCAGACTTTGGGAAGACTCATGGCAACAAATGCCAGCACTGGCGAACCTTTTTCAAAAACCGAAATGGAAAGAAGTTCTACAACAATTAGAGAAAAATCAAGTTAATTTATTTTGGCATCAACAACCCAGTCAAGGCTATCGTCAATGGATTCTGGTAGCTCAATGGAAGGTGAACTGGCAGGAAGAAACTTATGAGGAAATTGATCAAGAGCTAAAGTTTAGGAAAATCCAATTTTCAAACTAGGAAGATAAGTTAAGATGGGGGAATACTCCTCATGGATCCTTCACCACCAAAGAGGCATATCAGTTGCTCGTCCAAACCACGTAAGTTCAAAAGGACATTCTCTGGACTGAAGTTTGGCGGCCAGGCATCTGGCCCAAAATATCTAATTTCCTTTGGCTCCTTAGCAAGAAGAGGCTTCTCACATGGGACAATCTCCTGAAAAGAAGATTCATAGGAAAATCTCGTTGTCCCAATTGTCCCAAGCATGCAGAAGACATGCCACAATTATTGGACTCCTGCACCATTTCTAACTCTTTGTGGGAAAAAATTGAGATCTGTTGCAGAAGAACAGGTAGAATCAAGGGAGACGTCATCAACACCATTCGACATTGGCCCTCTAAACCTTTCAACAAAAACCTGCTCAATAGCTTATGGTCCATTCTCCCTAGATTCATTCTTTGGACTGTTTGGAAAAAACGGAATAAAATAATTTTCAAATATGAAAGCACCCCCCTGGATATCCTTTGGACGAGCCTCTACAGCAACCTTCAGGAAACCATTGCTCTCCAATCTTGGCAATATTCTCACATTCCCTCCACCGTGCGTGAGAGAATCATTTGGGAGAACAGGCATCTATCCATTCCTCTTCATCACCACCCCACTTCTATTCCATCCACCCATCTAGACTCTCCCAGTTCTTGGTCTCCTCCTCACATCAGCTCTATCAAGTTGAACTTTGATGGTGCCTCTAAAGGCAACCCGAGAGCAGCAGGCTTTGGAGGTATTTTTCAGGATTCTTTATGCAACACTCTCAAAATATACTTTGGCTCAATTGGATGGGACTCCAACAACTCAGTTGAGCTAGAAGGATTTTGGCAGGGTCTCCTTATTGCAAAAGAAGAAAACCTCTTCCCCCTGGAAGTAGAAGGGGACTCTCAAATCCTCGTTGAGGCCTCCACCTGACTCCAGCAAGGCACCCCTGCCTCCAAAGTTTCTACCAGCTGGTGCCTCTTGACAATATTAGAACAAATTGAACACTGGCTCAAAACCTTTCAGGCCATTTCTTTCAAGCATATCCAGCGCACTACAAATAAGGTTGCGGATCACCTAGCCAATAAGGGAGTGGAACAGAATCTCCCCCTCTACAAGGGCTCTCTCAACAGTACCAATGACGAAACTCTCATTTATGATTTCACTCAACTGGTGCATAAGGATTACACATTCCCGGATGCGGGTGTTTAAAGGCAACAATATGGTGGCTGGCCCTTGGAGAGACATCTAGCCAAGCCACCTACCCACCTCTGCGAATGGTACCAAGGCCTTAAAGGCCCTTGGGTTTCAACATCAAGCATTCATCGCTCGCACATTCTGCCATCACCCCGCTACTACTTACCTGATGCATTCAATGGAGACGCGTCCACCCATATTTAGCACTTCTTTGTTTGCCTTCTCGAGCTCCTTCTCTACAACTCTACATTCGGCTCGCATCTTAGCATTCGGCCATCTCGTGGCCCTACCATACTTTGATCCTTGCGCTCAATTCTGCATCCATTTTCCCTCTGCTGCCACCCCGCTGTCGTGCTCACCTCGCACTTCCCCTTGTACTACTCCGCCTTCTTGTCTCTCACTTAAGCCCACTGATTCGCCTTCACAGTCACCCCCTACAGCCTCGTGCATGCATTTGCCTTCCCATTCCGCCTCTTTGTCCTCACACAAGGTCTCTCTATCTTCCCACTCAGCCAGCATGCCGCAAAGATGTAGTCGGGGTCATGGGAGAGGAATTGGCTCTCGTCGACCCCTTCCTATCCATGTTGTCTCCAGCTCTCAGCCTCTGGCTGGAAATGTTGCCCATTTTCATTTCAGCAGCACCATTGACAAGCCCAGAATTATAGCCACCATCACGGTAGTGTTCCAGGACGAGCAGAATTATAGGAGTGCGTCAGGCCCCAACAAGCACAGAAGGAAGTCCACGATTTCTGTCAGGCCTCCCTAGGACTCCAGAAAATCTCTCGGATAAGCAAAAGCGGGATACAAGCTGCACTTCCTCTTTGGAGAATACTGCCCAGCATTCCAAGGAAAAGGATGAAGGTGTCGAGGACGATTACAACTACCCAATTGTGGAGAAAATCCTCCCTCACACAGGGACAACTAGCCATTTGAGAGGTCTCCTTACCTCTTTTTGGTTTTTGCAATGATTTACTACATGCGTAGGCACAGGACTTGGAAATACTATGACAATATTGGCTATTTGTGTAAACTCTGGTTTTCAAATAACTCTCTCAATGCTGGTTTCCCAATCATGGCCAACATCTATGAGGTCGGTTTCCCCCACAGGGACAGTCTAATTTTTGTTTTTTGACTCAAACTACCTCCGGCGTTGGCTAGCTTTGCAGCCCGGAGGCTTGTCTTGCATTGTACATTATGTTCTATATTAATAGATTAAACCAACTTGGGAAAAAAAAAACATGGAATTTTATAAAAAAATATATTTAGAAAAGTATAACTTGTGATTTTAACATCTTTGACATCGACTTGTATTTAGAGAATAAAACTGAAGAATTTATGGAATTTAGAGTTTAGAAAAGTGGCTATTTATCTATTTTATTAGTTGTTGTTTATTTATTTTATTAGTGGTTGTTAAGGTTGTAATTATGTCAATATATTTGTTTTTTAATTATTATTAGTTTAGTATTAATAAATATAAAATATAAAATTTAATTTTGCAACAATGCAATGTGAATTACTTATTCTGTAATATTCTTTTAATGCAATTGTAATATTTTTGCCATAAATTTTCATTATTAAATTTCATAAAAAATAATCTAAAATTAAAATCTTTAAAATAACTCATATTCATCTAAATAACATATTTATGTTTTCTTTAACGCTTCAACTAGTAGGAGTAAAAATGTAAATGAGCAGATTTATTAGTGTAAAATCCTTAAAATAACTCATAGTCACCTAGACTACATATTTATGTCTTTTTCAACACTTTTTAACAAGTAGGAGTAAAACTGGAAATGAGCAAACTTACTTGTAGTTGCTACCCACCAAGATTTCTTAGTAGGAATTATTTTTTCCAATTCATATATCAATTTACAATTTTTTTAAAGCATAATTTCCACATAAGTGGCAGGGACTACACTCTCATACAATACTTGTTATACTTACCTTAATATAATTGATGTAGAGTTAAATTTGTTTGCCTTTAGTTTAAATTAAATCATTTTATTATAAAAAAAAATTGGTTTGTCAAGTATTAAACCATTTTATTATAGTTTTTTTTTTTTTTTGGTCTGTGAAGTGGTCTGAGTTCATTACAGATTACATTAGGCTTGATTTGTGATCGACCCACGAGACCGAGACTGAATTTAACTTTTCTCCCTTCTAGACTGAATTTAACTTGTCTCCTCCTCCTAGCACCACACCATCACTAAGCTAACTAGATTTAACTTTTCTCTTTCCCTAGCAAGATCCCAACAACCTCTTTGAAGTTGATCCTGGGTCACCCTTTTGACTAGACTCATCCTCAAAAAATTGTACTAGTAAAACTTGACATTTTATTATAGTTTAGAAAAATATATATTAATCTAAATATTCAATAACTATAAAATAATTACTTTATATTTTTTAAACTTCTTAAACAAAATGATATTGATTATTTTTATCTTATCCAAGTTATAAAAAAAAAAAAATTCAGGTAAAAAAAAAAACTATTTATCAGAAATTTAAAATGTATTAAAATTTTTAAAAATTAATAAATAAAAAAATATTGTTTATCGTATGTACTAGATGGTACGCTCTTTTACATTAAATTTTGCACTTATTTCATGGTCCGCATGACATGACCATGTGAGCCTCGTTAATGTGATCTCCATCATGACCTTGGTTAACCTGATCTCGGGCGTTGTCTTTTCACTATCCATAAATTTATTGGTTCACTTAACGATTTTGTTTTTTAAAGCATTTACGAGAAATGCAGCGTAATTAAATTCTCATTCTGTTCGTTACTTCACGATTTTCATTACTTTATCATTGTTTTCAAAACATTTAATTGAACTGTATATTATTTCGGTTAAGTCTAATTATGTCGCTTTAGTGATGGGATTAAGTTCCTCAATATATGTGGTCTGTGTTATTAATTTTTTAACATATGAACACTTCCTATACAAAACTATATGCGGCTCTCCATCTATGAATTTCGTCGATGGACTATAACAGCAATCAAATATTTCTTTCACGCTTGAGAAAAGTGGGTCATGGTGTTCAGTACATGGGAATCTTGTGGCCAAGGACGATAATCATTTTTTCAACTTTTATGCATTCATTCATGGTTGTGCAATGTTTTGCATTCAATCCTCGTTGTGCAATGTACATTTTGTCATTTTTTAATTTAGTTTGTATTTACATGTGGTAAATGTGTTAGTTAATTGTTTTGGGTAGAAAATGAGAGGAAAGGTGGAATAAAGACCATTTTCAATATAGCAAAATGAGTGGATAGTCTTATTGGAGGCTCATTTGGGGAAGTTGTGTTTAATAAATTTAAAGTTGAAATAGATATTTGTTTTGAAATTTGAAATTCTACTTTTATGTAAATTATTGAAAATGACAATTTAAAGTTTTCCAATAGATTTAGAAAAAAATCAACTTCAAACATTGAATTTACAACTAATTATATATGACAAGAGTCTTATTTTCCCAAGATAATTCCCTAAACCTTAGGTTGAGGACTCATCAAACTCACGATTACTAATTCATTATAATTACATTTCATCAAATCAAATTCATTAATCCACAAGTTTTTTAGCTCACAAATTTTATGTAACCTCATGCATCAATCTCTCAATCCTCCCTTTAAAATTGTGATATGAATTATCTCTCTAAAATTTGTATTCCCATCATTATATAACTCACATTCATGGATACATCTAGGTACCTTTTGTATAGTTAGTAGTTTTTGTATATCAAAAACTTGCTCCATCTCGAATATCCATGTTATGGGATCATTACCAACAAACGTCTTCATATAATCTTGACAATGAAATAGTTCCTTGGTCTTATTTGAAACTATGATTTTGTGGATCTTGGTGTGATGAATAATCAAGTGTTTTGGACTCAATCATCTTATTTACTAGATGTGTTAATAATTTATACATATGTTATTGGAACTTGATCCTCATATTCTCCTTATCCTATCCTTGAGGAGGATAATTTAGAAAAAGGAGGTTTGATAATTCCCTCATAAAGTCCTCCTTTGTGTACTTGTTAATCTTCTTACATAACATCTCTTTGTGATCTTCTTTACTTTTTATCTAGGTTTAGAGATGATCAACATTTTTCTTAAGTTCATCAATACACCATTGGTTAGTATCTTTATAATTCCTAAATTGAATTCCTAATTACCACACATCAGTTCAACCTCGTTTTCTATGGTAATATCCATGCTTTTGATTCTATTCCAACATGGACATGCATAATTCCAATTCATCATTTCTCTCTTGTGCTTTAAATTAACTTTTAGAAGTTTTTGCAAGAATTTCATTTGGATTATTACATCTAGTCATGCCAATATTTGGTTTTGTATTATCTTATGATTAAGGGAGTGTGTGACAGTTATCTAATATACCATTTATTTTTTAATAGCTTAATTAGTCCTTCATGAAGCTATCTCAAGAGGATGGACTATACTCTAAGCCATACTGCTCAATTCCCAGTTACCTAAGAATGATATCCTTATGTTTTATATTCATTGCCCCATATAGAAAAATGGTTTAAAGGTAATATAAATATGGTGTTAGTTATGACTACGGAGCTTCCTATGTATCCTAGGGTATATGGAAGATCACATTCCAAAAGAGATTTTTTGTAATACAATATTGCTCACTAAGGACCAAGATTGACATATAAGGGCATCCAAAGATAACCCATTTTTTGTTCTTTTTATATATATGCTTTTCATATATGATTTTTCCTACCAACATAGATCCATCTTAACTCCGGATCTATCAAGCGTAGAGAGGGATCAAATCTCTCGAGGTACAAACCTCTTTTATGAGTGAAAAACTTGAGGAAATGTTTTCACTTTGAGAGATTTGATCCCTCTCGGTTCTTGGTAAATCCCGAGTTAAGATGGATCTAAGCTAGTTTCAATCGTGTGTGGCAAAGGAAAATCTATCGAAAATATGATTAATTTTATCAATAATATGTAAATACATCTAATATTAATATAATCATTTTAAATATATCTATATGTCTAAGATTTATCTGGTCATTTTAATTTTAATTTTTCTTAGTTAATTGAGTTTGATGAGATGATAAATATTGTTAATAAGTTTAACGATGAAATACAAATTTTGAATGCAAAGTGAGAAAGTAATAGTGTTGAATGATAGAAAATGTGAATAATAAGAATGTAGTCAATTACAAATAGTCTTCATTGTGAGCAATCTCAAACTATTTTCTTCTACTATTCTTATTGTCACCCTTGTTAGTTTTTTCATCTTTTCATATCGATTATATGAAAAGGACAATTGAAATCATGAACCATTTAAATATTTAGCTCGATTTGTTGTTGTAAACGTCATACCTTGTCTCTCTTCCTCTCCAATATTAATATTTTGAATTACTATAACACAAAAATCAATGTACATTGTCAATAATTTTTCGTGCTTACACTGAAATTCATGCTCAATGTCAATCCAATCACTTTAACATTAATGTACAATCATACATCAAATTACATCAAATCAAAAATCAACATATACGTTGAAATATATGCATGTAATCGAAGCAATTAAATAAGATTAGAAAACAACATCTACATTGAAATCAATGCATTTAATGCAAGTAATCAAATAAGATTAGAAATAAACATCTACACTCAATTCAATGCATCTAGTGCAAGTAAGAAAATAGGATTAGAAACCAACATATACACTTAAATCAATGCATCTAGTGAAAGCAATCAAAGAGGATTATAAATCACCTTCTACACTGAAATCAGTGGATTTAGTGTGAGCAATCAAATAGAATTAGAAATCATCTACATTGAAATCAATGCATCTAGTTCAAGAAATCAAATATAATTAGAAATCAACATCAACATTGAAATTAATGCATCTAGTGCAAGCAATCAAATAGTATTAGAAATCACCATCTACACTAAAATCATTGCATTTAGTGCATGCAATCAAATAAGATTTAAAATCATCTACATTGAAATCAATACATCTAGTGCAAGTAATCAAATATCATTAGAAATCAACATCTACATTAAAATAAATGCATCTAGTGCAAGAAATAAAAAATAATTAGAAATCACTATCTACACTGAAATTGATGCATCTAGTGCAAGAAAGTTTCTTCCCTCTCTCCCCCCTCTATCTATATCTTTATCTCCCTCCATCTCGCCTTCTTTGTATCTCTATATCGCACCCCCAACATTATGGGAATTTTGAGGTCTAAAATGGGCCTCCTAAATAAATTATAAAATAATAGTGGAAATAATAAAGTAATATTTGATTACATTGTTAAATTTTCGAGGGAAAAGGGGAAAAACTACTTTTTCAACTTGTATTTTCAACTTATCTCCCTAATTTTTTCCTCAAATTTTGAGCGGGAACACTCATTGGATGAAGAATTTGATTCATCATCCAAGGTGTACCCATGTTGCATACTTTTGATTGATCCTGCTACACGAAAAATGAGAAATACATGAAAATCGTGATTGTAATCACAATTTTTCATGTATTTCTCATTTTTCGTGTAACAGGATCCAACGAAAGTATATAACATCAGTACTCCTTGGATAAGGAATTAAATTTTTCATCCAACAAGAAATCCCGCTCGAAATTTAAGCAAAACATTAGGGAGATAATTTGAAAATACAAATTGAAAAAGTAGTTTTATTATTTTAATATTTTTTTTATATTTTTTGTTTTTACCCAAGAAATTGTGAATCATCCCCCATGGTTGACATCATCATCTTAAATGTTATTGGTTCTTATAAAATTTATTTTGGTTCTAATTTTTTCTTAGGAGGCCCATTTTAGACCTCAAAATTTCTCTAATGCACGCACACTCTCTCACTCCATATCTATCAATATCTCTATCCCTCCCGCCCTCTCTCCATGTATATATTCTTTCCTCTCTCCACCTTCCATCTATATCTCTCTCTCCCTATCTATCTCTATATGACCAAAAAAACATACATTATATTTCTCCAATATATATATATATATATATATATATATATATATATATATATATATATATATCACTCCCTCCTCCTCCTCCTCCTCCTCTCTCTCTCTCTCTTCCCCTTCTCTCCCTCTCCCCCGCTTCTATCTCTCTTCCCTCTCGTTGTAACCTCTCTCTCTATCTCCATCTTCCTTATCACTCCCTATCTCTCTCTCCACCTTTCTCTCTCTATGTATTTCTTCTTACCTCCCTCTCTCTCCCCCTCCAACTCCATCTATGTTTCCCTACCTCTCTCTACTCTCTCATATAGTCTCTCTCTCTTCCTTCCTCTATCTCTCTCTCTCTCTCTCTCTTTCTCTATCCACCCTGCAACTCTATTACTATATGCCTCTTTCTCTCATTCTATCCCCTCTTCTCTCTATCTCTTCTTCTTTGTCTCTTTATCTCACCCCCAAACATACTCTCTCTCCATCTCTCCCTTGTCACTCCCTCTCTCTCTCCACTTCTCACTCTATATGATCCATGTGGATATTGGTGGCCACCCGCCTATTCCACTTGGGGCCCCACCATTGTTTCTTTCCATTTTTCAGTTTCCTTAATAATAGCACAATTTACTATTTTTAGTAGCTTTTCGGGTCCTAAACTTCCGGAGCCGTTTTGAGGCCCTAAACGACATCTTTTGGGCATCGCTTATTCGACAAATATGATTTCGGCCCGAGATCAAAATTCACGATCAGAAATTGTAGTCCTTAGATAGATCTTTTTAATGATGTATCATGTGTGTCAAACGTAGATAGTATGCCAAAGTTACAACCCCCGTAAATTGATCTACCAATTTACCCCGACAGGGCCCATATTCTGGTGTTTCATCTCCTAGAGTTAGGTTTTTGGATGTTTAGGGTTTTCCATTGTTTCTCAATAATATATAGGCCTTCGAGCCTCATTGTAACATAGATTTCAGAGGTTATAGCCGCCACATCTCTTCTCAAAGATAATCTACCATCGCCCTAGCTAGTTTATTTCCATTCTGTCTGTAAATAGATTTTAGTTCTTTGATATTAATGAAATGAAGTGTTATTTCCGCTACATTTTTATATTTATTGTTATATGTGTATTCTTTTGTGTTCCTACATAAATCCAATTCAGTGGTATCAGAGCAGTTTTCTCTTTCTCGATCCTTCTTTGCATGTCCCCAACGAGGTCGGGGTGTAAGGAGTTAGGGCTTGATTTGGTTAAAATTTTACAAGATTAGCCTCGCAAACCCCGATGGCCGCCAATGGAGGACGAAACAAAATATGAGGTAGGAGGAGATCCTATCAAAATATTACTTAAGAAGGCCCTCAAAAAACAAAGGAATGTGATGATGGATAAATTTTCCTAGATCCTTCAACGAATTCCCACTGCTGGCACATCTACATCCAACAGCCACTCTAGAGGTGCAACTCCTTTTAAGGTACAAGTAAGCTTTTACATACCCATATTTGAGTGCCAAATAGATGCAGACACCATAGATAGATGGTAAAATATATTAGAAGGATATTTCTTAGTTCATGACTTTTCCAATGGGAAGAATATTATTTTTTCACTCCTCAAACCTACCCCCATGTCAAGGATTGGTGGGAAACCTACTGTGAGAAAAATGACAAGGGGGAACCCTCTCTATTCTCAGTCGTACCCACTTGTAATTCTTTCCGAGATGCCAGCAAGGAACAATACTATCCTTTGGGGAGCTATGAGGACAAGCACATACAATGGACTACGTTGCGGTAACAAAGTGATGAAGATGTACATGAGCTGACAAATATGTTCCATACTAGACGCACAAAGTTGGGTATAAAAGTTTCGAAGAGAAATTTGGTGCTAAAGTAACGCAGTTGTCTGCATAGATACATTTAGGAGGAAACTAAATTCCTCAACATCTCCTCGCTTGGTACGGTATACTGGTATGCTGCTAAGAAGCATAAATTCAAAAAAAAGAAGCAATACTTTGGATCTACAAATCAAAATCAAGGGAAAGGCGCCCCCAAATCGTATAACAAAGGACAAATACAAGGCATGGTAGCCCATGATAACCTACCAAAGCCACAAGAAAATAACAACACCATGAAGCCGAAGAAGGACATAGGAAAGTGGTGTGAGTTCCATAAGAGCTCCACTCACAACACAAGTGAGCGTCGGGACAAGAAATCACTTGTGGCCGAGATGAGGTCTTCTGAATCAGATGCATTGCTCCGAATTTCAATGAGAACCTGACAAGGGGAATGACAAAGGGAAGACAATTATTGATGCAGAGCCAAATGACACCGTTGCCATTGCAAAGATCCAGAAGGAGGAACCAAAATATCCAGAGGAGGAGGAGCGTCTCTTCCACTCTAATATGTGGGTAAAAGGTTCCCCACTACAGTTCATTATCGATAATGGGAGCCAAAAGAACCTCATTTCAATAGAGGTCATGAAGCGTTTGGGCTTGCCGACCACAACAGACCCATAGCCATACACCATCGAGCAGCTTCACCAAGGACTGGATCTCTGCGTTAGCCAGCAATGTCGCCTTCCCTACAACATCAAGCCCTTCACGGATGAGGTATTATGTGACATTGCTCCTCTTGATGTTTGTGATGTATTATTAGGCCAACCATACTTGTGGAAGCGACAATATGTGTATGAGTCTCGACATCGTGTTGTTATTATTACTTTGGACAATAAGTTGTACAGGATACCAAAGGTACCACTGCTTGCAGCTATCTCTTTGGTTACTGCAAAAAAATGCAGTAACGTCATTTCCAAAACTAGGAAATTTGTTTTCCTAATGAGCCACTCCCAGGGCAAGAAGAAGACTATGGCCATGACCTCGAGACATGGATCCTCCACACGACAACAACAAATGGGCAAGGTCGTGGAGGAGTACGAGGAGATCTTCACCTCACCCACAGGGGTGGTTCTGCACTCTCAGGTCAAGCACCCCATCGATCTGACCCCAGGTGCGCCGCTGCCCAATGGACTGATCTATCAGCGCTTTGTTCTAGAGAACAATGAAATTAAGAGGCAGATTTAGGAGTTGTTGCAGAAAGGTCACATACGGACAATTTCATCACCCCGTGGGAGCCCGATCGTGTTAGTGCAGAAGAAGGATGGAACTTGGAGACTTTGTATTGACTATCGGGTGTTGAACAAGATCATTTTCCAGTATAGGTACCCAATCCCATAGATTGATGACGTTCTAGATCAAGTCAAAGGGGCTAAGTATTTCAGAAATACCAACTTGAAGTTTGGGTATCACCAGGTACCAATCAAACCATCCGATGTGTGGAAGACTACCATCAAAGCCAATGAGGACCTCTTTGAATGTTTGGTCATGCCTTTTGGGTTAACGAATGCTCCTGCAACCTTCATGAGGCTGATGGATGAAATATTGTGAGCATTCACCAACTCATTTATAGGATTGTACCTGGATGAAATCCTCATATTCAGCCAGACTTTGTCATTCCCCTTGTCAGGTTCTGATGGAAAGAATAGAGAATTCATCATCACAGGGAGGAAGAAGGAATGTGTATTCCTTAGGTGAATTAATGGTGAAGAGATGAAAAACATCTTGTTATCTGGTGAATTAGTTGAAAGGGCAGTTTAGCAGATCCATTGGACAACAAGAATATTTAATGGACCTACAGATTGAATATCTCTAGGTGACCATGGCTTGATCCAAGGAGAATGAAGAGAAGGGAGGATTGGGTGTATATAAGAACATGTAGACTACCCCTGAATCATATGTTGTGGCATGTTTGGAGCGTTGATTTGATAATAGTGTTGGTTAGAAGGACACTGCCATGGATTCGAAGAAGGAACATGATAGGCATTCCCCTGAGGAGGACTTGGCTCGCTTGAAGAGGGTCATAAATTTTTTGTTTAACTAACTTATGGGTAGGCTAGATCTCTTCACCCACTGCTAGTGGAAAAGGATTGTGCATAAAATTTTGAGCACATCAACGTGAAGTTTGAAAGTGTGGAGGCATAGAATATAGTGAAAATGTAGACTGAACTGTTGATCTCCAACTGGGAACTGATCAATGTTAACATTTTCAGTAAGGTGAAGGAAATTATTGGAGGGTTGCCTGGGGATGTTGTAGCTTAGTTGCAAAAAAGTGAAGCAGAAGGGGATGTAGGAGAAGGTTCGAGCAGCCAAGAAAAGGACGATAGCGAGGAAGTGGACAAGTCCAACTTTGGATAATTTTTATTCATGTATTGTCGCTATGTTTTGATTCTGGGTCCTTTTTTCAGGTTTATGGGATATTTCACTGTTTTGTTATAGTTCTTAAGGCATGTAGAAGGAATAAAATAAAATCATGGATATACTGGATTTGGAAATAGATGCTCAATATAATGAAATTTTTGATGTGATATTGTAAAAACATTTCTGACCAAGTAAATCTAGATTTTGAATATAAAAGTACCGCTTTCAAAAAAAAAAATTCTAATTATAAAATTATTATTAGTTTAATAAAATGGATGTAAATTAAAATTAAAATTATACAAAACTATGATAAGAAAAATATGTGAATCAATTTTAACACTATCCAAATTTATGACCAAACATACATGTAAAATATGAAGAATAAACAATCAACTTCCAGGATAATAATTATAAATGTGATGTATCCCACGAGATTTAGAATAGACGGTGATGGGGTGTGCTACTTAGTGTCTCTCTTGTGTGAAGGTCGTCGGTTTAAAACTCTATGGGAAAAAATATAGTCATGTTAAAATTTGTTGTGGCTTAGGACGACTGTAATCCCTAGGTTATTTTGATGGCATACATGCCCCTGGGGCACAATTTATCCATCCAAATGTTAAGGTTGTAGATATCAACTCAGGCAACTTGACAAACAAAAAAAACGGTATATGTAATATGCTAGTCATCTTCTCACTCAAAAAAGGTTCAACTTTGTTTTTTGATAATAAAATACTTACTTATAATACCCTCATATAGAAAATGAGGTATTTTGTTTTTTTTTTTTCAAATAAAATATTTCCTTATAACACCCTCTTAGGGAAATTTAGGTGGAGCATAGTAAATGACACAATATCCTTTATATTTGAAATTTATAGCTAAAATTTGGAACTTATTTTGTTAAATAAGTTGCATTCAACAATATTTCAATGTTTTTTCTTCAAATTCATAACAATTTCTAAATTAGTGCATGGAAGGATATTTTTCATATCAATTTATAGACTTATAACTCTTAGAAATAGTAACAAACAAAAGTGATGTAACAATGGAAACAAGTTATTTAATAATTGAAAACAAATGTTACTAGTCTAAACATTAGTGATCCTTCATTTAGATTTTCTTGAAGAATACATTGGAACCTTAAAGTAATGTTCCCTTAGTTTTATAGTTCACTTGATCGAGAGAAATTGTATGACTAGATTAGAGTCTTCTCATATATCAAATAAAACAAAGGATCTCCCGCAACATGATATAGTAGTATAAGTTTAAAAAAATCATAATTTTTTTAATTCAACATTGTATTGTCTCACAAAATCACGTTAAACTAGTACATTAGTCACCTAGCCATCTTAAGCATGCTTTTTCAGTAGTTGGTCTCAACTTCACCAACAAGAAACTAGATATTTTTTACCACCTACCAATAGAATAATTTTTCCAAAACTTAAAAATTATTAACAACTATAACATAGTTAAGTATCTACCATGTAATTGAAAAGAAAAAAACTTCTAACAAACATTTCAGAAGCTAAGAGATAGAAGATGTAGTAGGTGTTGGATCCATGGCAGAGGATCTCGGGGAAGCAAACGTAGCAGAAACATACTTAATGTGACACTCAATATTATCTATCCTAACATCCATATGTCCTCAAGGCTTGCAAATATATTACACATTTCTTCATGTTTTTTCTATAAGGACCCTTCCCAAAAGGGATTTAATTTTCCAGTATAGTGATATGGCATTGAAATACTACTTTTACCTTCCCTTGGTATGACCAAGGTTAGAAACCTATTTCCCAACTTCATCCATTATCTCTGAGTTTGAGGATTATTTCCTATGTCTACTTTTTAGGGTTTCCAATTATCAAATTTAATTATGGATTTCCAATGGGACAACCAAATGGAAGTTCTTAGTAGCCTCTTAGGCCCATTGTTGGGCTCGATTTTTTCCCTATGGACTGCAACCTCCCCCCCACCCCATAATTCCCACTTCTCATCCTTTGGTATTTCATATAATTAAATAGATTTACCTTCCTTCTATCAACATAGAATTGTCCCATAAAAAAAATTTGAGCTTAGAGGTAAGGCAAGTTCAAAGTCGTTGGCAAGTTCAAAAATGTGATGTATAGCGAAAGGGTGGAGGTCGTGGCCTGACCCCACAACCTCCCCCATGTGAGCGTTGTGGCTTACCAATAGGATATGACATAGTTCTTAATTTATATAGCAGCGGACATATATTTATGTTCATATGTATTTATCGGCATGGGAAAGTGTTGAAGAGGTAAATCCCCTCTGTAGATAGAGGCGATCCCACTAGCCCTAGATTGGGTCTAGCAACAATCGAATCACGCAATGACGGTGGTTCCTAGTTACAAGAAAGACAAAGACCGCGATAAGTATCCTACCTCGAATCCCACGCTGCTGTTGTCGATGAAGAAGTGGTGCTCCTTGTCCCTAGCTTGATAGATCACAATCCTTCCATTTGACACATCTAGATACCTGTACACATGCAAAGAAACAATGACATACAACGTAATACTTAAAGCATGTAACTATGTATAAGTCATAGAAGATATAATTTTTTGCATCACATAAAAGTGTAAACACAAGAATGGAACCAAAATTAGAGTCACTTATATTATAAATGATAAAAGGGAGATTAAAACCAAATGATCTGACGCTTTGATCTTCCTTTGGCGGGGCTTGCAGCGGAGCATGTCTCAAAAATGCTCATCAGGGATTTGACAAAACTCTCTCTCTCACAGGGTTCTCCTCGGCTCTGCTCTCAATAGTTTCCCAGCTATAGTTTCCTTCCTACAAGTTCAACTAGCTAGCAAATGGAGAGGGCAAGCTTTTATAGATGGAGGAAGGGAAGTTGGGATCCCTATAATCATGGGATAGGTCCTATCTCTTAGGAAGGTTCCATGAGAGGTGGAAAACCACTTCCTATACATGGAGATCTGGAGCCAAACCACTCAACTTCTTTTGATGATTCATTCTAGAGTTTTTTAGAATCAAACTTCTGCCATTTATTTTTAAAAAACATCCTTTAATAAGCTTGGCGCGAGTGAAACACAGGGACAGAGCGCCAACTTATGCGCCCTATAGTGTGGATTTCCCCCATTGTCGCGAGGGATGAACTAGCTAGTTGCGCCAAGGCTAAAACATTTGTTTTTAGGGTTTTTCAGAGGAAATTTTCTGCAGGAGGATATTTTTCCTCATGTAGGAGGATGCCATAAAGGTGTTTTCAGGGCATTTTACTGTTCACAGGTCACGGGAATAGTCCTCCAATGTACGGGACAAGGGATTGCAGGGAAGGTGACAAAATGTTGTGTAACAGATCCCCCCTAAAGCATGAGGCCTGAGAGAGAGGGAGGGGTGAAATTCTTTATGAGAACGTACCCAACTGAAAACACTGCCGCCGGAAGAACTGCAGATACAAATACAACTGATATCTCTTTTTTTCTTGCACTGATTTACATCCAGACCATGCATTCCACTATTGGGAAATAGCAGTGGCTTGTAAGCATGCATTCACCTCGACCATACATTGAAGAAGAATGAAGTATGTAGCATATCTTGTTTCTGCAGGTTCCAAAAACCTCTTCCTTGAATACATCCTATAGATTACTAAAGAGGCATGGTGGTTGCAAAAGTACATGTGTGCATCTCTTATATCTAAAATGAGTTTAGCAATCCAAGATATTTTTTTAATATCTTTGAGGACATTATTAAAGTCATGTACACAACAACGAGTCCAAATGATATGTCTATATCGACTTTGAGCCATCAAACCCGCTTCTTTGCAAACAAGGGTTGAATATGTGATTACATGTACTAGATTTGAAGGATCAATCTCATCAATTACTTCTTTCAATAGTTCAAACATGAAGGTAGCATCATTTAGTTTCCCACTACAACCAATTGATCTTAAAAAGTAGGGCCGAGCTAGAGATGTAACAATAATATTCAACAATGGGCTTTGTTTAAAGTTTGTACAACCATCCATAACTATTCAACATCCTAAATAAATCGAATATTGTTTAAGAGGACCCATAAGCCCTTGCATTCTTGTCACCCTCTTATCTAACAATGATGTCTTCATTTTGTTGTAATTTGGAGGTGCATATCCTGGGCCAACAACTGTGATTTTTTGAACCATTTCTTTGTAATGTGGAGAACAGGTAGTATTAAATGAAATTCGATTTCCCATAAAAAAATCAGCAATACCATCATCAGCCTCATCCCTATGTACTACATTTTAGATTTTAGAAATTTGTTCCTAATCAAAACTAGTAGGCATCTTACTCCTCCCATAAGTAAACCGCCCCCCCCCCCCAAAGACTCAAATTAGTTTTATGCATTTTGATTAACCGGATATTTTATATCATCAGAAGGAGATCTAGGTACTTTAAAATTACAATCATTTCCCAAGTTCATTACATTATATCCTAGGAAATCCATATGAAGCTTTGTTAACTCCATCCTTTTCTCAATAGTTCATGTATAACCCTTTACTCCGTCACAAAGTATGGATAGAAGATGATGCCATACCCTATTGTAACTTCCTTTAAACATGTGGTTACAAAATGTGCACATCCATTCTTCATAACCACCATTATTGTTTTTCTTGTTTTTAGTAATTTTCTTCACAAATTTTAACAAGTGTTTCTTTGGGTTTGTGCTTTGTTGGAATTTACCATTTGGAATTAGAGGAAGAGAAGAATTTTCATATCCACTTGCTGGTATTGAACTACCACTCTCCATGATTCCCCTATTAATACAAGAGAAAAAAAAACATATTATAAACAAAATGTACAATGAAAAGTAAAAAAAATGACATGCACTTGTATACAAAAATGCAAATGCAAATGAAAATGTATTTAAGAACACACTTTTCAACAATCTATACAATAAGAATTTTGTAACACATTGTAACACATTATAATAACAATCGAGATGGTGTTAATGAAAATATAATTCTAGTTGTTCTCTAAAACAGAACTAAAACTATTATTTTTAATAATTTTTTATTGTCCATAAAACATTGGAACTTTGAATTTTATACATCAATAATTTTGTTCAGATGCTAGTTAAAGGAAAGGATATCAATGTTACCATCACTAATATTATTATCTAAATTGACCATGAATTCAAATACATTTAAAAATTTTAAGTACTTTACAGTAAAAATTTAGAGATCACATAAGACATGAATTTTGGCCGTCGTTTAAGATATTTTAAGAAAATATAATTCTAGATATTCTCTAAAACAAAACTAAAATTATAATTTTTAATAATAAGAAAATATAATTCTAGATGTTCTAAAAATAAAAACTAAATTATAATTTACACAATTATCTCGTAAAGGCGTCGCATGATGAAAACGACTTTCCTACTTACCTATCTGTCTTATTGGTGATCGTCCGATTCTTTGTTAGACGATTGAGAAACCGTCAGCCATAGATGTAAAACAGTTAAAAATAACTAAAACCTTTGATATGGAAATCGAATTCGCATTTCTAAGGGGCACCTGGAAGTCGCATTTCCTGTAGAGAAGTGGGCACCTATAAGGATCGGGCTGTAGACATGGAGACACGCAGAATCATCTTCCTTCCCAGCCGCATTCGCTGTACAGATGGCCTACAGACATCCTCGTTCCTCGATACCTCGAAGCAGGGCACTTGGAAGCCGCATTTTCTGCAGAGAAGAGGCACTTGGAAGATTGAGAAGCGTTGATGAGACGGACAGCTGTAGCCAGAAAACATTTTGGTAGTTATTAGTTAGGTGTTGGTAGTTCTGAGAATTTCTTTTAAATGTGTTTCTGTCCTTCATTGTTTATCTATTCCTTCTGTTATTTGTTTCTTCCGTGAAGAGCTAAAAAGGGAACAGTTGCGTCTGAGTGCCGGTGAGTGCTGCTTTTTCGTTTCTCTGCAATTACTGGGTCGTTGGCTGAAGGTTTGAAGTTGCAAAGATTCACATCCGGTGCTGCTTTTTCGTTTCGCTGCAATTACTGGGTCACTGTCTAAAGGTTTGAAGCTGCAAATATTCACATCTGGCCGACTACGTGGTTAGTAAACAATACTCAATTCTTCATATGAGGTTTTTGTATTGATCTGACCCATTTCAGGGTTTTCGGTTGTCACGAAGGCATTCTCACATAGGTCAGTTGTTGGGAGAAGGGCTATAGAGAGGGTTTGTCTGCGCAGAAAGGGATTAGTGTTTTCCCCTATGAATTGCTAAGTTTTTGCAATTTATTTTGGAACATTTTTGGAGATCTGTTAGTGATGGATGCAAGAACTCGTGAGCTTCTGCGAGATAGCTAGCCTAACATCCTCTGCAGTTTGTGAACAATGAAGGAGTATCAGTACTATTTTTGTATTGAACAAACACAAAGGCATTGTTATGGCAACAGTTACATAGTTTCACCCCATACTATTGCTTGAAAACCAGAGTGCTTTCATAGCATAATCAACATTTTTTGTTTTCACCCCACATTACTGAATGAAAATCAGAGTGTTTTCATAGCACAATCAACTTTTTTAGTTATTTTCTCAGTGTGATAATTTCTTCAGGAAAATACAGTACAATAACCATTATTTATTATTTATTTATTTTCCCCTATTTGGCCAGGATTGAATTGTTCATTTTATGTGACACTGCATTAGTTTTGCCAGCATTTCTTTTATATTTTGTCCCCTGGCTCATTCCTGCAGAAGTTGAATTATAGTTGCCAAAATTTCAGACTAGGAAGACTTACTCTGTGGGAAAGTACGAAGAGTTGAACTCTGTTTAGGTGCGGGAGAGATTTTTGGCTTTGGCTTCGGAACCGTAGTTGGAACAGAAGATCCTGACCCTGATCCTGGCTTAGGCACAGTGACTGCCAGCAAAACAACCATTAAAAGTATCATCATCCATCTAACTGAAACAAACTGAAACCAAATTAATTCCATCTTATCATTAATACTGCAGGCCCCAGGTAGTCTCGATCTTTTCCCACCTTAAGTCTGTTTGCTCATAGTTATCTCTTGCATTTGCAAAGTTATCATTGTGATCAGGTCCTCCAAAAATAGCACCAACCAAAACATTAGTAACATTTGAATAAGTATATGGTTAAATCTAATCAGTATATAATCGTAACACCTTTATTGCCCAATAACATATGAGTTATTTTTTGGCATCAACTTACAATGCAGGCCTCAATGCCAATGGCCACATGGGGTTGGTCATCAACTCAATTAGTTTGGATAGAAATTGAATGGATAATTGACATTGTCGCCGGTTTGTATCAGTTCTTCATGCAAGACAGGGGTGGGCAAAACAAGGCAGTCATGCAACAATACCAAGAAAAAGCTGAATATTTCATGTGTGTAAATCATGATCAATTGTTGGGAAGTCACAACCATTAGAAAATTTGGTTTATTTATTGATATCCAACTCTGACCTTAGATGCAAGTACTTGGACCCCTGCATATTTATTATCCCAACTGAATTCTTTCATGGCCCACGTTGTCCCACCAAGTGCACCTGCATTGTCAATCATGTAGTTGAAGTAATATTCGTCTATTGTTGCCAGCTTTTCTTTTATATTTTATGCCCTGGCTCATTCCTGCAGAAGTTGAATTATAGTTGCCAAAATTTCAGACTAGGAAGACTTGCTCTGTGGGAAAGTACGAAGAGTTGAACTCTGTTTAGGTGCGGGAGAGAGTTTTGGCTTTGGCTTCGGAACCTTAGTTGGAACAGAAGATCCTGACCCTGATCCTGGCTTAGGCACAGTGACTGCCAGCAAAACAAACATTAAAAGCATCATCATCCATCTAACTGAAACAAACTGAGACCAAATTAATTCCATCTTATACGACAGTAATACCTAGGAGAAGCTGGTGGTCTCCAGTATTTCCACCTTAAAGTCTGCCTAAAATCGCCACCATTGGACCATTGTTGTAGGTTGCAGGTTCTGTTTGCTTATAGTTATCTCTTGCATCTGCAAAGTTATCATTGTGATCAGGTCCTCCAACAATAGCGCCAACCAAAACATTTGGATCAGTTCCTTGGTGGTCGAACCATGTAGCATATCCTCCTTTGCAACTAACGAATGATGGATCCTCTTTGTATGATACAATGGAGGAGGCCCTATGATGAACCTGACGAGGATAGTTTAGACCATATCCCACCATGTATCTTGTAGCTCTTGGGTTGTCACCAAGTATGTAATCAACCTACAAGTAACCAATGCTAACAGTTCAGATGGATCCACTTCTCCACCGGGGCATTGCAGTTGCTTGACATCAGATGAAAAATAATCAGAGTAGACTGTGAGGAGGAATGAGGCACTTGTCACAAAATGCATGTTGTTCCATTTCTGCCAATACAATAGCCCACCTGAACAGCCACTGAAGCACTCCTACTTTAGTCCACTTTTAACGAAGGAAGATTGATGAAGCCAAACCTGATGTTCGTTGTACACTATAACCATTCTTCTGAAGGCAAGCACACATGAAATATTCAACTTTTTCTTGGTATTGTTGCATGACTGCCTTGTTTTGCCCACCCCTGTCTTGCATGAAGAACTGATACAAACCGGCGACAATGTCAATTATCCATTCAATTTCTATCCAAACTAATTGAGTTGTTGACCAACCCCATGTGGCCATTGGCATTGAGGCCTGCATTGTAAGCTGATGGCAAATACTACTTATAACTAGATAAAGTTCAATGGATATATTGAGATTATAAATCATGATCAATTGTTGGGAAGTCACAACCATTAGAAGATTTGGTTTATTTATTGATATCCAACTCTGAACTTAGATGCAAGTACTTGGACCCCTGCGTATTTATTATCCCAACTGAATTCTGTCATGGCCCACGTTGTCCCACCAAGTGCACCTGCATTTTCAATCATGTAGTTCAAGTAATATTGGTCTTCTGTTGCTTCATGAAGCCATGCAGATGCCCACAGGAGTTCATCCTGCACAAGGCATACCAAAATATCCAAACCCAAGTCACAGATCTATCACTTCATGCACGTAATTAGTACTAACTTGCATCGAGTTGAAAAGTACTTATAGCATATCCACTAATTGACCCATAATATTTTCTCACGACTGTAATACTGCTGTCATACTTTCCTCGGTACTTGTCAGCAAACTCAAAAAGCTGCAAAAATTTTCCAAGGAATTGAATATTAATAAATTATATTAGATTCAAGCATTACCAAGTATAGTTATTGAAGCTGGGAATTGTATGAACTAATATTTCAAAATTGAGGAGAGATTTAACTGTAAAATTCAAAACCATTATTTATTATTTATTTATTTTCCCCTGTTTGGCCAGGATTGAATTTTTCATTTTATGTGACACTGCATTAGTTTTGCCAGCATTTCTTTATATTTTGTCCCCACCCATGAAGCTCAAACAACGTATTGAGTTTCTTATGAGAACCTTTTTACCCTACTACATTGTTTGATACGTCTTGAGCAATTATGTTATTGAAAACTCCATATCTCTGCACAAAATCAACACCAAAACTGCAGAACTCAAAATCTCCAAGACTAGAATGTTGAATTCAACAAATAAAAATGTCAATCCCTTATAATAGCCAAGCAGGTGTAGTTGCACAATCGGCAGACCATCCTTAAAATAGGCACATTTGCAGAATGATTAGGTACATCATGCATTATGCATATAGAAAATAGACCAAACCAAAAAAGACTCTGCAGTCAAAGCAGTGTTTTCACCTAAGCAGTGTGAGCATTATTTGAATTATAGCTCTTAAGAGCACTAAAATGCTAAATTCCAGCCATGCACTCTTTTCCCTAAATCACGTTCAAGACTCTTAAGAGCACTAAGATGCTAAATTCCAGCCTTGTACTATTTTCCCTAAATCACGTTCAAGAGCAACCAAAACTTGTGTTTGGATGAGACCCAAAAACTGAAGAGAGCAAGAAAACTGCAGAATCAAAATGCAGCAATAGAATATAGAGGAACAAGAAGTGTATGAGTTGAATCTGTACTATTACCTATTTCAAGTATGGTAGGGTTCAAATCGGACCATTTCGAGATGTTGCAAATCACATACCTGAGATGACACAATTTTATTTGGAAACTTACTATCCGATTATTTTATAAAGGTATCCTTTGGTAAAAACTTGTTAAAGATTGTCTTTAGAGTTTTCAAAATATGGAGTTGGCTACAATAGCCAACTTTGTTAACACTAAGAAAAATAATTTTGAATGAGAAGGTTCACACATGGATTTTTTTTTTTATGGTTTGAGTAGTTGTGATTTAGGTGTGTTTAAATTGGGTTATATTTAAGCTGTTTAAATCAATAGGGGATCACATTATGCCCAGGTCACAACAGTCTTTAATATAATTGGATTTTTTTGCCAACAAAATTTTGAAATGACTTTTACAAAAATACCTTAATAAAACACCCTATTGCCATCTACTCTAAATTTCATAAACATCTTAAGATACCTTATTGATCCACTCCTTATTATTTGTAAATTATTGTTGTGGAAATTATTATGAGTAATCAAAACACAGTCCAGCTAAGAGCAACTACCAGCTTAATATAAATATAAATCTAACATTTTTTCAATGGAAATAAATCTTCAACAAATTGTTGGGCATTTCTTCAAATATTTGAAGGATGCTATCTGGTGCAAAGCAATAAGTTAAAACATTAAATATAAAATTTTAATCAAGATTCGATGAGCATTCAGGAATTTAACCTAAGTATTTCTCTTCCTTTGACAGGAGAATTAACTGAACTCGCATTCTTTTTTTTGTGTTTTTGTTTTTGTTTTTTTTCTCAATTTCACTCTTTAGCTTGGTCTCTTCTTCAGTTTCTCTCCATGCTTTCAATGCTTCCTTTAGACTATTAATGGATTCTGTTTTCTTTTTCTGAGCTTTGGCCTTTTTCCACTCACTCAGAAGCATATCCAAGGCTAAAGATTTCTCTAAACAAAAGAATTGATTTCGAATCAATTCCATGTTATTTGAAGTTACTATTTTTTGGCACCCAATTTTTGGCTGTGCAACACTACCCAGATGAACAGATTCAATCCTAAGGACTTCAAACCCATATGGGCAACCCCATTTCAGAGCCAAATCCCATGGTCTCAATCCATTACAATCCTCCACATCCTTATCTGCACCATTCTTTAAAAGCAGCTCCACCATATCCAGCTTGACATTCTGTGCTGCATAGTGCAGTGGAGTTCTCCCCTTGGAATCCTTGGAACTCACAGAGGCTCCACTCTTTATCAAAATGCTTGCGAACTAAGTCCTACCCCCTGCACAAGCATAGTGCAACGAAGTTCTCCCATTCTTATCCTTGAAATCTATGAGCTGCCTGGATGTGTTCAGCAGCAGAGACTTCAAGGCCTCCTCATGTCCTAAAACAGCGGCCCAATGAAGGGGAGTTTGACCTGTTGAATCAGAACACTGTATTGGGTTTCCTTCTGCCAGGAGCTTTTTTACCATACCCACATTGTTTGATCTGCCCAATGCAATTATGTTATTGAAAACTTCATATCTCTGCACAAAATCAACACCACAACTGCAGAACTCAAAATCTCCAAGACTAGACTCTTGAATTCAACAAATAAAAATGTCAATCCCTTATAATAGCCAAGCAGGTGCAGTTGCACAATCGGCAGACCATCCTTAAAATAGGCACATTTGTAGAATGATTAGGTACATCATGCATTATGCATATAGAAAATAGACCAAACAAAAAAAGACTCTGCAGTCAAAGCAGTGTTTTCACCTAAGCAGTGTGAGCATTATTTGAATTATAGCTCTTAAGAGCACTAAAATGCTAAATTCCAGCCATGCACTCTTTTCCCTAAATTACGTTCAAGACTCTTAAGAGCACTAAGATGCTAAATTCCAGCCTTGTACTATTTTCCCTAAATCACGTTCAAGAGCAACCAAAACTTGTGTTTGGATGAGACCCAAAAACTGAAGAGAGCAAGAAAACTGCAGAATCAAAATGCAGCAATAGAATATAGAGGAACAAGAAGTGTATGAGTTGAATCTGTACTATTACCTATTTCAAGTATGGTAGGGTTCAAATCGGACCATTTCGAGATGTTGCAAATCACATACCTGAGATGACACAAATTTATTTGGAAACTTACTATCCGATTATTTTATAAAGGTATCCTTTGGTAAAAACTTGTTAAAGATTGTCTTTAGAGTTTCAAAATATGCAGTTGGCTACAATAGCCAACTTTGTTAACACTAAGAAAAATAATTTTGAATGAGAAGGTTCACACATGGATGTTTTTTTTATGGTTTGAGTAGTTGTGATTTAGGTGTGTTTAAATTGGGTTATATTTAAGCTGTTTAAATCAATAGGGGATAACATTATGCTCAGGTCACAACAGTCTTTAATATAATTGGATTTTTTTGCCAATAAAATTTTGAAATGACTTTTACAAAAATACCTTAATAAAACACCCTATTGCCATCTACTCTAAATCTCATAAACATCTTAAGATACCTTATTGATCCACTCCTTATTATTTGTAAATTATTGTTTGTAAATCCTTATTATTTGTAAGTATTGTTGTGGAAATTGGCCATGAGTAATCAAAACACAGCCCAACATTTGAATAAGTTAAACTGCAACCAATACCTGTTTCTAATGTACTGGTCCAACAAGTTGACAGTGGGTGGATTACGTAAGAGTTGCCTCTTAGCTTTCCCACTAAGGTTAGGACTTATCCTGTTTGGTGAGAGTTTGAGTTGCAGAGAGAGTGTTTCATCATTAAAAAAAATTTTGTGTTTGCTTATGATCTCCCTTGACTGTGACAAGAAATCTTTACAGACTTCCCCACCCTCAATGGCTAAACTGCTCATGTACATTCAACTACCCTATTGATAAAAGGCAATAAATGGCTTGTTATTTTGTAGTTAATCTGTGGCTTTGTATATGGTTAAATCTAATCAGTATATAATCGTAACACCTTTATTGCCCAATAACATATGAGTTATTTTTTTCCTTCATACTTCGGATAGTGATAGTATCCCTAGAACTAACAACTGTTTGGTCCAATGAATCCTCTTTTTTTGGAGGTTCTCCCAAGTCAATAGTTCTTGGAGGACAGATATGGATCCCCTGTTTTAATACCCTGCAGGTGGAATAGTCCTTTTGCATGTAGACAACTAATTAAATCACAAATCATTCTTAGGATTTGGATGTTATTTTTGGATTGTTTGGCAGTTGATCAAATCATGTGATAACGAGGAAGGGAAATTATCGGAGGAGAGCGACGAATATTACCAATCAACTTTTTTAGTTATTTTCTCAATTATTTGCAAATAATGATTTTATTTCTAGAAAATACCACGAAGTGCAATAAAAGTTAAGGGATAAGGACAAATTGTATGAACTAATATTTCAAAATTGAGGAGAGATTTAACTGTAAAATTCAAAACCATTATTTATTATTTATTTATTTTCCCCTATTTGGCCAGGATTGAATTGTTCATTTTATGTGACACTGCATTAGTTTTGCCAACATTTCTTTTATGGATCCACTGTTTTAATACTCTGCAGGTGGAATAGTCCTTTTGTTGCATGTAGACAACTAATTAAATCAGTGAGCTCTTTCTTACTTATTTTGTGTGAACTTTCACATTTCTGAACATGTGTTTTACCAAATAATTTTTTTTTTAAATGTCTTTTACATCTGTTTTACCAAATATTTTTATTGTTAAATGTCTTTTACATCTGTTTTACCAAATATTTCTTTTGTTAAATGTCTTTTACATCTAACTCAAAACCAGATATAAACAATTTTAATTATTCTAAGTTACCTAATAATGATTCATTTGGATTATTTTTCATGTGCATATATTATAGTTCACATGTTTTGTTCAAGATCGTATCTCTTTAATGATACTTTATGTTTATGATATTCTAAGTTTCACATTTCTGAAGATGTCTTTTACGAAATATTATTTCAAATGTTGTTTTGCCTAAATATTATTCTAGAAAAGTGTTGTGGTATCTTAAATGATTACAATAGAGGATTATTAATAATAATTTCAGTGTCATATTAATAAATTGAAGAAGATATTATTTTACTATATCATTTACTTTTTTATATTCAACATAATCATTATTTTTTAGTTAACTAAGATTTACCTACAAATGATCCATAATTTTTATATATCAAAATTTAGATTAATCTAAAAAAACTAACTTTGTAAAGGAATAAGTATATCTTAATCCATCATTTCTAAATAAACCTATAGTTTTAACTTCTCATGTATACAAAAACTAACTTTTAAAGCAATAAGTATATCTTAATCCATCATTTCTAAATAAACCTATAGTTTTAACTTCTCATGTAGTTCTATAGGAAACGTAATTATACATGAAATTCAAAACCATATATAAAGATTTCTTAATTATTCTGTTATCTCTGTTTTCAGAAAATGACAACAAATCTTACTGAAAATTCCATTCCCTTAATGCTCTCGGGGAAAAGTCATATTCAACCAATTCTACAAATCGTTGAACTTGAACGTATTGCATCAATGCAAAGTTCAACAATACGATATCGCACTGCCATCTCTGATGGCACACATATGAAGCGCCTTATGCTTCCGATAACTTTCAATGACCTTGTTGAAGCAAGCCTGCTTCAAAAAGGTTCAATTATACATGTGAAAAATTGGACTACTTCAACTATTGGTCCATCATTGTAAGTTTTTACACAACTCTTACTTAAAATTTACATATTTCCTTCATATCAGTTTGAATTCTAACAAGTGTTCTTATTACTATCATTTACCATGTAGGTCAATAAGGCTATTAGACTTCGACATTTGTACTACATCTGCACCTTTATTTGGTATTCCAAAAAATCTGAGTATCCCTGTCACTTCTCAAGAAGAAGATCCATCGTCATCGACCCAACAACCTTCGTCGAAAAGGCACTGCACCCTTTCTGACATTCCTACTGCATCCATTACACCAATTCAAATTCAAATCAAAGCAATAAATCCTTACCATTCAAATTGGTGCATAAAAGGATATGTTCAAAGAAAGACACCTCTTCGACAATTTCAAAATCAATATGGTCCTGGCAAAGTGTTTGGCTTCGACCTCTATGATACAGAAGGTGGGGAAATACACATTACATGTTTCAACAATGTTGCCGATTCTTTCTTCGACAAAATCCAAGTTGGAAATATGTACATTGTCTCAAAAGGCAATGTCAAAATGGCTAATAAACAATATAACCAGTTAAACAATGACTGGGAAATTTTGTTAAATGCTACATCTACCATAGACCATGTTGCCAACGAACATAGATTCAACCCAACAGTGCATTTCAATATGAAATCAATCAATGATATCAGAACAACAAACGTCAACTCCATTGTTGATGTTCTTGGTATTGTTACTAGCATTTCCAATCCATGCACCATACATAGAAAAGACGGCTCAGAAGTTACAAAACGAATAGTAAATCTTCAAGACATGTCTGGATATAACATGGATGCAATCTTTTGGGGAGATAATTTTGATGGCGTATCGAAAGAAATTTCCAGCTTATGTACTACAGGAAATTATCCCATCATAGCAATCAAGTCTGCTCGTGTTGCCGAATTTAATGGAAAAAATGTCGGTACTACAACAAGATCAATTATTCTTGTAGATCCTGGCATCGAAGAGGCTCATGTCCTAAAGTCATGGTTTAGAAAAGAAGGTTCCACTACAACTTCTACACCACTGACAAGAAGATATTCACCTTATTTTGGCCATCAACCCAAAAAATTAACAATTGCAGATATTTACAATATCGAGTCCTCAAATATAGCTGCATTCTACCAAGTCAAGGGAACAATTACAAAAGTATGGATGGACAATTTTTATTACCTATCATGCCCATCTATTGTGGATAAGAAAAAATGCATGAAGAAACTCATTCCAAAGAATGCAAGCACATGGTTTTGCCCTAAATGCAACACCGAAGTAACTGAATGTGATTACAGATACTTACTAAAGATAGATATACAAGATCACACTGGTCAATTGCTTTCAATAGTTGCTTTCGAAGACACAGCGTCTACAATTCTTGGAGTTAATGCGAAGGACTTCTATTTGTTATTTGAGGATCCTGATGTAATAAAGGAAATTGTCTCGAAAGCACTCTGGACAGATCACATCTTCACACTATCTGTGAAGACAGAAACATTTAGAGACATACCACGCTTGAAATGTGTTATCATCAAAGAAGAGAACTTGCAATTCTCAACAGAATGCAACAATATCCTCCAAGCAATTAATAAAATTTCAATATCATAGATAAATATGATTACAAGTACTATCATAGACAAAATCTATGTTATTATGGTGTATGGTTACTACATCTCAGCCCAATTGTAAACAATATGTCATGGCATAAAAGACACTTGGTTTATGTCTTCCAAAATCATAATCTATTTTCTTAACTATTACTATGAATTTACCAGTTGGTATTTACTCATAGAGAAATTATGTGTTAAGCTATGTGCAAATTATCTCTCCACAACATATTATATTGTAATATGTCATCAATGTAATGTTTGTGGAAAATCTATTTGAAACATGTGTTATTGGGTATTCGATCAAAAATAGTCTTCCAATCTAACTTAACTATATCGCTTTTGCCAAACAGACTCAAATCTTCCTCTATAGATAACATATTAACAAAAATAAATTGCAGGCTTCGATTTCTTTTTTCCCCTTCCATACAATAACATGGTTGTTCTCTTTCCAACTAACATTGTCACTCCATCTCTCTTTCATGTAGGTGCATTAACTTGTCGGAATGTCTACTACTTCTAATGATGAACACGCGTGAAGATACTATGCATCAAATAAAGAACAAATAAATGCACGTCGACGTGCAGCTTATCATGCTAAAAAAGCCTTCAAAGATTCCCAAACAAACAAAAGGCAAAAGAAAAGTGAAAATTCATCGTCAAGAACATACGATGGAAATTCACAATTTCCATCAAACAATTCTCACTTCAAAAACAATTCTCTTTCCCAATTTGCAAGTCTACCATCTTCTCATCAAACCACTCTACCAAATTCATCCACAGCTCATTCGCCACCACACTCCATTCCACATGCTTTCGACGATGCTCAGAATAATGATGCTCAGACAAATTCATCCATACCTCATTCAACCCCTCCATCCATTACACATGCTTTCAACAACGTTCATACTAATGATGCACAACGTGAATTCCGTGCAAGAATTGATAGGCTTGCACCTAAATCACCATGCTCCATTTGCCTTGAATCCTATCCTGGAATCCATATCCGCATGTCAAACCAAATCTATTGTTGCTACAGATGCATGTCTGAAAAAAACATTCACCGTTTCTCATTATCAAATAACATGGACCCTGGTCCTCAACCACCTGTCTTGGCTGCTCTTTCACAAATAGAAGAAATGCTTATTGCTAGGGTTAACCCTATCATCCAAGTAACACATGCACGTGGTGGCCAATATAAATACACTGGCCACACAATTTTCTTTCCACAAGACATTACAGAAATAGCATGCATGTTGCCACGACGTGTTGAAGACTTGGATATTTTAATCGTCACCCGTCAAAGTAATGACAATCAAGCTTATGACTGCATTGTAAGTAGACATCGGGTTCTTGCCGCATTAGAATACAAATTGACAAATGATCCTTACTATAGGAATGCTCGCATTGATAACAATGCACTTGCATCATTACCAGAACTCCCAACCGATATCTCCGCCTCCCTTCAACATTCCAATACCACAGATCCAACTACTCAACTGTCAATTAAAACACCAATTTTCCCCACTGAAGATTCCGTAGACCAATACCCACACCATACATCATCATTCATTCCCACTATACCTAATAGAAATACAGAAATCCAAGAAATACGACATTATTTACATGCATACAACCATGATTCTGCTGCTACAATCCAATGGCCACCAATAAGCTTATCCCCAATCAATGAATACAACACAAAAGGTCTACTCTCTATGGCTTTCCCAACCCTATTCCCCGTAGGAGCTGCATTACCTAATCAACCAAGAATAAAGACAGTGCAATTACATGAATACGCACTTCATCTTCTGCATTACCATGATAATAGATTTGGCAAGCACCCTCACTTCCGCTACTACATATACAATCTGATGATGCGTCATCGCAGTCAAGCAACAACATCCTTCTTTGTAAAAAAAAACATCAGAGATGGCTTCCCAACATCAATCCAAGAATTGAACATCCGATTACAACAATTTCCAGACGACAAATTGGCAGAACAAGTGATGTGTTTCGGCAGCTCTCTACGTGGCACAAGATCTTTTTGGCACAAAGCTAAAAATGAACTGACAGACATGATATCTCAACTCGGCTGCCCAACGTTCTTCTTCACATTAAGTGTAGTTGATACAAAATGGCCTGATCTTCATGCAATCATGCCAGAAATTCCACCTTCTGATGTTGCAATACAACAGAAATGGAAGAATGATAACATTATCTCTAATCCCCACTTAACATCACTATATATGCACCACAGATTTACAATATTTCGTGAAGTTATCTTGGAAAAACACTTGCAAACAACAGACTACTGGTACAGGTATACACTCTACCACATTACTTTCATAATTCTTCATACGTCAACCTCCTTCCATTTCAAAATTTCCTAACAAAAAAACATCCTTCGCAGGTATGAATGGCAACATAGAGGATCAGCACACATACATGGCTTCCTCTGGATACAAAATGCACCTGATATGGATACTCTTAATTGGGATAACATAGCAGCAGTTGATAGTGCTAAACAATTCTTCGACAAATACATATCAGCTTGGAACCCTCGGCTTTCTACAATTTCTAACCAATCAATTTCTCAAACAAATTTAGAAGACCCTTGCTTATTGTCTACGTCAAATATTCTTAGAAACAATCCTTTTGATGATTATGTCCAACTTATCAATTGCATTGAGAGACACACAAAATGCATAGAAAAGACATGCCTCGGGAAAAAAGGCTCTTCATTCGAATGCCGATATAAAGCACCTTGGGAATTACATGCACATTCCTCCTTGTTCATTGACTCCAATGGCCAAAAAACATACACTCCTGCTCGCAATGATGATCGACTAAATACCCATAACCCTACCATCCTATCTATCTGGCGTGAAAATATTGATTGCCAACCAGTACTTTCAATCCATGCCGTTCAGAAATATATTGCAAAATATGCATCCAAAGCAGAAAAAAAATCTGAAACATTCCATGA
This sequence comes from Pinus albicaulis, assembly GCA_034641835.2. Classification (NCBI taxonomy): domain Eukaryota; kingdom Viridiplantae; phylum Streptophyta; class Pinopsida; order Pinales; family Pinaceae; genus Pinus; species Pinus albicaulis. The sequence goes on from CM076578.1 coordinate 77,847,860, forward strand.
CATGCTACGTAGAATTGTACTTGCTTCACCTAATGTTGACCCAGCAACATCTGCATTCAGAAAATTCCTTGCAGAAACTCTTGTCGATCGTGACATAGGAGCACAAGAAACCTGTCATATGATACAGAAATTACCACTAACACTGTGTAGTCGCTCCTTCTTCCCATTAAATGTAAGCCAACAAATCTATATGCGCCTTCCATAGAATAACACCACAACTCCTCCATCACCACACTTCATAGATACATACATCCATCGACCATCTACCTTAGAATCCATATCACTTATAGAAATAGCAAGATCATGGTCATATGATCCCCGTCGTAAGACAAACAAATGGAAAAAAAGACCCGAACAAGCAATTCTTCGTATCATACCGCGCTACTCCTCAATACCATCCACAACCGACTCTTCTCATGCTGACTTCTGTAGAGTTGAAATTATGCTTTACAAACCATTTCGCCATATAGCGAGTGACATAGGAAATTCTGCTGAAGAATTTATCAGAAATTGGCAAGCATTTCGTCCATTCTACAAACCTTGGCATCAACATCGGACACTATTTGATATCGATCCTCCTGCAAATGATAACACAACTACTCAAGAATTCCATCCTCCAGAAAGCATGGACCTAAACGAATGGGAATTACTCTCTCAGTTGTACCCTATAGACGAACTGCTCATAAATGACATTCAAATGCTTGGTCTTCGTGATTTCGATGACAACCATAATTGGAATGCTACAACTATTCCATTGCATCTCCAAGAAATAGGCACACATTTCATTGAGAATAATCGCTCTCTCCATCGCATTATTCAAACAAATACAGATACTTTAATGTGCCTTAGCTCATTATCTTCAATGCAGAAAAAAGCTCTGGACATTATTTGTGCTCACTCCAGTAAGACGGATATCTTACCTGCTCTGCTAATGATAATACAAGGCACTGCTGGAACTGGGAAATCCCTTCTTATAAATTGCATCAGAGAAATGCTCATAGCACTTGCTGGCTCAGAACCTTCACCGATCATGCTCCTAGCCCCTACAGGTGTCGCAGCATTCAACATACAAGCATCGACAATCCATTCTGCTCTCCACCTTCCACTAAAAGATCTTACACCATTAGAAGGCAATGCTCTTGCAAAATTTCAAGAAGAACTCAAGCATATTAGGTACATACTAATTGATGAAATGAGCTTCATTGGACCTAAACTTCTTCACCAAGTTGATCAACGTCTTCGTGAGGCATTTCCTTTAAAAAGAAACTTTCCATTCGGCGGTTGTTCGATCATATTAGTTGGTGATCTCGGCCAGTTACCACCCGTCAAAGACATACCACTATATGCAGGGAAAAGTTATGGAACCGCATTGTGGAACACATTCACAATAGTCATCACATTGGACAAAATATTTCTTCAACAAGGTCAGAACAGTGCTCAAGTTATTTTCAGAAATGTCCTCCAAAACATTAGAAATGCAAATCCAACAATCGAGGACTACAACATCCTTATGACGCGCACAAACTCTTTCTTGTCTGAAGATGAAATACAATCTTTCCATGATTCTATACATCTATTTCCAACAAACGCTCAAACATTGGAGCATAACAAGAAAATGATCAAATCTTTAAACACTCCAGTTGCAAGATCAATCGCAGAAGACGACACCACATATTCTACATTCTTTTCAGAGGAAGAGCAACTAGAGAAAATTGTCTACCTCTGCAAAGGGAAAAAAGTAATGTTGACTTCCAACCTTTGGGTTTCAGCAGGGCTTGTTAATAGTTCCCTCGAAGAAATCATATCCATCTTCTACAAGGAATCAACTTCACCTCCACAACTCCCAACATTTGTAGTTGTTGAATTTCCAAAATACATCGGGCATCCTTGGGATGAAACAAACCCAACTCACTTGCCGATTCCAGCAATAAAAAGAAACGGTCGTACGCAAATTCCACTAAAAATGGCTTGGGCTTTAACTATACATAAATCTCAAGGTATGACTCTCCAACAAGCAACAATAGACATTGAAAAAACTGAACGACAAGGCCTCACGTTCACAGCAATTTCAAGAGTCCCTTTACTACAGAGTCTCCGAATTTGCCCTGCATTCAGTTTCGATCGTTTCATGAAAATGAAAGACAACAAAAATATTGCTCGCAGAAAACAAGCAGAAGAACGTCTTCGTTCAATGTCTTCTACAAACGACCAACTCCATTCCATCTGTTAACATCAGAAAAAGGTTTACACATATCATCACCTCCATAATATTCTCATCAAATATCATTTCTACCTATTACCAACAACTTCATTTACTCATTATTAATACATAGTTAAAAAAATTAATTTCGTTACATAATTCTTAATTACTTCATTTTAACATTTTCTATCTCTTGAAACAGAACACATGGACTCAAAGACATCACAGCTACAAAGCCACTGCATTCCAAATCTAACATCTCGTAAAGGTTTCCAAATATTATAAACTCCAAAAAATTTTAATCACACAACATTTCTACCTCCTAACATTAACCTTATTTAATGATTATTACTAAATGGTTCAAAATATACATTCTTGATATAATGCTTACCTATTTGCATCTAACATTTTCTTTTTTTGAAACAGGAAACATGGATTCACAAATATCGTTACTGCAAAACTATAGCGCAGAGATAGATTCAACAATTCATTCATTGCAGGAGATACAAAAAAGGTTCCTCCCAGTACCAAATCCAAATGTACCACTATACAGACTATGACCAACTATAGATTTATTACTTAAAATAAAATCTACTATTAAACGTATAGTCCACATACATGAACGAGATAAATTGAGAAAAGCAAGAGCAGAATGGCAATCCAGAAATAGGCACCTGCAATTCCGAATAAATATCCAATGGTGTTCAGTCTGCCATCAACCGACCTGCATCTACGACTGAACGTTTCCAATCACATATTACAGGTAACTTCAATTTCAATCACTATTATTTCTTTATAATAGAATTCACAGAAAAGCTCATTGAAGTCAACTTCAACAAGGTATTCTCCATTTCGAAATAATTATATATTCTTCTAACTTAAAAAAAAAAAAACTCTTTGCAGGTTCCTTACTACATCAGCATATCTCCTCAATCCTCACCAAGCTCAGCATCAATCATTCTCTTCATGATACGCATGTAATCTTCTACAAAAAAACATAATATCATTGCAAAATACTAACATGCAATGTACATTTCTACAATTGCACATTCTTTAAAATAACATGTCAAACATTGTACATTCTTATACTCTCACGTAATATAAATAAATTTACATCAGCTAACCTTTCCATTACATATTCCGCTTATTCTCAACAACATAATTCTGTATTCTTTTCAATATCATATTTTTACAATATTATAACTCTCAATAAATATAAAAAACTTCAAAATGCCTATATCAAACATTATACATTCTATATACATATCTACAATGACATTAACATATATCAAATTACACTTCAATCACATTCTACCATCTTCCTTACGGCGTTTCCTTTGCAACATTAGGTGCAATTGCTTAATTTTTATTGTCCATAAAACATTAAGAATTTGAATTTTACGAAGATATCCATGTTACCATCACTAATATTCTTATATAACTTGACCAAGAATTCAAATAAATTTCAAATTATTAGGTATTTTATCCCGAAAAGTAGAAATCTCATAAATTTGGTAAGGCATGAATTGTGCCCTTAGTTTAAGATATTTTAAGAAAATATAATTCTAGATGTTCTCTAAAACAAATTTAAAATTATAATTTTTAATTATTTTTATTGTCCATAAAATATTAGGACTTTGAATTTTATACATCAATAATTTTGTTTAGATGCTAGTTAAAGGAAAAGATTCCATGTTACCATCACTAATATTAAAAACATAGAAATCTCATAAAGCATGAATTTTGACCTTAGTTTAAAATATTTTAAGAAAATACAATTCTAGATGTTCTCTAAAAACAAAACTAAAATTATAAATTTTAATAATTTTTATTGTCCATAAAACATTAGGACTTTGAATTTTATACATCAATAATTTTAATTTTGTACAGATGCTATGTTACCATCACTAATATTCTTATTTAACTTTACCAAGAATTCAGATACATTTAAAATTCTTAATTACTTACTGTAAAAACGTAGAAATTTCATAAAGTATGAATTTTTGCGTTCGTTTAAGATATTTTAAGAAAATATAGTTCTAGATATTCTCTAAAGAAAAACTAAAATTATAATTATTAAATTGGTGATTATTATTAATTAATCATATTTATGTTAAAAAAATTAATAATTAAAAAAATAATAAAATAAATCCATCAACTTTTTCGAGATTCTCCAAAAACTTTTGCCTATCACGAAAATGTATAGGGCAAAGGAGATTTCTCTCTTTATAATTTGATGAAATTAAAAACAATAAACTAAACTAAATTGTCCATTAATATTATCTCATTTTCAAATTTATAATGAAAAATGGCCAAAATCTATCGATGATTCTTAACAACTTTAAAGCAAGACATATAAGAAAATGTATGAATTTATAGTATATACCCATATCAAATATTTTATTTTAATCAAACTTAATCCACTATAAATAGAGATCGCATGAACTCATGGTTTAAGTCTCAACTCCTACCCTTTCAAATATTCTATACCTTTGGATTAAGTGTTGTAAAATTTCATAATTTTAAATTTTAGCTATAAAATATATATTATTTACACAAATCTATGCTTTAGAGATTCTGTACACAAGTCTATTTTTTATTTGCATGAAGCTTGTTTGCCTGTTACCTGTTACATATCTCATTTATTTGGATTAAGTCTTGCAAAATTCCCTAACATTAAATTTTTGTTAAAGAAAATTGTTTCTCTCTAAAAACAATAACACCATTGCAAAATTCAACATCTATATCAAGAATGTAAATGAGAAACACGCAACTCTAAAATTATAGTTTAGCAAAAAACAACTTGTACTGAAATAAATCTTGATCTCACATGGAGATGTGTCTTTTTAGTTGGTAAAAATTATTAATTATTAATTAACAATAACCATTTAAAACTAGTAATATTTATAAAACAACATGTATAAACTAAATTTTCAAGTTGATATTATATAAAAAAAAATGTGAAAAGTTTTTAAAATTATAAAAGTTGTGCAATATGCAAAATTTAGATATTTTACAATTTTTTTTTAGAATATTGAATTTATTTATATAATAAAAACATATTTTAAATAATTAAAGCCTCATATATATTTGTATTACAAAATTCTCAGAAATAACCAAAATAATAAAATAATTAACTAACACTAAATAAAAAACACCAGAAAATGTTTATTCATGAATCAAAACATAGCCAAAAAATCATAACAGAGTATATAAATATTTTTGAATAATTACTAAATATTAAATGTTGAAATTCTTGAAATCTAAAAATGTAATATATCATAAAATTGAAAATGAGTTAAAATGAAATTCAAAAGTGAATAGATAAGTTTGTTATCTAAATTATATTTGAGAATGGGACACCTATAAACATTTGTTATCTAAATTATACTTGAGAAAGAGACAACTATAACTATTTCTTTGGTAGTGATCAGATTCAATTCCATTTCATATGAAAGCTGTCTAGTTATTATTTTGATTAGCCAATTAATAAAACCATCTAAAATATCTAAAAATATATGTTTCACGGGAAAGGCTCCTGGGAAATGGGAAACCCGTTCCAGAGGTTCCTATGCTCCCACGAGCTTTAGAACGGTGTGGGAGCTTACCATTTTCAGCAAGAGCTGTGACCAGAGATGGGGCACGTTTCAGAATCATTGACTATTATGATGATTGGCATTCCACCATTTCCAGAAAAATTTTCCACCGAAAAACTTATTTTTTGCGTTTCTAGTAAGTTTTACCCAAAAAGAAACTTCCCTTCTATAAATTTGCCTCAAAAGCCATAAAAAAAAAACTTCCCTTCTCAAATTAACGCGCAAAAAAATCTTTTTCTCGCAAAACTCACTCAAAATATTGCATAAAGTTTGCGAGTATGCCTCCATTCACTCCATCACTCTAATTTTTAACTTGTTTAAGAGCGCATAGTTGTTCATTGCAGCCTTGTATTCATTTGAAAATAGTGCCGGAAGCAGTGGTTCTTTGCGGCCAGTAACCTCAGCGAGTTTTCAAATACTCTATGTTTTTCTCTAGACATTTAAACTCTAATAGTGAGGGCTTTAAATTTTCAATGATTTCTTCTTTTCTATCATTTCTCTTGGCAAGCTCTTGTGTTTGGCTATTTCATTTTTTATTCCTATCCTTTCTCTTTGCGAGCTCTTCTGTGGGGCTATTTCATTTTTCAGTCCCGTTTTATGTGATGTCTAAACTCTGGTTTCTTGCTTCCTTTATGTAAAATTACTCATGCCATTAGTATGCTAGTACTGTTTCCTTTTAGTTTCAAAGAGAATGTCTCGATTGGTTCTTGTAAAGATATTTATAATTTTTCATAATAAAAAATTATGTTTTTTTTCTTTGGAAAAAGAAAAATGTATTAAATTAGTAAATGCATCAATGATGTCTCTAGCATAGTAACATTGATGCTCCTTTCACATGTACAAATTATCAAACCCATATGCCACATTACAACATTCCATACATTAATTTGGTTTTTTATATAATTTGTATGAGTTAGATTGTATCAATTTTCCATTTAGATTTTTAGCTATGTTGCATGAGTTTCTGTAATGTGGGAACATTGAGAACTTGGGTACGGGTGTCTGGAATGGCTAGAGGTTTCCCCAAAATTTATAGGGAACGACTAATTGGGAGAGGTAATATTATATAATAAAAAAATAAAAAAATAAAAAATAAATAAATAAATGGTTTTTTTAATTACATAATTTATATAATAATCGAAATATTCAAATATTAAAATCAATTAAAATTCAAAACTGAAAATTTGAAAATGGAAATGATTCAAGGGACACTTTTGAATTTATGAAACATAGTGAAAATCAATGAAATGATATTAATATTCATATTTTTAGCATGCACAATGTAGTACATAGAAAAAAAAATTGCAAATGCCTAAAGTAGCAAAGTAATACATTGTCCAAAAATGCTCAAGGCCAAAACATAACATTAAAGACTAAAGTTGAATATGATCATTAAGTGCAATCTTCAGCATCATTATTCATATAACCTTGAGCCTCGCTAGGCACTCCAATTTCATCATCACCATCATCAATATCAAGATAAACTACAATGATACACAAAGGTATGCCAACTAAACCTACATCTGGTGAAAGAGTATCCTCATCATCATCAATCTGAGAGCATCCTCAACATGAAGATTCCATCTTACTGTCAGACCCTCTAAATACTCTGGTAGCTTCCTTGAGTGAAGTCGAAGACTACTATGCATATAAACCATTTTCTCTGTTCTCTTAGAGGCAAGCTTATTCCTCTTAACAAAGTGAATGAAACTGTAAGTGGACCAATTCCTTTCAGCTGCCGACAAACTACAAACCTGAGAGACCAAGCATGAGGCAAGATTTCGAAGCTCTTGGGATTTCTCCCCATACATTCTCCACTATCCAATGGGATTCCTTTATGGATAAATGTTGATGTCCAACCTTGCATCTTGAGAGAGTGTGGAAGGGTTTAAGGTAGAAAAATCAATAAATTTTTCTCACATTACATTTTCTTCATTAGTTATATATATATTTTTCCTATGGCATCAAGAAATCCTTGTTTCACTTATTCATCATCAATGGGTAGAACTCTATTTGGTCTCTTCATATACCACTTTTGATTAAGGGCATAAGAAGCCATGTGAAGAGAGGTATTGAGTTTGATCCATCTCTTCCCTATTATATTATGAATTTGATTGAAGAACTCCAAAGAGGGGTTTATATCCCAAATTATGTGCCTTACCTTGCCTACCATGGTATCAATACATTCATAAACTTGTCCAAGGTTGGGGGAATCAGAATCTACATAACTAATCAAATCCATAATTCGAGTTGTGAAATAAACAACATATTTACAATCATATCACCAATCATCATTGAGAAGCTGCTCTCTTATCTTTCTTTCCTGCACTAATTTAGACCCAGACCATGCATTCCACTCTTGGGAAACAACAGTGGCTTGTAAGGATGCATGCACCTCGACCATACATTGAAGAAGAATGAAGTATGTAGCATATCTTGTTTCTACAGGTTTCAAAAACCTCTTCCTTGAATACATCCTATATATTGCTAAAGAGGCATGGTGGCGGGAAATGTACATGTGTGCATCTGTTGCATCTAAAATGAGTTTATCAATCCAAGATATTTTTTCAATATCTTTGAGGACATTATTAAAGGCATGTACACAACAATGAGTCCAAATGATATGTCTATATTGACTTTGAACCATCAAACCCACTTCTTTGCAAACAGGGGTTGCATATGTGACTACATGTACTAGATTTGAAGGACTAATCTCATCAATTACTTCTTTCAATAGTTCAAACATGAAGGTAGCATAATTTAGTTTCCCACTACAACCAATTGATCTTAAAAATTAGGGCCCAGTTGGAGATGTAACAATAATATTCAACAATGGGCTTTGTTGAATGTTTGTCCAACCATCCATAAATATTGAACATCCTGAATAAATCAAAGATTGTTTAAGAGGGCCCATAAGCCCTTGTATTCATTTCACCTCCTTATCTAACAATGATGTCTTCTTTTTATTGTAATTTGGAACCTTGCATATCCTGGGCCAACAACGATGATTTTTTGAACCATTTCTTTGTAATGTGGATAATGGGTAGTATTAAATGAAATTCCATTTTCCATAAAATAATCAACAATAGCATCATTAGCCTCATCCCTATGTACTACATTTTAGATTTTAGAAATTTGTTCCTTATCAAAAATAGCAGGCATCTTACTCCTCCCAGAAGTAGACGGCCCCACAGACTCAGATTAGTTTGATGCATTTTGATTAATCGAATCTTCTGTATCATGGGAAGGAGATCTAGGTACTTTAAAATTACAATCATTGTCCAAGTTCATTACATTATATCCTAAAGAAGCCATATGAAGCTTTGTTAACTCCATCATTTTCTCAATAGTAGATGTACAACCCTTCACTCCATCACCAGATATGGATAGAAGATGATGTCATACCCTAGTGTAACTTCCTTTAAGCATGTGGTTAAAAAATGTACACATCCATTCTTCACAACCACCACTATTATTTTTCTTGTTTTTATTAATTTCCCTCACAAATTTTAACAAGTGTTTATTGGGGTTTGTGCTTTGTTGGACTTTCCCATTTGGAATTGGAGGGAGAGAAGAATTTTCATATCCACTTGCTGGTCAACTACCACTCTCCATAATTTCCCTAATTAACACAAGTGAAAAAAAACATATTGTAAACCAAATGTACAATGAAAAGTTAAAAAATAACATGCACATGTATACAAAAATGCAAATTCAAATGAAAATGTATTTAAGAACACACTTTTCAACAATCTATACAATAAAAAATTTGTAACACATTATAATAACAATCGAGATGGTGTTAAAGAAAATATAATTCTAGTTGTTCTCTAAAACAAAACTAAAATTATAATTTTATACAATTTTTATTGTCCATGAAACATTAAAACTTTGAAATTTATACATCAATAATTTTGTTGCTAGTTACAGGAAAAGATATCAATTTTGTTGCTAATATTCTTATCTAACTTGACCATGAATTCAAATACATTTAAAAATTTTAAGTACTTTACTCTAAAAATTTAGAGATCTCATAAGACATGAATTTTGGCCGTGGTTTAAGATATTTTAAGAAAATATAATTCTAGATATTTTCTAAAACAAAACTAAAATAATCATTTTTAATCATTTTTATTGTCCATAAAAATTAGGAATTTTAATTTTATGCTAGTTAAAGGAAAATAGATCCATGTTACCATCACTAATATTCTTATATATCTTGACCAAGAATTCAAATAAATTTAAAATTATTAAGTATTTTACCCTAAAACGTAGAAATATCATAAATCTCTTAAGGCATGAATTGTGCCCTTAGTTTAAGATATTTTAAGAAAATATAATTCTAGATGTTCTCTAAAACAAATTTAAAATTATAATTTTTAATAAATTTGATTATCCATAAAATATTAAGACTTTGAATTTTATACATCAATAATTTTGTTTAGATGCTAGTTAAAGGAAAATATTCCATGTTACTATTACTAATATTAAAAACATAGAAATCTCATAAGGCATGAATTTTGGCCTTAGTTTAAAATATTTTAAGAAAATATAATTCTAGATATTCTCTAAAGAAAAACTAAAATTATAATTATTAAATTGGTGATTATTATTAATTTAATCATGTTTATGTTAAAAAATTTAATAATTAAAAAAATAATAAAAAATTAAAATAAATCCATCAAATTTTCCATATTTAAAAAAACAATGAGATTCTCCAAAACACTCTTTCCTATCAAGAAAATGTATAAGGAAAAGGATATTTCTCTCCTTATAATTTGATGAAATTAAAAACAATAAACTGAACTAAAATTTTCCAATAATATTATCTTATTTTCAAATTTATAATGAACATTAGTCAAAATCTATCGATGATTCTTAGCAACTTCAAAGCAAGACATAAAAAAATGTATGGATTTATAGTATATACCCATATCAAATATTTTATTTTATTCAAATTTAAACGAGTATAAATAGAGATTGCATGAACTTATGGTTTAAGTCTCAGCTTCTACCCTTTCACATATTCTATACTTTTGGATTATGTGTTGTAAAATTTCATAATTTTAAATTTAAGTTATAAAATATATATTATTTACACATATCTATGCTTTAGAGATTCTTTACGCAAATCTACGCTTTATTTGCATGAAGCTTTTCCGCCTGCTACCCTATTACATATCTTATTTCTTTGGATTAAGTATTCAAAAATTCCCTAACTTTAAATTCCCTAAATATAAATTAGAAACACATCAATACATTACATTTGTTTGTACGTATGCATACATGGCCAATGGATTTTTTCGGATATATTATTTTGGATGCAACTCTAAAATTCCAACTTAGCAAAAGACAACTTGTACTCAAAGTAGTTTTGATCTCACATGGAAAGTTGGTAAAAATTATTAATTATTAATTAAAAATAACCAAAACTAGCAATACCTATAAAAGAACATGTATAAACTAAAATTTTAAGCTAATTTTATATAAAAAAATGTGAAATGTTATTAAAATTATAAAAGTGGTGCAATTTAGGTATTTTATTTATATAATAAAAACATATTTTAAATAATTAAAGTCTTATCCATAATTGTATTACAAAATTATCACGAAATAAGAAAAATAATTAAATAATTAACTAACACTAAATAAAACACACCAGAAAATGTTTATTCATGAATCAAAACATAGCAAAAAAAAATCATAACAGAGTATATAAATATTTTTGAATAATTATTAAAATCTAAAAATGTAATATATCATAAAATTTAAAATGAGTTATAATGAAATTCAAAAGTGAATAGATAAGTTTGTTATCTAAATTATATTTGAGAATGGGACAACTATAAACATTTTTTATCTAAATTATATTTTAGAAAGAGACGACTATAAGTATTTCTTTGGTAGTGATCATCTTCAATTCCATTTCATATGAAAGCTGCCTAGTTATTATTCTGATTAGCTAATTAATAAAACCATCTAAAATACCTGAAAATATATGTTGCACGGGAACGGCTCCCGGGAAATGGGAAAAACGTTCCAGAGGTTCCTACGCTCCCGGGAGCTTTGGAACGGTGTGGGAACTTAAATTTTTCAGCAAAGAGCTGCGACTAGAGCTGGGGCACATTTCAAAATTGTTGACTATTATGATGAATGACATTCCGCCGTTTCCAGGAAAATTTTCCACCAAAAAAAACTTCCTTTCTACGTTTCTAGTAAATTTTACCCAAAAAGAAACTTCCCTTCTATAAATTTGCCCCAAAAGCCACCAAAAAAAACTTCTCTTCTCAAATTAAAGCTCAAAAAAACTCTTTTGCTCGCCAAACACACTCACAATCTTGCATAAAGTTTGCGAGTATGCCTCCATTCACTCCATCAATATAATTGTTAATTTGTTTAAGAGCACATAGTTGTTCGTTTTAGCCTTGTATTCATTTGAAAATAGTGCCGGAAGCAGTGGTTCTCTACGGCCAGTAACCTCAATGAGTTTCCAAATACTGTGTGTTTTCTTCTAGAAATTTAAACTTCAATAGTGAGGGATTTAACTTTTCAAGGATTTCTTCTTTTCTGTCTTTTGTCTTTGCGAGCTCCTATGTGTGGTTGTTTCATTTTTCAATCTTGTCCTTTCTATTTGTGAGCTCTTCCGCGGGGCTATTTCATTTTTCAGTCTCATTTTATGTGATATCTAAACTCTGGTTTCTTGCTTCTCTTATGTGAAATTCCTCATGCCATTAGTATATTAGTTTTGTTTCATTTCAGTTTCAGAGAGACACTCTTGACTGGCTCTTGTAAAGATATTTATAATTTTTCATAATAAAAAATTATGTTCTTTTTCTTTGGAAAAAAAATCATATTAAATTAGTAAATGCACAAATGATGTGTGTGACATTTCTAGAATTAGTAACATTGACGCTCCTTTCACAGGTACAAAGTATCAAACCCATCTGCCACATTACAACATTCCACAGATTAATTTGATTTTTTATATAATTTGTATGAGTTACATTGTATCAATTTTCTATTTAGCTTTTTAGGTATGTTAGATGGTTTTATTAGTTGGTTAATCATAATGATAACTGGGCAGCTTTCATGTGAAATGGAATTGAATTTGATCACTACCAAAGAAATACTTATAGTTGTCTCTTTCTCAAGTATAATTGAGATAACAAACTTATCTATTCACTTTTGAATTTCATTTTAATTCATTTCAATTTTATGATATATTACATTTTTAGATTTTAAGAATCTCAACATTTAACATTTAATAAAAATGATTAAAAATATATAATTTTAGTTTTGATTTAGAGAATATCTAGAATTATATTTTCTTAAAATATCTTAAACGAAGGCCAAAATTCATGCCTTATGAGATTTCTAAGTTTTTACCGTAAAGTACTTAAAATTTTAAATGTATTTGAATTCTTGGTCAAGTTCGATAAAAATATTAGTGATAGTAACATTGATATATTTTCCTTTGACTAGCATCTAAACAAAATTATTGATGTATAAAATTCAAAATCTTAGTGTTTTATGGACAGTAAAAAATATTAAAAATTATAATTTTAGTTTTGTTTTAGAGAACAACTAGAATTATATTTTCTTTAACACCATCTCTATTGTTATTATAATGTGTTACACTATGTTACAAAAATGTTATTATATAGATTGTTGAAACGTGTGTTCTTAAGTACATTTTCATTTGCATTTGCATTTTTGTATACAAGTACATGTTATTTTTTTTTCATTATACATTTTGTTTATAATATGTTTTTTTTTGTCATTAATGTTGGTATTAGTATTATCACGGTGATCAGTTACCTGGCTAAAGGTTTATTAATGGGTGGGGCTATATATGCTTACTTATTTGTTTAAATTGGGCATATACAACATGAGTCTATAGCCTAATAGATATTGGTTGTCCTCTTATCATAGGGTTGTCAGTGTTTTTGATGATTTTTGGTAAGGAATTTGAAGGCTTGCAACATTACCATGATGTACCATTGAGTCTATAGTTTATAATAGATATTGGTTGCGGTCATGGCGAAGCTTATTTTCCAGTGTAACCACTCATAAATGTGCGGGGCAGTATATCCCTACTCGAGGATAGTGTATCTATTTTAATCCTGTCTGGGCATATACTGCCTCACTCATCTATGGGTGGATAGACTGGAAAATAAGCTTTGCCTTTTATCATAAGATTTTCAGTGTTTTTTATGATTTCCTGTACGGAATTTGAAGACCTGCAGCATTACCATATTGTAATATGTATTTTTTTTAATGTTGAGGGTAGTGATAAATTCAATTCAAGATAATAGAGTTATAAAGATAATAAGAAAAGTTATACAAATATTTTAGCAATTAGCTTTTGGAATATTTTATTTTGTAAAAACTTTGTCAAAAAATTAAAAAAAATTATTGTGAAACTTCATAATAAAGTTCAAAAACTAGATTAAAAAAATAAATCTATATCTTAAACTATCTTTAATCTTGTAAACGTTAAAATAACCATTTCTTCCCTTTGAAATATTTTTGCTACTACAGCCAATATCGATTCAATAATGTGTTTTCACAAACGTATAGTAGCGAATATATTGTTTTCCTTCGTGTGTGAACTTCCGTGGAAAACGGATTATAACAGACTCATATTAATTATTAAATATGTTTCTCTTATTTTAAATAATACCCTCGTCTTCGAAAAGGGTCGATCTCGTTGGGTCTGAATTCACTAGATGTCGGCTTGGCCGTTCTTCAATATTCCCCGTTCTGGGGCGACTACAACCACAATACGATTGACATTCTCTTGCGCCTCTTGTTTAATTTAAGAGGTATTATTCATTCATCTTTAGCATCGACTTGTATTTAAGTGGCGGAAGATTTTATGGAATTTAGAGTTTAGAAAATTAGGTTATTTATTTATTAGTTGTTGCTTATTTGTTAGTCCACCTTTAACTGAGGTGGGGGATTATTGTAATCGTTTGAATTTTCATTAGTATTCTGCAATTTAAGGTAGACAAATAAATTTAATATGTTTCAATCTATATTTTTGTTCAACCAATAAGATTAATTCTTTGTGATCTTATTCAGCCTCATAAGACACCTTAAGCGACTATTGAAACCTAGGCTAAATGTACATTGATACAAAGTTCTCATGGAATTTTCAGTTTGTATTATGTAATGCTAACATTAGTTAGCAAACATTTGCGGAAAACACAATAGTCCAAACTCTGTTATTTCATGTTCCAGTGGTAATATTATCTAATATTGTGGTATCAAAGACGCTGCATGCAACCGGCTTGGTGGTACAGTATCGTGTAGCCACTTGTACTTGGGTTCTGCTGAAGTACTTGACACCTACCCTCAGCGTCTGGCTGTTGAGATAGAAGGCAGTTGTTAAACGCAAAGATTTCCGCTAAAAAAGGGTTCTGTACGATCTCTGTGAAAGAGAAACCCTCTTCGCTACTCAACCATCCAACCAGTCGTGCCATCCAGAATCGGGGGAGCATGGGTAGCTATGAATCGACAATCATCCAGCAGGGGATGGAGCTGTTTTAGAAGTAAATAGCGCGATAGAGGGGAGAAGCCACCCCGCTAGTTCATGGATTTATAATTCACGGTATTCCAGGTTTCATGCCGTCTTCTGCACTGCAATTCCATGTCATTTATTCCAGTACACCAAAGTCGCTCCAATACCATCTTGTTCGAAGAACCCCGTCCTACCAGGGATCAGATATCTGCAAGCTAAAATACAACTTTCTTAAGAGTGCAGAGAAAAGTAAAGCAAGCTAGAATTAAGCGAATTAAGCAAGGGGAAACGGGAAGAAGTCCAGAATAGTTATTTCGATGGTAGATGCAATTAAGAAGCCTAGAAGCCACAGGTAAGTCTCTCCGATTCCTAATTTTTTTCCTAGTTATTTGTGCGTGGGTCTGGGCTTTTGGTGCTTATTCTACATGCTTCGCTCTTATTCTATAGGTCTTGCGGAGGCAAGTAAATATAAAGATAACGCTGGAGGTTTCAAGGGTCACTGAAGAGGAGTAGGTTTTTCTCAATCCAGGTATAAACTAGCATAGATTAATAGAAATTCATGAAAATAAAATCCCAATGACCAGATTCAAGTATAATCAGACGCAACATTCAAATACAAATATTTTCATAACAGAAAACAACATTCATTTAATTACTTATTGGTTAGTGGGGGTACCTTGATGCTATTCATCCTTTGTTGCATCATCTGTAATTAAATCCTATACGAAATGAAACCGGAGGTCAAAAACTAATCAAGACGTTGATGGCTGCTTGTCAACCGACAGGCAATTATCTTCAAAACCTAATCCGGGTTAGGTACACACCTGCTTGCACTCATAAATCTCCTTTTCTTGTGTTATTTGGAAAAACCTCATCTCATGTGCGCTCACTCTTATCGTATCCATAATAGCTCAGCAGTCTTTATAATGGAATCTGGTATTTTGGTGCTAATTCATGTCAACTGAAACACGTAGTGGGATTATGGTCAACTCGCCAGCCAAATACTCAGATTAGGCTTCGCTCCTTTTTCCAATCTGCTAGAGAAACCATCAGTGGGAATCATTTGCTACAGAACGGTGAGCGAAGCAAGCGGTGAGTCTTTTCGTAATGGATGACCCTCGGACCCATAATATGTTAATAATATGTTAATATACGGCGTAGATCTGGATGAGTGATGGAATAAACACCGGACATATCCCATACTTCTCGCTCCCATTGGGCGGCTGATGGAAATGGAATCAAGCGTAGAAGCAGGAAGGATGGTTCACCTTATAGAAGGAAGGCTGGCTGCGTTTCATTGCTGCTAGCAATAAACATTTATTGAAGGCTTTGATTCATCGGCTTTGATTCATCACCGTGTGAAGCGTGACACCCGCTAGTGCTGTAATGCAATAAAGGAGAAGAATTGGCTCAGCTTTCCTATTACACTTCCATCAGTGCGGGGGAGATTCCAATCTCTAATCATCTGCAATCTGGCACATGTACAGTCTCTATGTATTGCCACAATTTCCTAAACTTTGGCACGAGTCGACTAAGGAACCACTTAACCTGCAAGTTCTTAGCACGTTTTGTACGCAGAGATCAACACGATAAAAGTCAAGGAATGTATTGTGTGCGGCCATTCCAGAAAATTAGTGATACACGCAAGCACGTGGTTTGCATGCAATGCTGCATACCTAGCGACATTCTAAGTTTTTCATATTGTTTATATATATTTTTTAATAAGATAAAATTCAAACATTTTACTAATATAACATTCAAACAAATGTCAACATGCACATTAAATTAACTTTAAACAAGATGGTTCAAGTTGTTTCTATTTCTTTGACACGTAGTCTTCTGATCGGCGGGGACTAGGCGCCTGTGACCACCTTGTTTTATTAGTGATTGTTAAGGTTATAATTATGTTAATATATTTGTTTTTTAATTATAATTAGTTTAGTATTAATAAATATAAAATTTAATTTTGCAACAATGTAATTTGAATTACTCATTTTGTAATAATATTTTAATGCAATTGTAATATTTTTGTCATAAATTTTCATTATTAAATTTCTTAAAAAATAATCTAAAATTAAAATCTTTAAAATAACTCATATTCATCTAAATAACATATTTATATTTTCTTTAACACTTCAACTATTAGGAGTAAAAATGTAAATGAGCAGATTTATTAGTGTAAAATCCTTAAAATAACTCATACTCACCTAAACTACATATTTATGTCTTCTTTAACACTTTTTAACAAGTAGGAGTAAAATTCTAAATGAGAAAACTCACTAGTAGTTGCTACAAATTCTAAATGAGAAAACTCACTAGTAGTTGCTACCCACTAAGATTTCTTAGTAGGAATTATTTTTTCCACTTCATATATCAATTTGCAATTTTTTTAAAGCATAAATTCCACTTAAGTGGCAGGGTCTACACTCTCATGCAACACTTGTTATACTTACCTTAATATAATTGATGTGGAGTTAAAGTTATTTGACTTTAGTTTAAATTAAGCCATTTTATTATCATTTTTTTGTTTGTCAAGTATTAATCCATTTTATTATAGTTTTTTTTTTTTTGGTTTGTCAAGTGGTCTGAGTTCATTAGAGATTACATTAGGTTTGATTTGTGATCGACCCACGGGACCGAGACTGAATTTAACTTGTCTCCTCCTCCTAGCACCACACCATCACTAAGCTAACTAGATTTAACTTTTCTCTTTCCCTAGCAAGATCCCAACAACATCTTTGAGGTTTGATGCTAAGTCACCCTTTTGATTAGACACATCCTCAAAAAGTTGTACTAGTAAAACTTGACATTTTATTATAGTTTTGAAAAATATATATTAATCTAAATATTCAATAACTATAAAATAATTATTTTGTATTTTTTAAAATTCTATAGCATTTTCAAATTTTTAATTAAATTTTTTTAGTTGATTAAACAAAATGATATTGATTATTTTTATCTTATCGAAGTTAAAAACTATTTTTACTTTTTTTTCAGTTAAAAAAAACTATTTATCAGAAATTAAAAATGTATTAAAAATTTTAAACATTGATTAATAAAAAAATATTGTTTATTGTATGTACTAGATGGTAAGCTCTTTTACATTAAATTTTGCACTTATTTCATGGTCCGCATGACATGGCCATGTCAGCCTGGTTAATGTGACCTTGGTTAACCTGATCTCGGGCGTTGTCTTTTTACTAGTCATAAATTTATGGGTTCACCTAGCGATTTTGTCTTTTAAAGCATTAACGAGAAATGCAGCGTAATTAAATTCTCGTTCTGTTCGTTACTTCCCGATTTTCATTACTTTATCATTGTTTTCAAAACATTTAACTGAACTGCATAGTATTTCTGTTAAGTCTAATTATGTCGCTTTAGTGATGGGATTAAGTTCCTAAATATCTGTAGCCTGCGTTATCAAGTTTTTAACTATCAACACTTCCTATACAAAACTATATGCGGCTCTCCATCTACGAATTTCGTCGATGGACTATAACAGCAATCAAATATTTCTTTCACGCTTGAGAAAAGTGGGTCATGGTGTTCAATACATGCGAATCTTGTGGCCAAGGACGATAATCATTTCTTCAACTTTTCAACATTTTGTCATTTTTAAATTTAATTTGTATTTACATGTGGTAAATGTGTTAGTTAATTGTTTTGGGTAGAAAATTAGAAAGGTGGAATAAAGACTATTATGAATATAGCAAAATGAGTGGAAAGTTTTATTGGAGGCTCATTTGGGGAAGTTGTGTTTAATAAATTTAAAGTTGAAATAGATATGTGTTTTGAAATTTGAAATTCTACTTTTATGTAAATTATTGAAAATGACAATTTAAAGTTTTTCAATGGATTTAGAAAAAAATCAACTTCAAATATTGAATTTACAATTAATTATAGAGGACAAGAATTTTATTTTCCCAAGATAATTCCCTAAACCTTAGGTTGAGGATTCATCAAACTCATGATTACTATTTCATTATAATTACATTTCATCAATTCAAATTTATTAATCCACAAGTTTTTTAGCTCACAAATTTTATGTAACCTCATGCATCAATCTCTCAATCCTCCCTTTAAAATTGTGATATGAATTATCTCTCTAAAATTCGTATTCTCATCATTATATAACTCACATTCATGAATACATCTAGGTACCTTTTGTATAGTTAGTGGTTTTTGTAGATAAAAAACTTGCTCCATCTCGAATATCCATGTTATGGGATCATTACCAACAAACTTCTTCATATAATCTTGAAAATGAAATGGTTCCTTAGTCTTATTTGAAACTATGATTTTGGACTCAATGATCTTATTTACTAGATGTGTTAATAATTTGTACATATCGTATTGGAACTTGATCCTCATATTCTCCTTATCCTATCCTTGAGGAGGATAATTTAGAAAAAGGAGGCTTGATAATTCCTTCATAAAGTCCTCTTTTGTGTAATTGTTAATCTTCTTACATAACATCTCTTTGTGATCTTCTTTACTTTTTATCTAGGTTTAGAGATAATCAACATTTTTCTTGAGTTCATCAATACACCATTGGTTAGTATCTTTATAATTCCTAAATTGAATTCTAATTAACACACATCAGTTCAACCTCGTTTTCTATGGTAATATCCATGCTTTTCATTCTCTTCCAACATGGACATGCATAATTCCAATTCATCATTTTTCTCTTGTGCTTTAAATTAGCTTTTAGAAGTTTTTGCAAGAATTTCATTTGGATTATTACATCTAGACATGCCAATATTTGGTTTTGTATTATCTTATGATTAAGGGAGTGTGTGACAATTATCTAATATACCATTGATTTTTCAATAGCTTACTTAGTCCTTCATGAAGCTATCTCAGGAGGATGGACTATACTCTAAGTCATACTGCTCAATTCCCAGTTACCTAAGAATGATATCCTTATGTGTTATATTCATTGCCCAATATAGACAAATGGTTTATAGGTAATCTAAATATGGTGTTAGTTATGACTATGGAGCTTCCTATGTATCCTAGGGTATATCGAAGATCACATTCCTAAAGAGATTTTGTTTAAAACAATATTTCTCACTAAGGAAAAAGATTGACATATAAGGGCATCCAATGATAACCCATTTTTTGTTCTTTTTATATATATGCTTTCCATATATGATTTTACCTACCAACATAGATCCATCTTAACTCCGGATCTATCAAGCGTAGAGAGGGATCGGATCTCTCGAGGTATAAACCTCTTTTATGAGTGAAAAACTTGAGGAAACGTTTTCACCTTGAGAGATTTGATCCCTGTCGGTTCTTGATAGATCCTGAGTTAAGATGGATCTAAGCTAGTTTCAGTCGTGTGCGGAAAAGGAAAATCTATTGATAATATGATTAATTTTATAATTAATATGTAAATACATCTAATATTAATATAATCATTTTAAATATATTAATATGTCTAAGATTTATCTGGTCATTTTAATTTTAAATTTTCTTAGTTAACTCAGTTTGATGAGATCATAAATATTGTTAATAAGTTTAATGATGAAATAAAAATTTGGAATGCAAAGTGACAATGTAATAGTGTTAAATGATAGAAAATGTGAATAATAAGAATGTAGTCAATTACAAATAGTCTTCATTGTAAGCAATCTCAAACTATTTTCTTCTACTATTCTTATTGTCACCCTTGTTAGTTTTTTCATATTTTCATATCGATTATATGAAAAGGACAATTGAAATCATGAACCATTTAAATATTTAGCTCGATTTGTTGTTGTAAACATCATACCTTGTCTCTCTTGCTCTTCAATATTAATAGTTTTAATTACTATAAAACAATAATCAATGTACATTGTCAATAATTTTTCGTGCTTACACTGAAATAAATGCACAATGTCAATCCATTCACTTTAACATTAATGTACAATCATACATCCAATTACATCGAATAAAAAATCAACATATACGTTGAAATACATGCATGTAATGGAAGAAATCAAATAAGATTAGAAAACAACATCCACAATGAAATCAATGCATTTAATGCAAATAATCAAATAGGACTAGAAATAAATATCTACACTCAATTAAATGCATCTAGTGCAAGTAAGAAAATAGGATTAGAAACCAACATATACACTTAAATCAATGCATCTAGTGAAAGCAATCAAAGAGGATTATAAATCACCTTCTACACTGAAATCAGTGCATTTAGTGTGAGAAATCAAATAGAATTAGAAATCATCTACATTGAGATCAATGCATCTAGTTCAAGAAATCAAATATAATTAGAAATTAACATCTACATTGAAATCAATGCATCTAGTGCAAGCAATCAAATAGTATTAGAAATCACCATCTACACTAAAATCATTGCATTTAGTGCAAGCAATCAAATAAGATTAAAAATCATCTACATTGAAATCAATGCATCTAGTGCAAGTAATCAAATATCATTAGAAATCAACATCTACATTAAAATAAATGCATCTAGTGCAAGAAATAAAAAATAATTAGAAATCACTATCTACATTGAAATTGATGCATCTAGTGCAGGAAATTTTCTTCCCTCTCTCCCCCCTTATCTATATCTTTCTATCCCTCCATCTCACCTTCTTTGTATCTCTATATCACACCCCCAACATTAGGGGAATTTTGAGGTCTAAAATGGGCCTCCTAAGTAAATTATAAAATAATAGTGGAAATAATAAAGTAATACTTGATTAAATCGTTAAATTTTGGAGGGAAAAGGGAAAAAGCTACTTTTTCAACTTGCATTTTCAACTTGCATATTCAACTGACCTCCCTAATTTTTTACTCAAATTTTGAGCAGAAACACTAATTGGATGCAGAATTTGATTCATCATCCAAGGAGTACCCATGTTGCATACTTTCGGCTGACCCTGTTACACGAAAAATGAGAAATACATGAAAATCGTGATTGTAATCATAATTCTTCATGTATTTCTCATTTTTCGTGTAACAGGATCGAGCGAAAGTCTATAACATGCGTACTCCTTGGATAAGGAATTAAATTTTTCATCCTACGAGCACTCCCGCTCGAAATTTAAGCAAAATATTAGGGAGATAAGTTGAAAATACAAATTGAAAAAGTAGTTTTATTATTTTAATATTTTTTAATATTTTTGGTTTTTATCCCAAAAATGGTGAATCATCACCCATGGTTGACATCATCATCTTAAATGTTATTGGTTCTGATAAAATTTATTTTGGCTGTACATTTTTCTTAGGAGGCCCATTTTAGACCTCAAAATTTCTCTAATGCACGCACACTCTCTCACTCCATATCTATTAATAACTCTATCCCTCCCTCCCTCTCTCCATGTATATATTCTTTCCTCTCTCCACCTTCCATCTATATCTCTATCTCCCTATGTCTCTCTATATCACCAAAAAAACATACATTATATTTCTCCAATATATATATATATATATATATATATATCACTCCCTCCTCCTCCTCCTCCTCCTCTCTCTCTCTCTCTCTCTCTCCCCTGCTTCTATCTTTCTTCCCTATTGTTGTCATCTCTCTCTTTATATCCATCTTCCTTATCACTCCCTATCTCTCTCTCCACCTTTCTCTCTTAATGTATTTCTTCTTACCTCCCTCTCTCTCCCCCTCCAACTCCATCTCTCTTTCCCTACCTCTCTCTACTCTCTCATATACTCTCTCTCTCTTCCTTCCTCTATCTCTCTCTCTCTCTCTCTATCCACCCTCCAACTCTATTACTATATGCCTCTTTCTCTCATTCTATCCCCTCTTCTCTCTATCTCTTCTTCTTTGTCTCTTTATCCAACCCCCAAACATAATCTCTCTCCATCTCTCCCTTGTCATTCCCTCTCTCTCTCCACTTCTCACTCTCTATGATCCAGGTGGATATTGGTGGCCACCCGTCTATTCCACTTGGGGCCCCACCATTGTTTCTTTCAGTTTTTTAGTTTCCTTAATAATAGCACAATTTACTATTTTTAGAATTTTTTCGGGTCCTAAACTTCCGGAGCCGTTTTGAGGCCCTAAACGATGTCTTTTGGGCATCACTTATCTGACAAATCTAATTTCAGTCCGAGATCAAAATTCACGATAAAAAAATTTAGTCCTCAGATAGATCTTTCTAATGATGTATCATGTGCATCAAACGTAGATAGTATGCCAAAGTTACGACCCCGGTAAATTTATTTACCAATTTACCCTGACGGGGCCCATATTCTGGCATTTCATCTCCTAGAGTTAGGTTTTTGGATGTTTGGGGTTTTCCATTGTTTCTCAATAATATATAGGCCTTCAAACCTCATTGTAACACAAAGTTCAGAGGTTATAGCCACCACATATCTTCTCAGAGATAAGCTACCAGCGCCCTAGCTAGTTTATTTCCATTATGTTTGTAAGTAGATTTTAGTTCTTTGATATTAATGAAATGAAATGTTATTTCCACTGCATTTTTATATTTATCGTTATATGTGTATTATTTTGCGTTCCTTCATAAATCCGAATCAGTGGTATCAGAGCGATTTTCTCTTTCTCGATCCTTCTTTGCATGTCCCCAACAAGGTCAAGGTATAAGGAGTTAGGGCTCAATTTGGTTGAACTTTTGCAAGATCAGCCTCACAATCCCGATGACCGCTCATGGGGGACGAAACAAAATATGAGGTAGGAGGAAATCCTATCAAAATATTGCTTAAGAAGGCCCTCAAAAAACAAAGGAACGTGATAATGGATAAATTTTCCTAGATCCTTCAACGACTTCCCACTGTTGGCACATCTGCATCCAGCAGCCACTCTAGAGGCACAACTCCTTTTAAGGTACAAGTAAACTTTGACATACCCATATTTGAGGGCCAAATAGATGCATACACCATAGATAGATGGTTGAATATATTAGAAGGATATTTCTCAGTTCATGACTTTTTCGACCGGAAGAAGATTATTTTTTCACTCCTCAAACCTACCCACCATGTCAGGGACTGGTGGGAAACCTACTGTGAGAAAAAGGATGAGGGGGAACGCTCTCTGTTATGAGTCATACCCACTTGTAATTCTTTCCTAGATGCCAGCAAGGAGCAATATTATCATGTGGGGAGCTATGAGGACAAGTATATACAATGGACTACGTTGCGGCAACAAAGTGATGAAGATGTACACGAGCTGACAAATATGTTCCATACCCTACGCACAAAGTTGGGTATCAAAGTTTCGAAGAGAAATTTGGTGCTAAAGTACCACAGTTGTCTACACATATACATTTAGGAGGAAATGGAGTTCCTCAACATCTCCTTTCTTGGTATGACATACTGGTATGCTGCTAAGAAGCATAAATTGAAACAGAAGAAGCCAGACTTTCGATTTGTAAATCAAAAGCAAGGGAAAGGCACCCCCAAACCGTATAAAAAAGTAAAAATCCGATGCATGGTAGCCCAAGATAACCTACCAAAGCCGCAACAAAATAACAACACCACGAAGCTGAAGAAGGACACAGGAAAGTGGTGTGAGTTCCATAAGAGCTCCACTCACAACAGAAGTGAGCGTTGGGACAAGAAATCACTTGTGGCCGAGATGAGGGCTTCTAAATCAGATGCATGCTTCGACTCTCCATCAGAACCCAACAAGGGGAATGGAAAAAGGAAGAAAATTATTGATGCGGATCCAAATGCCACCATTTCCACTGCAAAGATCCAGAAGGAGGAACCAAAAGATCCAGAGGAGGAGGAGCATCTCTTCCACTCTCATATGTGGGTAAAGGGTTCCCTGCTACAATTCATTGTCGAAAACGGGAGCCAAAAGAACCTCATTTCAACAGAGTTCGTGAAGCATTTGGGATTTCCAACCACAACAGACCCACCGCCATACACCATTGGGTGGCTTCATCAAGGACGGGATCTCTGCGTCAGCCAGCAATGCCGCCTTCCCTATAGCATCAAGCCCTTAACAGATCAGGTATTATGTGACATTGCTCCTCTTGATGTTTGTGATGTATTATTAGGAAAACCATACTTGTGGAAGAGACATGATGTGTATGAGTCCCGACATCGTATTGTTATTGTTACTTTGGACAATAAGTTATACATGATACCAAAGGTACCACTGCCTGCGGCTATCTCTTTAGTTACTGCAAAACAATGCAGTAACCTCATTTCCAAAACTAGGAAATTTGTTTTCCTAATGATGCGCCCTCAGGGCAAGAAGAAGACTGTGGCCACAACCTTGAGACATGGATCCTCCACCCAACAAAAACAAATGGACAAGGTTGTGGAGGAGTATGGGGACATCTTCACCTCACCCACAGGGGTTCCTCTACACTGTCAAGTCAAGCATCCCATCAATCTGACCCCAGGTGCGCCGCTACCCAATGGACCGATCTATCAACACTTTGTTCTGGAGAATGATGAAATCAAGAGGTAGATTCAGGAGTTGTTGTAGAAAGGTCACATACAACCGATTTCATTGCCCCGTGGGAGCCCTATCATGTTAGTGCAGAAGAAGGATGGAACTTGGAGACTTTTTATTGACTATCGAGCGTTGAACAAGATCACTGTCCGATATAGGTACCCAATCCCATAGATTGATGACGTTCTGGATCAACTCAAAGGGTCTAAGTATTTCAAAAATACCAACTTGAAGTTTTGGTATCACCAGGTACCAATCAAACCATTTGATGTGTGGAAGGCTGCCTTCAAAGCCAAGGAGGGCCTTTTCGAATGGTTGGTCATGCCTTTTGGGTTGACGAATTCTCCTGCAACATTCATGAGGCTAATGGATGACATCTTGTGGCCATTCACCAACTCATTTTTAGGATTATACCTGGATGACATCCTCATCTTTAGCTAGAATTTATCATTCCCCTTGTCGGGTTCTGATGGAAAGAATAGAGAATTCATCATCGTAGGGAGGAAGAAGGACTGTGTATTCCTTAGGTGAATTAATGGTGAAGCGATGAAAAACATCTTATTATTTGGTGAATTGGTTGAAAGGGCGGTTTGGCAGATCCATTGAACAACAAGAATATTTAATGGACCTACAGATTGAATATCTCCAAGCGATCATGGCACGATCCAAGGAGAATGAAGAGGAGGAAGGCTTGGGTGTATATAAGAACGTGTAGACTACCCCTGAATCATATGTTGTGGCATGTTTGGAGTGTTGGTGAGATAATAGTGTTGGTTAGAAGGACACGGCCATGGATTCGAAGAAGGAACAAGATAGGCATTCCCCTGAGGGGGTGTTGGCCCACTTGAAGAGGGTCAAATTTTTTTTGTTTAAATTGCTTATGGGGATCTCTTCACCCACTGCTAGTGGAAAAGGATTGTGGATAAAATTTTAAGCACATCAATGTGAAGTTTGAAAGTGTGCAGACATAGAATATAGTGAAAATGGAGACTGACCTACTGATCTCCATCTCGGAACTGATCAACGTTAACATTTTCAATAAGGTGAAGGAAATTATTGGAGGGTTTCCTGGGGATGTTGTAGCTTAGCTACAAAAAAGTGAAGAAGGGGATGCAGGAGCAGGTTCGAACAGCCAAGGAAAGGACAATAACGAGGAACTAGACAAGTCCTACTTTGGATAATTTTTATTCATGTATTGTCGCTATGTTTTGATTCTCAGTCCTTTTTCGGGCTTAAGGGATATTTCATTGTTTTGTTATTGTTCTTAAGGAATGTAGAAGGAATAAAATAATATTATGGATATACTGGGATTTGGAAATAGATGCTTAATCTAATGCAAGTTTTGATGTGATATTGTAAAAACATTTCTGACCAAGTAAATCTAGATTTTGAACATAAAAGTACCTCTTTCAAAAAAAATAAATTCTAATTATAAAATTATTATTATTTTACTAAAATGGATGTAAATTAAAATTAAAATTATACAAAACTATGATAAGAAAAATATGTGAATCAATGTTAACACTATCCAAATTTATGACCAAACATACATGTAAAATATGAAGAAGAAACAATCAACTTCCAGGATAATAATTATAAATGTGATGTATCCCACAAGATTTAGAATAGTCGGTGATGGGGTGTGCTACTTAGTATCTTTGTTGTGTGAAGGTCACCAGTTTAAAACTCTATGGGAAAAAATATAGTCGTGTTAAAAGTTGTCCTCGCTTGACCGACTGCAATCCCTAGGTTATTTTGATGGCATAGATGCCCTTGGGGCACAATTTCTCAATCCAAATGTTAAGACTGTAGATATCAACTCAGACAACTTGACAAAAAAACAAAAATGGTATATGTAATATGCTAGTCATCTTCTCACTCAAAAAAGGTTCAACTTTGTTTTTTGATAATAAAATACTTACTTTTAATACCCTCATATAGAAAATGAGGTATTTTGTTTTTTTTTTAAATAAAATATTTCCTTATAACACCCTCTTAGAGAAATTTAGGTGGAGCATAGTAAATTACACAATATCCTTTATATTTGAAATTTATAGCTAAAATTTGGAACTTCTTTTGTTAAATAAGTTGCATTCAACAATATTTCAATGTTTTTTCTTCAAATTCATAACACTTTCTAAATTAGTGCATGGAAGGATATTTTTCATATCAATTTATAGACTTATAACTCTTAGAAATAGTAACAAACAAAAGTGATATAACAATGGAATCAAGTTATTTAATAATTGAAAACAAATGTTATTAGTCTAAACATTAGTGATCCTTCATTTAGATTTTCTTGAGGAATACATTGGAACCTTAAAGTAATGTTCCCTTAGTTTTATAGTGCACTTGATCGAGAGAAAGTGTATGACGAGATTAGAGTCTTCTCATATATCAAATAAAAAGAAGGATCTCCCGCAACATGATAAGTCTTCTTTCACATTATGTTACATCTTAGGGTTATTAGTATAATTTTAAAAAAATCATAATTTTTTTAAGTTAACATTGTATTGTCTCACAAAATCACATTAACCTAGTACATTAGTCATCTAGCCATCTTAAGCATGCTTTTTTAGTAGGTGGTCTCAACTTCACCAACAAGAAACTAGATATTTTTTACCACCTACCAATAGAATAATTTGTCCAAAACTTAAAAATTATTAACAACTGTAACAGTTTTAAGTATCTACCACGTAATTGAAAAGCAAAAAACTTCTAACAAACATTTCATAAGCTAAGAGATAGAAGATGTAGCAGGTGTTGGATCCATGGCATAGGATCCCGGGGAAGCTAACGTAGCAGAAACATACTTAATATGACACTCAATATTATTCAGCCTAACATCCATATGTCCTCAAGGCTTGCAAATATATTAAACATTTCTTCGTGTTTTTTCTGTAAGGACCCTTCCCAAAAGGGATTTAATTTTCCAATATAGTGATATGCCATTGAAATACTAATTTTACCTTCCCTTGGTATGACCAAGGTCAGAAACCTATTTCCCAACTTCATACATTATCTCTGAGTTTGAGAATTATTTCCTATCTCTAGTTGTTATGGTTTCCAATTATCGAATTTCATTATGGATTTCTAATGGGATAGCCAAATGCAAGTTCTTAGTAGCCTCTTAGGCCTATTGTTGGGCTCAGTTTTTTCCCTATGGGTTGCAACCTGCCCCCCACCCCCTAATTCCCACTTCTCATCCTTTGGTATTTCATATAATTAAATAGGTTTAACCTCCTTCTATTAACATAGAATTGGCCCATAAAAAAAATTTGAGCGTAGAGGTAAGGCAAGTTCAAAGTCGTTGAAAAGACATGAATTATGAAACCTGAAAGGTAAAACAACCAAATATAGAATGTGATTACCAAACAACAAATAATAAGGAAACATTGGTCTATGCATGGCCCAGGTGATCAAAATCTGGATTAGGGGCGAAAATGTTCCAAAAATTAAAAGTGCTTAGAATAGCACCAAACTAGAACAACCGAATCGGGCTCATCACCAGGAATTAGGAGCAATTCATTTCACTCAAAATGGAGTTCGTATGAGGAAGTTAGAGCCCATTGATCGTCATGTCAAATAGGTGAATTAAAAAAAAAAGGGTCAAACAGGATCAAAGGCCAAAAATTTGGGCTTTCCTCTATTTCACCCAACGACACTGTGACAAGTGTCACTGTAGGATTCACCAAAAATGTTTGAAGGTGATTTTTTTTAACGTGCTCCTAAAGTTTATTTTCACATTTTAATGGTGGAATGAAATTTTTATTAAGGTTGGGGGTAGTCCAACCAAAGGCTAACACATGGCGCAGCCAAGGGTTGCCACGTGCCCCTCTAGTGGACCAAGGTTGAAGGCTGAATTATATTACACATATGGTTCTAAAGTTTGATATATATATACCAAAGGTTGGTACATATATTACGGTTTGAATTTCATACATATCACAAATGTTTTATCAAATCCAAAGTCTTAATTTTAATCTATGAACAAAGGTCATATCATATAACATTATAGAAAAATGTGATGTATAGCAAAAGGGTGGAGGTCGGGGCTCGACCCCACAACCTCCCCCAAGTGAGCATTGTTGCTTACGAATAGGCCGCAACGTAGTTATTAATTTATATAGCCACGGACATATATTTATGTTCATATGTATTTACCAGCAGGGGAAAGGAGGGGGGCAACCCCCTCCTAATGTGACCTTTCCACAATAACCAAAGGCAGAGCGTGATACTAAGCGCGGGGATTAATGTTAAGTTTAGTGGGTTAATTAACCCTTAAATGGTATTTAAAAATGGTATTTAACCACACTAATCAAATGTTTAAATGCGTATTTTGTTAAAGCGCGTTTAACACTAATCCCCATTTCAACTCCAGTTAAATTTAATTAAACTCAAATTTATTTCAACGGATAATTTGACGGTGCTCCAATTTTGGCGCCACTACCAGCTTTAGCGGCCTTAACTAGAGTTACTACAATTTTAGTGGAGATTCCTAGGGAAAAATTGAAGGATGCATAACTTTTGCTAATTTCCACAAATTTTGGCTCAAGAAGAGTCATTCCTAGATTATTTTGATGTTATGAACATGATGGTGTAGGTTGTAGAGGCTTTGGATCACTTCTAAAAGTGTTTTTTCCACTTTGAATATTAAATAAGCTTAGGGCCACTAGGAGAGGAGGCCATGCCTAGATTAGCTGAAAACCATTTTTAGAGATTGAAGAGTCTATTTTGAGTTTTTTGGGTCTTATGAATCCAATGGATAAGGTTTCAAAGCCATTGTACCAATGTAGGTTAATGAAATCAGAAAATTGACCATTAATCCCAAGAGGGCCTAACCAATTGAAGCAGGCCCATGGAGATGTATTCCAGGAGGGGTGTACTCTGTTATCTTCTATTGTGTAATGTGTTTTTTGTATGTTATTTATCTAAATTTTATTTTTTGTACATGATTTTTTAAAATATAATTAACTCATAAATTTCTCACCAAAGACACCTAAAAATTGACACATAAACCCCTTCACAATTGGCTAACTTGAGACGATCCTAAACAAATTCTTATTTAACTGATGAGGGAGCTAACACAACAAAACCAATTTTCCCATATTCAGATCAAGTTGGTATTAGAGCAAATTTTAGCTCATTTTAGCCAAGGTTAGATAAAAGAATTAGATATTGGTTTTGTAATTTGTGCAAGGAGAATTTAACTATGTGCAAGTTTATGTGTGTGAAGAGAAGGTCAAGATTCTGAGTTCAATTCTTAAATCACAGAAAACAAGCTTTGTATGCATTGTAGGTGTGATGGAAGCTTCATTAAGCACTTTTTATTGTCAATCTTCCTCAGAAAAAATCTTTGATAAAGAGATGTTGCAGAAGCTCTACATCATGAATTATATGGTCCAAGAGATGTATGAAGATAAGAGGGAGAGCATTATACTTCAAGAGCAGTTTATTTCCATGAAGGAGGAGAAGCAAGAACTTCTTGAAAAGGTGCATGATATGGAGACTCAGCTCCATATTGCAAATGTTGGGTGTGTGTTATATTCTTTCCACAAATAAGCACGCGTTGAAGGTAAGAGAGGGAGATAGCCCCGCTGCCTTAGGCGCGAGTCACGGGGCGGTAGTCCCCCCCCCAATCGAGATGCAGACGTACCGCCACATTTAGTCCCCCGGATCCTTAATTTCCCGGCGGGTGATCGCGTCCATAGTTTTGTGCATGGTTTTGCATGGTGTGGGTTACGATGGTTTTCGGCCCACTGGTATTTTGTAGATCCGGTCGAGGAACTACGGTTATGTTCTAATCCGGGTTTATGGATTGGGGTTTATGAATCCTTCGGCATGTGTATATATATGTGTGTTGTAACACTAAAAGGAATATAATGAAAAAATCAAGGCGGTCGTCCGATTTGGGATCAGGAAAATCTTTGTGTTTATGCATTTTATGTTTTATGCTCTCGCTATTGTTTATTTTACGGTATAAGATTCGTGTGTAGATAATTTTAGGCCGAGTTAAAGCCTACAGCAAATGAAACCCTTGAAAATATGTATGAGATGGATACTCAACTCGAAGATGCCTAAGAATCTCTAGCCAAGTATGTGCATGAAAAATAGGCATGCAATTCAAATTTGGCTTCAATTTTCTCTCAATATGAGTGTGTATGTGCTTTTTAAGACACACTAGAGGAATAGGGTCCAAATTAATGATGAAAATGGGCTATGAAGGTAAAGGATTTGGAAAACATGCACAAGTCATAGTTCAACCAATTGTTGTTGAGGAAAGGCCTAAGTATTTGGGTCTTGGTTATGGACAACATGATGGAGAATGCTCCAAAGCCAAGGAGGCACATGAAGGTGTTCCAAGAAGGAATTTCATTTCATGTTCATTACCTCAAGCTTGTGAAGTTTGTGTTCATGAGGAATGCAACATTTTTACACCCACTTTGCAAGAAGGTGCTCATAAGCATGTAGCTAATGAGAATGGAAAATAAGAGTATCTCGTTGTTGGTATTCCAAAGAGAGCATCCACCTCATCAAATTCACCTCCTCAACAAGGAAACAAAGGTGAATGTTCAAGGTATAAATTTGCCTTTAATCAAGTTTCTTTTGATTATGATAAACATGGTAAATCATCACATATGATTTGGAGAAATTTTGCATGTTCCTTTTGTGGTTTGAATAACCATAATGTTTTAAGATGTTGGAAGAAGATAGCCATGCACGAGAAAATTTCTAAACAAAGGAGGTAGAAAGCCAAAGGTCCATTGGATAAATAAAATCATGTTGAAAAGAAGATGCAATTGTTTTTCACTCATTGCCATAAGCAGGGTCATCTTGTAGACAAGTGTTGGACTTTGTATCGAGCAAGTCATCCACGACATATGAATAAGGTGGAAAGAGATATTGATGAGAATGGAAAGGAGGATTCCATAATTTTTGTGGGTTGGGATGATTCACATGATGAAGTGCAGCTGAAAGAAGCGCCATTGAAATGGTTTGGTAAGAGATGGTTAGATTTCTTATCCAAGTAAGGCCTTGCATGTATTTTGATGTTTGATGCACTTCTTTTCCAATTGTATGCATGTTGCATGTTTACGCCGGGAAGGTGTTTGAAAGTGGAGTATGTTGACTCACTATTATTGCAACAAAATTAGTCATTTCAACTCTTTAAGTACTTGTACATGGAAATGGGATTCTTGTACTTGTGATTCTACTTGTGAGAGAGTTGAGAGTTGTTATACATGTTTTTTTTTACTTGAGAGTCAGTTTTTTGAAGTGGCATGTTTTGTCGACTTGTGGTTGGTTGATGGTTTGTACATCGAGAAGTAAGAGTACATGGCGATGTTCACATGATGTGAAATTTTTTGCTTTGAAGGAGAAAAAAGATATGTTGTCAAATTATTTTTCTTTCATGATGTGTTTTTCATATTGATGGTTGTGTTTGTGACAAGATGTCGCAGCATTTTGGGAAGGTCCACTCTAGAGCAAGAGGCTTATGGTTAGCCTTCATTCTCAAATCATGGCATGAATAGCATGTCAATAATGGAGGATGACGGACAAAGAGGGACAATATGTCAAATAATTTGTGGCAAAAAAATTTCCAACCATTGTAGACCATTTGATGTGTTGATGCCAAGAAGCGAAAGACATGGAAAATGCATTCGTCTAGATGGGAATTTGGAAATGTGGAGGTAAAATAATGGTCATTTATCTTCTTATTACTATTTATATTGGAACTCATTTATGTAGTTCACTCAGATGGGCTTAACTTGGAAAAGTGGTTTCCAAGGAGAAGCTTGCATCGAATTCATGTGTGTGAAAAAGAGGAACATGATTCTTAGTGGGAAGGTCATCACTTAGTTTTCCAAGCAATGAGGGATTTATTTGGTACAACAAGTTTTTTTATGAGTTAGAAAGCAGCCAATAAGTGTTGGATTGGGTTAGCAGCAAAAGGAGGACATTGGTTGAATGCCAAGCCATTTGCAACACAAGGCATGTCAGTGAACCGAAGTGGTTGTTATGGAGATTTTTCCAAGTAGAATCAAGTTGCTAGAACCTCAGAAAGAGAGGAGTATTTAGCTCTTATCAGATGACCAAATTTTGTGGGTCCAAAAGCCTTTTAGTGGGAAGAAGTGATCAGAATCTGGATTAGGGACAAAAATTTGCCAAAAATTCAAAGTGCTCAGAATAGCACCAAATCACAATGACCGGATCGGGCCTGTCTCTCCAGGAATATAGCGCAATTCATTTCACTCAAAACGGATTCCGTATGAGGAAGTTAGAGCATGTTGATTGTCGTGTCAAACATGGGAATTTAAAAAAAAGGGTCAAACATGGTCTAAGGCCAAAAATTTAGGGTTTCCTCCATTTCACCCAACATCACTATGACAAGTGTCATTACAATATTTGTCAAAAAGGTTTGAAGGTGAAATTTTGCAGGTGATTTTTTTTAATGTGCTCCTAAGATCAATTTTCCCATTTTAATGGTGGAATGAAAATTTTATTAAGGTTGTGGAAAATCCAATCAGAAGTTGACACGTGGTGCCCCCTATGATGGACCAATGTTGAAGGCTGAATTATATTGCACATATGGTTCTCAAGTTTGATATGTATATGTATATATATATATTCCAAGGGTTGGTGCATATATTATGGTTCGAATTTCATACATATCAAAAACGTTTAATCAAATCTGAAGTCTGAATTTTAATCTATAAACAAAGGTAATATCATATAAAGTTGTGGAAAAATGTGATGTATAGGCAGAAGGGTGGAGTTCAAGGCCCAACCCCACGATCTCCCCCAAGTAAGCGATGTGGCTTATCAATAGACTGTGGCATATTTCTTAACTTATATAGTCATAGACATGTATTTATGTTCATATGTATCTACCAGTGGGGCAACGGAGGGGTCCAAACCCCTCCCCATGTGATGTTTCCACCATAACCAAAGGCGGAGCGTGATATTAAGCGCAGATATTAATGTTAAGTGTAGTGGGTTAACTAACCCTTAAATGGTATTTGGCCGCACTAATCAAATGTTTAAATGCATAGTTTGTTAAAGCGCGTTTATCACTAATCCCCATTTAAACTTCAGTTAAATTTAATTAAACTAGAGTTTAGTTTGACAGAGAATTCAATGGTCCTCCAATTTTGGCCCCACTACCAGTTTTAGTGGCCTTCACTAGAGTTTCTTCAGTTTTAGTGGAGATTCGTAGGGAAAAATTGAAGGTAAATTTTGCTAATTTTGAAAACTTTTGGCTCAAGAAGAGTCATTCCTAGATGATTTTGATGCTTTGAACATGATGGTGTAGGTTGTAGAGGTTTTGGAGCACTTCTAAAATTTTTTTTTCCACTTTGAAGATTAAAGAAGCCTAAGTCCACTAGGAGAGGAGGTCATGCCTAGATCAACTAAAAACCATTTTTAGAGATTGAAGAGTTTATTTTGGGGTTTTTTGGTCTTCTAAATCCAATGCAGAAGGTTTCAAATCCATTGGAGCATTATAGGTTCATGTAATCATAAAATTTACCATTAATCCCAAGAGGGCCTAACAAGTTGAAGTAGGTCCATGGAGATGTATCCCAGGAGGGGTGAAATTCGTTATCATCTATTGTGTAATGTATATGTTGTGTGCTATTTCTCTACATTTTATTTTTTGTACATGATTTTTTAAAAGCTAATTAACTCATAAATTTCTCATCAAAGACACTTAAAAATTGACACATAAACCCCTTCACAATTGGCTAACTTGAGATGATCCTAAACAAATATTTATTTAATTGATGAGGGAGCTAGTACAACAAAACTATTTTTCCCATATTCAGATCACTAGGAAATATAAAGGGAAATGCACCACAAAATAGGAATAGAATTCAACTACTACAACTATGTAGATAGTATACTAGAAGCCAACACTCGAAGCCAACACTCGAAGCCAAGAATAATACCTACATCTAAATGATAAATACATTAATGGTTTATAGTTACCCAGGTTTCAGTGACCTCTGCGTGTCAAGGGAAAATTACTAGCCAGGGTCCCAACATGAAAATTACAATGAGAGTAAATAAAAAACAATGGTCTACAACCATAAGTTGTTTTAAACTCCTAGGGATCTTCCTTAGCCCCATGCCTCATAGCACCAACACCTAATTCTCCCTTACACAACTTACATACAACACAATTATGTTATCCTCTACCTCTAGATCTACTCATGGGGATGACAAACAATAATACTCTCGAGTTGCTTTTAACCAATGAGCTCTAGCTACCTTAGAATTCTCACAAATCAGTAGAGGTAGAAAGGGGGTTGGAGATTCAAAGACGAGTAGTGCAAAATATGTAGATCATCAAAGAAATA
This sequence comes from Pinus albicaulis, assembly GCA_034641835.2. NCBI lineage: Eukaryota > Viridiplantae > Streptophyta > Pinopsida > Pinales > Pinaceae > Pinus > Pinus albicaulis. Next base: position 77,883,927 of record CM076578.1, read on the forward strand.
GTGGACCAATAATAAATGGACTGCAATTATGAATGAAAGGATAAAAATTGAGTAAGAAAAAATACATGGATCAGTAATATTCAGAGCAAGAAATTATGCGTGAGTCCAACTTACAAACAAGGTGGTGTCAAATGTGCTCCTACCAACTATGTACAACCAAACATTCCAAACGACATGCAAGGTTGATAATCCCAGAAATAGATACAATAAGCATTGACCTGCAAACCAGGGAGGCAAGGCAATTGTCCTTGTAATTACAAGGGTGCAAAATCGTTTGAATGAGACTCCAACTACCTAGAACAATAATGGAATTTGCGGCAGGGCTTGGTCATGTTTTATTGAGGTGAGCCAACTAAAGGCCCCCATGGTGTAAGTGTCAAGCTAAGGATGGACCAATTGACCACTGAGCACATTATCTCAAATTAGAATTCAAGTAATCTTACACTAGAAAAAGAACTAGATCGATAACAATGTAAGTGTTGGTCATCTCTCATGCAAGGATGAGATTATTCTAGAAGAATAATGACTCATCAAGGAGTTTGTGAAGCATTCCAGGTCTTGGGATTGAGAATTTTTCATACCTATTTCCTTAAGTGAGGTCTTAATAACATGATATTCATTCAATCTCTTATGTGGGTGTGTTTCCAATTGGCTTATCCTCCCCTCTGTATATCAGGTCACAACTAGGGGGATTTGAACCTTCAATCTTTCAGTTTTCTCTGGAGTTACATTACTTCAATCACCAATTGAGCTTCCCCCTTGAGACATAAATAATAATATATTTAAAATAAGTTAAATTTAATCTTTTGTTTTGTTTTGTTTTGTAATCTTCGTAATGTGAAATTTATCATGAAGTAAGCATTCTAATGTTGATAATGGATTGATGTTAATCAACGTTTACATTGGCCATTTAATTTATATGGCTCTACTAGTTATGTTATGTCATAGACCTGTCTATTTCGGAATATGAATTACATAATTTTTGTTTAATTATCAATAATTATTAACTTGTATAGAATATTCTAAAATATTCGTAGAAGATTAATTAGAAAAAATATCATATTAACAAGTGTCATATTAAGAAGTGCTTTATGGTTTTTTGGGCATTTTGTCTTGATAATCCATGATATTGGCCTATGGAATTGTAACAAAGCCTATTCACAAATTAAGAATGTGGATGGTAAAGTTGAGATAAATCTAATCTTATTCCATGTTTATATATATATATATATATATATATATAATGCTAATTTAAAATAAAGTTATAATATAGTTAATTTCTATATTTTTTAATTTTAGCAAAGTAAATATATTATGAAGCAAGTGTTTTAGTGTTTATTATGAATTATCATTATTTACTAGCCATTTGATTCATATGGATGCCCTAGTATATAAATTAATCATATATACATTTAAAAAATCATGTAACAAAATTCTTAACAAGGAGATTCACTACTCATTGTTACAATTAATACCATAAGCTCAAAAATTAATAACTTATTTCATATGATACTTGTTCATATTATATTTTTTAATTAATCCGTTTAATTAAAATGATAGAAAGGACATAACTACTTTTAAGATAAATATCAACCTTTGATTTGTGTTTATTATTAAGGATATTCTAAAATATTCCATGGAGGTGAAATCCTTACCATCCACCTAATAATTATTGATAACTAAATAAATATAGTGTAACAAAATTCTTAATTATAGAGATTTACCTCCACTTCACCATTGAAATTCTAGTATGGTAAATAGGCTTTGTTACAATACCATAAACCAATACCCCATCTTATTAATAATACATGCTCCAAAAAACCACAAATAATTTCATATGACATTTTTTTAATTAATCAATTTAATTAAAGGGGTAGAAAGGACATAATTATTTTTAAGATAAATCTTAAATTTTGGTTTATGACTACTACTAATAATATCTTAGAATATTTAGTGGTCAAATCCATACCATCCACCAAAGAACTATTGATAATTGAATTAAAATTTTGAAATCTCTAGTCCAAAATGGACACATCTAATAAATATGAATATGCATCAATTCATGATAAAAATTAAAACACTCACTTCAATATATATTTCACATTGTAATGATTTAACAAAATTATAAAAGTTAACTAAATTATTATTAAAAAAAATAATATGAATTAAACATATAAACATTTAAAAGACATGTGATAATATTCATAATCAAGGAAATTTACTCTCATTTAACCATGAACAATATTTACTTGTAAATTGGTTGTGTTACAATATCATTGGTAAATACCATGGTTTATTAATATGATATAACCAAAAGCCATAACTCATTTCATATAACATTTTTTTAACTAATCAACTTAACTAGTAATTGCACCATATGTTGCAAAGGAAACGCTGTAAAGCATTAACATAGGAAAGAGTAGTATAGAAGAAAACAATATTTCATATATATATATATATATATATATATATATATATATATGTATGTATGTATGTATGTATGTATGTATGTATGTATAATCGTCTCAAAAAAAGAAGAAGAATTAACATAGGAAATAGTAGTATAGAGGAAAACAATATTTCTTATATATATATGTATAATCGTCTTAAAAAAATAAGAAGAAGAATCAGAAATTTCTCCATAATAAAAATGTTTGGATGTCGACATTTGGAAAATTCAAATATAGAATAAGTACATATGTATACCTCCCTAAACTAGATGGATGTAATACCCAAGGTTACTTGTAAATATTTAATCACTGTTGTAAATTACTTTAAAAGATTATGGCCTTCTTGGGAAAGATACGTGAAATCAGATATGAACTAATGTTTTATTTATTTTTAATAATAGTCATTATAATCCATATATTTAGCCATCCTCCATGTAGACTACATTGGATAAAAGATGCAAAAGAAAATTTTCACACCTCAACAGTTAAGGAAGTCCAAGAAAGACTTTGGGCAGAAGTAGTTCTTGCCCATATCCCTCATCCTAGGGGAAAAGAAAAAGTACTCAACGAAAAAAGGTGGTTGGCCAAGAAGGGAGGGGAAAACTTGAGGTAACCGGTATCTTGGAGCCTAGTAACTTGGTAGGAAGAGGCCCAAGTAGATTTGTAGTTATAAGATACTTTCCTCAGGGAGGGGGCGTTGTATATAAAATCGTTCCTAAGTGTGAAAGTTAGCTCGAGGGAGTCTGGCAGAGGTGTGAGGTCTCATTCGTTGGGTAGAACATCTATTCACCCATTGTGGTTGGCAGCAGACCAACTAGATTGAACATATAAGTTTTTATAAATATTTTATGATGAATTTGTCCCATGAGTGTTTTTCTGTGAGTAAGATAGTTTCTTTGTGAAAAAAATAGTTTTTCTGTGAATAAAATTATTTTCTGGAAACAAGAAGACATACTGGGAACCAAATGTCTTTCTAAAAATCAATGTGCTTCTATGGATAGGATGGAAGTCATAATAGATCAAGGAGATTGGAAGGAAATTAGTGCAAGAAAATAAACAGTGGGTGAGGGAAGTTAGTTACTTAGGCAAGACTCAGCGAAGAATCCTGCCATAGAAGCAAAAATCCTACTTAAAGTATCAGGTTGGGAAACATTACAGACCTTGGTATAGGCTCACAAATACAGGCCTTGGAAGGCTCACAAGTACCTAAACCTGAATCTTGGTATAAAAAGATTTTCTAGGACCTTTATTCTGTATATATATGCTCAAGCTTTAGAACAAGAAATCGATAATAAAATGCCTTAAAATTTCTTAAAAGTTTTGATAATATAAATAAGAAACTGTAATCGTAATAGAACCATGCAAGGCTTGTCTAGTCTAGTTTTATTCTCTCTATGTCGAAAGTCAAAAGAATAAAAATGCAGAGTCGAGAACAAACAGAGATGCCAAGCAGAGAGCTCAACATTGTCTTTCTAAATAACTATAGAGACTATGATATTAGCACTATAATAAGGGTAATAACTCCATGTAATTAGAACTGGTGAAATTGAAGAGAATTATAACAACGAAAAGAATAGCCTCGCGCAATATTTCAAATAGAATAGCATATATAACAACTAAAAGAAATGCATGCAATAAATTTAAAAATATTTTACAGTCTCAATTGTATAGGAAATTAGTCTATGCCAAAATAAACCCCAAGGAGAATTATATAAGTAAATATATTTCCAAAAAGGATTATAATCCTTTGAAATAAAAAACTAAGTCTTTGTTTTGTTACGGTTCGAGACTACAGATGGGGCTGTGAAAGGCCTGAAGACAATGGCCCGAAACAACATTTTACAGAAACCCTTTTTGATCAGAAAGTGCTCGTATTTGAAAACTTGAACCAAGGTAATGAGGTGGAGTTTATTAGAACCTGTAGAAACGATAAAGGGCAATCTGTTGAGCCATTGAGACAGTTCCAAGCTATAGACATGAAGTTACCTGGAAACAGAAACCCATTGGTAAAAACTGTATGTAAGACCAAATAGGTATTGAAGATTCGTAACCAGGACTATAAATATATTAGAGGCTCCCAAATACCTATAGTTGCTTAACTTTAGTCTCGCCATAAATGCAAAAGGTCTGCAATTACATAACATAATCGTATAAGAATTCACCTCTATATGAATAAATAAAATGATTTGGTTTACCGAACGATTTGCTGGCTGAATGGGAAAGGTATCGCAGCTTTCTTTGCATGGCGGGCATTAAAATCTCACATAGGTCTGATGTGCTTGTGTGTGGTGCAGACACATTGGGAATGAAAAGAAGCCTTCGAGAGTCCATGCGAGGCTGGACAACACAAAATGCTTGAGCTGCCACCATCTGAATTCTCCCATCCATTTCTGCAGCATGTCATCGATGTTGATTCTCTCTACGACGTCTAGCTTTTTCTCATCTTTGGATAGGAGTTCATCTGTCAAGCCACTGAGATCGCGCGCAGGCTTCTTCAGGGCTTCTACACCAGAAGATGGAGCATCTTATTTTGATGTTTGTTAATATATATTTTCCTGTAACTGATTAAAATTTTTAACTGTTTTTAATCGTTTGGTAGATATGATTTGAATCGTCTAACATTACAATCAAGGGTTCAGAATGGTACACGTGGCAATTTAGGAAAAAAAATTTCAAATAGGTACGCTTTACAGCGTAATTAAAAATGTAGAAAGGACATAGATTTTTCAAAATCAATATAAACCTTTAATTTATAATTACAAAAATATTTTAGACTATTTCAAGAAGGTTAAATCTCTACCATCCATTTAATAATTAATGGTAATTAAATTAACTATTTTAAAAAAAATCTCAAATAAACATCCTTATCACTGTAATTAATTTTATTAATTAATATTAAATATTAAATTTTTTGAGAGCTTTCTTTAATGCTACTTTTTGGAGTATGGCTTGAAAACTTTGAGGTGAAATCTTGATTTGTGTTATTTAAACTAGTTTTTTTTTACTTTATATATGGATTCAACACCCTAAAAAACTCATAGGGAACTTCGATTATGTAGGGGTTACCCATCAAGCTTGTGATTTCAATGAATTCATGCCGGATTTAGAGAAATTATATCTGAAAAATCCATTGGAAAAGTTTCTAAAAAAATTGATGGGGCCTAGCCCTCCTTAAGTCTTGCACTCAAAACTTTTTGATTTAACCGTTTGAATAAAACCTTAATATAAGTTATGTATCGATATTTCAATGTTACAATGGTTATGGTATTGTATCATACATTTATGGATTCGATAAATTAAGAATTTAATAATTCAACTGTTGTATGATACGTTATAGATTGGTTTTGATTTGCAATCACTGTCTATTAATTTCAGCCGTCGTTGCGAGCTGACTTGAAGTAGACACCTGTCCTACTCCTCGTTTTGTGTTCTCCCACGTTATCCAAACCCTACTCTACTCAGTCTGCATTCACTTTCATTTGCTCGAGGGTTTCGTCTGTGTTTGGCTCCGCCGTTATGGAACTCTATTGGTTCTTTTCGTTCTGCTACTGTCGCAAGGGTTTGCCAAGACCTTCGTGGCTCTTCAACAAGACTTCAATAGTGGTGTTTTTCTAGTTGTTTCTTCTACTCGTTTCATCCATAGACGTTTCCTTTTGACATTGTTTCTATTTTCTGCCTCCAAGTTTGCTTGTGTCTTAACTGGTTCTTTCTTGCACTTTCAGCATTTGCTTCAGCTCAATCTATTCTTCGAACGTGAGCTATATGTTCCTTTTTCAATTTCTCTACATTTTTATGAATTTCTAACGTCTTCGCTCCTTCTGAGCAGACCCTTGTTGATTTGTGACCGAACCTTCTCTTCTGCTTGGTGTTTCTACTTTTCGGTAAGTTTAACTAAACAAACCCTCTCGTTTTCACTCAATTAGACTTCAATTCTCTGTTAGAAGTCACTTCCGGGCATTAACTCTCAAATTCTTGTCTTTTGCAGGTGTAGCAGTTTGTTTTTCTTCGATTTTTTGTCTCCACTGTTATCGACCCCCAAAAAATGGGTAGGGTCGTTTCTCTTGTGTATTACTGGTAGTTTGTAATTTGTTAAGTTATGAAATCTGGGCTTCTGTTCTCACTTCTTGTTGTGGTTTCCACTGTTAGTCGGCCTGTGTGAAAGTCTTTTCCTGGGTAGATAGATTAGGGCTTTATAAACAAGTTACACCATCAATTCGTAGTCCAGTTCTGTTGGTTACTTGCTAGTTTGCATTCAAGATATGAAGGCTTTTTGTACAGAGTTTTAAACCCAGGCCATAGACTGTAATATGCAATGTTTTTTTAAATTTCTACGGGACTCGTTAACAGAAATAGATTTGTTTTGTAAACAATGGAATTTTAAATTCGGTTTATATAAATTGTGAATACCTAGGGTTCTTTTACAACACCTGCTGGTTCGTGAAATCTTCTTATCTTGGACTCTCCTGTAGATATATGCTTCAGTTTTTTCGAATGCTATTATCACTCCTGTGCCTGCATATGAATTTACTTCTGCTTGCCTTTTAAACAGTTTTTCATTTGTTCAATTTATCATACACGAAGATTTAAACAATAGATAGGAATAAAACAGTATTGTCTGCAGAAAACAATTCGCAGATGTTTTCTTTTGTAAAATATCCTGATTCGTGTTATTTTCCTTCTCTCTCTCTTACTATGATGGAAATCAACCTTTACAGAATGTATTTTTCTTTCTTTTGTACTACTGTGTGAAATAGTTTTCGTTTTGAAACTGCCAAGAGTTACATTCTTGATTTTTGTTCTTTTAATCTAGGAATGCATTTTAAAAATAAACTAAAAGAAACTGTTAAGTGAAACTATAGAACGTAAATGACTATTAGGCCCTAATGATAGAATTCCTAAAAATAAAATAAAATAAAAACCCAGGTGCAAGGACCTGTCAACTAATCAACTGTAACCTGTAAGACAAACACCTTTTTTTTCTGTTTACCCTGAGTTGGATGCTCCTGCATCAAAATCCCATTAAAGACAACTTGTATTTTTCCTCCTAAATAAAATTAATTATGATCATTCGTGATAAACCTCAAAGCACTCACTTCAAGATATATTTTGCATTACCAATATTTAACAAAATCATTAAAGTTAACTAGATATATGGTGATTAATGATAATAATAATAATATATATATATAAATTAAACATATACACATTTAAAAGACATGTAATAAGAATCTTAATCATGGAAGATTTACAATATCATAGCTCAAATCCATGGTTTATTAATACCATACACTCAAAAAACCATAACTAATTGTATATGTTGTTTTTTAATTAATCAATTTGATTTCAAAATAAAAAGGGCATAACTACTTTTGAAATCAATATAAAACTTTAATATATGATTTCTAAAAATAATTTAAAATATTTAGACAATATAAATTAATGATTACAATAATTAAATTAAAATTCAAAAAAAAATATTCTCAAATAAATATTACTATCATCATAGTAAATTTTATTTAATTAATATTACACAAAACTTAAATTAAAACTATAATTATTTTTATTTAATTAATATTATACAAAAGTTAAATTCAAAAACAATATAATAATTTTAAAAAATTTACAAATATGAAAAAAAAAATTCACTTAAACCATTACAAAATATCTCCCTTTCACAACATAATAATGCCATTCAACTCAAAGCCCAGGGAAGAATGGTGGTTGTGGGTAATTTCCACGCCACATAATAATGCCATGCAGATTGAAACTTCAGGAAGAATGGTAGCTGTGTGCCTTTCTTGCTATATAACGCAAGATTGACGAACCAAAGATTACATCGCTCTAATATACCACCATTCCAGATAGGGAGGTTCATGATGGACGGTCACAATGGCAAGAAGTTTCACTTTCTGGCATTCCCATGGTTGGCGCAGGGCCACATAAATCCTTTTCTAGAGCTCTCTAAGGCTCTGGCAATCCATGGCCACAGAGTCTCTCAAATAATAATAAGGTTAGCATCCAAACAAGGTTAGGGAAGTCAGTGATTTCGGGTCATTATTGTTGCTACTAGGATTATCAGGGTGATGCATTACCTGGCTATAGGTTTATTGATGCATTATTTGGCTATAGGTTTATTAATGAGTGGGGCTGCTTATTTATTTGTTTAAATCTAATTGTGGGTATATCTATTTAAATCTAACCGTGGACCTATACAGTATGAGCCTATAGCCTAATAGATATTAATTGCCGTCTTATTATTGGATTGTCAGTGTTTTTGATGATTTCTGGTAACGAATTTGAGGGCCAGCAGCATTACCATGTTGGAACATGCATCTTTTTCAAATGTTGAGCGCAATTATCAATTCAAAACGATAGAGTTACAAACATCGATTTGAAGGGCTTTTGCTACTGCAGCAGATATCGATTCAATAAGGAATGTGTTTTCAGAAATGTATAGCAGCGAATATATCGTTTTCTTTCGTCTGTGAACTTCACGTAGGAGAACAAGTTATAACAGACTCTATATTAAATATTAAATATTAAATATGTTGCTCTTCAGCTTTTCAATAACCCTCGCTGTACTTGGAAAAGGACGGGACCTTCGGTTTGAGTTGATCTGGCCGGTTGGAAAAGGCGTGGAGAGTAAGGAGACTTTGTGGCTGTGATTGCGATGGCCTTGGAGAGCTCTACGAAAGGATTTATGTGGCCCTGCGCCAACCATGGGAATAGTAGAAAGTGAAGCTTCTTCTGGCCATTGTGACTCTCCATAATAAACCTCCCTGCCTGGAATGGTGGTATATAGAAATGTCATCAATGGTTCCTCAATGATGGATTATATAGAGAAAACTGCACACAGCTACCATTCTTCCGTAAGTTTCAAGTTGCTTGGCATTATTGTGTCGCTCTATTGGAGATGTATTGTAATTGTTTACGGGCAAAAAAAACATTTTATCTTTAAGTAACTATAAAATATTTTTACCTTTTAATACTTATGGAATTGATGTGAATTAAAGCTAAGCCCAGCGACAATCCACTTCCGAGATGATGAAATATGATATTTAGTTGGTTAGTCAACATACTAGTTCAACTTTGATCCCATACGATATTTGAGGTAAAGTTAAATGGAGCGTGGTAAATGATACGATATTTTCTATGTATGACATTTATAGCGAAAGTTTTACGAAGCTAAGTAAATTGCCCAGCTACCATTCTTTCCTTTAAGCTCCATGGCATTATTATGTTGTGAAGAATTGACCACGGTTATCATTCTTCCTTCGTCTTTGAATTGCAAGACATTATTATGATGTGGAAAATTACCCATAACTACCATTCGTCCCTAGCCGCATGGCATTTTTATATTGCGGAGAATTCTTAGATCGACCAGCCACGTTTCAACATTCGGCCTTCCCTTTGAGTTGAGAATTCTTAGATCGACGAGCCACGTTTCAACATTCGGCCTTCCGTTTGAGTCGAGAATTCTTAGATCGACGAACCACGTTTCAACATTCTACTGCCCTTTGTTTAATTTTGAAGTATATTCATTCGTAACACGTCATTAACCATCCAAACTTTGCAAATTGGTCAACTAAAATGAATTTATCCTTAATCATATAAGGCACCTTTCGGTAGTTTGTGTCTATTCATTACCCATTCGAACTTTGCAAATTGCTAAGGAAAAATTAATTTATTCGTAATCATACAATGCACCTTTCATAGTTTGTGTCTATCCAGATCAACATGGAATTTTATAAAAATATATATTTAGAAATATAACTTTGGATTTTAACATCTTTGACATCCACCTGTATATTTTTAAAAAAATTATATTTAGAAATATAACTTGAGATTTTAACAGTTTTGACATTTATTTGTATATTTTATAAAAAGACTAAAGATTGGTCTTAGTGGATGTTAACCACCATCATCATCAAAAAATTATATTTAGAAATATAACTTGAGATTTTAACATTTTTGACATCCACTTGTATATTTTATAAAAAATTATATTTAGAAATATAATTTGGGATTTTAACATTTTTGACATCCACTTATATTTAGAGAATAAAACTGAATTTATGAAATTTATTGTTTAGAAAAGTGGCCTATTTATTTATTTTATTAGTTGTTGTTTATTTATCTTATTAGTTGTTATTAATAATGTTTAGTTTTGCAACAATGTAATGTAAATCATTGATTCAAAATGTCTGTCATAATCCTTCAATGCAATTGCAATTTTTTTTTCATGAATTTTCTTTTTCAAATATTTGATTAGACCATGACTTGAATATTTTATTGTACAAAAAAGTACTATGTGATAATTGCCTCAATTTTTTCTTCCATAATTTCTAAATGTAAGTGCAATATTTTGCCATAAATTTTCATTATTAAACTTCATAGAAAAACAAACTAAAATTAAAATCCTTAAAATAGTCACCTAAATAACATATTTATGTCTTCTTCAACACTTTAACCAGTAGAAGTTCATGCAACACTTGTTATACTTGCCATACTTGCCTTAATATAACTAATGCCGAGTTAAAGTTATTTGACTTTAGTTTAAATTAAACCATTTATTTATAGGTGGTTTTTTTTTTTCTTTTTTCTTTTTCTTTCTGTAAGTGGTTTGAGTTTATTAGAGATTACATTAGGCTTGATTTGTGATCAACCCAAGGGATCCCACACTGGATTTAACTTGTCTCCTTCCCATAGCACCACACCATCACTAAGCTAACTAAGTTTAACTTGTCTCTTTCCCTAGCAAAGTCTCAACAATCTCTTTAAGGTTTGATCCTGGGTCACCCTTTTCACGAGATTTATCCTCAACATGTTGTGTTAGTGAAACTTGACATTTTATTATAATTTCAAAACATATATACTAATCTAAATATTTAATAACTATAAAATTATTATTTTATGTTTTTTAAAATTTTATATCATTTTCAATTTTTTTATTAAAATTTTATTAATTTTTTAAACTTAATTAAACAGAATGATATTGATTATTTTTATCTTATCCAAGTTAAAAACTATTTATCAGAAATTAAAAATATATTAAAAATTTTAAAAACTAATAAATAAAAAAATATTGTTGATGATACTGGATGGTGTGCTCTTTCAGATCAAATTTTTCACTTATTTCATTGTCCGACCATGTCAGCCTGGTTAATGTGATCTCCATCATGACCTTGTCAGAAGTTAACCTGATACTGGGCGTTGCTTTTTGACTATCCATAAATTTATAGGTTCCATGTCTGCTTGATTTTGTTTTTTTAAAGCATTTACGAGAAATGCAGCGTAATTAAAGGCTCGTTCTGTTCATTACTTCACGATTTTCATTACTTTATCATTGTTTTCAAAAAATTTAACTGAACTGCACAGTATTTCTGTTAAGTCTAATTATGTCGCTTTAGTGATGGGATTAAGTTCCTCGATATGCGACTCTCCATCTATGAATGTCGTCGATGGACTGTAACGGCAATCAAATATTTCTTTCAACCTTGAGAAAAGTGGGTCATGGCGCTGTGTTGTTGAATACATGGGAATCTTGTGGCGAAGGACGATAATCATTTCTTTCAACATTTATGCATTCAATCCTCGTTGTGCAATGTTTTTCATTCAATCCTCGTTGTGTACATTTTGTCATTTTTAAATTTAGTTTGTATTTACATGTGGTAAATGTGTTAGTTAATTGTTTTGGGTAGAAAATTAGAGGAAAGGTGGAATAAAGGTGTTTTTTTAATATAGTAAAATGGTGGCTCGAAACTCGTCGCAGAGGTTTTTGTGTTCTTGGGAGTTTTGGAACGGTGTGGGAATTTATCATTTTTGGCAGGAGCTGCGATCAAAGCTAGGGCACATTCTGAGGTTGTTTGTTCTGAGATCGTTTGCGATTATGAAGATTGACCTTCCGTAAAAAAATCCTTTCTATGTTTCTAGTAAATTTTACCCAAAAAGAAACTTCCCTTCTATAAAATTTGCCCCAAAAATCGCAAAAAAAAACTTCCCTTCTCAATTTAACTCACAAAAAAAAAAACTTTTCCCGCCAAACTCACTCACAATCTTGCATAAAGTTTGTTAGTATGTCTCCATTCACTCCATCACTGTAATTGTTAACTTGTTTAAAAGCGCATAGGTGTTCATTGTAGCCTTGTATTCATTTGCAAACAGTGCCAGAAGCAGCAGTTCTCTGCGGCGAGTAACCTCAAGTGAGTTTCCAAAGATTCTGTGTTTTTTTCTAGACATTTAAACTCCAATAGTGAGGGCTTTAACTTTTCAAGGATTTCTTATTTTATGTCCTTTCACTTGGCAAGCTCTTTTGTGGGGCTATTTCTTTTTTCAGTCTCGTTTTATGTGATGTCTAAACTCTGGTTTCTTGATTCCTTTATGTGAAATTCCTCTTTCCATTAGTATGTTAGTTCCGTTTCCTTTCAGTTTCAGAGAGACTGTCTCGACTGGTTCTTGTAAAGATACTTATAATTTTTCATAATAAAAAATTATGTTTTTTTCTTTGGAAAAAAAAATGTATTAAATTAGTAAATGCATCAATGATGTGTCTGAAATTTCTAGAATTAGTAACATTGACGCTCCTTTCACAGGTACAAATTATCAAACCCATCTGCCACATTACAACATTCTACAGATTAATTTGGTTTTTTATATAATTTGTATGAGTTAGATTGTATCAATTTTTCATTTAGATTTTTATCTATGTTGCATGAGTTTTTCGAACATGGAACGTTGGGAACTTGGGTACGGGTGTCCGGAATGGCTAAAGGTTTCCCCAAAATTTACAGGGAACGACTAATTGGGAGATGTAATATTATATAATAAAAAAATTAAAAATTAAAAATTAAAATTGTTTTTTTTAATTACATAATCTATATAATAATCAAAATATTCAAATATTAAAATCAATTTAAAATTTTAATTCATTATATGAATATCAAATTCAAAAATAAAAATTTGAAAATGGAAATGATTCAAGGAACACTTTTGAATTTATGAAAAATACTGAAAATCAAAGAAAGCATATTAATATTCATATTTCTAACATGCCCAACGTAGTACATAGCAAAAAAAGTGCAAATGCCCAAAGTAGCAAAGTAATACATGGTCCAAAAATGCTCAAGGCCAAAACATAACATTAAAGACTAAAGTTGAAGATGATCGTAAAGTGTAATCTTCGGCATCATGATTATCCATATAACCTTGAGCCTCGCTAGGCACTCCAATTTCATCATCACCCTCATCAATATCAAGATAAACTACAATTCTACCCAAAGGTATGCCAACTAAACCTGCATCTCGTGAAGGATTATCCTCATGATCATCAATCTGAGAAGCATCCTCAACATCAACATTCCATCTTGTTGTAGAACCCTCTAAATTCTCAGGTAGCTTCCTTGAGCGAAGTCAAAGACTACTATGCATATAAACCAGTTTCTCTGTTCTCTTAGAGGCAAGCTTATTCCTCTTAACAAAGTGAACGAAACTGTAAGTGGACTAATTCCTTTCAGCTATCGACGAACTAGGAACCTGAGATAGCAAGCGTGAGACAAGATTTCGAAGCTCTTGGGATTTCTCCCCATACATTCAACACCATCCAATGGGATTCCTTTGTGCATAAATTTTGATGTCCACCATTGCATCTTGAGAGAGTGTGGAAGAGTTTAAGGTAGAAAAATCAATAAATTGTTCTCGCATTACATTTTCTTCATTAGTTGTATAGATTTTTCCTATGGCATCAAGAAAGCCTTGTTTCACTTATTCATCATCAATGGGTAGAACTCTATTTGGTCTCTCCATATACCACTTTTGATTAAGGGCATAAGAAGCCATGTGAAGAGAGGTATTGAGTTTGATCCATCTCTTCCCTATTATATTATTAATTTGATTGAAGAAGTCCAAAGAGGGGTTTATATCCCAAATGATGTGCATTATATTTCTTACCATGGTATCAATACATTCATAAACTTCTCTGAGAGTAGGGAATCAGAATCTACATACCTAATCAACTCCATAATTAGAGCTGTGAAAGAGACAACATATTTACAATCAAACCACCAATCATCATTGAGAAGCTACTCTCTTGTCTTTTTTTTCCTGCACTGATTTAGATCCAGACCATGCATTCCACTCTTGGGAAACAACAGTGGCTTGTAAGGATGCATGCACCTCGACCATACATTGAAGAAGAATGAAGTATGTAGCATATATTGTTTCTGAAGGTTTCAAAAACCTCTTCCTTGAATACATCCTATAGATTGATAAAGAGGCATGGCGGTTGCAAATGTACATGTGTGCATCTCATGTGTCTAAAATGAGTTTAGCAATCCAAGATATTTTTTCAATATCTTTGAGGACATTGTTAAAGGCTTATACACAACAACGAGTCCAAATGATATGTCTATATTAATTTTGAACCATCAAACCCGCTTCTTTGAAAACTAGGGTTGCATATGTGATTACATGTACTAGATTTGAAGGACCAATCTCATCATATACTTCTTTCAGTAGTTCAAACATGAAGGTAGCATCATTTAGTTTCCCACTAAAACCAATTGATCTTAAAAAGTAGTGCCCAGCTAGAGATGTAACAATAATATTCAACAATGGGCTTTGTTGAATGTTTGTCCAACCATCCTTAACTATTGAACATCCTGAATAAATCAAAGATTGTTTAAGAGGGCCCATAAGCCCTTGCATTCTTTTCACCCCCTTATCTAACAATGATGTCTTCATTTTGTTGTAATTTGGAGGTGCATATCCTGGGCCAACAATTGTGATTTTTTGAACCATTTCTTTGTAATGTGGAGAATAGATAGTATTAAATGAAATTCCATTTGCCATAAAAAATTCAGCAATATCATCATCAACCTCATCCCGATGTACTACATTTTAGATTTTAGAAATTTGTTCCTGATCAAAACTAGCAGGCATCTTACTCCTCCCAGAAGTAGACCCCCCCTCCCACAAACTCAAATTATTTTGATGCATTTTTATTAAATGAATCTTATATATCATGGGAAGGAGATCTAGGTACTTCAAAATTACAATCATTGTCCAAGTTCATTACATTATATCCTAGGGAAGCCATATGAAGCTTTGTTAACTCCATCATTTTCTGAATAGTACATGTACAACCCTTTACTCCATCACCAGATATGGATAGAAGATGATGCCATACCCTAGAATATGATGTCATACCCCAGTGTAACTTCCTTTAAACATGTGGTTACAAAATGTGCACATCCATTCTTCACAACCACCACTATGTTTTTTCTTGTTTTTAGTAATTTTCTTCACAAATTTTAACAAGTGTTTCTTGGGGTTTGTGTTTTGTTGGACTTTACCATTTTGAATTGGAGGAAGAGAATAATTTTCATATCCACTTGTTGGTATTGAACTACCACTCTCCATGATTTCCCTGGTTAATACAAGAGAAAAAAAAACATATTATAAACAAAATTTACAATGAAAAGTAAAAAAATAACATGTACTTGTATACAAAAATGAAAATGCAAATGAAAATGTATTTAAGAACACACTTTTCAACAATCTATACAATAACAATTCTGTAACACATTATAATAAAAATCGAGATGGTGTTAAAGAAAATATAATTCTAGTTGTTCTTTAAAACAAAACTAAAATTATAATTTTTAATAATTTTTATTGTCCATAAAACAATAGAACTTTGAATTTTATACATCAATAATTTTGTTCATATGCTAGTTAAAGGAAAAGATATCAGTGTTACCA
The DNA here is from genome assembly GCA_034641835.2 of Pinus albicaulis. Classification (NCBI taxonomy): domain Eukaryota; kingdom Viridiplantae; phylum Streptophyta; class Pinopsida; order Pinales; family Pinaceae; genus Pinus; species Pinus albicaulis. The sequence goes on from CM076578.1 coordinate 77,900,135, forward strand.
TCACCAATATTCTTATCTAACTTGACCATGAATTCAAATTTACAGTAAAAATTTTGGCTGTCATTTAAGATATTTTAAGAAAATATAATTCTAGTAATTTATCGTGAAACTTAGAAATCTCATAAATCTCGTAAGGCATGAATTGTGCCCTTAGTTTAAGATATTTTAAGAATTGCCCTTAGTTTAAGATATTTTGAGAAAATATAATTCTAGATGTTCTCTAAAACAAATTTAAAATTATAATTTTTAATAATTTGTATTGTCCATAAAATATTAGGACTTTGAATTTTATACATCAATAATTTGGTTTAGATGCTAGTTAAAGAAAAAGATTCCATGTTACCATCACTAATATTAAAAATATAGAAATCTCATAAGGCATGAATTTTTGCGTTAGTTTAAAATATTTTAAGAAAATATAATTCTAGATGTTCTCTAAAAACAAAACTAAAATTATAAATTTTAATAATTTTTATTGTCCATAAAACATTAGGACTTTGAATTTTATACATCAATAATTTTGTTGATCCTATGTTACCTTCACTAATATTCTTATTTAACTTGACCAAGAATTCAAATACATTTAAAATTCTTAAGTACTTTACCGTAAAAACTTAGAAATATCATGAAGAATAAATTAAATTATTAGGTACTTTACAGGTAGAAATTTCATAAAGCATGAATTTTGGTGTTTGTTTAAGATATTTTAAGAAAATATAATTCTAGATATTCTCTAAAGAAAAACTAAAATTATAATTATTAAATTGGTAATTATTATTAATTTAATCATTTTTATGTTAAAAATTTTAATAATTAAAAAAATAATAAAATAAATTAAAATATATCCATCATTGTTTCCATATTTAAAAAAACAACGAAATTCTTCAAAAATTGTTTCCTATCAAAAAAATGTATAAGGCGAGATTTCTCTCCTTATAATTTGATGAAATTAAAAACAATAAACTCAACTAAAATAGGCCAAAATCTATCGATAATTCTTAGCAACTTCAAAACAAGACATATATGAAAATGATGGATTTACAGTATATACCCATATCAAATATTTTATTTTATTCAAATTTAATTCACTATAAATAGAAATAGCATGAACCCGGTTTAAGTCCGAGCTCCTACCCTTTCACATATTCTATACCTTTGGATTAAGTGTTGCAAAATTTCATAATTTTAAATTTTAATTATAAAATATATATTCTTTACACAAATCTATACTTTAGAGATTCTTTACACAAATCTATGTTTTATTTGCATAAAAATTTTCCGCGTGCTACCCTCTTACACATCTTATTTCTTTGGATTAATTATTGCAAAATTCCCTAAGGTTAAAGAAAATTGTTTCTCTCTACAAAAGAATAACAACATTGCAAAATTCAACATCTATATCAAGAATATAAATCAGAAACACATCACTACATTACATTTGTTTGTAGGTGTGTGGACATGGCTAATGGATTTTTTTGGAAATATTATTTTGGATGCAACTCTAAAATTCCAACTTAGCAAAAGACAACTTGTATTGAAAGAAACATGGAGATGTGTCTATTTAGTTGGTGAAAATTATTAATTATTAATTAACAATAATAATGAAAATTAACTTATAAATTAAAATTTGAAGCTAATTTTATATTAAAAAATGTGAAACGTTTTTAAAATTATAAAAGTTGTGCAATATGCAAAGTTTAGATATTTTACAATTTTTTTTAGAATATTGAATTAATTTAAATAATTAAAACATATTTTAAATAATTAAAACCTCATCCATAATTTTATTACAAAATTCTCACGAAATAAACAAAATAATAAAATAATTAACTAACACTAAATAAAACACACCAGAAAATGTTTATTCATGAATCAAAACATAGCCAAAAAATTCATATCAGAGTATACAAATATTTTTGAATAATTATTAAAATATTAAATGTTGAAATTCTTAAAATCTAAAAATGTAGTATATCATAAAATTGAAAATGAGTTAAAATGAAATTCAAAAGTGAATAGATAAGTTTGTTATCTAATTTATATTTGCAATATATCATAAAATTGAAAATGAGTTAAAATGAAATTCAAAAGTGAATAGATAAATTTTTTATCTAAACTATATTTGAGAATGGGACAATTATAAAACATTTGTTATCTAAATTATACTTGAGAAAGAGACAACTATAAGTATTTCTTTGGTAGTGATCAAATTCAATTCCATTTCATATGAAAGCTGTCTAGTTATTATTCTCATTAGACCATTAATAAAACCATCTAAAATACCAAAAAATATATGTTGCACGGGAACAACTCCCTGGAAATAGGAAACCTATTCCAGAGGTTCCTAAGCTCTTGGGAGCTTTGGAATGGTGTGGGAACTTACCATTTTCAGCAGAGCTAGGGCACATTTCGGAATCGTTGACTATTATGATGATCGACATTCCTTCATTATGATGATTGACGTTTCGCCATTCCCAGTGAAATTTGCCACCAAAAAAAAGTTCCTTTCTACAGTAAGTTTTACCCAAAAATAAACTTTCCTTCTATAAATTTTCCCCAAAAGCCGCCCAAAAAATCCTCCCTTCTCAAATTAACGCACAAAATAAATCTTTTGCTGGCCAAACTCACTCACAATCTTGCATAAAGTTTGCGAGTATACCTCCATTCACTCCATCACTCTATTTGTTAACTTGTTTAAGAGCGCATAGTTGTTCGTTGTAGCCTTGTATTCATTTGAAAATAGTGCCGGAAGCAGTGGTTCTCTACAGCCAGTAACCTTAGTGAGTTTCCAAATACTATGTGTTTTCTTCTAGACATTTAAACTCCAATAGTGAGGGCTTTAACTTTTCAAGGATTTCTTATTTTCTATCCTTTCTCTTTGCGAGCTCTTATGTGTGGCTATTTCATTTTTCATTGTCTTTTCTGTTTGTGAGCTCTTATGTGTGGCTATTTCATTTTTCATTGTCCTTTCTATTTGTGAGCTCTTTTGTGGGGCTATTTCATTTTTCAGTCTCATTTTATGTGATGTCTAAACTCTGGTTTCTTGTTTCCATTATGTGAAATTCCTCTTGCCATTAGTATGTTAGTTTTGCTTCATTTCAATTTCAGAGAGACTCTCTTGACTGGTTCTGGTAAAGATATTTATAATTTTTCATAATAAAAAAATACGTTCTTTTTCTTTGGAAAAAAACTCATATTAAATTAGTAAATGCAACAATGATGTGTGTGACATTTCTAGAATTAGTTACATTGACGCTCCTTTCACAAGTACAAAGTATCAAACCCCTCTACCAGATTACAACATTCCACAAATTAATTTGATTTTTTATATAATTTGTATGAGTCACATTGTATCAATTTTCCATTTAGCTTTTTAGGTATGTTAGATGGTTTTATTAATTGGTTAATCATAATGATAACTATGCAACTTTCATGTGAATGGAATTGAATCTCATCAGTACCAAAGAAATACTTGTTGTCTCTTTCTCAAGTATAATTTAGATAACAAAATTTTATAGCTGTATCATTTTCAAATATAATTTAGATAACAAGCTTATCTATTCACTTTTGAATTTCATTTCAATTCATTTTCAATTTTATAATATATTACATTTTTTAATTTTAAGAATCTCAGCATTTAACATTCAATAAAAATGATTAAAAATTATAATTTTAGTTTTTTTTTAGAGAATATATAGAATTATATTTTCTTAAAATATCTTAAAACAAGGCCAAAATTCATGCCTTCTGAGATTTCTAAATTTTTACTGTAAAGTACTTAAAATTTTAATGTATTTGAATTTTTGGTCAAGTTAGATAAGAATATTAGTAATGGTAACATTGATAAATTATTGATGTATAAAATTCAAAGTCCACAATAAAAATTATTAAAAATTATAATTTTAGTTTTTTTTTATAGAACAACTAGAATTATGTTAATACCACCTCAATTGTTATTATAATGTGTTACACTGTGTTAGAAAAATGTTACTGTAAGGATTGTTGAACGTGTGTTCTTAAGTACATTTTCATTTGCATTTACATTTTTGGATACAAGTGCATGTTATTTTTTTTCATTGTACATTTTGTTTATAATATGTTTTTTTTTTGTCATTAATGTTGCTATTAGTATTATCGGGGTGATGAGTTACCTAGCTATAGGTTTATTAATGAGTGGGGTTGTATATGCTTACTTATTTGTTTAAATTGGGCATATACTACATGAGTCTATAGCCTAATAGATATTTGTTGTTGTCTTAGGGTTGTCAGTGTTTTTGATGATTTCTGGTAAGGAATTTGAGGGCTTGCAGCATTACCATGTTGTACCATTGAGTCTATAGTTTATAATAGATATTGGTTGTGGTTATGGGGAAGTTTATTTTCCAGTCTATCCACTCATAAATGCGCGTGGCAGTATATGCCTACTCTAGTATAATGTATCTGTTTTAATCCCATCTGAGTATACAATGCCTTGCTCATTTATGGGTGGATAGACTGGAAAATAAGATTTGCCTTTTATCATAAGATTGTCAATGTTTTTTATGATTTCCTGTATGGAATTTGAAGACCTGCAGCATTACCATATTGTAATATGTATTTTTTTTAATGTTGAGAGTAATGATCAATTGAATTGAAGATGATAGAGTTATAAAGATAATAAGAAAAATTGAAAAAATATTTTGACAATTAGCTTTTAAGATATTCTATTTAGTAAAAATTTTGTCAAAAAATTGAAAATTTTTATTGTGAAACGTAAAGAGTAAAATTCAAAAACCAAATAAAAAAAACAATCTATATTATAAACCATATTTAATCTTGTAAAAATTAAAATAAAAATTTCTTCCCTTTGAAAGATTTTTGCTACTCAAGCCGATATCGATTCAATAATGTGTTTTCACAAACGTATAGTAGCGAATATATTGTTTTCCTTCGTCTCTGAACTTCCCGTAGGAGAACAAGTAATAATAGACTCTATATTAAGTATTAAATATGTTGCTCTTCCGCTTTTCAATAACCCTCACTATCCTTGGAAAAGGACCGGACCTTCAGTTGGAGTTGAGAATTCTTAGATCGACGAGCCACGTTTCAACATTCCACCTTCCGTTTGAGTTGACAATTCTTACATTTTTTTTTTTTCAGAAGAAAAAAAACGTTGTATATATTAAAAGAAATATATGACAGTACATGATCATCAATACATTCTCAAACTGTTATATAAAAACAGCGAGAAAACTCCATATACCCATATACATCCAGAATACACTTCTGAGGAGAACTGATTCGATGTTCATGGCCAACAACATTACGGGTGGTATAAAACCAACCCACGAGATCATCCCTATATACATTGAAAAGAACATACAAGAAAAATACATAAGCATCATATTCATGAAAATGAGGAAAATAAAAGATAACTGTATAGAAAGAAAGCTAACAAAAAGGTGAGTTCCATAGTGTCTTCCAAGACTGATAAGAGGCAGGCTCGCTTGTGCAAACACCAAATTAGGCTCACTTGAACATTGAGTGACTTCGAAATCCCACTTGCGAAGCATAACCCTTGTATTATAAAGCTGGCTCGCTTGTAAATCATCATGCTCGCTTGACACATGGAGATCCGGCTCGCTTGATGAATATAGATAGGCTCGCTTGAAGAAGAAAACAAACCCTGGACAAAACCAAAAACCCTGCACTCCAAAAAAAGGATAAAACAGGCTCGCTTGATAAGAGAAAGATGGTCCTGAAAAAGAAAATGGTGCACGAAGACTAAGAAATTCTGATCCCCATGATTGGGGGAGATCTGGCACCCGACTACTTCCAACCATGATCGGCATGCCCAACAGATCCAGGATCAAATAGATATGAGATATCCAGTCGAATAATGAAACCATTTTCTTCTTAGTCCTTGCTCATACCCGATGCAATAGAAGTAGAGTAATCATAAAACTGTATAATTTCGGGATCCATCGTAGAATCAAGGAGCATCGGAATAGGAAAAAGACAGACTGGTCGTAGATCCAGAGAACTGACACAGTATGTCAGGCAAGTGCAGAAGCTTAATATATGGAACAGGTAGGTATAGTACCTCACAATGCTCCAATATCGAAATACATAACCCAAAGCAAGTACAACAAATCCTGGAAATATCGCCCGAATCCCAAATTCTACCAATAATTTAAGTGGGGATAAATGGAAAAGGAGCGTCTAAATGAATACTTGCTACAAGTCATTAATAGAGGCATTGAAATATACCGCTGCTAATGTCAGACTGTAATGAGCCTCAAACCAAGATGTGCCCATGCCGTCGAAAATTCAAAAATAACCGGAAAAAACCGATAGACTAGTCGGAAAAAACCAGGAAGCCTTCAGAATTGCAGCAGCAACAGGAATGGCATCCTGAGAATGTCCACCATCACCTCAAGACTGCAAGCGCCTCGAAACCTCATGTAGGTCGGATGTCCTCCCGAGCAAAATATAACCCTAAACCCATCTTTCCAGAATCGTCCACGCCAATGACAGAGGGAAACCCCATGCCCCACACCTACAGGCAATGAAACCCCATGCCCCCACACCTCATGGCGGCAGCTTGAAAAAACAGTAGACCTTCTGCCTCATAGCGAGATGCCTGTGTAGAATTGAGACTGTTTTGGGTATCCGATGCATAGCCACCTCCCCAATCCCCGTGGCACCAGCGCTCAATGCCGCACAACTTATGCACCACACCCCACCCAGCTTCACCCTCTTCTACCCTCAATCAAGACTACCATAACTTCTGCAACTAAATTCTTGGTGCCTTCATATATGTCCAGAATCCTTAACTATCACAACTATCACACCTTATCAGACTCCGATGCCACCCGACACTCAATGTCGCTCAACTAAAGCACCACACATCACCACCGCTTGCACCCAGCACCTCCCAACGCGGCACCACCCTCCACCATCACCACACACACCATGTATGCAAACGACAGAAACAACAACACTCATGAACCAATCATAGCCACCAAAAGCCACAAGAAATTGTCCACATTGGGTTCCAGCATTATGAATCAGCAAAAGCCACCAAAAACCACAACAAATTGTGCACATTGGGTACCAGCATTATGAATCAACAATAGCCACCAGAAGCAGCAAACAACTCACCTCGCTGGGTTCCAGCTATAAGATTCAACAATAGCCACTAAAAGCCACAAAAAAGTCCACATTGGATACCAGCTTTATGATTCAATAGTAGCCACCAATAGCAACAACAACTAGTCCTCAAAGGGTTCCAGCTATATAGTTCATGAGCGCCATTCAGATGGGAATGAACCTAAAAATCAAAGGTCGAACGTGAGCCCACGAGTCCTCTCCATGGATGAGAGAAAACATCGCTCCATGGAAGCTCAAGGCCACATCATCTGCTGTTTCATCACTAGGGTTTCACACAGAGCCCTCTCGACCCTGCATCCTGTATCTAGACACCGCCTTCCGAGAATTCTTACATCCACGAACCACGTTTCAACATTCTACTGCCTCTCATTTAATTTAAAGTATTATTCATTCATAACACGCCATTAACCATTCAAAATTTGCAAATTGGTCACGGAAAATGAATTTATTCCTAATCATCCAATGCACCTTTCAGTAATTTGTGTCTATTCAGTCTAGCATGGAATTTTATAAAAACATATATTTAGAAAGGTATAACTTGTGATTTTAACATCTTTGACATCGACTTGTATTTAGAGAATAAAACTCAAGAATTTATGGAATTTAGAGTTTAGAAAAGTGGGTTATTTATTTATTTTATTAGGGGTTGTTAAGGTTATAATTATGGCAATAGATTTGTTTTTTTTATTATTATTAGTTTAGTATTAATAAATATAAAATATAAAATTTAATTTTGCAACAATGCAATGTGAATTACTCATTATATAATAATTTTTTAATGCAATTGTAATATTTTTGCTATCAATTTTCATTATTAATTTTCATAGAAAAATAATATAAAATCAAAATCTTTAAAATAATTCATACTCACCTAAATAACATATTTATGTCTTCTTTAACACTTCAACCAGTAGGAATAAAAATGTAAATGAGCAACTTACTAGTGTAAAATCTTTAAAATAATTCATAGTCACTAAAACTACATATTTATGTCTTCTTCAACACTTTAACAAGTAGGAGTAAGACTGGAAATGAGCAAACTTACTAGTAGTTGCTACCCCAAGATTTCTTAGTAGGAATTATTTTTTCCACTTCATATATCAATTTGCAATTTTTCTAAAGCATAATTTCCACTTAAGTGGCAAGAGAAATTATTTTGTCCACTTCGTATATCAATTTGCAATTTTTCTAAAGCATAATTTCCACTTAAGTGCTAGGGAATGAGCAAACTTACTAGTAGTTGCTACCCACCAAGATTTCCTATTAGGAATTATTTTTTCCACTTCATATATCAATTTGCAATTTGTCCAAAGCATAATTTCCACTTAAGTGGCAGGGACTACACTCTCATAGAACACTTGTTATACTTACCTTAATATGATTGATGTGGAGTTAAAGTTATTTGACTTTAGTTTAAATTAAACCATTTTATTATAGTTTTTTTTTTTTGGTTTGTCAAGTGGTCTGAGTTCATTAGAGATTACATTAAGCTTGATTTGTGAACGACCTAGGGGGGGACCGAGACTGAATTTAACTTGTCTCCTCCTCCTAGCACCACACCATCACTAAGCTAACTAGATTTAACTTTTTTCTTTCCCTAGCAAGATCCCAACAACCTCTTTGAGGTTTGATCCTAGGTCACCCTTTTGACTAGACTCATCCTCAAAAAGTTGTGTTAGTAAAACCTGACATTTTATTATAGTTTTGAAAAATATATATTGATCTAAATATTCAATAACTACAAAATTATTATTTTATACTTTTTAAACTTCTATAGCATTTTCAATTTTTTTATTAAAATTTTATTAAAATTTGTTTGTTAATTAAACAAAATGACATTGATTATTTTTATCTTATCCAAGTTAAAAACTATTTTTTTACAGTTAAAAAAAGGAATATTTATCAGAAATTAAAAATACATCAAAAATTTTTAAAATTAATAAATAAAAAAATATTGTTTATCGTATGTACTAGATGGTATGCTCTTTTACATTAAATTTTGCACTTATTTCATGGTCCACATGACATGACCATGTCAGCCTGGTTAATGTGACCTTGGTTAACCTGATCTCGGCCGTTATCTTTTCACTATCCATAAATTTATCGGTTCACCTAACGATTTTGTTTTTTAAAACATTTACGAGAAATGCAGCGTAATTAAATTCTTGTTCTGTTCGTTAATTCACAATTACTTTATCATTGTTTTCAAAACATTTAACTGAACTGCATAGTATTTCTGTTAAGTGATGGGATTAAGTTCCTAAATATCTGTGGCCTGAGTTCTTAAGTTTTTAACATATCAACACTTCCTATACAAAACTATATGCGGCTCTCCATCTACGAATTTCGTCCATGGACTATAACAGCAATCAAATATTTCTTTCACGCTTGAGAAAAGTGGGTCATGGTGTTCAATACATGGGAATCTTGTGGCCAAGGACGATAATCATTTTTCCAACTTTTATGCATTCAAGCCTCGTTGTGCAATGTTTTGCATTCAATCCTCGTTGTGCAATGTACATTTTGTCATTTTTAAATTTAGTTTGTATTTACATGTGGTAAATGTGTTAGTTAATTGTATTGGGTAGAAAATTACAGGAAAGGTGGAATAAAGGCTATTTTGAATTTAGTAAAATGAGTGGAAAGTCTTATTGGAGGCTCATTTGCGGAAGTTGTGTTTAATAAATTTAAAGTTGAAATAGATATATGTGTTTTGAAATTTGAAATTCTATTTTTATGTAAATTATTGAAAATGATAATTTAAAGTTTTTCAATAGACTTAGAAAAAAATCAACTTCAAACACAATTAATTATAGAGGACAAGAGTCTTATTTACCCAAGATAATTCCCTAAACTTTGGGTTGAGGACTCATCAAACTCACGATTACTAATTCATTATAATTACATTTCATCAAATCAAATTCATTAATCCACGAGTTTTTTAGCTCACAAATTTTATGTAACCTCATGCATCAATCTCTCAATCCTCCCTTTAAAATTGTGATATGAATTATCTCTCTAAAATTTTATTCCCATTATTATATAACTCACATTCATGGATACATGTAGGTACCTTTTGTATAGTTAGTAGTTTTTGTAGATCAAAAACCTGCTCCATCCCGAATATCCATGTTATGGGATCATTCCCAATAAACTTCTTCATATAATCTTGACAATGAAATTGTTCCTTGGTCTCATTTGAAACTATGATTTTGTGGATCTTGGTGTGATGAATGGTCAAGTGTTTTGGACTCAATCATCTTATTTACTAGATGTGTTAATAATTTATACATATCTTATTGGAACTTGATCCTCACATTCTCCTTATCCTATCCTTGAGGAGGATAATTTAGAAAAAGGAGGCTTGATAATTCCCTCATAAAGTCCTCCTTTGTGTACTTGTTAATCTTCTTTACTTGTTATCTAGGTTTAGAGATAACCAACATTTTTCTTGAGTTCATCAATACACCCTTGGTTAGTATCTTTATAATTCATAAATTAAATTCTAATTACCACACATTAGTTCAACCTCGTTTTCTATGGTAATATCCATGATTTTCATTCTCTTCCAACATGGACATGCATAATTCCAATTCATCATTTTTCTCTTGTGCTTTAAATTAGCTTTTAGAAGTTTTTGCAAGAATTTCATTTGGATTATTACATCTAGGCATGCCAATATTTTCTTTTGTATTATCTTATGATTAAGGGAGTGTGTGACAACTATCTAATATACCATTGATTTTTCAATAGCTTACTTATTCCTTCATGAAGCTATCTCAGGCGGATGGACTATACTCTAAGCCATACTGCTCAATTCCCAGTTACCTAAGAATGATCTCCTTATGTGTTATATTCATTGCCCTATATAGAAAAATGATTTAAAGGTAATCTAAATATGGTGTTAGTTATGACTATGGAGCTTCCTATGTATCCCAGGGTATATGGAAGATCACATTCCTAAAGAGATTTTGTTTAATACAATATTGCTCACTAGGGACCAAGATTGACCTATAAGGGCATCCAATGATAACCCATTTTATGTTCTTTTTATATATATGCTTCCCATATATGATTTTACCTACCAACATAGATCCATCTTAACTCCAGATCTATCAAGCGTAGAGAGGGATCAAATCTCTCAAGGTGCAAACCTCTTTTATGAGTGAAAAACTTGAGGAAATGATTGCACCTTGAGATATTTGACTCCTCTGGGTTCTTGATAGATCCCGAGTTAAAATGGATCTAGGCTAGTTTTAGTCGTGTGTGACAAAGGAAAATCTATCGAAAATATGATTAATTTTATCAATAATATGTAAGTACATCTAATATTAATATAATCATTTTAAATATATTAATATGTCTAAGATTTATCTGGTCATTTTAATTTTAAATTTTCTTAGTTAACTCAGTTTGATGAGAAGATAAATATTGTTAATAAGTTTCATGATGAAATAAAATTTTTGAATGCAAAGTGACAATGTAATAGTGTTGAATGATAGATAATGTGAATAATAAGAATGTAGTCAATTAAAAATAGTCTTCATTATGAGAAATCTCAAACTATTTTCTTCTACTATTCTTATTGTCACCCTTGTTAGTTTTTTCATCTTTTCATATCGATTATATGAAAAGGACAATTGAAATCATGAACCATTTAAATATTTAGCTCGATTTGTTGTTGTAAACATCATACCTTGTCTCTCTTCCTCTCCAATATTAATAGTTTGAATTACTATAACACAAAAATAAATGTACATTGTCAATAATTCTTCATGCTTACACCGAAATAAATCTACAATGTCAATCCAATCACTTTAACATTAATGTACAATCATACATCCAATTACATCAAATCAAAAATCAACATATACGTTGAAATATATGCATGTAATGGAAGAAATCAAATAAGATTAGAAAACAACATCTACACTAAAATCAATGCATCTAATGCAAGTAATCATATAGGATTAGAAATAAACATCTACACTCAATTCAATGCATCTAGTGAAAGTAAGAAAATAGGATTAGAAACCAACATATACACTTAAATCAATGCATCTAGTGAAAGCAATAAAAGAGGATTATAAATCACCATCTACACTGAAATCAGTGCATTTAGTGTGAGCAATCAAATACAATTAGAAACCGTCTACATTGAAATCAATGCATCTAGTTCAAGAAATCAAATATAATTAGAAATCAACATCTACATTGAAATTAATGCATCTGGTGTAAGCAATCAAACAATATTAAAAATCACCATCTACACTAAAATCAATGCATTTACTGCAAGAAATAAAATAAGATTAAAAATCATCTACATTGAAATCAATGCATCTAGTGCAACAAATAAAAAAGAATTAGAAATCACTATCTACAATGAAATTGATGCATCTAGTGCAAGAAAGTTTCTTCCCTCTCTCCCCCCTCTATCTATATCTTTATCTCCCTCCATCTCGCCTTCTTTGTATCTCTATATCACACCCCCAAAATTAGGGGAATTTTGAGGTCTAAAATGGGCCTCCTAAGTAAATTATAAAACAATAGTGGAAATAATAAAGTAATATTTGATTACATCATTAAATTTTGGAGGGAAAAGGGAAAAAGCTAATTTTTCAACTTGTATTTTCAACTTATCTCCCTAATGTTTTACTCAAATTTCAAGCGGGGACACTCATTGGATGCAGAATTTGATTCATCATCCAAGGAGTACCCATGTTGCATACTTTCGACTGACCCTACTACACGAAAAATGAGAAATACATGAAAATCGTGATTGTAATCACAAATTTTCATGTATTTCTCATTTTTCGTGTAACATGATCCAACTAAAGTATACAACATGGGTACTCCTTGGATGAGGAATTAATTTTTTCATCCAACGAGAACTCCTGCTCGAAATTTGAGTAAAAAATTAGGGAGATAAGTCGAAAAAGTAGTTTTATTTTTCTAATATTTTTTAATATTTTTCGTTTTTTACCCCAAAAATGGTGAATCGTCCCCCATGGTTGACATCATCATGTTAAATCTTATTGGTTCTTATAAAATTTATTTTGGTTGTACATTTTTCTTAGGAGGCCCATTTTGGACCTCAAAATTTCTCTAATGCACGCACACTCTCTCACTCCATAACTATCAATCTCTCTATCCCTCCCTCCCTCTCTCCATGTATATATTATTTCCTCTCTCAACCTTCCATATATATCTCTATCTCCCTATGTCTCTCTATATCACCAAAAAAACATACATTATATTTCTCCAATATATTTATCTATCACTCCCTCCTCCTCCTCCTGCTCCTCTCTCTCTCTCTCTCTCTCTCTCTCTCTCTCGCCCGCTTCTATCTCTCTTCCCTCTCATTGTCATATCTCCCTCTATCTCCATCTTGCTTATCACTCCCTATCTCTCTCTTCACCTTTCTCTCTCTATGTATTTCTTCTTACCTCCCTCTCTCTCCCCCTCCAACTCCGTCTCTCTTACCCTACCTCTCTCTACTCTCTCATATACTATCTCTCTCTACTCTCTCATATACTATCTCTCTCTTCCTTTCTCTATATGTCTCTCTCTATCTATCCACCCTCCAACTCTATTACTATATGCCTCTTTCTCTCATTCTATCCCCTCTTCTCTCTATCTCCCCTTCTTTGTCTATTTATCTCACCCCCAAACATACTCTCTCTCCATCTCTCCCTTCTCACTCCCTCTCTCTCTCCACTTCTCACTCTCTATGATCTAGGTGGATATTGGTGGCCACCCGCCTATTCCACTTAGGGCCCCACCATTGTTTCTTTCAGTTTTTTAGTTTCTTTAATAATAGCACAGTTTACTATTTTTAGCAGTTTTTTGGGTCTTGTAATTCCGGAGCCATTTTGAGGCCCTAAATGAAGTATTTTGGGCATTTCTTATCCGACAAATATGATTGCATTCCAGAATCAAAATCCACCGTCAGAAACTGTGGTCCTCGGATAGATCTTACTAACGATGTATCATGTGCATCAAACGTAGATAGTATGCCAAAGTTATGACCCCGAGAAATCGATCTACCAATTTACCCCGATGGGGCCCATATTCTGGTGTTTCATCTACTAGAGTTAGGTTTTTGGATGTTTAAGGTTTTCCATTGTTTCTCAATAATATATAGGCCTTCGAGCCTCATTGTAACACAGAGTTCAGAGGCTATAGCCATCACATCTCTTCTCAGAGATAAGCTACCAATGCCCTAGATAGTTTATTTCCATTCTGTCTGTAAACAGATTTTAGTTCTTTGATATTAATAAAATGAAGTGTTATTTCCACTGCATTTTTATATTTATGGTTATATGTTTATTCGTTTGCATTCCTACATAAATCCGAATCAGTGGTATCAGAGAAGTTTTCTCTTTCTCGATCCTTCTTTGCATGTCCCCAACGAGGTCAGGGTATAAGGATTTAGGGCTCCATTTGGTTGAACTTTTGAAAGATAAGCCTCGCAAACCCCGACGGCCGCCCATGGGGAAAGGTGCCCCCAAACTGTAGAACAAAGGAAAAATCAAAAGCAAGAGAAAGTGATGCAGGAGCATCAAGGCCATTTTTCATTTGTAAATATGTGATAAAAGGGGGATGTGACAATTTTAATATTTTATTAATTAATTTGTTATTTTTAATAAAATAGGAGATAATTTGGAAAAGTGAGGATTTTGTAAATATTCTTTTATTAAATAAAAGGATATGAGAGAAATAGTTTAGGAGCAAAATTAGAGATTAGGAATTCTATGTATGGGACTTTGTTGAGTCCACACCTAAAATATAGATTAGTTAAGGATTAGGTGGAGAGATATTTTGAGTGAACTAAATGCATTATCTATGTATAAATATGAGTGGTTTTTTGAGAGGAAGAGACACTTGAATGGTTGAAGAAAGAGTGAGGGTGTGAGTAGGAAGCAGGTTTCTACTTGCAAGCCTTCGAGCAGTTTGTAAAGGGCCATCGATCTTGAATATCTGGTCAAAACAAGAGTTGTAAGTAACTTTGTTCTGTTTCATATTATATATATATATATATATATATATATATATTGGTTGATTGATTGTGGAAATGGTATGTGTTTCTGGCTAAATGTATATATATATGACTTGAGGTATTGATTATTGAAAGATCGACTGAAGGAAGTGTGTAATAAAAGAAATTGTAAGATCGATTTATGCGCCCAAGCTGAAAGGATTGATATTAATATAACAATTGTTAACTGTGTTAAATAAATCCATGCATGAGCTTATTTATGTCAAATGAATCTATTACTTTATATCGATCTGTAGTTTGATGGACAGCAATAAAACAAAAAAGGAGGGCGCCAGTGAGTATGAAGTCGTGAGCTTCATAAGGAACCAAGAAGCGTTGAGGTTTAACTTTGAAGAGCTGTAATTTCAATAGATCATTGAAAAAGGTTGAAGAATCGATTCAATTTTAATAAGTCGATGCTCTGGGACAAACGCATTAACAAAGAGCGGTTTTTTCCAATGTATAACTCGGCATTTTGCATCTTCTGAAATGTATGCAGAGGTTTGTAACTAAATCAAATCTTACATCTTGGTGATTGACAAATGAAACAGTAATGAAGATTGAAGAGGCGATGTGAAGAAATTGCGTTACAATCTAAATAGAAGCAGATCCTACAAATGCACAGTCGATTCAACTGGAGCAGTTCGGGCGTGCAGCACTTTAAAAAACTGGAATGATGGACTGAGAAGTGTTAACCAACGATATGGAAAATCGATGTGTTGCCAGCGTTAAAAGCTGGGTAAGCAAAAAGAGATAGGCGCAGTATCTTCGGAAACGTGGGCGGAACAATTAAATTTCAGTGAGGAAGGTAAGTGACTATATGGTCAGTGGTGAGTTTTGATTTAAGAATCCATGAAAATGTTAAAGGCAGAGCGTGGGCTGGAGAATGGACAGTGTTTGACAACTCAGGTATATTTGTTTTATGGATTTTTTTTTTGAAAACCCGGTATTAAAAACCATATGTGAAGCGATGGGTAGAATGCGTTGAATGGCGTGCTGGTTGTTGAAATCTTGAATATAGTTTTGAACAAAGGTGTGGTGCGGGTATGAACATGCGGTGAATGGCAAGTAAAGAACAAAAGATACAAGTCGAAGAATATAATTGACGGATTTATAAATTGAATGTCATGAGTCTCTACGTTCTTCTATTGATCGAATAATTGTTGTCTTGTGAATTTCAACCAAGATTTGGGCGGAGTGTTAAATGATACATTTAACATTGAATGGTTAAGAGGTTCAAAGGTTGAATAATGAATGAAGTGATAAACAAAAGCCAATGCAACAATACTATTGATCACATTGTGTGACTTGAATAAGCGTGACCAATTAAGGTATGGTTTGACATTTAGTACCTTCGATATAGATTGAAAGGGAAAAGAGGAAGCTTTCACATAAAGTTTATAGATTGGGATTAAAATGAAGGCTTAGGTTTGATATATATGAGAATTAAATGTTCGAGTCATTGGGTTTGCTTGAAAGATTCAAAGTATGAATTTTCCTGAAGAGAAGTAAATATTGGAATTGATATAACTCCATATATGATGGCATTTAATTAATGTGTGGAATCTATAGTGAGTGATTTTGAACCAGATATTTGATTAGCTTCCACATGTAAATGGTAGAAAATTTCCAGACATTGAGGTTATTGATTGGGCAGATGTTGAGATACATGTTTATATGCATGAAAGGAAATATTCTGGGTTTTCAGGCCCTGCCTGCATCATTTTTGGTATCAGAGCTTGACTCTGTTGAAATAGAAGATATTTGTTTTTCTGGATGAGTGCAGGAAGGTGTTTATTTGAATGTGTGATGAATGACTGAAAAGAAGATCAGATTTTTAATCTGATATGCAAACTACACAATTGCAGTGAACATGATTTCAGAAATGAAGGGAGGACAAGATCATGCAAGATCTTAAAGGTGAGATGATTTTCTGATTTGAAATTTATGATTGAAGTTTATGGTTGTAGACAAGATGATGGCATGTAACTTGACATTCAGCTAAACTCTGGATAGGGAAGACAATTGTAGTGTCCTGAAGAAGAAGGTGAGTTGAAGAGATCGCCTAGAGAGCAGAGGAGAATGCTCAAGAGGTTCCAGAGGCAATGAACCAGTACTTACCAGAAGACTGAGTAAGGAGAGCTTGGTGAGGTAAGGGGCAGCAGGAGAGCTTTTTGTTGCAGAGGCTAGTGCAACTCATGGTGAGTGATAAACTTAGGGAGAAGATGATCATGGAGGATCAGAGAAGAGGTTCAGAGGAATGCCACAGAGGTGAGATGACTGATGAGGTCAGGGAAAGAGAAATTGCAATAATGAAGGTACAATTGCAGGTACTAGAGGAATGGCTCCAAGAGCAGGAAAACCAGAATAGAGAATGGATCGTTCCGCTGAAGGGAAAGAGAATGATTTGGAAACCACTGCAGATGAAGTTGAGGAAAATTTTGATTGCCTTATTGAAGAAAGAACTTAGATTTATTGAGCCAGAGATGGAATTTGAAGATTCCACACGCAGATTTGTTCAAAGGGAAGTGTTGGAGGAAGTAATCAAGACTGAAAAGTCTTGTGGTTTTAAAACTAATGAGTTGTGTATGTTTGCAGGAACAGTACAGGGAGATAAGAAAGCTTTAGAGTTTTTTCAGGAGAGAGAATTGAATCTGAAGTATGTTCAGATCGATGCTGAGATAGCAAGATATTAGGAGGAAATGAAGATGAAGGAGTCTAATCAGAATATTGGTGCAGAGAGAGAAAGACTAGCTAATGATTGGTCAAGAGCTGGTGAAGGTATGGAAAATTGTGTGAAGTTTCCAAGTTCTACTCCTAATGAAATTGTTTAATTATATAGGAAACTAGATCTTCAAAGAAGAGAATTGGAGAGACAGAGGACTTATGTACATGTTAATTTGCTGAGGAAGCAAGGCAGGAAAGTTTTCATGGATGATAGTCATGAAGCAGAGGATGGTAAGAAGGAGAGACTAGCTAATAGTCTCATGGTGAATGTAAATCAGCATACTGATGTGCTGACAGAGGAGTTGGGAAGGAACTCAGAGCAGCATACTGAAGTGTTGCCAGAGAAAGCTGAGGAGAAAGCCAGTGAAGATTTTCTGAGTCCTGAAGAAGACTTGGAGCTGCGAATGACTGAATCAACAAATGAGACCATTGGGTCTTGTGATTTTGAAGCTGACAATTTGATTGTGTTTACAGGTGATGTAGAAGACAGTCCATCATTTGGAATTTTCTTGGAAGGAGGAGAACAGTTGCAGAAAGAAGATGAGACAATCATGTCTCATAAGCAGAGGCTCGTTACCATGGGTGACAAGAGAGATTTGGCTTGTCTGTATAGCCAAGAGAAGACTGGTGGACAAAATTTTGGAGCTGCTACAGTAATAGAGGATGAGGCTACAGTATTGGAAAAACTTGATTTGATTGCCAGAATCAATCAAGATGATGATGGGAAATTTCTGAAGATTGTCGAAGGTAAAGATGGAGGTTATGATGGTGTTAATTTGCAGCATGTTGATGAAATGCTGAAATGTTTGCTGGAGACATTTGAACCAGAGAAAGAAGTTGCAAATGAAATTGCAGGTGATGAGCAAAAGAATGCTGCAGAGGGACAGGAATTTTGGGAGGCGATGACATTTATGGTGGCTGCTGAAGCAACATCTATGGGGGCACTGAAGCCTTATGTTTTTTATTCTAACAATTGTTTTGTGAGTACAAGTTTTATTGCAGACGCTGGAGAAAATCTATTAGACAGAGAATTTGAACTGATGAGGTGGATGATGATGAAAGTATTCCGGAAGAGGCCAACAACAGTAAAACAAAGGAGAAGCAGCAAAAGAAAGACAACAAAATATTGTGAGAGAACAGCTAGTGGAGCGATGCAGCATAAAGTGTGGAGACCTGGAGAAGAACATCAGAAAGAAGTAGCGACAAGTGGAAAGTTGCAGCACAAGATATGTGATCCAGGTATACACAGATCTGAACACATGATCAGGCGATCATGATTAATTTTAACGTTGGGAGTCTGATGCAGGAGCATCAAAGCCATTTTTCATTTGTAAATATGTGATAAAAGGGGGGTGTGACAATTTTAATATTTTATTAATTAATTTGTTATTTTTAATAAAATAGGAGATAATTTGGAAAAGTGAGGATTTTGTAAATATTCTTTTATTAAATAAAAGGATATGAGAGAAATAGTTTAGGAGAAAAATTAGAGATTAGGAATTCTATGTATGGGACTTTGTTGAGTCCACACCTAAAATATAGATTAGTTGAGGATTAGGTGGAGAGATATTTTGAGTGAATTAAATGCATTATCTATGTATAAATATGATTGGTTTTTTGAGAGGAAGAGACACTTTAATGGTTGAAGAAAGAGTGAGGGTGTGAGTAGGAAGCAGGTTTCTACTTGCAAGCCTTCGGGTAGTTTGTAAAGGGCCATCGATCTTGAATATCTGGTCAAAACAAGAGTTGTAAATAACTTTGTTCTGTTTCAGATTATATATATATATATTGGTTGATTGATTGTGGAAATGGCATGTGTTTCTGACTAAATGTATATATATATATGACTTGAGGTATTGATTATTGAAAGATCGACTGAAGGAAGTGTGTAATAAAAGAAATTGTTAGATCGATTTATGTGCCCAAGATGAAAGGATTGATATTAATATAACAATTGTTAATTGTGTTAAATAAATCCATGCATGAGCTTATTTATGTCAAATGAATGGATTACTTTATATCGATCTAGAGTTTGATGGACAGCAATAAAACAAAAAAGGAGGGCGCCAGTGAGTATGAAGTAGTGAGCTTCATAAGGAACCAAGAAGCGCTCAGGTTTAACTTTGAAGAGCTGTAATTTCAATAGATCATTGAAAAAGGTTGAAGAATTGATTCAATTTTAATAAGTCGATGCTGTGGGACTAACGCATTAACAAAGAGCGGTTTTTTCTAATGTAGAACTCGGCATTTTGCATCTTCTGAAATGTACACAGAGGTTTCTAACTAAATCAAATCTTACGTCCTTGCGATTGACAAATGAAACAGTAATGAATATTGAAGAGGCGATGTGAAGAAATTGCGTTACAATATAAATAGAAGCAGATCCTACAAATGCACAGTCGATTCAACTGGAGCAGTTCGGGAGTGGAGCACTTTACAAAACTGGAAGGATGGACTGAGAAGTGTTAACTAGCGATATGGAAAATCGATGTGTTGGCAGCGTTAAAAGCTGGGTAAGCAAAAAGAGATAGGCACAGTCTCTTCGGAAACGTGGGCGGAACAATTAAATTTCAGTGAGGAAGGTAAGTGACTATATGGTCAGCGGTGAGTTTTGATTTAAGAATCCATGAAAATGTTAAAGGCAGAGAGTGGGATGGAGAATGGACAGTGTTTGACAACTCAGGTATATTTTTTTTATGGAATTTTTATTTGAAAACCCAGTATTAAAAGCCATATGTGAAGCAATGGGTAGAATGCGTTGAATGGTGTGCTGGTTGTTGAAATCTTGAATACAGTTTTGAACAAAGGTGTGGTGCGGGTATGAATATGCGGTGAATGGCAAGTAAAGAACAAAAGATACAAGTCGAATAATATAATTGACGGATTTATAAATTGAATGTCATGAGTCTCTACGTTCTTCTATTGATCGTATAATTGTTGTCTTGTGAATTTCAACCAAGATTTGGGCGGAGTGTTAAATGATAAATTTAACATTGAATGGTTAAGAGGTTCAAAGGCTGAATAATGAATGAAGTGATAAACAAAAGCCAATGCAACAATACTATTGATCACATTATGTGACTTGAATAAGCGTGACCAATTAAGGTATGGTTTGACATTTAGTACCTTCGATATAGATTGAAAGGGAAAAGAGGAAGCTTTCACATAAAGTTTCTAGATTGGGATTAAAATGAAGGTTTAGGTTTGATATATATGAGAATTCAATGTTTGAGTCATTGGGTTTTCTTGAAAGATTCAAAGTATGAATTTGCCTAAAGAGAAGTAAATATTGGAATTGATATAACTCCATATATGATGGCATTTAATTAATGTGTGGAATCTATAGTGAGTGATTTTGAACCAGATATTTGATTAGCTTCCGCATGTAAATGGTAGAAAATTGCCAGACATTGAGGTTATTGATTGGGCAGATGCTGAGATGCATGTTTATATGCATGAAAGGAAAAATTCTGGGTTTGCAGGCCCTTCCTGCATTAGAAAGGTGCTCCCAAACTGTAGAACAAAGGAAAAATCCAAGGCATGGCAGCCTAAGATAACCTACCAAAGCCGCAAGAAAATAACAACACCATGAAGCCGAAGAAGGACATAGGAAAGTGGTGTGAGTTCCATAAGAGCTCCACTCACAACACAAGTGAGCGTTAGGACAAGAAATCACTAGTGGTCGAGATGAGGGCTTCTAAATTAGATGCATGCTTTCACTCTGAATCAAAACCCGACAAGGGGAACGACAAAGGGAAACAGATTATTGATGAAAAGCTCAACGCCACTATTTCCACTAAAAAGATTCGAAAGGAGGAACCAGCATATTCATAGGAGGAGGAGTGTCTCTTCTACTCTTCGATGTGGGTAAAGGTTTCCTCGCTACAGTTCATTGTCGACAATGGGAGCCAAAATAACCTCATTTCAGGAGAGGTCGTGAAGCGTTTGGGCTTGTCGAACACAACACACCCACATCCATACACCATCGGGTGGCTTCACCAAGGATGGGATCTCCAAGTCAGCCAACAATGTCGCCTTCCCTACAGCATCAAGCCCTTCACAGATGAGGTATTATGTGACATGTCTCCTCTTGATTTTTGTGATGTGTTATTAGGCCAACCATACTTGTGGAAGCAATATGATGTGTATGAGTCCTGACATCGTGTTGTTATTGTTACTTTGGACAATAAGTTGTATAGGACACCAAAGGTACCACTGCTTGTGGATATCTCTTTGGTTACTGCAAAACAATGCAGTACGCTCATTTCCAAAACTGGGAAATTCGTTTTCCTAATGATCCGCCCCCAAGGCAAGAAGAATATTGTGGCCACAACCTCAAGACAAGGATCCCCCACACGACAACAACAAATGGACAAGGTCATGGACGAGTACAGGGAAATCTTCCCCTCACCCACAGGGGTGTCTCTGCATTTTCAAGTGAAGCACCCCATCGATCTGAACCCAAGTGCGTTGCTACCCAATGGACCAATCTATCGGCGCTTTGTTCTGGAGAACGATGAAATCAAGAGGCAAATTCATGAGCTATTGCAAAAAGGTCACATCCGGCCAATTTCATCGCCCCGTGGGAGCCTGATTGTATTAGTGCAGAAGAAGGATGGAATTTGGAGAGTGTGAATTGACTATCAGGCGTTGAACAACATCATTGTCCAGAATAGGTACCCTATCTCGTAGATTGATGACCTTCTGGATCAAATCAAAGGGGATAAATATTTCAGAAATATCAACTGGAATTTTGGCTATTACCAGGTACCAATCGAACCATCCGATGTGTGGAAGACTTACTTAAAAGCCAAGGAGGTTCTTTTCGAATGGTTTTTCATGCCTTTCAGGTTGATGAATCCTCTTTCAACCTTCATGAGGTTAATGGATGACATCTTGCAGCCATTCATAAACTAATTTGTAGGAGTGTACCTAGATGGCATCCCCATCTTCAGCCAGAATTGGGAAGAGCACCTCGACTAGATCCGATGGGGCCTCCAAAAACTGCGGAAACACAAGTTGTGTGCCAATTTGGAGAAGTTCACTTTTAGTATGACCCAAGTTCAATATTTGGGATACATTATTGATGAACGGGGGTTGCATGTGGATCCAACCAAGATCCAAGTAATTCAGGATTGGCCGTCCCCAACCACTCTAATAGAGCTTCGCTGCTTTTGGGGCTTGCTAATTTCTACCACAAGTTCGTGTTGGGATTCTCTCATATCACTTGGCCCTTGAGTCAAGTCACCGAGGGGAGGAGAGAAACAAAAATTCTTTTGGTTCAAATCTCAATAGAATGTGTTCATAGAATTGAAACATCGCCTCTGCTCTTCCTAGTGCTCACATTACTAGACTTGCAACAACCATTTGAGATCAAGATAGATGCCTCTGACTATGTTGTTGGGGAAGTTATTACCCAGAAGGGGCATCCAGTGCCATATCACAGTGACACATTGTTCGAAAAAGTCCTCAAGTACCCCACTTATGACAAATAAATATTTTCCATTCTGCAGGCATGTCTCCAATGGAAGCATTACATTTTGGGGAAGGAAACGATCATCCACATAGACCACCGACCCCTGCAGTTCAGACAAACACAAGGGAAGTTGCAGAATGATCACCATCAGAAGTGTTCCACATATCTGCAATAATTTCATTTGAACATCAAGTATAAGAAAGGTAGCACCAATAATGTTGTAGACTGCCTCAGACAACCACCAAACGTGGTGCTAAGCACCGTTCTCAACACTTGTGGGCATGAGACTTTTGATTGGCCACTTCTCTATAAGAGTGATCCGGAATTCAACCACACATTCAGGACAGTCTTGGAGGGTATATAAGCTTAAAATTTTCACCTCCAGATGCATTTCTATGTCACTTGGGACACCTTTGTGTTCCTTCAAGTGTTCGTGCCAAGATGATTTGGGAAGCACACTACAGTCGAGTCGCTCGGCATTTCGAGGTCAAGAAAAAAGTGGCAGTAATGCAGAATTATTTCTATTGGCCAAACCTTCGACAGGATGTTGGGAAGTACATCAGATCCTGCACTTATTTCTCCATTTCCAAACCAACCATCAAGAAGCAAGGCCTCTATACTCCACTACATACCCCTAGTCAACCTTGGGAATCCATCTCCATGGATTACATGTAGGGCCTTCGTTCTACTAAGCATGGAAATGATCGTGTTTTCGTTGTCGTCGACAAATTCTCGAATGTAGTATACCTAGGGGGGATAATATAGGGTACAGAGGGAGGTACCCAAGGGAATAATATCATGTAATAATATAATAATGATAAATTATTGGGCTATAGTTAGTAAATAAAGTGGTTAACCCACATTATGTAAGGGACCACATGTAGCTAGGGAATAAAGTGATAAGCCCATTGTATTGGATGTATGGTATTGAGAGACCCATGTTATTGCATGTATGAAACCTATATAGAGGCTAGAGACTCTCCATTGAGAGATGTGAAGGATTAATTTATTGGCAAGCATATGGCTTGTGGAGTTATCTCCTTCCTTAAGGAGTCAATGTATGGTGTTGCCCTACCTCAAGTGTTTGGATATTAATGAAGATCTGAAGTTTTATCTTATATGGTGTTATTTATTGGCCGTATTTTTTATTTTACTATATTTTCAGGTCATATCTATTACTAGTGGTATCAGAGCACTTTCTTGGGTAGAGTTTGGGAGATTTGTTTTTTCATTTTTTTTGCAAGAAATTTTTGGGCGACAAGTTTGTAGAGAATATCTGAAACTTTTAGCACAAAATTTTCAGAAATAAATATCAGATCTGGATTCCTTACGTAAAAATACCCAATTTCAAAAACAAAATCAGTCAGATCGAAGTCCGGATGAGGGTGATATCGCTAATTTAAATTCAGATGTGTTACAGAAATGTTTCTTATGACAATATGTGTATGGCGGATCTCTTGACATTTTTTGTAGATCTTGGTGCAAAATTTCAAACAAAAAATTACAGATTTGAGCTCCCCTTGAGAAATCACCTGATTTAAAAAAAAAATCGGTCAAATCGGAGTCCGGATGAGGGAGTTATCACTGATTTAAAATCATCCATTTTTTCAAAAAAATTATGACGGCGGGACAGTTGCAGCACAAATATGTATTTCCAGATTGCCTAGATCGGGATTTCAATCACATTATTAATTGCAGAATGGCTATTCCATTTTCAAAAATGGGTTATATTAAGGATTCTGAGTTATATTGACCGAGTAATGTCCATTTTAAATTTCTTGCAAAGTAAGTGATTTTCTTCAAAACCCTTTATTTTATGGATTCTCGTAAGATGCAGTTTACAGGAAAAGATGATGGCCCTACTATTGAAGATTTTTTACAATATCACAAGGCTCAATACCAAAATTTTTGGATATGCTCCATAGGCCTTCATATGAAAGATGAGGCAAATAAATGGTGGACCTCACTTGACAGCGTAGTGAGGAAACTTCCTGAGAAAAAACTTGAAAAAATCATTTTTGACAAGTGGTCTAAATCCAAAAAGAAGGACACTAAGAGCCATAAAGACTTATTTTCTACTAATATTTCCATATTACAAGTTAATGGGAGTATTCAGAAAGAGAACATCATTGTGTCTATCATTCCTAGTTGCAAGCATAATTGTATTAATTTTAATTTGGCTAAAAAATTGCAAGTTCCATTAAAACATATTGAAAACACACAAGTTGATAATGAAGATGTTAAAATTTATAAATATTTGAAGATTTCTATGGATAAGTATGTGTTGCATTCTGATTTTTATGCTTCAGATATGGTTGTTGTGGATTTTTTTTTGGGACGCCCTTGGATGGAATCCGTTGGTACTGTCAATATTAATGTGCAAAAGAAATTCATGAAGCACTGGTATAAAAAGAAGAAAATTACATTGCATGATATTTTCATTAGGAACCATGCAAAGACTAGGGGGGAAGAAAATAACATCTCTTATGACACAAACACATCAGATGATGAGACTTTGATGATAGACAACCAAACACAGACATCAAAGCAAGTACCAACAAAAGAACCAGACACCACTCCATCACCAATAATGGAGAAATTAATGAAAGATATTGCATCAGTTAAAGCTTCAACATAGCACCATCCACATCACCCAACAAGACAACAACCAGCAAGGTGGCAACAAATTAGCAGCAAGGACAACAACCTTTGGATGGCACATAGAGAGGTGCGACGATCCACCCACAACACATCAACATAGAAGAACCACCAAAACCCACTTCCATCTCAAGTGAGAAATACATTGACTAGATCGAGTGTTCACCTTTCTTTGGGATGGCTAGATGCATGTGAATGGTACCAGTGGAATAATCTTTTGAGTAGATCTTATTATTTGTGTTCTTATTATGTTTTGGGGACGAAACATGTTTAAGGGGGGTGTAATCTAGTATACCTAGGGGGGATTATATACGGTACAGAGGGAGGTACCCAAGGGAATAATATGATGTAATAATATAAGAATGATAAATAATTGGGCCATAGTTAATAAATAAAGTGGTTAACCCACATTATGTAAGGGACCACATGTAGCTAGGGAATAAAGTGATAAACCCATTGTATTGGATGTATGGTATTGAAAGACCCATGGTAACTACCCATGGTATTGCATGTATGAAACCTATATAGAGGCTAGAGACTCTCCATTGAGAGATGTGAAGGATTATTGTATTGGAAAGCATATGGCTTTTGGAGTGATCTCCTTCCTTAAGGAGTAAATGTATGGTGTTTCCCTATCTCAAGGTTTTTGATATTAATGAATATTTGAAGTTTTATCTTCTATGGTGTTATTTCTTGGGCATATTTTCTATTTCTATACATTTTCTTTTCAGATCCACTACAAGCAGAAGGAGCGCCTCACTGGACCCCACCGCAAGCTTCGCCCAATTTTATATGGGCCATACACCATCACCAAGGCTGTAGGGAAAAATTCCTTCAAGCTTAATATTGCATCATTCCTTGGTTTGCACCCAGTATTCAATGTCAACCGCCTTCGACCCTATTTCCCACCTCTACTAGACACCTCTCACATTGCAAAACAACTCACACCAATAAAGTTAAACCCACACTGCATGGAACAGGCCACAATAGATTGTATCATGGACATGCAAATAAATAACACTCACTAGCAGAAGATCCAATTGTATTGAGTGGTCAAAGCTGGCCAACTCCTGCAACAAGGCAATTGGTTCACCGAGGACCAAGTTCAACAGAAGTTTCCTCATCTCACGGTGGAACTCAACGTAATGGGGACCATTGCTTCTAAGGGGGGAGGAATGATCCAGGTGGATATTGGTGGCCACCTACCTATTCAGCTTGGGGCCCCACCATTATTTCTTTTGGTTTTTCAGTTTCCTTAATAATATTACAATTTACTATTTTTAGCAGTTTTTCAGGTCTCGAACTTCCGGAACCGTTTTTAGGCCCTAAACGACGTTTTTTCGGCATCTCTTATCCAACGTAAATGATTTTGTTAAAAAATAAATATTTTTGGTCAACAATTTTAGTCCTCAAATAGATCTTTCTAACAATGTATCATGTGCATCAAATGGAGATAGTATGCCAAAGTTACAACCCTGGGAAATTGATGTATCAATTTACCCCAACGGGGCCCATATTCCGGTGTTTCATCTCCTAGGGTTATGTTTTTGGATGTTTATGGTTTTCCATTGTTTCTCAATAATATATAGGCCTTCGAGCCTCATTTTAACATAGATTTCAGAGGTTGTAGCCACCACATCTCTTCTCATAGATAAGCTACCAGCACCCTAGCTAGTTTATTTCCATTATGTCTGTAAACATATTTTAGTTCTTTGATATTAATGAAATGAAGTGTTATTTCCACTATATTTTTTTATTTATGGTTATATGTGTATTATGTTACGTTCCTGCATAAATCCAGATCAGTGGTATTAGAGCGGTCTGCTCTTTCTCGAACCTTCTTTGCATGTCCCCTACGAGGTCGGGGTATAAGGAGTTAAGCATCGATCTGGTTGAACCTTTGCAAGATTAGCCTCAAAAACCCGGATGAGTGCCCATGGGGGACGAAATGAAATCTGAGGGAGTAGGAGATCCTATCAAAATATTTCTTGAGGAGGCCCTCGAAAAATGAAGGAACGCGATGATGGATAACTTTTCCGACTGGCAGAAGATTATTTTTGCACTCCTCAAAGCTACCCCCCATGTGAAGGACTGGTGGGAAACCCACTGTGAGAAAAAGGACGAGGGGGAACCCTCTTTGTTCTCAGACATACCCACTTGTAATTCTTTCTGAGATGCCAACAAGGTATAATATTATCCCATGGGGAGCTATGAGGACAAGTACATACAATGGACTACGCTAAGGCATCAAAGGGAGCAAGATGTAATGAGCTGACAAAACTGTTCCATACCCTACGCACAAAGTTGGGTATAAAAGATTTAGAGAAACATTTGGTGCTGAAGTACCGCAGTTATCTGCACAGATACATTCAGGAGGAAATGGAGTTCCTTGACATCTCCTCGCTTGGTATGGAATACTGGTATGCTGCCAAGATTGAGCATAAATTTAAACAGAAGAAGCGAGTCTTTTGATATGCAAATCAAAAGCAAGGGAAAGGTGCCCCCAAACCACAGAACAAAGGAAAAAGCCAAGTCATGGTGGCCCAAGATAACCTACCAAACCGCAAGAAAATAACAACACCACAAAGTTGAACAAGGACACGAGAAATTGGTGTGAGTTCCATAAGAGCTCCATTCACAACATAAGTGAGTGTCAGGCCTGTTGAACCCTTAGTTAAACTGAGAGGGGTGGGGGTGAATCGGTTTAACACATTCATGGACTTTTAAAAATTTTCATTAAAACTTATTTACAACTTTATTTCATGTCCAACTTAATATGTGAGTATTCTTAGAATGTGAGTAACAAGTATTAATATAATATAACAGTAGACTTAATATGAGAGCAGCAGGTATTAAGCAGATGATATAAATCAGATCAACACATAAACATCATGCACAGAGACACCAGATATAAGTGGAAACCCATAAAGGGAGAAAACCACATCTTATTATTGTTGTGATGCAAAGGCGAGCTCCAACTCCCTCTCACCACTATATTTCTGCAGGCAGGAACTTACAGGAGGCTCCAACCTCAATTCTGCAAGCTACAACTTGCAAGGAAGCACCAACTCCCTTCAATTTTCTGTAGGCACCAACCTACAGGAGGCTCCAACCTCAGTTAGCTACAACTGACAGCTATCAAACTACAACTTGATAGGGAAGCTCCAACTTCCTCAATTTATCAAACAGAATGTTTACTGATTTACCTCAGATATCAGCTTTGTTCTGTAGCATCTCTTTCTGCTCTTCTTTTCTTAATCTTCTCTGCCTCACTCTTCTATACTCTGCATTCTCTATATTTACTCTCTCTAAAAAAGATCCTTTATGCATATCCAGTTGATATTATATATAGAGTTCCTCACGTGACTGTTTGTATTTCACAAGGAATTTGGAGTGAATAGTCCTGACTCTTTGGCTTCTGTCTTCTCCTTCCTTTTCCAAATCATTTTTAAAATTATAACAATATGTACAAATTTCAATGTTACAATGGGATTTTTCTTTTTCCTTTGGAAACTTTCCTTTGCATCACAAAAAATATAAAAAAAATCATTTACATTCAATCACTATGAGAACTCCAGCTCACTTATTCAGCCTCTTGGCTCGCTGCGCAATTGTCTTTTCTTTGACTGTGTCTTTGTCCCTTTCGGCTCTGTTTGTTTCCTTATTCACTGTCACAGAGTAACAGCCATATATCATACATATGTAACTGTGCTTTTTATATCATCCGAATTGATTCTCGGCACAATAATAAAATCACATTTTGATATGTGCACTACCGCAGTGTAACTACATTGCCTTATATATATAAAACACCTTCAGCTCTCAGCATAATTATAATAAGTTTTAACATACACACTGCCTTTTTAATACAACTTAAATCAACTCTCGGCATAATATTAAAAGCCTATTTATAATATAAAATGCCCTTTTGGGCCCACCATGCTGAACTTGTTATGTCTTCCGATGCGATGCATTACTGTCCACATACTGGAAATGTGTATGTATCATATATATGTGCCTCGGTGCTTTCATTTTCTCTTTAGCTTTGGATTAATTTACTTGGAGAAAACCTATTCTTAGTCTTATCTTTGGATGGACCCCACATGCCAGCTATACTCCACTCGTGTATTTCAATTGCAATCACAACATTCACAATACCCCTGTGATTTGGTCTTTTGATTTTTGCCGATGCGATTAGAAAAGGCCCACCATATAGTTAGTCGAATCATCTCCGTCGTCCATTATAATAAATCACATTATAGGCCGCTTTATATTCATATATTGCGATCAAATGTTGTAAAACCTTAGATAAGCCTTTGGTCTTATATTACGATCCAATCCACAATAAATCGAATCACAAACTCTAATATTTGAAAGGATCGGGCCCCACAACGATCATTTGAATCTAATGTTTGATTCTCCAATGCGATGTGATCATTCCGATTGCGATTCATCACAATCGTAACTTTTAGTTGCACATTCTGATATTCCTTATGCTCCAATGCTCCGATGCAATCACTAAGATCCGATGCGATGAAAAACCTTGCAAATATTTCCGATTGCGATTAATCGCAATCGCGACTTCCATTGAGTTGTTCCGATGTCCTGCTTTTACTCCGATGCGATTGAACACTGTTCACTGTATTTTGCCGATGCGATTAGGCCGGAACTCAAACTTATCAAGTCACAGTTTATATGCCCATTGGGTCTGAAACTGAATCGCAATCGCAATTTGCAGTTGCAAGTTCCGATATATTTATACTCCGATGCTCCGATTCTCTGATGCGATTAGGCCGGAATTAAAACACATATCAATTATGGTTCGTTCATCCATCGGGTCTGGATTTTAATCGCAATCGCAACTCTTTGTTTACATGTTTTGTTGCATAGTTTTTCTCTGATGCGATTGGGAAAGGGTCCCACCTTATGGTACTTTGGTTCTTTCGATCATAAAGCGCTCCAGTTATATAAAGCACTACATATATATATATATATATATATATATATATATATATATATATATATATATATATATATATATATATATATATATATATATATATATATATGCTTGCTTTCACCTTTAGTGTAACCTCCAGCTGGGTAATGATTCTCGGAATAACATTTATATATGTATACATTGCCGCTTGGGTTAAGATTCCCGAAATTATGTTTATGTATCCTCCCGCCTGGGTTACGATTCCCGGAATGAGGTTTATATATATATACTTTGCCGCTTGGTTCACGATTCTCGGAATTTTATATATATATATCCTCCGGCTTGGGCAACGGTTCTTGGAATTTATGTTTAGTGTATCTACCAGCTAGGGTAGTGATTCTCGGAATAACGGCTCTGCCTCTGCCTCTGCCTTTCTGCGATAACGGATCTGCCTCTGCCTCTGCCTTTGCCTTTCTGCTTCTGCCTTCGCTACTTCTACCTCTGCTTTCGCTATACCTCTTTTGCTCGACCTTTGCCTCTTCCTTTGCTGTAAATTTTACCTGCGCTATACCTCTGCTGCTCGACCTCTGCCTCTGCCTTCGCTGTAAATTTTACTTGCTGTCTTATGCTGCTGTTATTTGCCTATCTCTACATCTGATGCCTTCTTTGTCTGTCTCTGTCTTTTCTGCCTCTATTTCCATCAATGACAACATTTCCAACAGTCTCCCCCTTTGGAATTGATGACAATACACTTCCTTTGTTTGCCTGTTAGTGTCCTTTCTCCTGTTGCTTGCTCTTCCTCCCCCTTTGACATCAATGGAAAGGGGTTGCAGATCTCGTAGAGTAGATTCTATCCTTTAATCCTTTGATCCTGAGGACCTATTTCATGCTTCCTTTGCTACCAGCAGATCTCCCCCTCGAATGATATTTTCATTTATGTTCTCCCCCTGAGACTGTGCTTTTTCTTCATATCAAAGAGTAGCATCTACAAATACTACCCCTAGTCTATTTCTCAAATATTCAAATGGTTCTCTAGCAAGCGGTTTGGTAAATATATCTGATGTCTGTTCTTTTGTTGGTACATACTCCAGTTTTACTATCTTCTGAGCCACTTGTTCTCGAAGAAAATGATACTTGATTGGGATATGTTTAGTTTTTTAGTGAATCACAGGATTTTTAGATATACTTATAGCACTTGTATTATCACATTTGATTGAGATAGGTTCATCAATGCTTACCTTCATGTCTTGGAGGGTTTTCTTCATCCACATGACTTGTGTACAACATGTTGTTGCTGCTATATATTCTGCTTCTGCTGTAGACAGAGAGATAGATGTTTGTTTCTTGCTTAACCATGCCACTAGACTTTCTCCTAGATAGAAAGCACCTCCACTTGTGCTTTTCTTGTCATCCACATAGCTGGCCCAATCTGCATCTGTGTATGCTGTCAAAGTGAAGCTTTTGCCTTTAGGATACCAAAGTCCATATTGTGTTGTTCCTTGTAGATATCTAAATATTCTTTTGACTGCCAGAAGGTGGTTTTGTTTAGGTGCTGCTTGATATCTAGCCACTAGTCCTACTACTAGCATGATGTTTGGTCTTGATGCTGTCAGATACAGCAGACTTCCTATCATGGATCTGTAGAGTTTTTGATCTATATCAGCAGATCCATCATCATCACACAAATTGCATCCCGTGATCATGGGAGTTGACATAGGTTTGCAGTCCTCCATTTTGAACTTTTTCAACATTTCTTTTAAGTATTTTTCCTGTGAGATGAATGTGCCTGTGTTATTTTGCTGAATTTGAAGTCCTAAGTAGAAACTGAGTTCTCCAATCATGGACATCTCAAACTCTGATTTCATCTTCTCAGCAAACCCTTTTGCTAGTTCATCTCTATTGCTTCCAAACATAATGTCATCAACATATACTACAAAAATCAGGAGTTCATTTTCATAGGCTTTTATGTATAGATTGTTGTCTACTCCACCTCTCTTAAAGCCTTTTTTTTGCAAATATTTATCCAGTCTTGAGTACCAAGCACGAGGATCCTGTTTCAGTCCATATAGAGCCTTCTTCAGTCTGCACACATAGTCTTCTTTGTCTGTTAAAGAGAAACCTTCCGGTTGTTCCATGTAGACTTCTTCTTCTAGATCTCCATTCAGAAAAGTAGATTTTACATCCATTTGATATACCTTGAAGTCTTGGTAGCTTGCAAAGGCTAGAAACATTCTGATGGCTTTCATTCTGGCTACAGGCGCAAATGTTTCATCGTAATCAAGTCCTTCGATTTGTGAATATCCTTTGCAGATAAGTCTGGCTTTATTCCTGATTACATGTCCTTCCTCATTCATTTTATTTTTGAATACCCATTTTGAGCCTATGACATTTTTCTCAGTGGGTCTAGGAACTAGTTCCTAGGTATTTTTCTTCTCAATTTGGTCCAATTATTCATTCATAGCATTCACCCAATACTTGTCCTTGCTGGCTTCTTCAAATCTCTTTGGCTCTATTTGTGATAACATGGCTATGTATACCTCTTTTGTCTGTTCAGTTAGCTGCCTTCTAGTTTGGACCCCTACTCTCTTGTCTCCAATGATCTGATCTTCAGGATGGTTCTTCTGAGTATATCTTGAGGGAGCTTTAGAACTCAGCTCTGTATCTTCTGTTGTCTTGCTTGTTTCCTCATCATCTTGGTTTTCTTCTTCATGGTTGTCTGATGGATTGCAGCAGTCTGTATCTCTTGTATTGTTTGGAAGTTCTTCATCAAATCTCACGTCAATACTTTCTACTATTTTTCGAAGAGTCTTGTTGTAGCACCTGTACCCTTTAATTTTGGAAGCATATCCTAGAAAAATCCCTTCATCTGCTCTTGCATCAAATTTCCCAAGATTTTCATCATTATTCTTTATGTAACACTTGCTTCCAAAGATTCTAAAATGTTTAATTGAAGCTGGTTTCCCATGCCATAGTTCATATGGAGTCTTATCACTGCTTGGCCTTAAGTGGGCTTTATTAAGGATATGCACCGCTGTGTGTACTGCTTCTGCCCAGAAGGTTTGAGGAATATTACTCTCTTGCATCATGGCTCTGGAAATTTGTTGTACGGATCTGTTTTGTCTCTCTGCTACTCCATTCTGCTGAGGTGTCCCTGCAATAGTAAATTGTTGCTTTATGCCATGTTCATTGCATAGGTCTGCAAAGTCATAATCAGTGAATTCACCTCCTCTGTCTGATCTGATGCATTTTAGCTTGCATCCTGTCTGATTTTCTGCTAAAGCTTTGAATATTTTGAATTTTTCTAGAGCTTCCGATTTATTCTTGAGAAATGCAACCCATGTCATTCTGGAGAAATCATCTATTATCAGCATGAAGTAGGATTCTCCACTTGGTGTTTTAGTTCTTGCAGGTCCACACAGGTCCATGTGCACAAGTTGTAGAGGTCTTCTTGTTGATAACTCATCTTTGGCCTTGAAGGATGTGCGAGTCTGTTTTCCTAATTGACATGATTTGCATATGGTATTAGAAGGCCTCTTTATTTCTGGCATGTCTCTGACAGCTTTCTTCTTGCTTAGTCTGATGATGTGATCGAAGCTGAGATGTCCCAACCTTTTATGCCATAACCATGACTCCTCAAGTTTGCTAAGATGACATGCTTCATCTTCCTCTTTCACAATGTAAACATTACTCTCTGTTCGAACTCCTTTGAGCAGAGTCTTACCTGTGGTGCTTGATCTGACTTCACAATCTTGTGCTCTAAAAAGAACTTCACAGCCTTTCTCACACATTTGACTGACACTTAGCAAATTTGCTTTTAGCCCATCTACAAATAATACATCTTGGGCCTTTCCTCTGCCATTTTCTATGCTGACTGAGCCTTTTCCTTTTATTTTTCCTGATTTATCATTGCCAAAGGTAACATTGCCAGATTTATTTTCATCAAGAGTTATAAACTTGCTTCTGTCTCCAGTCATGTGTTTTGAGCAGCCACTATCCAAATACCACTGGCTTTTCAGGTCTTGAGCAATTAGAGCCAAGTCACATTTATTCACCTTCTTTATCCACTGGAGGCACCCTTTTGTTTGGTATCTTTTGTGAGGTGATGAACTACATCTTCTTAGAGGACATTTGGAAGGTATATGTCCGACTTGATTGCATACACAACATTTGATCATAATTTTTGTAGAATTATGAGTATGAAAAAAATTTCTTTGATTCATAAACCTCCTTGAGGTGTTAAACATCAATCTTTGTCCATACTTTCTACACTCAATGATTTTATGGCCAAATTCCTTACAATAAAAACAGTAACCATAGAAACTATTTGCATACCTGATGTAAGGTTGTCTTTTCCATTTGTTTGCTTGAGGCAGTCTCTTCAATGTTTGCATCTTTTGCTGGTTTGAATTTCTCCTCCTTGCATGAAAATATGCAGCAATGTGTCCCAGCTTGTGGTAGACATAACAGGTGGCATTCTTCATAAGAGGGAAGAATATCCTTTGATGGTTTCCAAATTTGACATACTCAGGGGTCTCAATTTTTATTACATTCTTTGCTTCTAGAGGTTTCTTCTGATCTCTGTCTTTCTCATTACAGGTTTCTTCTTTTGTAGGAATTGTTTGAGCTGCTTCATCATTCTTCTTTGCTTTTACAAAAATAATCTCTCTGTTTTCCTTTTCTTTGCTTTTACTTGATTCTCCTTCATAGCCTATCCCAGTTTTTATCATAGGAGATCTTTGAGCAACCAGAATTTCGTTCAACTTACTAGAGCTTGTTGTTTGAGAGGAATTTGTGAACACTTTCCTCTGAGCCTTTTCTAATTTCTTCCTTAGACATACAACTTCTTCTTCCAGCTTCTCTTGTTCTCGGTTCTTATCCTTGATTCGCTGAAGTAACATGTCTTCTATCTTCTTGGCTTCTTCAAGCTCTACCTTCAGCTGCATTAGGACTTCCGAGTTTTGTTCTTCTCTTACATACTTGAGAAGAATGTCCTTTTGTTTTCTGCACTTCAGTTTGAGTCTGTCAATCTCCTCTAGAGCACTTCTTAGCTCCCCCTCAAGGTCGATTTCCCCTTCTTCTTCTTCATCTTCATCTTCTAGCAGGAGTCCTTCAAGTTCTTCTATGGCCATCAATAAGAATTCAGAGGTTCCTTCTTCACTTGAGGGTTCATCTGAATCTTCAGATGTACTGCTGTCTTGTTGAGCATAGAAGGATTTTTTGCTGAACTTCTTTCCTTTCTGCCAGTTCTTTGATTTATTTTTCTCTGACTCTTGAGCCTGATTCCTTACTTTCTTGTGAGGACACTTAGCAGCATAGTGTCCAACTCTTCCACAATTAAAGCATTTGAAAGGAAGTTTACCTTTGTATTTACCTGAGCCTCTATCCAATTTCTTGACAAATTTTTCCTCTTCTTCATCCGAGCAAGAGCATATGTCTCCCTCTTCTTCTTTCTTCTTTTCTGTTTTAAAGGTTGCCTCCCTCGTACTTGGCTTCTTCTGTGGGAGCCTCATCTCATAAGCTGTTAGATTTCCAAGTAGCTGGTTCATGGTCAAGGTCTCCCAATCAGCTGTTTCTTCTATTGCAGACACCTTGGGATTAAACCTGGATGGAAGAG
This sequence comes from Pinus albicaulis, assembly GCA_034641835.2. Classification (NCBI taxonomy): domain Eukaryota; kingdom Viridiplantae; phylum Streptophyta; class Pinopsida; order Pinales; family Pinaceae; genus Pinus; species Pinus albicaulis. The sequence continues at coordinate 77,936,739 of CM076578.1, forward strand.
ATCTTAGAATCTTTTGCAAAATTATACTTTCTGGCATGGTTTCTCCAAGAGCTTTCATATTGTTAACAATTTCTGCAACTTTTAGGAAGAAACTGTCAATGTCTTCATCATCATTCATTTTTAAGTTCTCAAACTGGGCTCTATAGACTTGAATTTTGGCAGTCTTTACTTTCTTGTCTCCCTCATGGATGTTCTCCAGAGTATCCCACATCTCTTTGGCAGTGTCTTTGTGCATTACTTTGATAAACTCTGCTTCACACAATCCATTCAAGATGGCATTCATGGCTTTTGCGTTAGCTACAAAATCTTGTTTGGATTCTTTCTTTGAGTCAGTTTCCTTTGGGGCATATCCTAATTCCACAGCACCCCAAACTTCTATTCCTAGAGACATTATGTATGTCCTCATCCTGATTTTCCAGAAGGCATAATTTTCACTTGTAAAGAAAGGGGCTTTATTGGTTGAGCATCCTTCTTTACTAGCCATTCTGAGAACCTAGAATCTCCTTTCAGTTGTTAAACTGGTACAAAGGAACTTGGCTCTGATACCAATTGTTGGACCCTTAGTTAAACTGAGAGGGGGGGGGGTGAATTAGTTTAACACATTCATGGAATTTTAAAACTTTTCATTAAAACTTATTTACACTTTCATATCATGTCAAACTTAATATGTGAGTAATCTTAGAATGTGAGCAACAAGTATTAATATAATATAACAGTAGACTTAATATGAGAGCAACAGGTGTTAAGCAGAAGATATAAATCAGATCAACACATAAACATCATGCACAGAGACACCAGATATAAGTGGAAACCCATAAAGGGAGAAAACCACATCTTATTATTGTTGTGATGCAAAGGCAAGCTCCAACTCCCTCTCACCACTGTTTTTCTGCAAGCACCAACCTACAGGAGGCTCCAACCTCAATTCTGCAAGCTACAACTTGCAAGGAAGTACCAACTCCCTTCAATTTTCTGCAGGCACCAACCTACAGGAGGCTCCAACCTCGGTCAACTACAACCGACAGCTATCAAGCTAAAACTTGATAAGGAAGCTCCAACTTCCTCAATTTATCAAACGTAATGTTTGTTGATTTACCTCAGATATCAGCTCTGTTCTGTAGCATCTCTTTCTGCTCTTCTTTTCTTAATATTCTCTACCTCACTCTTCTATACTCTGCATTCTCTATATTTACTCTCTCTAAAAAAAATCCTTTATGCATATCCAGTTGATATTATATATAGAGTTCCTCACATGACTGTTTGTATTTCACAAGGAATTTGGAGTGAACAGTCCTAACTCTTTGGCTTTTGTCTTCTCATTCCTTTTCCAACTCATTTTTAAAATTATAACAATATGTACAAATTTCAATGTTACAATGGGATTTTTCTTTTTCCTTTGGACACTTTCCTTTGCATCACAAACAACATAAAACGAAATCATTTACATTCAATAACTATGAGAACTCCAGCTCACTTATTCAGCCTCTTGGCTCGCTGTGCATTTGTCTTTTCTTTGACTGTGTCTTTGTCCCTTTCGACTCTGTTTGTTTCCTTATTCACTATCACAGAGTAATGGCCATCTGTCATACATATGTAACTGTGCTTTTTATATCAGCCCAATTGATTCTCGGCACAATAATAAAATGACGTTTTGATATGTGCACTTTCGCGGTGTAACTACAACGCCTTTTATATATAACACACCTTCAGCTCTCGGCATAATTATAATAAGTTTTAACATACAAACTGCCTTTTTAATATAGCTTAAATCAACTCTTGGCGTAATAGTAAAAGCCTGTTTAACATATAAAATTCCATTTTAGGCCCATCATGCTGAACTTGTTCTGTCTTCCGATGCGATGCATTACTGTCCACATACTGGAAATATGTATGTATCATATATATGTGCCTCGGTGCTTTCATTTTCTCTTTAGATTTGGATTAATTTACTTGGAGAAAACCTGTTCTTAGTCTTATCTTTGGATGGACCCCACATGCCAGCTATACTCCACTCGTGTATTTCAATTGCAATCGCAACATTCACAATACCCATGTGATTTGGTCCTTTTATTTCTGCCAATGTTATTAGAAAAGGCCCACCATATAGTCAGTTGAATCATCTCCGTCGTCCATTATAATAAATCGCATTATGTATTGGCCGCTTTATATTCATATATTGCGATAAAATGTTGTATAACCTTAGATAAGCCTTTGGTCTTATATTACGATCCAATCCACAATAAATCGAATCAAAAACTCTAATATTTGAAAGGATCGGGCCCCACAGCAATCATTTGAATCTAATGTCTGATTCTCCGAAGCGATGTGATCATTCCGATTGCGATTCATCGCAATCGCAACTTTTAGTTGCACGTTCCAATATTCCTTATGCTCCGATGCTCCGATGCGATCACTCCGATCCGATGCGATGAAACACCTTGCAAATATTTTCGATTGCGATTAATCGCAATCGCGACTTCCATTGAGTTGTTCCAATGTCCTGCTTTTACTCTGATGCGATTGACCACTGTTCACTCTATTTTTCCGATGCAATTAGGCTGGAACTCAAACTTATCAAGTCACAGTTTATACGCCCATCGGGTCCGAAACTCAATCGCAATCGCAATTTGCAATCGCAAGTTCTGATATATTTATACTCCGATGCTCCGATTCTCCGATGTGATTAGGCCGGAATTCAAACACATATCAATTATGGTTCATTGATCCATCGGGTCCGGAATTTCATCGCAATCGCAACTATTTGTTTACATGTTCCGCTGCACAGTTTTTCTCCGATGCGATTGGGAAAGGGTCCCACCTTATGGTACTTTCGTTCTTTCGATCATAAAGCGCTCCACTAATATAAAGCACTGCATATATATATATATATATATATATATATATATATATATATATATATATATGCTTCTGCTTCTGTCTTTAGTGTAACCTCTAGCTGGGTAATGATTCTCGGAATAAGATTTATATATGTATACATCGCCGCTTGGGTTAAGATTCCCGGAATTATGTTTATGTATCCTCTCGCCTGGGTTACGATTCTCGAAATGAGGTTTATATATATATACTTTTCTGCTTGGTTCACGATTCTCGGAATTTTATATATATATCCTCCAACTTGGGTAACGGTTCCTGGAATTTATGTTTAGTGTATCTACCAGCTGGGGTAGTGATTCTCGGAATAACGACTCTGCCTCTGCCTCTGCCTTTCTACGATAATGGCTCCCCTATGCCTCTGCCTTTGCCTTTCTTCTTCTACCTTCGCTGCTTCTGCCTCTGCTTTCGCTGTACCTCTGCTGCTCGACCTCTGCCTCTACCTTTGCTGTAAATTTTACCTGCACTGTACCTCTGCTACTCGACCTCTGCCTCTGCCTTCGCTATAAATTTTACTTGCTCTCTTATACAGCTGTTCTTTGCCTATCTCTGCATCTACTCCCTTCTTTGTCTATCTCTGTCTTTTCTGCCTCTATTTCCATCAATGACAACATTTCCAACAAGGCCAAGAAATCATTGGTGGCCAAGATGAGGGCTTTTGAATCAGATGCATGCTCTGACTCTGAATCAAAACCTAACAAGGGGAATGAAAAATGGAAGAATTTTGTTAATGCAGAGCCCAACGCCACTGTTTCCATTGCAAAGATCCAGAAGGTGGAACCAAAAGATCTAGAGGAGGAGGAACCAAAAGATCCAAAGGGTTCTCTGTTACAGTTCATTGTCGATAGTGGGAGCCAAAAGAACCTCGTTTTAGCAAAGGTCGTGAAGCTTTTGGTATTTCAGACCACATCACACCTACAGTCTTACACCATCGGGTGGCTTCACCAAGGACATGATCTTTGCATCAGCCAAAAGTTTCGCCTTCCCTACAACATCAAGCCCTTCACAGATGAGGTATTATGTGACATTGCTCCTCTTGATGTTTGTAATGTATTATTAGGCTAACCATACTTGTGGAAGGGACATGGTGTATATGAGTCTTGGCCTCGTGCTGTTATTGTTACTTTGGGAAATAATTTGTACAGGATACTAGAGGTACCACCACCTACGACTATCTCTTTGGTTACTACAAAACAATGCAGTAAGCTCATTTCCAAAACTGGGAAGTTTGTTTTCCTGATGATCCACCCCAAAGGCAAGAATAAGTCTATGGCCACGACCTTCAGATAGGGATCCTCCGCATGACAAAAACAAACGGACAAGGTCATGAAGGAGTACGGGGATATCTTCACCTGACCCACTAGGGTGCCTTTGTACTGTCAGGTCAAGCACCCCATCGATCCAACCCCAGGTGCGTTGCTGCCCAATGTACCGAAATATCGACACTTTGTTCTGGAGAACGAAGAAATGAAGAGGCAGATTCAGGAGATTCTATAGAAATGTCACATCCGGATGATTTCATCGCCCCGTGGGAGCCTGATCATCTTAGTTCAAAATAAGGATGGAAGTTGGAGACTTTGTATTGACTATCGGGCAGTGAACAAGATCATTGTCTGGAATAGGTACTCGATCCCATGGATTGATGACCTTCTAGATCAACTCAAAGGGGTGAAATATTTCAGCAAGATCGAATTGAAGTCTAAGTATCACCAGGTACCAATTGAACCATCCGATGTGTGGAATATTGCCTTCAAAGCCAAGGAGGGCCTTTTCGAATGGTTGGTCATGAATTTCGGGTTGAAAAATTCTCTTGCAACCTTCATGAGGTTGATGGTTTTATTGCCTAAATCTACCTCAGGCTGAAAGAAGGAAGAGTTTAGGGTAACATCAAACCACGCTCAGTCTGGTAGCTAGCCCTACCAGATCAGGAGAGGGCTCTCTCCGGGTCAATCTCAGCAAAAATAATCAATAGGGGCTAATTTTAGGCTAGGTATATAGGTAAAAGAGTTTGATTTTGATTTTGGGGGTTTTTTTGGAAACAAAGGGAAAGGCAGTTTTGGGTTCGGGGATGAGGCCTAGTTTTTGTAGAGTTCTGAATAGGGCAAGGAAGGAAATTGTTTTGATGCTTTGAATTGAATGAACAGATAGTTCATACTGGTGAGTAGCTAAAGAGGGAAATAGGCTTTCAATAATCCTCTTCAAACAAATGAAAACATGGAAAATTAAACAAAACTAAAGGCATAGCAAAGCAATCTAATGAATTCCACCTTTATCACTCATTTGCTTAATTTAAGAAGAAAGGAGAAGGGAAATGATACACATAAAACATCAGTGAACTTACAATCACATAGATAAACACACCGTCAAAACAAAGAGCCACATGGATCCCAAAGAGTGCTGCAAACCCTGGTCTCTTCCTTTGCCAAAATTGCAGAGATGAAATGTATAATGAAGTGCCAAGCAATCCCAAGAGTCCAACCCTGAAAATGACTAAGGAAATACAAGATATAGACAAGACAACTCATCCCCATGCCTCTAGGGGTCGAGATCACCATTCTAGGAGCTGTTTCAACCATATCTAAACTAAGAACTGGAAAATAGGCAATGAAACAACTTGCCTCTATATGATAGGAAACTGATTTATTCACTTACATTCCACTTTTTGGTGAATGAATCTACTAGGATGAGTAAAAATGTGCCAAAATTACATCAATTTATATCAAGAGTTACATGAAAAATTCAAACTAGCCAAAACTGGGCGAAAATCTGAGCTGCTGAGTGAAAAATAGGCCAAATTTCCCAATGCGCCACGCCTGAAATCTCTATGCGTAGCACAACTTTGAGGATGATTTTTAGGGTCTTCTCGGAGTCCAAATTCAGTACAGGATAGCTCTTTGGAAATACCTACCTGTCTACTTTCCAACCCAGGTGGAATTTCTGGATTTGGCTGCCATTTGCCCCTCCAAAAGTCCAATCTCCCAACACTGCTTCTTGTGTGTGCAAAAAGTGGCAGAAAGGCCATTTTTAGGGTGTTTTTGACCCTTTAGGCAACCCAAAACTTGTCAAAATCCTTAGGTAATCCATAGGCATGCATATATTTTGATGAAAAATCCAGAAATGAAAATTTTTCCTCCAGAAGAGCTGCCAATTATAAGCGTGCACCAAGTGGTGCTCCGCGTCGGGCAGGAAAATTTGTGTTTAGGCAAAAAAAATCAAAATTGACAAAATGTGTACCAAATTTCTTGAAATTTGGGCTGAGTGTCCTCTATCATGTGCTATCCTGGGCCAAGGAAGCTTCGGCCAAAATTTGGAGTCTATCATGCCTTTTGCGACACTTTAGTGCCCTCTTTAACTTTGCTTTCAGGATCTTGATTCGCGCCTTGCAAACATGATTGCGCGCCCAATAATGGTTCTTCATGTGCCTGAGCATGTTATTTTCCTTTTTTACCTTTGCCAATAGCTTCTCCAAATGAATATTAACCCTTTCGAGCCAAGTCTCTCGATCAACCTCTATCTCTCGCTGAATGGGTGTCATCTCGGTTTGGTTCTTTGAGCAACTTGCCAGTTCTCACGGATGTTTTGAAACTCCATGAATGTATGATGATCTTACAACTGTTTGTTTTTCTGATCCAAGTAGTTGATCACCCATTGGGCTCTCTGCAACTTGACGGTGAAGGTATCTATCTCCGCCTTTGGATCCTGAATAGTCTCTCTCAACTTTGAGCTTAGAGAGCTCAAATTCTCATCAATAAGTATGAAATCAATATCTTGGCCTCCTAAAGGGACCTCATCCTGCATCGGCCTCTTCCCTCTGTCCTGTACCTATACCTGTTCTGTTGATGACGGTGAGACCCCTTCCACCCCAGGTGGATATAGTACTCGTCGGGCTGCTACAAATAATACTCTGGTGCCTCTCTGATAAGTAACTAACATTGGCACACTGATAGGCTCTGTCTCGTGACCTTCAGGCTGATGTGAAGGTTCACCTGGCTTCATGAACAACCTCCTGAGGAACTTGAGGAACTGTGAAGAAAACACGGGAAATGAAATCCTCCCATGAAATTCCCTGCAATCCAAGCTGATGTACAACCATGATCTTGATGAGTGCATAGTGATAAATACTGTTGTACTGCTTCTCGAGAGTTTTCTTCTGCACAAGAGTGGTCATTCTCTCGATATTTCGGCACATGAAATAATGAATGTTCATCATCCTCACTCTAGTGAAATGCATCAATATCCTGATGTGGTAGGCATAGAGGCATGAGAACCAGCCCTCACAACTGAAGTATCTGATAATAAGTTTCATCAAAGGCACATAGGATTCCTTTAGGAACCGGAATGGGAAAACTCTGTTGAGCTGTCTCACATAGCTAGGCCTGATTTATGGTTCATAATGCACTCTATCCACCTGTTTTCTCTTGTTCCACTGTTCACCCATATTCGGAATTCCTGTTGCTTGAGAGATGGTTTCCGGTGTCAAAGTGAAATTTACACCAACAAGAGTTACCTGACCATCATGTAAATGTAATACAAACAAATGAGCCAACTCCTGATGATGATGAATCCCAACAATCATTTCACAATACGATAGCATGACTGCTCTCGAAAACATGCCATGGCAAGTGGGCAAGCCTGCAATTGAGTCAATGAGGTGGGCTCTTCTCTCACATGTTTGCCACCTTTACGAGGCCTTCTCGGTGCATGTAGCTCAGTGGTAGAATCACTATCTCTGTCATATGATGTATCAGTGTCTGTCTCCATGGTGTTTCAAGGTCTATGTTTGGCTTGTATGAGAGGAAAATGAGCATTTGGGTGTTTTTTGTTTTAAGGCCAAATGTGTGTCAAAGAAGAGGGACTGTAGGAGATATAGAGTAGTGGGGACAATGGGGTTTAATCAAATGATAATTTTCCCTTTGAAAATTTGACAAACTTAGGGACAAGGGACATCCACTAAATTTTTGGGATTCTTGGGGTTTGGGAATTTTTATAAGTGAGGTGGGAAAGGGAGAATGATAGGAAATGAAAGGATTTAGGGATAGGGATAATGGGAATGAGTGACTTGGGATATAAGGGAATAGGGGAGGACTGTAATGATAATATTAACAGTGAGAGGGAGGAATAACCAAGAGGGGAATGAAGTATTTGGCACCAAAATTACTTTCGAAACACCAATTTTAAAACCCTAAGGAGAATTTTTTAACAAGGTGATAGGGTTTATGGTTTTGACATTCAAACTCTCATATTCTATTTTCAAACAACACCAAACACTGATTAATGGAAATTGGAAGATGACTTGAACTTACTTGGAGCAGAGGATACCGTTTCGTTTTGAAATTTGAGAGAGATGGCAACAAATCTTGTGTTTCGGCCCTGTGCGCCATGATTGTGGCCCAGTGCGCGTGCTCGTTGTGTGCGCTGCGCCAGTTTAAATTTTCATGGAGGTGAGTGGCCCTATGCGCCATGCTTGCCTTATGCGCTGCGTCCTCCACCCAGTGCGCCGCGACTGCCAATCTCACCACAGTTTTGCCTTTCAACACTGTTTCGCCCTCCACGATTTTCTTGGCTCAATGCTAACTCTTGGTATGCAAATGAATTATTGAAACACAAAAATATATTTCATGCCATAGACTTTGATTTTTGATTTGAAAAAAACCCACTTTCTAAAGTCTGAAAACTTTGACACTTTTCACATAAAATCTGTTTTTGTTTCCTTTTTTATTTTTGAGCTGAATGATGAATTTCTTGTCTGTCGTTGCAAGGATAGCTGGCATGGGATTTGGTAAAGGTGACCAGGGTTTCGCCTGAAGTACTTCACAACTAAAAAGCTTTGAAAATTACATTACATTTATTACAAAAGATGAAATTGAAGATTTTTCTTCAAAATAGAGTTTTAAAGAATAATCATTATCAAGCATTAGGATGATGAAATTTTTGTAATGAAACTTATTTCGAACTTCATCATGTGCCTGCTGACATTATTAGTCATTCTGAAGACCAAATTAACGAAACCCTAGACCTAATGAGACTAAAAACCCTAAAATGACTCTTTGTTGACCAAGAGACCAAACATGACTATGAATGACTGTAAATGATTTCGATAGACAGAACTAGGCCAGCAGGTACAAGACATGAGGGATATGAGTGAAAATACCCTTCCGTCAGATGATCCATGCTCTTAATGGAATGCAGCTGACTGAACTGAATGAGACACCTAAAATGAAAATGCAACAAAAGAGATTTGACCTCTGACAGAGGGATGAATATACTGACTCTAATAGATGGATGACATATTGTGATCATTCACCAACCCATTTATAGTAGTGTACTTGGATTACATCTTGATCTTAAGCCACACTTGGGAAGAGCACCTCCACCACATCCGACAGATCCTCCAAACACTGCAGTAATACAAGTTATGTGCAAATTTGGAGAAGGGCACTTTTGGCATGACTCAGGTTTAGTATTTGGGATACATTATTGATGAACGGGGGGTGCATGTGGATCCAACCAATATCCAAGTAATTCAGGATTGGCTGGCCCCAACCACTCTAACAAAGCTTCGCAGCTTTCTGGGTCTTGCTAATTTCTAACGTAATTTTCTGTTGGGATTCTCTCATATCACTTGGCCCTTGAGTCAAGTCACCAAGGGAGGAGTGAAAGAAAAATTATTTTGGGCCGAATCTCAACAAAAGGCGTTCGTAGAATTGAAACATTGCCTCTGCTCTTCCCCAGTGCTCAAATTACCAGACTTGCAACAACCATTTGAGATTGAGACAGATGCCTCTGATTATGTTGTTGGGGCAGTTCTTACTCAACAAGGGCATCCAATGGAATATCACAGTGAGACACTGTCCAACACAGTTCGCAAGTACCCCAATTATGACAAAGAAATGTATTCCATTGTGTATTCATGCCACCAATGGAAGTATTACATTTTGGGGAAGGAAACAGTCATCCACACTGACCAACGACCCCTGTAATTCATACAGACACAAGGGAAATTGCAGAATGATCACCATCAAAAGTGGTCCACATATCTACAACAATTTCATTTGAACATCAAGTATAAGAAGAGTAGAACCAATAATGTTGCAGAATTCCTCAACCGACCACTGATCGTGGCACTAACCACCGTTCTCAGCTCTTGTGGGCACAGGATTTCTGATTGGCCACTTCTCTACAAGATCGATTCCAAATTTGGTCACACATACAAGACACTCTCGGAGGGTACGCAAGTTCAAAATTTTCATCTCCAGGATGCACTGCTATGTCACCTAGGACACCTTTGTGTTCCTTCAAGTGAGCGTGCCTAGATGATTTGGGAAGCACACTATAGTTGAGTCGTTGGGTATTTTGGGGCTGAGAAAATAGTGGCACTAGCGCAAAAGTATTTCTATTGGCCGAACCTTCACCAGGATGTTGGGAATTACATCAAATCCTGCACTGCTTGCTCCATTTCCAAACCGACCATCAAGAAGCATGGCCTCTATACTCTAATACCTACCCCTAGTCGACCTTGGGAGCAGGGAAAATTTTGAGGATGGAAATTTATTTTAAATTTTAGAAACCTTCGCGAATCTCACTAATACATAATATACAATTTGTAAAATTTTGACAATATTTTTTGTAAAAGTAATCAAATTTCTAATAATTTTATATAGTCTCTATATAAAATTTTGACGATTTTTAAGGTAAAACAATTTTATACTATAAAATTTGGGCAAATAAATTTTAGAAAAAATGGAAATTAACGAATCTTTGTTTTTGAAAAAACATAAAAAATTAGCCTACTTACGAATATTAGCCCCTAAAATTTTCCCTACTTGGGAATCCATCTCCATGGATTACATGTTGGGCCTTCCTTATACTAATCATGGAAACGATTGGGTTTTCGTGGTCATCAACAGATTCTCGAAGATGGCTATTATGTCAGCTTGCAAGAAGAATATCATAGTAGAAGCCACTGCTAAACTCTTCTTTGAACAAGTGTGGGTGCACTTTGGGATCCCACAGTCTATCATCTCATATTGGGACAACATGTTCCTTAGCACATTTTGGTCTATCCTGTGCTCAATGCCGGACACAAATCTCACCAATTCCACATATTTCCATCCCCAAACTAATGGCCAGAAAAAGGTCATCAACAGGATGATTGTACACATTCTCCACATGTATAATTCAAAGCATCTACACACATGGGATGAGAGCCTTCCCTATCTACAACACAGTTATAATCGGGCTCTCCATAGCTCAACTGGCCACAACCCCTTTTAGGTGGGCATGGGGTTCTAGCCACTATGTCCCATTGACATAACCATGCCATTTGTGGCTACTCAAGCCGATTCGTCTCATGTCCAGTCTGAAGCTGACAAAGCGACCAACTTCATTGAGCACATTCAACACATCCTCCAACAGGTTCATGAAATATTGGACAAATCCAATCCTAAGTACAAGAAACGACATGATCAACATCGGGTGCCACACCACTTCCAGGTGGGTGAAAAAGTGTGGTTGCATTTGTAGAAGGAGCGCCTCACTGGAACCCACTGCAAGCTTCACCCGCTCCGATATGGGCCATACACCATCAACAAGGATGTATGTAACAATTCCTTCAAGCTCATTATTCCACAATTCCTTGGTTTTCACCTAGTATTCAATGTGGACCGCCTTCGACCCTATTTCCCACCTCTACTATACACCTCTGACATTGCATAACAAATAAAACCAATAGAGTTAAACCCAGAATACATAGAACAGGCCACCACAGATTGTATGATGGACATGAAAATCAAGAACACTTGCTTGAAAAAGATCCAACTGTATCGTGTGGTCAAAGCTGGCCAACTCTTACACCAAGGCAAGTGGTTCACCAGGGACCAAGTTTAGCGGAATTTTCCTCATATCATGGAGGAACTCAACATAATGGGGACCATTGCTTCCTAAGGGGGGAGGAATGATCCAGATGGATATTTGTGGTCACGTGCCTATTCCACTTGGGGCCCCACCATTTTGTCTTTCATTTTTTCAATTTGTTGAATAATAGCACAGTTTACTATTTTTAGTAGCTTTTCAGGTCCTGAACATCCAGAGCCGTTTTGAGGCCATAAACGACATTTTTTGAGCATCGCTTATTTGGTGAATAAGATTTTGTTTCGAGATTGATATTCATGGTCAACAATTGTAGTCCTCAGATAGATATTTCTAACAATGTATCATGTGTGTCAAACAAATATAGTATTCCAAACTTATGACCCCGAGAAATTGATGTACCAAATTACCCCGATGGGGCCCATATTCTGGCCTTTCATCTCCTAGGGTTAGGTTTTTGGATGTTTAGGGTTTTCCATTGTTTCTCAATAATATATAGGCCTTCGAGCCTCATTGTAACACAAAGTTCAGAGGTTGTAGCCACCACATTTCTTCTCAGAGATAAGCTACCAACGTCCTAGCTAGTTTATTTCCGTTTATGTCTGTAAACAAATTTTATTTCTTTGATATTAATGAAATGAAGTGTTATTTCTGTTGAATTTTTATATTTATGGTTATATTTGTATTCTGTTGTGTTCTTTCATAAATCCGGATTAGTGGTATTTGAGCGGTCTTCTCTTTCTTGATCCTTCTTTGAATGTCCCCAACAAGGTCGGGGTATAAGGAGTTAGGGCTCAATCTGGTTGAACCTTTGCAAGATCAACCTCGCAAACCCTAACAAATTCCCATGGGGGACGAAAATAAAGATCAAGGAGCAGGATATCCTATCAAAATATTGCTCGAGGAGGCCCTCAAAAAACAAAGGAATGTGATGATGGATAATTTTTCCCAGATCCTTCAACGACTGCCCACTGGCAGCACATCTGCTCCTCCAAATTCTGCGGCAACACAATTTTTGTGCCAATTTGGAGAAGTGCATTTTTAGCATGACCCAGGTTCAATATTTTGGATACATTATTGATGAACAGGAGGTGCATGTGGATCAAACCAAGATCCAAGTAATTTGGGATTGTCTGGTCCCAACCACTCTAACAGAGCTTCGCAGCTTTATGGGTCTTGCTAATTTCTACCATAGGTTTGTGTTGGTATTCTCTCATATCACTTGGCCATTGAGTCAAGTCACCGAGGGAGGAGAGAAAAAAAAATTCTTTTGGTCAGAAACTCAACAAAAGGAATTCGTAGAATTAAAGCATCGCCTCTACTCTTCCCCAGTGCTCACATTACCAGACTTGCAACAACCATTTGAGATCAAGACAGATTCCTCTGACTATGCTTTTAGAGCATTTGTTACTCAACAGGGGCATCTAGTGGCATATCACAGTGAGACATTGTCTGACACTATCCACAAGTACCCCACTTATGACAAAGAAATGTATTCCATTATGCAGGTGTGCCACCAATGGAAGCATTAAATTTTGGGGAAGGAAACGGTCATCCACATAGACCACCCACCCCTGCAGTTCATACATACACAAGGGAAGTTTCAGAACGATCACCGTCAGAAGTGGTCCACATATCTGCAACAATTTCATTTGAACATCAATTATAAAAAGGGAAGCACCAATAATGTTGTAGACTGCCTCAGCGGACCACCAATCGTGGCGCTAACCATCGTTCTCAACTCTTGTGGGCACAAAACTTCTGATTGGCTGCTTCTCTACAAGAGAAATTTGGAATTCAACCACACATACAATACACTCTTGGAGGATACACAAGTTCCAAATTTTCACCTCCAGGATGCACTGCTATGTCACCTCGGACACCTTTTGGTTCCTTCAAGCAAGTGTGCCAAGATAATTTGGGAAGTACACTACAATCAAGTTGTTGGGAATTTCATGGTCTACAAAATAGTGGAAGTAATACAGAAGTATTTCTATTAACTGAACCTTTGACAAGATGTTGGGAAGTCCATCAGATCCTACAATGCTTTCTCCATTTCCAAACCGACCATCAAGAAGCAAGGCTTCTATACTCTGCTACCTACCCATAGTTGACCTTGGGAATCCATCTCCATGAATTACATGTTGGACCTTCCTTCTACTAATCATGGAAACAACTATGTTTTCATGGTCATCGAAAAATTCTCGAAGATGTCCATTATGTCGGCCTACAAGAAGAAAATCACAGCAGAAGCCACTACTAAAATCTTCTTTGAACGAGTTTGGGTGCACTTTGGGATCCCACGGTCTATCATCTCAGATCGGGACAATAGGTTCCTCACCAAATTTTGGTCTAGCCTCTGATCAATGTTGGACACAAAGCTCACCAAGTCCATAGCTTTCCATCCCCAAACTGATGGCTAGACAGAGGTCTTCAATAGGATGATTGTACAAATTCTACGCATGTAAAATTCAAAGCATCCACACACATGGGATGAGAGCCTTCCCTATGTACAACACAGTTATAACCGGGCTCTCCACAACTCAACCAGCCACAACTCCTTTTAGGTGGGCCTGTGGTTCCAGCCACTATGTTCCATTGACGTAGTCATGCCATTAGTGGCTACTCAAGCCGATTCAGCTCATGTCCAGTCTGAAGCTGACAAAGTGAAAAACTTCATTGATCACATTCAACACATCCACTAGCATGTTCATGACATATTGGACAAGCCAATTCTAAGTACAAGCAACGGCATGATCAACGTCGGGTGCCACACCACTTCCAGGTGGGCGACAAAGTGTGGCTACATTTGCAGAAGGAGCACCTCACTGGACCCCACCGCAAGCTTCACCTATTCCGATATGAGTCATACGCCATCACCAAGGCTATAGGGAATAATTACTTCGAGTTCAGTATTCCACCATTCCTTGTTCTGCACCCAGTATTCAATGTGTACCATCTTCGACCCTATTTCCCACCTCTATTGGACACCTCTGACATTGTAGAACAACTCACCAACAGAGTTAAACCTAGACTACATGGAACAAGTCACCACAAATTGTATTATGGACATGCAAATCAAGAACCCTTGCCAGTAGAAGATCCAACTGTATCGGGTGGTCAAAGTTGGCCAACTCCTGCACCAAGGCAAGTGGTTCACTAGGGACCAAGTTCAGCATAAGTTTCCTCATCTCATGGAGGAACTGAATGCAATGGGGACCATTGATTCCTAAGGGAGGAGGAATGATCCAGGTGGATATTGGTGACCACACTCATATTCCACTTAGGGCCCCACCATTGTTTCTTTCAGTTTTTCAATTTTCTTAATAATAGCACAATTTAGTATTTTTAGCACTTTTTCAGGTCCTGAATGTCTGGAGCTATTTTGTGGCCCTAAATGACATTTTCTGGGCATCACTTATCCGAAAAATATTCTTTCATTCAAGAATTGATATCCATGCTTAGCAATTGTAGTCCTCGGATATATTTTTCTAACGATGTATCATGTGTGTCAAATGGAGATAGTCTACCAAAGTTACGACCCCAGGAAATTGATGTACAAATTTACCCTGACGGGGCCCATATTTTGGTGTTTCATCTCCTAGGGTTAGGTTTTTGGATGTTTAGGGTTTTCCATTATTTCTCAATAATATATAGGCCTTTGAGCCTCATTTTAACACATATTTCAGAGGCTGTAGCCACCACATCTCTTCTCAGAGATAACCTACCAGTGCCCTAGCTAGTTTATTTCCATTATGTCTGTAAACAAATTTTATTTCTTTTATTTTAATGAAATCAAGTGTTATTTCCACAGCATTTTATATTTATGGTTATTTGTGTATTATGTTGCGTTCTTGCATAAATCCGGATCACTCTATACCTTTCTTCTTCCCTCCCTCTCCCCCCCCTCTAACTCCATCTCTTTATCCCTCCCTCTCTCCTCCTCTGTTTCAATTCATCTCTCTCGTCCTTCCTCTCTCTTTATCTCCTACCTCCCTCTCTCTTCCCACATCTCTCTCTCTCTCTCTCTCTCTCTCTTCCCTCCAATCCTCTCTCTTCCCCCATCACTCTCTCTCTCTCTCTCTCTCTCCCCCACTATGTTACTATACCCCTCCCTTTCTCCTTCTTTCCCCATTCTCTCTATCTCTCCTTCTTTCTATATTTATCTCACCCCTAAACATAAACACTCTCTCTCCATATCTCCCTTGTCACTCCCTCTCTCTCTCAACTTCTCACTCTCTTTGTATTTCTGCTTCCCTACCTCTCTCCTCATCCAACTTTATCTCTCTATCCCTCCCTCTCTCCTCCTCCTGCCTCTCCTCCACTCTCTCATCCTTCCTCTCTCTCCTGTTATCCCCTACCTCCCTCTCTCTTCCCCCATCTCTCTCTCTCTCTCTCTCTCTCTCTCTTCCCTCCAATCCTCGCACTATCTCCCTCCCTCTCTCCTTCTCTCTCTACCACCTCCATATTTATGTATCCATCTCCCTCTCCCTCTCTTACCCTTATCTACCTATTTCGCTCCTCTCCCTCTCTCTCTCTCTTAATTCCTCCTTTATTAGGTGATCAAATTTTAGCTCAAAAAAGAGAGTTCCTAAAAATTCTTAAAACTATCGTCAAGTCGAAGTTCTCATCATTCAAAATCCAATGACATTTTTTTCTCCTTAATCCGACACTGTATGCTCAAGTTATCGCATTTTGATAATTTAGCCCAACAACTAAAAGAAATGAGCAGGTCTACTAACTGGGGAGATGACTAGGCTTCTGTACTGTTGACATCATATAGGGTGTATTTATAGGTATGGACAAATCAGGTGTTTCCAATTGTCAAGCTCTGGTTCATTTAGAAGATCGAATTTGATTTATTTTGTGTGGACCAATAGAATGGTGCCACGTGGACCATCATGGGCTGCCACATCGCACCTCCATAACACACTAAAATTTTTGTATGGTCTGCCAAAGAACTAGGAGGATTCAAACTCCTAACCTACATTTTAAAATTGTAGTTCCTTACCACTAGTCCTCGTGGTGGGTCTTAATAACCTATGTTCAAAACCTCTATAAAAATTTTTATTGGTGCGTCATTGGGAGAAGGGGCTGGGGCTAATCCTCTGGCCCTCGGTCACCACACACCCCACATGATGATGGAGGAGGGGAGACCAAGGGCTATGGGTTTAGCTGAAGCCTGTGTTCATTACCATTGAATAGAAAATCAGTTGGAGTTTAAGACTAAGTGCCAACGAAAGGGTATTACCACCAACCCTAGACTCTGGTTCCATGGGTACCATAGGAATATGGCAGAAGTAGTTAAGGGCGCTTGACGAAGAGCGCTAGTGAAGGGGTCTAGCCCTAGGCCATATGGCCAACCATAAGGCCTTGGGTGTGGAAAAAAAGGGCTATGGCTAGAAGGGTGGGTTGTAGGCCTGACCCCTGGCCTCATGGGAACCAAATGATCATGACCCTAACATTTAAGGGGCTAGGCTAGTGGGGGCATGCTTTAAGGCCCAACTCGCGGCCTTGTGGGCCCATGTGGCCTAAATTTTTGTTCTTAAGGGTTATTGGGAAATTTAAGTATCCAACAAATTGCATCTTCAACGGGAGAATTTGTCACCTCTACATTGGAAAAGAGGGTGGATTTGTAGGAAAGTTAGTTTGTTGGTCCAATTTGTAGGACGTATAAAAACAAAACTTGATGGATAGATTTTGGATCCATATCTTTGTGAGTTTTTGGCCTTTTGGAGTTTGAGGATTCTATTAAGGGGTTTTTGTACATTATGGGTCTAATGGTGATCTCTATTTCCTAATTTGAACACATCTAAAGAGACTTTATGAAGGTTCAGTTCCATGGGTGTATGGATCAATCCATTTTTTGGAGCAGTTCTCGAAGGTTTTTGATGATGGAGAAGGCCTTGTAGGGGTTTTATTACCTTCATAAATTTACTATAGTAGATGTTACTTGCAGGGTTAATCTCGTGTTTACTTTTCTCCCTATGCCTTGTTCAGGAAATATTTTTTTTTTTCCTTCAATGTGGAATTGAAGTGCTTCTATGCTCATGTATGTTCAATTTCAATTTGAGTATGGGTTCTCTGTAGGAAACACCTTGTGTTTTTGATGTTTTCATGACTAACTGTAGGTTGTAATGATGTTTATGTGAGAGTTATTTGAAAGAGAACATTTCCTTGAGGGGGAAATAGCCACATATTCTATTAGAAAAAAATTATGTACTCCTTTTCCAATGAATATATGGAGCGATATAGCTATGTTGGAAGGCCCAAAGCCGTAGCCCAGGAGGGGTGAAATCCATCACCAAATCCTTTTTTCTTCTATTCATGAATTCTTGTATGAGTTATGTGATATTTTGTTTCTTATTCTTAATTTTACATGTGAAAAATAATTCAGTACTTGAAGTGACCTTTTGGAAAACCTATTTTATGTTAAGACCGATTTTTCCTTCCAAAGCATCAGAAGAGCGATCACTTTTTTAGGAAGAGGAAACTGACCACCTCCTCCATTTTCAGATCAATTGGTATTAGAGCCTAGTTTGACCAAGTTGCAATAATGGGAAAGAATATTCTCCAAGAGTTAGAGGAGACGAATTTGTCTCTTCGTATGGTGAATATTTAATTGAGAAGAAAAACAGAAATAAATAAAGAGGAGAAGAGCCATATGCACCTTCAATTGCAGCATGTGCTTGAGGATCACATTTCTAAAAGTTCCACTTCCGTGACAACAAAATACACCTCCAAAATGAAAGAATGTGTGGTCATGGTTCAAACAATGCTTATGGACTTTATGAAAAAGATGAAGCATGTGCATTTTGAATCTGTCTCCAATATTCTTGTCATATTCCAATTGGTAAGAGTGGGTGGTTGGAGTCATTTGCAATGTCATCTTCATCATCAAAAGCTGAAAAGATGAATGGAAATTTTAAGGAGGTAATAATAATTTCAAGTACAATTCCTTTTGTTGATGTTCATAACACCTATTTTTCAACATTTGAGCAACTTACCAAATACATTGGTATGAAGCTGCATTCTAAAATGGGTTATGAAGGAGGAGGCCTTATCATCAATGGCCAAGGGATAACTAATCCAATCATGGTAAAAGAGAGACCAAAGTATCAAGGATTGGTATATGGGCAAAGGGAGTTTGGAGAATTCTCTAAATGATTTGAGGAACAAAAAACATCAGAGGATGATATTTCACACCAAGATGGTGGTGAAAATGTTCATTTGTACCCCATGGAAGATGAATGCTTTAAGGGACTTTACATGTCATCGCCCACCCCACATCGTCAAATCTGCATCCCAAGGGACATGTATAAATCTCATGGGTGTTTTCCAAATGCTGGTAATTTTGAATACCTGTGGAACATGTACCCTTGCACTTTTTGTGATGCATTTGACAATTTTTTGGTTGTTTGTGAGCAACACATTGTAATGGTTAAAAGAATGGATGAGATTCTAGGCATCAAGCATGATGGATGTCCTTCACATAAGAGGACTACTTTTCCAGTAAGCAAGAGAAAGTTATTTTGTACCCATTGCAAGATGCATGGCCATGGAAATGAACGATGTTCGAAATTACATTCAGAGCTTCGTTCCAAGAAGGGAAAAGACATTGTGCAAACTAATGAAAGGGAAACAAGAGGTGGAAAAGAGGATGCGCAAAAATGCTAAGGAAACCTTCAAGGAAAATTTGATGCAAAAAGAGAACCCATAAGCCTAGGAGAGGCAGAGATTCGGTACAATGTTTGTAAAGTTGCTTTGTAAATTTGTAATTACTTGTTGTTGTTTACTTGTTTGGGTAATTTTTTAAAGTGAAAAATAATAGTCATTATCTACAACAAGTATTTTTCATTGATGTTATGTTATTGGCTTGTTTATAAATCCATATGTGTAAGGACTTTTGGAATGTAAAAGTTGTCATCCAAGATTGTCTACAAGTTTGTCACGTACTCAATGATGCAAGTATTCAAGTTGAAACTTATGGGGAATAGAATCTTTTTTTAAGATTGTACAAGATGACTATGTTTTTGTAGGCGAAACCAATTATGTAATGGAATTTTTTCAGCACTGTGCTTTTGTGTACAATCTCAGTTTGAGGATGGTAAAGAAATTTTATGTTGCTTATGATTTCCAATGTGGAGCCAAGTTTGTCTTCAACAAATTGAACTTGAAGATGAATTTGTTTTGAGTCACGCAAATATGAGATTAAAGAGAATGTTCAAATTCCACTCATCATTGCTTTGTTCTTGAATCAAAGATATGAATTTTTGCTGAATTCTTAACATGACAAGAGGTCTTCATGAAGAAGATAGGTGAAGTGCCTTGATTGTAACCTGAAGGGAACCAATTGAGTATAAACCATATGCATTGATTTTTTGCGTGATTTTGAGTTTCAGCCTCATTTTATTTACAAGGAGAAGTAAACTTTTGGAGTCCAAAAGTTCCTAGTTGGGAGGTGTGATCAGGTGATCAAATTTCAGCTCAAAAATGAAAGTGCCTAGAAAGTCTTGAAATTGGCGTCAGGTCGAATTTATCATCGTTCTGAATCCAACGACGTTCATTTCACCCCAATCTGAAACCATATGCTCAAGTTATCGTGTTCTGATCGTTTGGCCCAACAACTAAAATAAATGAGTACGTATATTGACTGGAAAGTTGACTGGGATTCCATACTACTGAGATCATTTAGGTTGACTGTGCAGGTACGAAACAATCAAGTGCTTCCAAGTGTCAAGCTCCATTTTGTGCAGGTGATCGAATTTGACTGGTGTTGTGTGGACCAATGGAATGGTGTCACATGGCCCAATCATAGGTTGTCATGTGGAACCTTTAGGCACTAAAATTTTGGTATGGTTTGCGAGAGGCCTGAGAGGATTTGAACCCCTGACCTCTGGTTTAACATTGTAGCACCTTATTACTAGGCCTCATGATGGGTCTTAATAACCTATGGTAAAAACCTCTGTATGAACTTTCAATAATGCGTAGTTTGGGGAAGGGGTCGGGGTTAAGCCCCTGGCCCCTAGTTACCACACACCCCATGTGACCGTGGAGGAGAGGAGACCAAGGATTCAGGGCTTAGCCCTAGATTGTGGTCATTACTACTGCATAGAACCGTACGTGGAGTTTGATACCAAGCACTAGTGGAAGGGGCTTACCACCAGCCCGAGACTCTAGTCGCACGAGTACCACATGATTGTGGCAGAAGAAGTTAAGGGAATTTGGTAGAGCGTGCTATAGAAGGGGGTCATCCCTAGGCCATATGGCCAACCATAAGAACTTGGGTGCAAAACAAAAGGGCTCTGACTAGAAGGGTGAGTCTTTGCGCTGATCCTTAGCCCTCTTGGCACCAAATGACCATGAACCTGATAGTTAATGAGCTAGGATGGTGGGGGAATGCGTTAAGGCCCATCCTATGGCCTTATGGGTCCATGCGGCCTAAATTTTTTCCCTTAAGGGTTATTGGGAAATTTAAGTATCCAACTAATTGCACCTTCAGCGGGTGAATTTTTCACCTCCGTAGTGGAAAGCAGGGTGGATTTACAGGATAGTTATTTTTTTGGTCCAATTTTTAGCACGGATAACAAGAAAAATTGATGAAGAGATTTTGGAACCATATCTTTGTGATTTTTTGGGCTTTTGGAGCTCAAGGAGAGTCTAATTAGGGGTTTTGGGCATTCTAGATCTAATGGTGACCCTAGTTGCTGATTTTAGAACATCTAAAGAGAATTTTGTACATATTCAAGGCCATGGGTGTATGGATCAATTAGTGTTTTGGAGCAGTTTTTGAAGGTTTTAAGCATGGAGAAGGCCTTGTAGGAGTTTTCTTATCTTCAAAATCTTACTGCAATAGTTGTTACTTGTAGGTTTCATCTCATGTTTACTTTTCTCACTATGTCTTCTTGAGGAAAGCTTTGTTTTTTTCCTTGAATGTGAAATTGAAGTGCTTTTATGCTCATGTATGCTCAATTTCAGTTGGAGTATAAGGTCTTTGTAGGAAACACCTTATGTTTTTTATGTGTTCATGACTGAATGTAGGTTGTCATGATGTTTATGTGAGAGTTATTTGCAAGAGAACATTTCCTTGAAGGGGAAATAACTACATGTTTTGTCATAAAATTTTATGTACTCCTTTTCCACTGAATATATGGAGCGGTCTAGCTATGTTGGCAAACCCGGAGATGTAACCCAGGATCGGTGAACTCCTCCACTAAATCCTTTGTTCTGGTTTTCATGAATGCATGTACGAATTATGTGATGTTGTGTCACTTATGCTTAATTTTACATGTGAAAACTAATTCATAACTTGAAGAGACCTTTTGGAAAACATGGTTTTTGTTAAGACCCATTTTTCCTTGCAAAGCATGAGAAGAGCGATCATTATTTTTAGGAAGAGGAAATTGACCTCCTCCACCATTTTCATATCATTCCTCTCCCCATTCCTTCAGTTTATCTACATATCTCCCTTGTCACTCCCCTTATCTCTCCACCTCTATAACTCTACGTCTTTGTTCTTCCCTTCCATATATATCTAGAGTTTCATGATATATTAATATTTTTCAACTATGGTTCATGATCATTGGGTGGCTACTACATCCACGGGAAATAATCTGGGTAGATCCACTTGAAGGGATCTACCCATCGGCCTAATATGTCGGGTCTAACCCCAAGCATGTCAAGAATATTTGACCTCGTGACCTTCGAATCAAAAAAGTACTTAACTATGGGAACTCGACCAACTGAGCTATCCTTTGGGGCTTTCATGATATATTAATATATGTTATAATATAACAAATTTAATATTGTATTAATCCAAAGTTATTAAATTTAATAATATTAATATTATAATAGTTTTTTTTTGTTTGTCAAGTTGTCTGTGATCCTCCAAGCTTGACATTTGCCTTGAGGAGCCGCGGCCCATAGGCATCTAAGCCGTCAAAGTCCCCTGAGGATCACACCCAACCTGGGCCACACCAACCCTTAGCTGACTAGATTTTTTAGCATGTCTCCTCCCCTATCAAATGGCACAATCACCCCCTATGAGGTTTGATCCTTGGTCATCTTGTTAACGAAGCCCACCATCAACCAATTGTGCTAGTGGAACTTGACATATCTCAAAAAACGTCCAAATTAATATTATAATATATTAATATGTATATTAGATTTAATAATAATAATAATAATAATAATAATAATAATAACATCCTTTTAATATTAATATTAGGGTTAATAATGTTTTTTTTTGCATGGTATTAATAATAATTTGGTCCATGGTATCTCCCATAGTCTTCACTTAAAAACCTCTTTTTTGAGTGTTCCTAAATATAAATATAAAGAGGTTTATGGAGTAAATATAAAAAAAGATTTTATTTATTTACCATACCTCTTTTGTAAGTGTTCTTAAAACTCTTCACATTTTAAAGTTATATTGTGTTTATACATAATAATAATTAGGTTGAATTTTAAATAGGACCGACATTAGATTAAAAATGTTAAATATTTACTTTTACATACCTTTACATGTTTACCAGTGTAAGTAAGATCTAGCAAAACTAAACCTTTAAGTGCAACAAACTAAACCTTTAAGTGCAACAAAAGAATTATTTAAAATTAAAATTTCTAATAAACCTTATATCTAATATAAATCCAATTTATATCTAATATAAATCCAATTTTATAGCATTATTTGCTTCATACTTCTAAGATTTATAGTTAATATAAGGTCATAAGATAAATCCAAACTACCGAACCTATTATTTTTAATATCCCTTTAAAATAAACACTAAACTTATACAAATTAGTAGTTCATCAATGTTTTAATCATAAATCTTAATACAAATTATAAAGCATTTGATAATAAAAATATTTGATTTTATAATTTAAAATTAAAAATCCTTTCATTTATAAACCTTAAAAATGCACGGAGATTTTTCACTTTTCAAAGTGTATATTTTTCCATGCATATGGTGGGACCGCAAGCCGCAATTCTGTTTAGGTACCATGTCTCTCCAATCTCCAACAAATTTGTCGTGAGAAAATTGATTACGTAACTTTATTTCAGAAAAATGATAAAAATTTAGATTTAATTGGTCGATGCTATATCATTACTTTATTTTCTAAATGACGCGATACTGATAATGAAGTAGAGCACATCTCTTCTGTCAACTCTATTCTTTTTTCAATGAATTGCGTTATTTTAGTCACTTTTCAGTAAATTTAAATAATGTTTTGTTTTTTTTATTATTTGAAATTGGAAAAAAATAATTTAATTAAAATTATTATTATGATGATGTTGGAAGAACTCTCCTAACTACCATTTTACACTTTTTTGCATGGTGAGATAGACAATTGAAAGTTCTTTCACCCTTAGATCTCACTGCGTTAACTATCAACTTATTCTTGATTTATGCTAATGTTCAACTTGTTTTTCTTAAAAATAATTATAACCCATAAACATATTGCAAGTATTTTGCAATTGGTGGACGTTTTGTATGTATGTTTGAACCCAAGTTGTCATAATTGTCATTTGAACCCATCATATGTGTTTGAACCTCCATCTCCTGTGGATCTTGTGCAACAAACCATGCATTTTCTTCATGTTGTTCATGTTCCACTATGCTTCCCATCAACAATGATAGCTATTCCTGGACCAAACTGCCAATAGCTTTCTCAAATTGACATGATTGTCGTTTCAACCCATCATATGTTTTTGGACATCCATCTCCTTTGGATCGTCTGCAACAAACCTTGACTTTTTTTTTTCATGACGTTCAAGTTCTAGTTGGATTCCCATCAACCGCGATAAGTATTCCTTGACCAAACTGCCAATAGCTTTTCAATTTTTTATTTTAGGTTAAATTTGCAGGGGTGTTTTTTTGTTGACTCTTTCAATAACAATCAAAAACATAAAAATAATATTTTTTTACTATACTTGACTTTTATATTAAAGTAAAACCATCTTAATCGAGCTATATATATATATATATATATATATATATATATATATATATATATATATTAAAACAACATACTATTGAACTTTAATACCTTACCTATGTACCGTTTTAACCCATGTCAAAATATACATATGAAGAAGTTTCATAATATCAAATCAACACTACTTCATATCATATCGTTAGTTTCATTTGGAAGCCGACTGTTATTTCCGTCGGCTTCACATTTATTAATGAGATTGCACCTCTCGTTTACAGTGAGATAATTAACTCTTATTACCAACGTGGCAACGCTAGCTTGTTAACAGTAATTGAAACGTACTGGGTGTTAACTGCACTAGAAAACTATGAGATCTTTTCACGAGATCTGTTGTGAGTTTCCATGTTCTCAGCCACATCTCCATCGTGCAAGTTTTGTTGGATTAACGGTTGGAAAAATTGGGCGGGAGGTGCACAGTAATGCCCGCCAACCCTACTTCCTCGGCAGTATTGTTTCTATTTTGTCACTTCTGGACTTGTTTACACTCTGAGGTTAATCTTAGCTGCACTTGTTAAATAATAAAAATGCCATCGTTGCTCTTGCCTGTCTTGAATGAATGCCTTGGTTTATTTTCTCTTGGCTCTGCAACGAAATGGACAGAAGATGTCGAAGTTATCCACAGGGAGGTTTTGAACCATTTCCTCCTCGGCCGTCGATGTATCTTACTCCATACAGACTCTTGTTGACATTGTACAGGTAAAATTCTCTTTGCATCTGTAACATTATCCTCATTACTTAGATGGAATTCCATCCTCTTCCTTCCATTTGTTATTTTTCTTACTGTTAATGTAATTTAATGTATATTATTTTCATTCGAGTCTTTTTTTTTTCAATAAAAAAATAGGAGCTCAGTGCGGCAGATGAGGGACATGAAATTAGTCCTCCAGTTCAGGTAATGTTCTTACCGAAATACTGTATTTACGAGCACTTTATTTTCTTTTATTATGAGAAAATGATTTGTTTAGCAATTCTCAACTTGATTTTCTTATGGAGACGCCTCTCTAGCTTTTTATGTAGGAATATACACACAAGTCGGAAGTTCTAAACCATTTCCCAGTTTCTATCTTGGCATTCAAGGTTCTAAAAAAGCATTTGCCTCATTCATGGCTTAAGAAACAATCTCTTCTCCAGGTACTTATGATTCCACATTCATTTATGGAATTTTCAATTCTCCGGTGGCTATTAACCCTCCTTAGGGTGAAGGACTCCAATATGGCGTTCCTCTAGCCTATATAAAGTCTTATAATTGCTTTTGGTTGAAATGTACTGTTAGGATAGAGTTCAATCCCATTACCTGGGGATTTCTTGAACTTATTGCCGCTTCGTTTTATAATGGACAAGTCTTTATTTATATGAATAAGTTATTGGGGGTTTTCTTCCGAGGAACTCTCACGTGCTTGACTCTTTATTGTAATATAAATCATAATTGTTACTCTTTCTGAATTCTTGAAATATTTATAAATAGCGCAATTAAGCTCAGCTACTCTCAGCTTATTTCTATTGGGATTGGAAGTTACAGTTCTAGTTCTCTTTAATTTTCAAAGTTCTACATGCATATTTTAATTCTTTAGAACTGCATTTTTCTTTCTTCTCTTGCTTTGTAAGCGAAAAGATTTCACATAAACTCCCTGGTTATGCTCTTACTTTTGTACATATTTAAGCACACAGTTTTTCTGTAGTTTTTGAAATTATAGCTTCTTCTATTTAGCTTACTTATAAAGAGAATCACCATAGGCGGTGTTCAGACCACCCTAAATCTCTTTCGGTGTATAGCATAAGAAATAAAACTTGAGAGAAAAGTAGTTTTGGGTTGGGGTTCCACCCGGACCCTCAACTGATAGTCTACTCGTGCTTAGTTTTTTTTTTTTAATATGGTTTGTGGATTCTTTTACATGATAAAATGCATGTTCTAGTTTACAATTCCATACTGTTATATATATATGTGTGTGTGTGTGTGTGTGTGTGTGTGTGCAGTTATTAGAATATGTAAAGATTAAGGATCTTTGCAGCCTCTACGTATGGCACGAGTTGTAATACTATCTTTTCCTATCTTTTTTCTTTCAGGAAAGCATTTTTGTTTACCAGTCATAGGAGTATGCTTAAATCTAGTATTCCAGGTTTAAATTTGGTTCCTTGCAGTTTTATTTTCTAACTCACAGTCACCAATGAATGAATTTCAGAACTAGCCATTCTATTCATAACTACGGTAATTAAAATAATTACAGAAAGAAAAACTCATTTAGGCAGAACCTACATGGTGCTCTCCAATACCTCTATGAATTAAACAAAATCATATGCAAAATGTCATTTATTTATTTACAGAAAAAACGTATGAATCTACATTAAATTTCTCACTGGCCAAAACCTGAAAATAACTTTTAGACAGGATTTCCTTGAATCTGGAAAAATACTGCAATTACATATGTACTTATATGTATTTGAGTTTTTAGCTGTGGTCCTTCCAACCATGAAGAGAGATGATTACGTCCTCCTTGTCCCCATGCTCGATACTGATAGGTACAGGTTAACAGTGGATTTATTTCTGCTGTGACCTCAGGACACCTAGTCCAGTTAGTACCAGAAAGCTTCAGGAAATTTCTGAGTGTTTTTCCACTGGTCTCTACCAGATCACAAAATATACACTCTCTCCTTCCTTCCCCAACAGAACCCCTACTCCTCATTGGGATCAGTCCTTTATCCCCAGAGGAGTAGGTAATTGTTTCGAACCATCCCCAACCTCTTTTCAGTTCTTGGAAAACATTTAGCATCAGTCTTTACTCTTTTTTTATCCAATTATTTTCCATAACAACTTTATTATTATAATTAATAATATTAATTATCTCAGTCTTTTCATTAACAAATAATAAAAGTCAGTTAATTAGTTAATCAACTAGTTAACAGTAAATGCAACTGTCACAACTTCCCCCGTGGAAGTAACATTGTCCTCGGTGTTTTACTCCAACTCAACAAATAGTTCTGGATTAGCCTCACGCACAAAATTTTAATCCTCCCAAGTAGCCTCATCCAGACCGAAGTGCTTCAACTGCACTTTGACTTGGGTGATGACTCCTTTTTGGAGCTGAATTTCTCTTTGATCAAGTATGTGTTGCGGCTCGACCATAAACTCATTGTACAACTCTACCTGCGAACAACAAGGTGTCATGTCAAATTCCCATAAATAAATCATATATCAAGTTAGGATTTTTAACTCTATCCTACCTGTATATTTTTCCAATGTATTACATGCTTTGGATCATGCACATAACGCTTCAACAGGGATACATGAAACACATTGTGTACTCAAATGTGACTGGGTAAGGCCAGCCGATAAGCCATAGGTCCTACCCTTTCCAAAATTTGGAAGGGTCCACAGACCCTGGGAACCAACTTGGCACAAGAATTCCACCTCAAGGTAATCCTCTTGGGTTTAATCCTTACATACACGTGGTCTCCTACCTCATATTCTCGATAAGACCTCTTTTTATCTGCATAGATCTTCTGACGATCCTGTGCAACCTTCAGATTTTGTCTTATCTTATTTACTTCTAATTCCATTTCAACAAGCATCTCGGGTCCTAGCATTAATTTTGTTTCGGGACTACTCTAATTTATGAGTGTACGACACTATCTCCCATATGAGGCCTCAAAAGGACTCATCTTCAGGGACTCCTGGTAACCGTTGTTGTAGGAAAATTCAACCAGATGTAAATATTCCTCCCATTTGGTTGGTTGTTGCATCACATACATATGCAACATATCTTCCAAAACTTGGTTTACACGCTCTGTTTTACCATCAGTCTGGGGATGATAAGCTGTGCTAAAGTTTATCTGAGTCCCCAGTCTGGTAAACAAGGTCTTCCAGAATGCAAAAGTAAACTTAACATCACAGTCTGAGATAACTGTCTTTGGAACTCCATGTAGCCTGAAAATTTCCTTCATGAATATGTCGGCTATTTGTACAGTCTTGTAAGTAGACTGCGCAGGTATAAAATGTGCAGATTTACTCAATCTGTCCACTACCACTGTGATGGAGTCATTTTTCCTTTTTGTTCGAGGTAAGCCTGTAATGAAGTCGAGGGATATGACCTCCCACTTCCATTCAGGTATCGGTATGGGCTGCAAAAATCCTCCGGGATGTCGATGCTCCACCTTCACTTGTTGACACTCCAAACATTTACTTAAATATTCAGCAATGTTTTTACGCATACCAGGCCAAAATATACCTTTCTGATTGCAGTCAGCATTTTCTAGTATCCTGAATGACTTGCATAATTGCTGCGATGGTCTCATTCATTATCAGCTCCTTTTAGGTCTATACGGTTTGGTACATACACCTTACCTCTAAAGGTTAGCATATAATCATCATTTATACCATACTCATAAGTACCTCCTTGCCTTCTGGTTTCTTCCATTTTTTGCCATAGGAATTGATATTCCGGATCCTTTTGTCTTTCTTCTTTTACTTGATCTAAGAATTTATTTTCAAGTTGATTGTAGTAAATATCATAAACACAATGCAACTTTCTGCTCAAAGCATTAGCCACCCATTTCTCCTTACCCTTCACGTCCTGGATGTCCATATCAAACTCACTTAGGAAGGCATTCCATCTTGCCTTTCTTGAGTTTAAATCTGCTTGCTTGAAGTAACTAGTCAAGCTGCTTTGATCTGTCTTTAACACAAACTTTTTTCCCAGCAAGTAGTGTCTCCATACCCGAAGTGCATGTACTATTGCTATTAATTCCAGATCATACACTGAATACCTTTTTTCATGATCCTTCAACTTTCTTGATTCATACGCCACCACTTTTCCTTCCTAAGATAGAACTGCCCCAACACTTTCTTTACTTGCATCTGTAGGCACACTTCAAATTCTTTGTTTGGATCAGCTACCCTTAACATAGGTACAGTGGTCAAAAGTTGTTTCAACTTTTCAAAACTGTTCTGACATTAAATAGTCCACTTGAAAATTTTTCCTTTCCTCTGTAAAGAAGTAATAAGAAAAGAAATTCTGAAAAATCCTTCAATAAATCTTCGATAGTACCCAGCTAATCCCATAAAGGATCTAATGTCTGCCACGTTCTGGGGTACTCACCATTCCATGATTGTTTTGATCTTCTCTGGATCAACAACAATTCCCTCTGCTGAAATAACATGGCCTAAATACTGAATTTCTGTTTTGAAGAAATCACATTTGCTGAACTTAGCATACAACTGGTGTTTCCTTAGCATTTCCAGCACAATCCTCAAATTCTCCTTATGCTCTTCCTAGTTTTTAGAATAGATAAAAATATCATCTATAAATATAAGTACAAAATTATCCAGGAAAGGATGGCAGATTCCATGCATTAACCTCATAAAGGTTGCTGATGAATTTGTTAACCTAACACCACAAATTCATATTGTCCATACCTGGTACGAAATGTTGTCTTGCAAATGTCTTCATCCTTGATTCGAATCTGGTGATATCCAGATCTTAAATCTATCTTGGAAAACACCGTGGCCCCCTTCACTTGATCAAATAGATCATCAATCCTTGGTAAAGGGTATTTATTCTTGACTATTAACTTGTTGAGTTGCCTATAATCCATGCACATTCGCATGGTCCTGTCCTTCTTCTTCACGAACAGTACTAGTGCTCCCCAAGGGGACACACTTGGATGAATGTAGCCCTTATCTTGTAGTTCCTCTAACTGCATTTTCAACTCAGTTAGTTTTGGCACTCTCATTCTATAAGGAGCCCTTGACACAGGAGAAGCTCCTGGCATTAACTATATGGTGAAGTCAATGTCTCTCCTTGGTGGTAATCCAGGAATATTTTCTGGAAAGACATCCAGGAATTCTTGCACCATAGGTACATTTTCCATCATATGCGATTTTTCCTTGGAATTTTCATACCCCACTTGAATAGCATATAACTGGCATCCCTTCCTTATACATTTATTCATTTGGGATGCTATAATTGGGCATAACTGTAATTTCTTCTTGATTCCTTGAATCTATTTACGTGTTCCATCGTGCATTTTGTAATAAATAATATTTTCCTTACAGTTCACTAAGGTCCAATGCTTTTCTAGCCAATCCATGCCCAGCAAAACATCATAGGACCCTAATGGCAGAATGTTCAGATCTACTTGTAACTATTGTTTTGAAATTTCCAAAGTATATTTTGGAATTTTGGCAGTTACCTTTCATTTTTCTCTAGTGGCTAGTTGTACCAGCCATGAAATTTTAATTTTTTATTCTTTCAATTTACACAGTTCCACTATTTTGGGACTAACATAGCTCAGACTTGCACCCGGGTCTACCAAAATAGAAACAGATTGATTTAGTATTTTACCTTCCAGCTCAATCATTATTGGCTTATAATATGCCTATCGGTCCTCCAATGCCGCATTGATACGAGGGATGTTTCACGCCACATCGCCTACTATAGAAGCTTCCTGCAAGGTTGCAACTGTCATTTATTTCTCTTTGGAGACAGTTTTTGTAGTAGTGTGCCTCACCGCACCCCCAACACTGTAAAGGTGGCTTGGTCACCTACCCTTGCTTAGGCTTACTGGATGCTTCTATAGGCTTTTCTTCTGCTGGCCATCTGGTTCTCTGGTGATTTTTGCCAAACTGTTTACTGATAGAATTACATGCAGAATTCTTAAAGTTATTTCTTTTCGCTCCTTTGAATTTTGAGCTATTTTTCTGTCCTTTTCTTGGCTGCCAACTTTCTCCAACCTCTCCTTTAGTCTTGTACTACTGATATCACATTTTTGCCTTACGAATGGCTTCGTCCATGTTTATGGGATTAACAAACTTAATACATTCTTTCATATGGGTTGGCAGGCTGCTCAGAAATTTCTTCACCTTACCTTTTTCATCTCGAAGATATGGAACATATCGTAACAGAGAGGTGAACTTAGTGATATATTCATCCATGGTGATCTGTCCCAACTGTAAATTGTGAAATTCTTTAGCTTTTTCATCATAGAATCATTATGTCAAATACTTATCTTTAAATTATTATTGGAATGATTCCCATGTGACATTTTGTTCCTCAATGCTGCGTACATTCTTTACTTATTCCCACCACAAGGTGGCTTTCTCTCTTAGTTGATATATAGCCAATCTGGCCTTCAGGTTGCTGCTATATTCATACACCAGAAAGTACTTGTTCTTATTTATTAACCATGCCTCTGCCATCTCCTCAGCCTCACCATCAAATGTTGGTGGTTTTATTTTCTGAAATTCTCCCTAAAGCCCTACTTTCTACTTCTTAACCTCTTGTTGATCTGACAAATTTCCAGATTCTGCCTCATTGTAATTTTTATTCTTGCTTTGCTGGGATGGGCTTCTTTCCACTCTGCCAGTGGTGTTGTGTCTCGTTTGCTGCTCATTCTCTTCTTGTATGCCTCTGTCGGTACTTGGATGTTCCACTTCTTGGTTTTTCTTGACTGACAAGCTCTTTAATACCTTTTCCTACTCTTGCAGTAATTGTTCGTTGTCTTTTCGAACACGTACCATTTCCTCTTGCATTTGTTGTACCGTGTTCAACAAGAAGCTGGTTTGGTGCTGATGTTCCCCCATCAATCTACTAGTTTGTCGGTGCTGATCGGCACTTAACTAAACCCAATTTCTAGGTTCATCACTGGTTGAGCTTGGGGTTCCCTGGTGTTTTGGGGTGGTTGTGGCATTGTTCCCCTTCTCATTATGTTTCCTGCTACACTTCAAATCTCTCTCTCTCTCTCTCTCTCTCTCTCTCTCTGTGCATTAGTAATACACACAACTTTATTTTTAGTCGACCCTTACGGTCCCAGCATATGCACGATGCTCTGATACCAACTGTAACAATAAAAAACAAAAAAAAAATTTTTTAGCTATACTTGACTTTTATATTAAAGTAAAACCATCTAAACCGAGTTATATATATATATATATATATATATATTAAACAACATACTATTGAACTTTAATACCTTACATATGTACCATTTTAACCCAAGTAAAAATATACATACGAAGAAGTTTCATAATATCAAATCAACACTAGCTCATATCATATCGTTAGTTTCATTTGGAAGTCAGTTGTTATTTCCGTCGGCTTCACATTTATTAACGAGATTGCACCTCTCGTTTAAAATGAGATAATTAACTCTTATTACCAATGTGGCAGTGCTAGCTTGTTAACAGTAGTTGAAATGTACTGGGTATTAACTGCACCAGACAACTGTGAGATCTTTTCACTAGACCTGTTTCGAGTTTCCATGTTCTCAGCTACATCTCCACTGTGTGATTTTCATTGGATCAATGATTGGAAAAATTGGGCGGGAGGTGCATAGTAATGCCCGCCAACCCTAATTCCCCGGCATTATTGTTTCTACTCTGTAACTTCTGGACTTGTTTTACACTCTAAGGTTAATCTTAGCTGCACTTGGTAAATAATGGTGATGCCATCGTTGCTCTTGCCTGTCATGAATGAATTCCTTGGTTTATTCCCTCTTGGATCTGCAACAAAATGGATAGAAGATGCCAAAGTTATCCACAGGGAGGTTTTGAACCATTTCCTCCTTGGTCACCGATGTGTCTTACTCCATACCAAATCTTGTTGACATTGTATAGGTACAATTCTCTTTGCATCTGTAACATTATCCTCATTACTTAGATGGAATTCCATTCCCTTCCTTCCATTTGTTATTTTTCTTACTATTAATGTAAGTTTTTGTATATTCTTTTCATTCAGGTCCTTTTTTTCAATAAAAAAATAGGAGCTCAATGTGGCAGATGAGGGACATGAAATTAGTTCTCCAGTTCAGGTAATGTTCTTACGGAAATACTGTATTTACGAGCACTATATTTTCTTTTATTATAAGAAAATGATTTGTTTAGCAACTCTATCTTGGCATTCAAGGTTCTAAAACAATATTTTCCTCATTCATGGCTTAAGAAACAATCTCTTCTCCAGGTACTTATGATTCCACATTCAGCTATGGGATTTTCAATTCTTCGGCAGCTATTAACCCTTCTTAGGGTGAAGGACTCCAATATGGCGTTCCTCTAGCCTATATAAAGTCTTATAATTTCTTTTGGTTGAAATGTACTATTAGGATAGAGTTCAATCCCATTACCTGGGGATTTCTTGAACTTATTTCCGCTTCGTTTTGTAATGGAAAAATCTTTATTTATATGAATAAGTTATCAAGGGTTTTCTTCCGAGGAACCCTCACGTGCTTGACTCTTTACTGTAATAGAAATCAGAACTGTTGCTCTTTGTGAAGTATTGAAATATTTATAAATAGTGTTGTTAAGCTCAACTACTCTCAGTTTATTTCTATTGGGATTGGAAGTTATAGTTCTAGTTCTCTTTAGTTTTCAGAGTCATACATGCATATTTTAATTCTTTTCAACTTCATTTTTCTTTCTTCTCTTGCTTTGTAAGAGAAAAGATTTCACATAGACTCCTTGGGTATGCTCTTACTTTTATCAATATTTAAGCACACATTTTTTCTGTAATTTTTGAAATTACAGCTTCTTCTATTCAACTTACTTATAAAGAGAATCATCATAGGCAGTGTCTAGACCACCCTAAATCGCTTTTCATGTATTGTATAAGAAATAAAACCCAAGAGACAACTAGTTTTGGGTTGGGGTTCCACCCGAACCCTCAACTGACAGTCTACTCGTGCTTAGGCTTTTTTTTTTAATATGGTTTGTGGAGTCTTCTACATGATAAAATGCATGTTCTAGTTTACAATTCCATACTGTTATATTTATATATATTTATACAGTTATTAGAATATGTAAAGATCGAGGATCTTTGTAGCCTCTACATATGGCACGAGTTGTAATACTATCTTTTCCTATTTTTTTCTTTTAGGAAAACATTTATGTTTGCCAGTCATAGGAGTAAGCTTAAATCTAGTATTCCAAGTTTAAATTTGGTTCCTTGCAGTTTTCTTTTCTAACTCACAGTCACCAGTGAATGAATTTCAGAACTAGCCATTCTTTTCATAACTACGGTAATTAAAATAATTACAGAAAGAAAAACTCATTTAGGCAGAACCTACATGGTGATCTCCAATACCTCTATGAATTAAACAAAATCATATGCAAAACCTCATTTATTTATTTACAGAAAAAACGTATGAATCTATATTAAATTTCTCACTGGCCAAAACTTGCAAATAACTTTTAGACAGGATTTCCCTGAATCTGGAAAAATACTGTAATTGCATATGTACTTATCTATATTTGAATTTTTAGCTATGGTCCTCCCAACCATCAAGAGAGGCGATTACGTCCTCCTTGCCCCCATGCTTCAAAATGATATGTATGGGTTAACAATGGATTTCTTTCTGTTTTGACCTCAGGACACCTAGTCCAATTAGTACCAGAAAGCTTCGGGAAATTTCTGAGTGTTTTTCCACTGGTCTCTACCAGATCAAGAAATCTGCACTCTCTCCTTCCTTCCCCAACATAACCCCTACTCCTCACTGGGATCAATCCTTTATCCCCAGAGGAGCAGGTAACTATTTCCAACTATCCCCAACCTCTTTTCAGTTATTGGAAAACATTTACCATGAGCTTTTACCTTTTTTTTATCCAATTATTTTCCATAACAACTTTATTATTATAATTAATAATATTAATTATCTCAGTGTTTTCATTAACAAATAATAAAAGTCACTTAACTAGTTAACAGTAAATGCAACTGTCACACTTTTGTTGTTTGCAAGTCGCCCTTCCAGGTCGCATCCCATGTACGACACAACATTTTCTCTGACGACTAATTTTCTTCTTTTGGTATTGAAGCATTCTTCTGATTCCTTTTCATGCCAGGTCTTTTTGGGTTGATCACAACTAACCCTTGATTTTATCGATGAGGATGACGACTGTGCCTACAACAGGGGTATTTCAAGGTATATATTAGTTCACTCTTCCTTCGGTTTACTCTCCCATCATTCGGTATTAGCCCTATTCAATCTTTATGTTCAGGTTAGGGGTTTTATCCAAAGCATACAAATAGAGGGTTATCATTTTTTTTTGGGATAAGACATGTTTCCGCATTGCCCCTATACTAACGGGGGTTTTGAAATTACACTACACTTATTTTTATGGTTGTAACCACCTTACTAACTACATTTTGAGTTAATTGGGAGACTATATTTCTGTAAATTTATTTACTAAATATTCATCTTCTAATTTTGGCTACTTGTTGTGAACCGTGTAAATTAATTCTTCTTACAAATTTTTTATTTACATTTTAAGGTATTCTAATATTTGAGTTTACCCTCACCCTTAGGGTTTGTTGGTGATGAGAAATATATTGACAATGATGTCAAAAAGTAAATAAATACCATTTTAACCAGCCATTTTGATGACTCTGTTCAAATATAATACACATGTATGTTTTTATTCTTCTTGTATTTTTCTTGTTATGTATTTGACCTTGTTATTCGTTACTTCAACGTTGTTTTCTTTAGTAATCTTGGAATAGTTTCAAAGTTGTTGGTCATTTGTTTCTACGAATTTGAATCTCAGTATTAAATCTTATAGCAGTGTTAACATTTACCATTTACATGCAGTTCATTTTTTATATATATAGTTAAGAGAAAATAATACTTGTTCATATTTTTAACGTCTGTACATAATTTCATATTTGTATTTTTGAACCCAAATTGACATAATTTTCATTTGATTTGATTATATGTGCTTGGACCTAAAGATTTTAAAAAGGGAGAATTATGTTTACCTGTGTATCTTCGCATGTGTTCTCTATGTGAAGGTAATAAGAAGAACCAGAATCATGATATATGATAAATATTTGAGGAATTTCTAATTCCTTTCCTCACATGACATACTTTCATTAAGGTCATGATTTTGGCTGATTTTTATTGCTTGCCTTAAATGACGCACAACCATCTTTGCAGGCTAACTGCCAAATTGATGAGAAGTCGATGAGCACTGAGAATTTCTCTTGTTGTAGAGAAACAATGGGTGTTGTGGGGCTCGACCAATGAATAAGCTCTCCCATGGCTCCCTGTGGAAAGAAAACAACAAGTGGGAGAATGTTGGGTGTGTGTTATATTCTTTCCATGACTAGCTCCAAGCGAGAATTCGGGGATAAGAGGGGGGTGACTAGTTCCCCTACAGTTGCGTTGGGTACTACAGGAAGGGCACAACCCCCTTTGTCAGGGGGTTTGTAGGGGGGCGGTAGCCCCCCTCCACGGGGTGTAGGGAAGCACCTCGAGAAAAAAATTTGGACCCTATATTAAGTGGGCGAACCTGCCTATGTTTATTTGCATGTGTTTGCACATGGTTTTGGGCATGATGATTTTCTACCTATGGTATTTTGTAGATTTGGTCAAGGGAACTACAATTATGTTTTAATCCAAGGTTAATAGGTTGGGGTTTATGAAGGCTTCGGAAGGTATATATATGTGTTGTAACATTAAAAGGAATATAATGAAAAATCAAGCTGGTAGTCCCAATTTTGCGATCCAGGGGAAAATCTCTGTGTATATCTATTTTATATTTTATGCTCTCGCTACTTTTTATTTTTCTTTTTAAGATTTTGTTGACAAATGATTTTTGTACAAGGTTAAAACCTACAACCTATGCAAAAATGAATCCTCTGAACCATGAGATGAGGTTATTACATCCTCAAACTCCCCCTAGCACTTTCACCAACACAATTAGGATAAAAAATTCCAAATTCGGTTACAATTTTCAAGTACCAGAACCTCTCCAAAGTTTTTCCTTATGATCATAGGTTTCACAAGGTTTCTCCACTGGCTCGATGACCAGTTTCGTATTATACTAGGCAACGTCCTGTATTTTCCTCAGTATCCTATTTCTCTTTCAAGATCCAAAATAATTGAAACCCTTCTCCTCACTAAGATTTCACTTTTATCTCTAGGGGAGAGGGTAAGTGCTCTTTTAATAAATGTATAGTAAAATTTATTTCTTCATGGTTTTCTTTTCACCCATGGATTCCAAGATTCACTAATTTTAATTAAAGTTGTTAATAATTAAAAAAAATAACCACATGACTATTTCCATACTTATTAAAATTATTTTAGGCTTCTCTGAACCATAAATTTCTAGTGTTCAACCATAACAAGGTTTAACCATACTGTACTTACAAATCCACAATGACTGGAGGGTGTTACATCTTCCCCCCTTGAGAAAAACATTGTCCTTAGTGTTTCATTGTCCCTTAAACAAGTTGGATCCTTGTCCCTTAAACAAGTTCGGATAGGCCTGTAGCATAAATTGTGCATCTTCTCAGGTGGTCTCGTCAAAGCTAAAGTGCTTCTGTTGCACCTTAACCTGGGTGATGGCTCGCCTCCATAATATTGTTTCTCTCCTCTAGAGAATGTGCTAGAGTTTTACCAGGAAATCTCCATCCGGATCGCCATGTAATGTAACATTTATTGAATTAGGTTATCATGCGCATAGAATTTTTTTATATTTACATATCATTACTATTACCTTAAGGTCTTATCAAACCGTATTTCCAATGAATAAAATGTTTTGGGTCATCCACATACTGTTTCAAAAATGAAACATGTAATACATTATGAACTCTTATATGACTAAGTAGTGCCAAATGATACACCGCCAGTCTAATTCTCTCCAATATCTGGAAAGGATCACAAAATCAGGGGGAAATTTTTGAACAACTACCCCACGTTAAGGTACTTATTTTTGGTTTGATCCATACGTAAACATGTTCCCCCACCTTAAATTCAAAATAGGATCTCTTTTTATCAACATAAAAATTTTGCCGATCCTAGGCAGCCTTCAAGTTTTTTCGAACTTTCTTGACGGTCTGTCCCATTTCGATCAACATATCTTGGCCTAGAATTAACTTATGTTCAGCACTATTCCAATTGATATGTATGTTACATTTCCTCTCATATAATACCTTGAATGGACTCATTTTTGATGACTCATGATAATTGTTGTTATATGCAAACTTGAACAGATGCAAACATTCCTCCCACCTACGAGGTTGTTGCATAAAAAGCATCTGTAACATTTCTTCTAACACTTTTTTGACATGTTAAGTCTACCCATCTGTTTGAGGATGGTATTTTGTACTGAACTGAACTTGTGTTCCCAATCCTATGAAAATGGGTTTCCAAAAAGCTGAAGTGAACTTCACATCCCTATTAGATATAACAATTTTAGGTATCCCATGCAATCAAAACACCTCTTTCATAAAACTATCAGCAATATCAGTTGTTTTATAGGTGGATTGTATGGGTATAAAGTGAGTTATTTTTTCTCAACTTGTCAACAACCGCCACAATTGAGTCAATATGCCTTTTGGACTTAGGCAACCCTGTTATAAAATCAAGAGTGATAACCTCCCATTTCCATCTAGCTATGGGTAATGGTTGTAAGAAGCAAACATGATGTTGATTTTTTGCTTTTACTAGTTGAAAGTCAAGACATTTGGTTAGATATTCAGCAACATCTTTTCTCTTACCTCCCCATAAATAATTCTTTTTGATAGCTAAAAATGTCTTTTGATAGCCCGGATGTGCAGTATATCTATGAAATTCATCCATAATGAGTTGTCTAATTGAAATTTGGTTAGGGACGTATATTCTTCCCCTGAAGGTTAATAGTTGATCATCCCCAACATGGTAATCAATTTGATTATTTAAGTTTTCATCTTGATGCCATAGTAATTCATATTTCGGATCTCTTTAGGTGGCCTCTTTAATGTGTTCTAAAAATTTAAATTCTGTTAAGTGGTAATGAAGTTCATATTTACGATGTAATCACCTACTTAATGCGTCATCAACCTAATTTTCTTTACCCTTTAGATGCTTGATATCAAATTCGAACTCGCTAAGTAACGCACTCCACTTGGCTTGACGAGCATTTAGATTTGGCAGCTTGAAGTAGCTTGTTAAACTACTATGGTCTATCATCAACAATAACTTCTTTCCTAGTAGGTAATTCCTCCTAATGTTTAGTGCATGGATTACTGTAGTTAGTTCTAGGTCATAGGCACAATATTTACGCTTATGTTCCCTCATTTTGTGTGATTCATAGGATATAACCTTTCCTTCTTGCAATAACACATCCCCAACTCCCTCCTAACAAGAATTCGTGCAAACTACAAATTATTTGTCAAGTTCTGCAATATTTAGTATGAGAGTAGTGTTCAATAATTTCTTTAACGAAAGCTTCTTTGGCACTCCTCAGTCCACTAGAATAATCTTCCTTTCTTTTGTAAGGAGGTGATTGCATAGGAAACTTGTGAAAATCATTTGATAAAGCAACAATAATACCCCGCCAGTCCCATAAATTCTTGGGTAAATTCCATTCCATTATAGTTCGGATTTTCTTTGGATCGACTGCTATACTTTCTACTGAAATGACATGTCTTATATACTAGATATGGTCATTTTAAAAGTAGCACTTGATAAATTTAGCATTTAGTTGATGCTACCTCAATACTTGCAGCACTATATAAAGGTGCTCTTCGTGCTCCTTAGCATTCTTGGAGTAAATATGGATATAATGTATAAATATTAAAACAAATTTATCCATATATGGATAGAAAATATCATGCATAATGCTCATAAAAGTGGCTGGTGCATTAGTCAGGACAAAGGGAAACATGACAAATTAATAATGTCCATAGCACGTTCTAAAATTTGTTTTACAAACATCGTCATCC
Source organism: Pinus albicaulis (assembly GCA_034641835.2). NCBI lineage: Eukaryota > Viridiplantae > Streptophyta > Pinopsida > Pinales > Pinaceae > Pinus > Pinus albicaulis. The sequence goes on from CM076578.1 coordinate 77,977,184, forward strand.
TTCACTCTAATATGATGATATCCAGATATCAAATTTCACTTGGAGAAAACTGTAGCACCCTTGACTTAATAAAAAAGATCATCAATTCGGGGCGAAGGATATTTGTTCTTTATAGTCAACTTGTTAAGTTTCTTTTAATCAATACAGAGTCTAAGGGTCCTATCCTTTTTTTGAAGGAACAACATTGGGGCTCCCCACGATGCCATACTAGGATTAATATACCCCTTGTCAAGTAACTCTTGTAGCTGCATCTTAAGCTCCATCAACTGAGGAATACTCATGCGATAGGGATCTCTCAATACACGAGTTGCCCCAGGAATCAACTCAATTGTAAAATCAATTCCTCGTTGTGGGGGAAGTCTTGGGATACTTTGATGGAATACATCCACAAATTCTTGAATCACAGGAATATTTTCCAATGTAGTTGTTTTATCCTTGGAAGTAGTATATCCTACCTCAAAAACGTAAATTAAACACCCTTTCCTCATGAATTTGCGCAACTGAGAAGTAATGGGACACAACTTTAAAGACTTCTTAAATCCCTAGAGTTCTTGCCTAGACCCACTTTTCGTAAGATAACTAATTGATTTTTCCTTATAGTTTACCAAGGACCAATTTATTTCTAGCCAGTTTGCCCCATTGAGCATATCATAGGATCCTAGCGGCAAAATATTTAAATTAATTTTAATTGGTTGGTTTTATACATTCACAGGACAATCTAGCACCTTAGAAACCACCCTTATTTTTGTTCTAGTGTCTAGTTGGACTAACCATGGATGTTTAAATTTTTGGGTCTGAAGATGGCATTTTTCTACAACTTTAACATGACATAACTTAAGCTGGCCTCTAGATCTACTAAAATAGATATTGATTTGAACAGTCAATAACTTACCTTCCAATTCAATCATTGTGGGTTGGTAGTCTGCTTTCCGATCTTCCAGTGCTCCATTGATTCTGGGCCTGCTTCTAGCTACCTCGGCAATAGTAGACATCTCTTGAACATTAGCATCTTGCTTAGGTTAGGCTTGATGGGGGGAATTCTTATAATAGTGGGCTTCTCTGCATCCCCCGCATTGTAAATGGGGATGTGTACTTGGCTGGGTTATGGTTTACTAGATGCCTTAGTATGGCTATTTTCCGCTTTCCATTTGGATTTTTGTTGATTATTTACAAACTATTGACTGGCCAGATTCCTCTATGAGTTCTTAAAATTTTCAGAACTAGTACCACTAAAATTCTCGAAACTCTTTTGTCCTTTCTTCTGAGACTAGTTTTTATCAGTTTCCCCTTTCTATTTTTTCTATTGGTAACACATTCGAGCCTTTTGTATTGCTTTTCCCATGGTTTTTAGACTGTCAAACTCTATTATCTCCTTAATGAACATTGGTAGACTACTCAGAAAACGTTGCACTTTAGCTTTTTCCAACTGAAAGTAAGGTACATAACTTAAAAAAGAGGTAAATTTCCTTATATATTCATCCATAGTAAACTGCCCCAATATTAAGTCATGTAATTATTTAGCCTTCTCAACCTAAAATCATTATGTCAATTACTTGCTTTTTGAAATTCATTTTAAATTCGTCCGAGGTGACGTTCTGCTCTTCTATGCCCTATATTGACTTGACCTCTTCCCACCATAGGGTGGGCTTTCCTTGAAGTTGATAGATGGATAACCTGACATTAAGGTTATTGTTGTATTCGTAAACCTAAAAATGTTTGTTCATATTGATAACCCAAGCTTCCATAGCTTCCTCTGCTTCTCTGTCAAAAAATGGGGGTTTTATTTTTCTGAATTCTCCTTACAACTCCATTTTATGTTTCTTTGTTTTTCTTTGATCTGAAACATTACCTTATTCTTCTTCATTATCAACTATGTTTCTATCACTTCTCTATGTATGACTTCCTTTTGGGTTATCGTCAGTATGTTTTCATTGTTCCCCTTCACCGCGGGTTCAATGCTCCAGACTAGGTTGATAAGTTTGATAATTTTTCCTAACTGAAAAGATTTTTAGAATTTTTCTTGTTTATGTATTAGTATTTCATTATTTGTCCTTAGTTGAACCATCTCTTCTTGCAATTTTTTCACACTCTCAAGTACCCTATTTTTCTAGTGTTGTTGTTCCACACCCAGTTGCACCCACATCTCAAGAGTTCCTTATAGGTTTATTTTACAAGATGGTAAATATATATATATATATATATATATATATATATATATATATTACATGATGAATACCTTCACTTCTTATTATTTAACCTAATTGACACATTAATCGTGATTGTGGTTATTTCATAAAATTTACATTTATTTATGGTAGTATTGTGTTATTCAATGCACCGAATTTTAATCCTAAGTATTCTAATTATGCATACCTTACCTTACTCTGGCATTCTTTGTTACATATGGCACATTAACTGTGATGCTGGTGGTTGTGAGGCACCAACTGTCTCCCAAATCCCGAGAGTATTGTCGCTTTGGAACCTGGAAGAATGAATATCGTTGATCCTTTCTGATCCCAAATCGATGGTCGAACTCTACCGAATGAGAATAAGGTACTTTCCCAACATTCTACTCTGGAGTTAGTTCAATGTTTTCCTGGAGCAGAGCTACAGAGTTGCATTGAGACTGCTTTGAGAGACTCGTTGATTTTAGAGGAAAATACAGTGCCATGTTTGATCTTTGCAGAGTTTTTTGGGAACCCATATCACCCTTACCAGGTGAAGAAGAGATCTCGTTCACTAAGGTCTCATTGGTTCAACCAATTCAACCCTATGATGATGGGGTTTTCCAAAATCTGCAAGCAGGTGTGTAATTGAATATTTTGTATGGTGGTTACCCATGCCCAACTTGTTTGTCACCGAATAACTATGTATGGGTTTTTGGTTTGCAAGGCATGATGGAGGCTCAACCCACACACAATATGCACATGTAACAACTCTTACACTGATCGAGGTGGATATTGGTGGTCACTCACCTATTCCACCTAGTCAGTTTCATCAGTTCTTTTATTTATTATTTTTAGCAATTTTTCGGCTCATAAACTTATGGATCCATTTTGAGGCCCTAAACGATGTATTCCTCGTCGAGATATTTCCAACGAGGTATCTTACATGCCAAACATAGATAATATTACCAAGTTACGACCCTGGGAAGTTAACTGCCCAACTAACCCCAACGGGGCCAATAAAATCTTCGTGTTACATCTACTCGGGTTAGGGTTTTGTTTGGTTAGGGTTTTCTCTTATATTTAAATAATAAAAAGGCCCTTGAGCCTCATTGTAACACAATTCAAAGGCATGTAGTCGCCACATATCTTCTCAGACATAAGCTACCATCGCCCTAGCTAGTTTATGTCCATTCTCTCTGTAAGAATATTTTGGTCATTTAATAGTAATGAAATGAAGTTTGATTTCTACTTTATCTCAGAATTTATGTTTATTTATGTATTTTATTGTGTTCTTGCATAAATCCAGATGAAGGTTATGGCTCCATGGGAATGAGGGTTTGAAACATATTTCAAATTCAATGTTTTGCAATAATCTTCAGCAAATTTCATGCAAGTTCCATGGTATCCACAGATCATATTAGAGAATGAAAAATATCTCATTTGAAATTATTTTTTATTCTCTCAAATGGGTTTTTTACGAAATTTGATTTTGTTTCTCGGTTTGAGAGATATGAGCAATTGAAGTTACACATGTCAAGGACACTGCGACGCCACACATCCTATGAGTTTGGGGAATCATTTTCTCACCCTACAGGTCATAAAATTTCAAATTTTATATATCAATGGAAATATCTCTTCAATACCTCAATTGGGACTTTGACAGAATTTTATTTCATCACCTATAGCATTAGTTATCAACAAAGTTGCAACAAGAGGTCCATTTCAATATTTTATATATTGGGGGTCGGCCCCCCAAGATCCAGATCAGTGGTATCAGAGAGGTCTTCTCTTTATCAATATTTCTTTACATTTCTCCAACAAGGTCAAGGTATAGGGAGTTAGGGCTCGATCTGGTTTAACGTTTGCAAGATCCGCCTCACAAACCCCGATGGCCTCCCATGGCGAAAGAAAAGAAAGATGAGGGAGCAAGAGATCCTATCAAAATATTGTTTGAGGAGGCCCCCAAGAAGCAAAGGAACATGATGATGCATAACTATAACTTTTCCCATATCCTTCAACAAATTCCCACCAGTGACGTATGTACATCCAACAGTCACTCTGGAGGCGCCACTCCTTTCAAGGTAGACGTCAAATTCGAAATTCTTGTATTTGAATGTCAAATAGATGTAGACACTGTAAATAGATGGTTGAATTTGTAGGAAGCATATTTTTCGATCCATGATTAATATGACTGAGAAAATATTAATTTTTCACTCCTCAAATTCGGCCCCCATGTCAAAGATTGATGGGAAACCTACTGCGAGAAAAAGGATGAGAGGGAACCTTCTTTGTTATCGGCCACATCCACTTGGAATTTGTTTCGATAGGACATTAAGGAAAATTATTACCCCATGGGGAGCTATGAGGACAAGTACAATGGACCACACTGCAACAGTAAATGGATCAAGATGTGCACGAGTTGACGAATTTGTTCCATATGCGCACAAATTTGGGTATTAAATATTTAGAGAGAAATTTGGTGCTTAAGTACCGCAGTTTTTTGCACAGATACATTCATGAGGAAATTGATTTCCTCTAAATTACCTTGCTTGGCGCGACATATCGATATGCCGCCAAGATTGAGCAGAAATTTAAGCAGAAGAAGCAAGACTTTGGATCCGTGAACCTTAAGCCAGAGAAAGGTGCCCCCGAACCATAGAACAAGGGGCAAATAAAAAGTGGGGTGACTCATAACAACACCACAAATATAAATAAGGACACAGGGAAGTGTTGTGAATTCCATAAAATCTCCACTCACAACACAAGTGAGTGTCAAGCCAAACAATTGTTGGTGGCCGAACTGAAGGCATCCTAATCAAATACATGTTTTGATTCTAATTCAAAACCAAACAAGGAGAATGAAAAAAGGAAGAAGATCTTTGATACAAATCTTAGTGCCACTCTTACCACCACCAAGCTCCAGAGGGAGGATCCCGAGGATCTTGAGGAGGGGGACCACCTATTCCATTCACAGATGTGGGTGAAGGGTTCTCCACTGCAATTTCTTGTTGATAGTGGAAGAAAAAAGAACCTCATTTATGAAAAGGTCATGAAGCAGCTTGTCCTACCGACCATAGCACACTCATAGCCATATACGATCAAGTGGATTTACCAAGGAAGAGATCTTCGCGTCAGCCAGCAATGTCGCCTTATGTACAACATCAAGCCCTGTACATCAAGCCCTTCAAGGACGAGGTACTGTGTGATGTTTCTCCTCTTGACGTGTCAGATGTATTATTAGGCCAACCATACTTGTGGAACTGACATGTTGTGTATGAGTCTAGGCCTCGTTCTATTATTATTACTTTTGGAAATAAGATGTATAGGATATTGGAGGTAGTACCTCCTCCTGCCATTTCTTTGATTACTGCAAAGCAACGCAATAAGATTATTTCCCAAACCAGGAAATTTTTTTCATTACAATTCGCCCACATGGCAACAAGAATATTATGGCGACAGCCTCCAAATAGGGCTCCCCTACACGGCATCAGTATATGGAAAAATTCATGGAGGAATACAAGGACATTTTCTCCTAACCCATAGAGGTTACTCTACATTGTCAAGTCAAGCACTCCATTGATCTGATCCTAGGCACCACTGCCTGATGTCTCCATAACTCATGCGACCACACAGATAGAATCCACACATGTACTGTCTGAGGTTGATAAAGTAACCATATTTATTGAACACATCCAACACGTCTGCCAACAGGTCTACGCCATCTTGGAGAAATCCAATGCCAAGTACAAGCAACGCCAGGATCAACATCGGGTGCCACAAAAGTTCTAGGCGGGTGGCACAATTTGGCTAAATTTGTAAAAGGAGCACCACAATGGACCCCACTGCAAGCTTCACCCTCTTCAATATGGGCCATACACAATCACCAAGACTGTAGGAGATAATTCCTTCGAGCTCAGTATTCCACCATTCATTAGTCTGCATCCAATGTTCAATGTGGACCACCTTCGGCCCTACTTTCCATTTTTACTAGACACATCTGACATGGCAGAACAACTCACACAAACAGATTTATACCAAGACTTCATGGAACAAGCCAAAACTAGTCAGATCATGGACACGCAGATCAAGAACACCCGCCAGCAGAGGATCCAACTATACTGAGTTTTCAAAGCAGACCAACTCCTTCACCAAGGAAAGTAGTTCACCAGGGACCAGGTTCAACAGAAATTTCCCCACCTCATGGATGCTCTGCACACAATGGGGACCATTGGTTCATAAAGGGGGAGGAATGATCCAAGTGGATATTGGTGGCCACCCACCTATTCCACCTAGTCAATTTCATCAATTTTATTATTTCTATTTTAAGCAGTTTTCCAGGTCTTGAAATTTCAGAGCTATTTTGAGGCCCTAAAAAACATATTACTCATATATTTCTTTCCAACGATGTATCATACGTGTGAAACGAAGATAATATGACCAATTTACGACCTCGGGAAGTTGGCTAACCAACTAACCCCAACGGTGCCAATAAACTCTTGCTGTCACATCTCCTCAGGTTAGGGTTTTGGTTGTTTATGGTTTTATCTTATTTTTTAATAATAAAATATCCCTTGAGCCTCATTGTAACATAGTTCAGAGGTATGTAGCCGCCACATCTCTTCTCAGTGATAATTTAGCATCGCCCTAGCTAGTTTATGTCCATTATTTCTATAAGAATTTTTCATTCATTCGATATTAATGAAATGAATTTTTATTTCTACTGCATCTCTGCATTTATTTTTATTTATATATTCTATTACGTTCCTACATAAATCCAGATTCAGGTTTTGGCTCCATAGTAATGAGGGTTTGAAACATATTTCAGTTTCAATGTTTTGTAGTAATATTCAAAAACATTCATGCAAATGCCATAGTCTCCACATATCATATTAGAGAATTAAAAATATTTCATTTGAAAATATTTTTTTATTCTCTCAAATGGGTTTTTTACGGAATTTGATTTCGTTTCCCAATTTCAGAGATATGAGAAATTGAAGTTACACTTGTCTGGAACATTGCGCTACCGCACGTCCTATGAGTTTGGGGAATCATTTTCTCACCCCACATGTCATCAAGTTTTTAATGTATTATATCAATGTAAATATCTCCTCAATACCTCAATTGGGTCTTTGAAGAAATTTTATTTCATCACCTATATCAGAAGTTATCAGCAAAGTTTCAACAAGAGGTCCATTTAAATCTTTTAGATCTTGGGGTCTCCACCCAAGATCCAGATCATACAACCAGTTAGCTTTCTTGTTCAAATTTGGTTTCCATACATGGAGATTTTTGTTGAGGATTAATGTTATACATTATTTTTTCACACTCAGGTCTCATACCCTGAGTTGTTGAACTTTGCCTCTAATGTTGCAAAGCGACGAAAAGCTGTCAAAATGTTTACCATGAAAAACAGTATCAAAGCATCCCTGAAGACCAAAGCGAGAAATACCTTGAATGAATTCTACAAAAATATTGTTACAAACCCTATTTACAGAACCAACATAGTCTCTATAGTTAAACCCTTATGCTTGTCACCTTCACTATGACCTGTGTGTAATGTTGGTAGCACAGGAATTAAAGCGAAAAAGAGCGTTGGTCCTCTTCAATCAGGTTATCCAAAAATGCAGCATAAGCTTCTCTATTAGAAGCCTCGAGAACACATATATAGTAATAGTTGAATGAGGATTAGGTTAAGGGCTCCCATTTAAGGCCTGTGATCCTACCTTCAGGGTTATTCCCCTTAAGATGTGTACCTCGTTCCCCCTTTTTTGGATCCATAACCTCAGATCCTCCTTCCCTATAAATGAATGCCATGCTTTCTCGAAATGGTTGGTAAATTTTGGTTACCAGTCTAGTGCTCAAATGTTCCTAAATGCTGTCAAATTCTGAAGGAGAAAGGAGTGCTTGAAGGTCTTGGCGAGGACTTAGAAACTCATCTGAAGGTAGCTTCCAACATCAGAGCTTAAATGGTTGTATGCTTCCCCTATTTCTAATAATAATACATTATATGTTTGTTTTGCATAAATTTGTAAATAATTATGCATTTAGTGTGTTACTCTCTGATCTCTTACATTGTTTATGTTAGAGTAAATTATGCTATACATGCTTTCATCGCTTTGGTTTGACCTTCCTTGCAGGTAAAAATCCATGACTTCGCTTAAAGAATTGAACTTGGAAGTGAGAAGATCGGGAAACGACACTGACATGAATTAGCATCAGAGCGAGGTAGGCTATCTATCTTGTTTTGTATTTTCTAATATAATATAAGAAGGTTTGTGTATGCTTGTCTAGTTTGTTCCTAGATCCTTTATTTAGGACTAGGGAGATCACTATTGTCCACAACAAGAATTTTCTATACAACAAAATGGCGACTCCACTAGGGGAAGCCTATAGCCCTTTCATCCCTCCTTTTGCATTTGGTCTTTTTTCTTAGTTTGGAAAAGTGTTGAGTAATCCTTGACTATGATTGCTTTTGACTTTGTACTCTCAGTAGTTTATAGTTTAGAGTATCAGGTCTAGGTTTCTGCTTAAGATTTGCTTCCTTTTCCTAAGAATTCCCCGAGCAACATATTTTTTTCCAGAAAGAGTCAAGTTGTTAGCTCTTTGTTTTCCCTAAACAATCGCACTTGAACCCCTGGTTCTAACTATTTTCCCATGCTGGTCTTTGAATTTGAGAAATTTTTGGGTTCTGCTAAAAATCCTAGTGTGTCCCGATCTTTGAGGTCATCTTCTTACTATGTTTGCATCAAGTTTTGTTTGTCTTCTGTCAGTTTCTTTGTGGTGTGAATAAGTCTACCCCATACTTGAAGTGGTAAAAGTTAATTTATGGTTGAGCCTTTGATTCTTTGATTCCATTAAATCAGTGTTTGATAACCGAATTTTTGGAAATATTATTTTTTTGCTGATCATTGAGCATTATTAGTTATTTTGAGACCATAAAATAAATTGATTTTTTTCATCCATTTAGTTTTCATCTCAAAGTTTAATTTTCGTAAAAGTGCATTATATTACATTGCATTTGAAAATTCATTTTTTGGATCATCATTGGACATTGATTGCAATGTTTAGTGATTGAAAACTGAAAAGTGCATTGACTGCATTCTCATTTCATCGAAAAGAAAAGAAAGTTGTGCATAGATTACAGTTGCATAGTTTAAAAAGTAAAAGAAATTGTTCATATATTACATTGTATGGTTTGCATCTTTTAATATTTTGAATTGAATTGGGAAAGTGAAACTGAAGATCTAGTTAGGAAAGCTTTTTTTGCTGTATCATTGTTTGAAAGTATTCCCTGTACTATCTAGCATTCATTGAAATGAAATGAATCATTTTTTCATGTGAGTTGCATTATAGGTATTCATGTGACATCGCTTTGAGCCTTAAAATTGAAAATATAATGAAGATAAACTTAAAATTTACCTCAATTAGCCTATGGAACATTGGAAATTAATGCAAACATTTAGAGCTCTAGGCTATCGATGTGTTCCAACGTCATTAAACATAGGATTTGTCGTTAAATTCCTTCATTGCATCCTAGGGGTGATATCATGTTCCACGTACGAAAGTGTATATTATCATTCACCAGTACTTTATGGTATATCGGAGGCACTCCACGCATGTTAAGTATATGGGAACACTCTCATCGAACGGCTACACATTAGACAACACTAATATTAATTGTGCTCCCACGTACCATCACGTATATTTTGGGAGTCCCCACTAGGTTGCTATCCTGCCACATGTAACCACATTGTAAACGTGATACACTGAACACAATATTCAACGAGATTAGTTGTCATACTTCTTGGTTCACCTGGAGGTATTTTTCGGTTCACTGATACTTGGTAATCCATTTTGCTTAGCTTACCCCTTTTTGATTTATTTTTTTGTTTAATTTCTAAAATTTACTACCCACGGTATAACATCCTACCCAAAGAATCATTCATTTTCCTAAATATGAATGGTTAATTGTAAATTTGATTTAAGCCCAAAATTATTCACTTGTACCCTATTTGATTTTGTGAAAATGTCATCATGGCAGAACCTCCAAGTTCTCGGCTGCACCACACTCTAAATTTATCTCACTGATCCCCTTCATATTCTGAAACTAAAGAAACACCACAAGGAGTCCATCTCGAGATTTCACATATTGAACCTGAGTCCCTTGAAGCTCAATGATTTGAACTTGGTATTGTCCAGATCATTCAACCACTTGCTTCTAAACCACTTCCTCAAGAGCAGCTTTCATTTTTTCAATATTTTGAGCCAGAAAGTCCTGAACCTGCATCACAGTTATTGGTATTTAATCCTAATCCAATTTACGATCCAGACCCTCTATTGATATCACCTCAACGTCAGTATAGTCCTTTCGAAAATCGCATCGTTCCTTTGGTTTCTTCTCTTGTTACATCTCGGACTTCAATTTGACAACTATTTATGCCACACATGGCAACGAATGGAAATGATTCTCCATTTGAAAACACACCCTAGAGTATTCCAATGGAAACCTCTGCGACTCACACCTCGGAATCTGATCCCGAAACTATTTTTCCCTTGGAAAATTTTCCTTATGTTTCCACTCCTTATGATTCGGGAAGTGGAACGAAGGTATCTTCTGGTCGTGTTGCATCTTAGCTCCCACCAGGTTATACTTCTCTTGGAAGTCTTGTTTCACATACTTCTAGGGAAACATCTCTTTACCATAATCCCATTTGGCCATCTGTTGTTACTCCTACCCCTGGTTCGTTTGTCTCAAACATGGCTACACCTTCGCAACGTTCAGTCCAACCTATGGCAACTATGGGTAAAATTTCAATTACACTTGGAACTTCTACTCCTATGACCATATATACCATAACCATAGTTCACCCTTTGAGTGGAAAACCTACAACTTCATCTATGTCTGGGGGGGGGGGGGGGGAATCCACTTTATGTACCTCCCATTTCTGGTGGCAGTTATGTGAACTATAGACCCACATCAGGGGTAGGTCAGCTCATTGTTGCTAACAATGGTGGAACACTAGTTTCATCTGTGGAAGGTTCTGTCATGGGGCACCTTTCCAAGGTCCTCATGCCTCTTCGACTCAACTTGTTTACCACAACCATATGTTCAACAATCGTATGTGTAGAAACCTCAAAACCCACTTTTGGGTGTTTCTACCAATAAGCAATCAAGTCCCCAAGTGAAATATGATCTGAACCCTTCATTCGGACAATCTAGAACGTATCCAATTAGGTGAGGTATTACTTTATAGTAATTTGAACAAGGGTCATACCAAAAAATACAACAAGAGCCATATCTGCAGCAGGGGCCCTATCAATAGCCCCAATAGGGACCCTACCCACAACAAAAATTACTGCAGGGGCCTTATCAACAACCCCAACAGGGACCTTACCTGTAGTAATAGCTGCATCAAGGACTCTATCAGAAACCGTGGCCTCAACAAGGTCCTTATCAAAAAATAACCTTACAACAAAAATGGGGGAAATATGGTCCTTATGGTCAAAACCAACCCCAATGTGGGTAAAACCAATATCATAGTGTTGGAACCCTTAAATTGGTGCATAATAAAGGCCCTATACCCCGTATAATCCTCAACTTCCATTTTTTGCCATGTTGGAACTCCCGAACGTGTCAAGGCTCACAAAGGACCCAATACATCATATGTCGTATTGGTGTCTGGTTCCAACCAAGATTCCTGGAGACTCTCCCAAGTTTGAAGGAATGTCTGGAGAAGACCCCCAAGTGCATGTTATCACTTATCACCTTTGGTGTTCCTCTAACTCTTGGATTGATGATTCGATTCAATTACGTCTTTTATAGCATACTTTAGTGGGTGATGTTACTAAATGGTATATTCAGCTTTTTTGGGTGGCTTAATTGTTGAATTAAACCTCTCAATATTAATTATCAATCCAGGAGTCGTAAACACGAGTTGTACTGCATATTGGCTCAGCTTAATGGTCACAGTATAAATATATTCCTTTGTGATGATAAAATAGATACTGGAATGAAACACACATTTTCTCGCAAATAAAAAATCTTGAAAATGAAACTTACTGAACTAATTCCTATCAAGCAAACTCCATACTGCAATTAAACTACAAATAAATCCTCAATCATGTAACATTCTCGCACTCACATTCTACTTTTTAAATCTCCTATGATAACTTTAAAAACTAATCTATTAACTCTTCTCACTAACTTGAAACTAACACTTGACACTAATAAGTAAAAAGATCACACATTATTCTAATGACAACCTCACAAATTAAACTAACAATAACTACTCTTCCTAATAAATTCAAGATTCAAACTAACAAAAGAAAGTTCTAATTATTGCTAAAATAAAACTACTTCACTCTATGTAAAATAACATTTAAAAGATCTTATTAAAATTTAAATTTAAATTAATCTATGAGAAACCTTCTATTTGAATATTTTATCTAAATGAAAATGAACTATTAAAAAGAAAGCCTACTTCAAAATCGAATCATGTAACTCAATAACTAAAACTAAATCAAAATCATGTCAATCAATAATGAAAACTAAATCACTGCTACTTGCACAATCAAATCCGCACTAAAACATATAAATAAATTATTATACTTGAAAAATAAGAGAAACTCTAATTAAAAAGAGATCTAATTACTAGGTGAAGTCATGTGTAAACAAATCAAATGCGCATTATAAAATCCTGCAAACGTTCAGAGAAATTAGGTAATGAAAACCTTGATTTTAAATGGGCAGTGTTAACATATTTAAATTCAAAGCATTAAAAGTTGTTCTAATTCCCATCAAACTCAGAAATCATGATCATTATATTCCTATCTTGTGGATAATCCATTACTCAGGAATAAAGTATAACTCTGTATCGCAAATCAAGCACATATTATGTAATGAGTTTGAGTTTTACAACGATGACCAAAAAATGCTTTGAAATTGAACCATACCTACCAGAAATCCACATAGAACCAGAAATAATAAACTGCACTATGAAATCATGCACAGATCTAATTACCTTACACTGATTGATAAAGCTTAACTCCAGATGTGGTGGGCCCTCCCACGCCTAGAGTAAACCAAATTACTGCAATAGAAGAAAGATTTTAAAGCATCAAAAACTGGAATTCGAAATCAATCATGCACAATTGATTCTTCTCACGACATCACTTGAAGGCGAATGTCTATTGTTAAGACAACATTGAGAAATCAATTTACATAAGTTCGACACAACGATTCTGGTTTACACACAGAGAAATTCCTCATTTCTCTGCAACTCGATACTAGTTCCAAATCTCAGAAATTCAACTTCACATTTGAGAAACTACGCTTTGTCTAATTGCTAGACTAACTCCGCCTCTACATCTAAGAAATTAATTGATCCCAGCTTCCCTCTATTTAATTGACGGACTACCTAATTCCTAATTCTCTGCATCTGATAAATTAATTTTTTCTTTTTCTATCATAGTTTGCAACCCCACGTTTTATAGCAGTGGAGCTGCTCTAATTAAGATACAAAATTAGAATTTAGGCTAATATAACTTGGGTAAAATCGGAATGAGAAGATCTTCTCCCCAATTTTAGTTTGATTTGGGTGGATCCTAGCTTCTAGAAGAATATGATCTCACGCCTTGCTAGGAGCGACAACGCACATCTGGGGCATCACACATCTAGAAATTCTTCAATATGTCATCATCGTCCTTCCCTCGGTCTTCAACGTTCCAATGGTGTGAAGAAAAGAAGAAATAACCTTCTATGTTTTGTGATGTAGAAACATGCCACGTATCAACAGCTTCCAATTTAATTCCATTGGATCAAAGAAAATTTCTAACGCTCGGGTCTACTAGCTCAGTTCACTTTCTGCATCCAAGCACCAATATCTCTGGAACAGGACGTATGAGTCCATTGGCAACAAATCCTGTGTCAGTGCACCCCTTGATGCGAATCTGGTCGATCAAATTGCCCAAATTGGAAAGCGCGAAGCAGTGTAAATAAATAAATGGTCACTCTACTCATGAATTCATTTATATGATTGAATGCAAATTATCTCTTCAGGCTGCCGATGCTTTTGAAGAGAACACTCTCGATAATATTTTCAGCAACTATAATAACTTGACCATTGCTCTTCATCACTGTAAATATCGTAAGAAACAAGGTTCTGAAAATTCCTTGCATTTTGAATTGCCTTAGATAGGGAAAATGTGGATTAAATCATCAATTGGTGATCAATATAGGAAAATTTGTTTTCCTGAAGATGGATTCTCCTGCCTTTATGGATTGTCCAGCACTAATGATCACTTCTAGCATTTGATCTTTCTTACGCCATCGATATGAAAAATTTGGGTTAAATGAATGATTCATCATGTCAGCATATGGAATTAGCATATTGGACTCCTCGATTTTTTCCCTAGTTGTCATAGTCATTGTAATGCAATGTGATTGTGCAATATTTATTGCCCAAAGAAAATGTTCAAGGTCACGAGCAAGGCGCTTCAGTTTAAATGGAACATCTGCACACCAGTGTTCTCTCCAAAAGTTCCTTGTACGTTGTTGCTGCATTCTAATCATGCTAGCCAAATTTTCATCTTGTAGTTCAAGAAGTTCCTCCTTTGTAGCAATAAGTAAATTTGTGCTTTCCTCAACACTAGGTAGAACAGATGTTGAAATACAGTGAAACAAGTGTCTTCACTTCAACTAATGTGGAACAGGCCCACAAATTGATCCTTGGCATATTTAGAGTACACTGAGGTTTTTTTTAATCCCCAGACATAACCAAAGTAGCAATATTCATAAAGACCCATTATGTTCACGTTCGAAAATGGTTTTTAGTCAAATATTCCCCTGACGATAACTCCTTCACCAAGACGAACTTTTCCAAACGGTTTTTGGGTTATATGAAACATGGTGCTATGAATAAAACCCATGTCTCGGAATTTAGATATTCTGCTCCATTTGGTTGAAAAACTGATATTCTCACCAACAAAAATCCCGTACTCAACTACCTAGCTGCTGCTTTTATGCATTTGGTGAATTTTTACTCAAATGCATTCCTGCACCAAACCTTCCTGCAACCAAGAAGGAATTTATTAAAAACACTCATCAAATTAACTAATAACAAGAATTTATAAATTAATAGCTATTGTTTCTAAATTCCTCTAATTAACAACATAATGGATTAATAATGATTAAAAACACTAGGTAGAAGTATGTATTTATTTGATAAAAATCATAAAAACATTGACAAAAATGTAGGTCAACAAGCTTCCTCGAAGTATATTCTAAGATTTTAATTCTTTAGCCATGGATTTTCTCACTCATTTTCAAATGCCTATCTCATATGAGACTATAACCCATATTCTAACATCTCTAGACCAGACGACCTACACTCATATCTTTCATCACATCCATGAATGGAGAAGGAGACATTGTCTCATCAAATTCGATATCTCAGATCAACTTTTGACAAAATGGTTTACTAAACAATTCATCCCTCCTATCACTAAGGACATAGCTATGGATGGTTGTGTGACTGAAGAACAAGCCATTTCCCATGCCCAGTATTTGGATTTTGTTGATTCATAATTTGGTACGCTATATGAATTTCTACCCCGTGCCCCGCGACCTTCAAATTGTTATGCGTATTCTAAACATGTTGATTCAAGGCTTGTCGATGGTGTTATTGAATCTTTCGATCAAAAGTATACTAGTGCTTCAACTACTTCTATGGAATCTAAATATAATACATCAAATTCTACCTCTAATTCTCCAAATAATTCTAAAAATCTTGGTAAAACTTTCGAGGTGAATGTTGTCCATTTTACTACAACAGAAAAATCCTTGAAAGGTAAAAAGAATGGTACCCCCAAACAAGATTCCCAAAAGCCTTTAGTTGATTCTCAAAATCCTTCAGCTGATGATTCATAAAAGTGTAAGCCTAAATATCCCTGTCTTATATGTGATGAAGTTGACTACACCAAGGATTGCCCCCGTCATGCCGAAGTAAGTCGTCTTCTGAAAGGCACCTCTGGGATGCCAATTGTGCTAATAGAATATTTCCCATCTTAGCAGATGAAATTGGTAGATCAAACTTAGACTCAAGCCTCTATAAGTTCTCAAGTTTTCATTAGTGGCTCGGAACCAATATTCATAGCCACTAGATCAAAAGATTATCCAACTCGGGAAAGGCGTGTAGTGGAGAAGGATGCCATTGATGTACCTTCTTATTCGACTCCGCCCAATTCCGGTCCTCTCCATATTGAGAGACCTAGCAGTGATTCCATCATCTAACCAACGGCCAACCCTAAAGGTGTTCTCCAGAAATTGTCCTATAATCCAAATGCACGAGATGCTCAAAAGTACAATATTGTAGAGGATTTGGCTCAACAACCCTCGACGATGTCGGCTTTGGAAGTCCTCCTGATGTTTCCATCACAAAGGAAGGATTTTATATATGCCAAAGGAAGAATTGATCCTATAGATTCTAATTTGATTACTTTTGATCTTGAAAACCATGTTCCTCGCCTACCACCTCAACTTTCCTTTCTCATCCAAGTTGTCATTATGGGAAAGAATATTCATATGACTGTTATAGATGAAGTATCCTACACATATATGATGTCCATTTAATGTTGGAAAACCCTTTGCTTGCCTCCTCTTAACCAATCCCCAAATACAATAGAAGCTTTCGATGGAAAAGGCTTCCGTCCATATGGTGTTCTCAATGCCTTATGCATCTAGTTAGAAGCTAAAAAAATATACACGGAAGTAGAGTTTGTTGATGCCAATCTCAATTATACCCTTCTACTTGGCCGAATTTGGACCCATGTAATGGTTTGTGAGGTTTCTACTCTATTTTGCGTGCTTTTATTTCCTCATCAGGGGAAGATTTCCATGGTAGACCAACTCACCTTCTTTTCATCTGATTCTTCAACTAGAATATGTCGTACATTGGGAGATCCATTATTGCTTACGAAAGTGTTAGTGCAGGTCTTTTCAAAGACTCCTCCTTAATGGGAAATTTTCCCCTTCCTCCTCCTCATGTTTCCTCAGTTAACATGAACTCGTGCAGGAATGATCCTTGGATCATACACAGACCTCATCAAATTGACTATTTTGGCGACATCAAGCTACTCAACCCCATTGAACAAGCATATCAAGTTCTAGTTTTGGCTTCCACAGCTTCTTCTGAAACTATTGATCATTTAAATACGGTCCTAGACTCATATTAGATATCTCCTTTGCTTGGTTCTTAGGAAACTGATGATCCATTGGATGAGAATTTTCTGACTGATGAAAGCATCGCCGAAGTCATGTCGCTTGATGAAACACTGTGGAATGATGCCCATCATCGTCACTCATTTCTTCCAAGTCTAGGTGAGATTTGTACTTTTATGGAAATTCTCGTTTCCCATACGACAATTTCTCCCCTTCATACACCCATTTTGGTTCATGGGGTGTTATCTGAAGGAAAAATTGGAAACATCTCGGAAACCATTCCCATCGACATCTTTGCGAAACCATGGATTGTTGAAAATATTCATATTGGGGCCTCTTCTTCTCTTGATGAGATTGACATTTATACGACCCTTTTCAAATAATTTAATGATGTCTTTGCTTGTTCCTATAAAGAAATTTCTATTATTAATCCAATCATTGTGGTACATGAGATCCCTAGTTATCCGGATGTGAAACCTCTTCGACAACGTGTCCGTCTAGTGTACCCATGGAAGGAAGCTTACATAAAAGGTGAATTTGAAAAGCTTCTCAAAGTTGGTTTTATTTACCCCATACCACTGATAGATTGGGTTTCCAATATCGTTCTGGTTACTAAGAAATAAGGAACTATATGTTTTTGTCTCGATTACTAAGATATCAATTTAACATGCCTTAAAGATAACTATCTCACTCCTTTCATCGACCAAATCATTGGAAAATGTGCTGGGAGTGAGATATTTTCCTTGATGGATGGATTTTATGGATATAAACAAATCAATATTTATCTCGTTGATGAACCCAAAATTGTCTTTATCTGACCTTGGGGGACCTTCACCTACAAAAAGCTTTTGTTTGTCCTAAACAATGTTGGCGCTACCTTCCAACAGGCCATGTACTATGCTTTCCACGATATTAAACATATCATCCAACCCTACCTTGATGATTTACTTGTGCACTCCGCTAAGCATGTTGATCACCGACTCACCTTCGGGTGATTTTTCTACGATTCTAACACTATAATATCCCGTTAAATCCTCCTAAATTTTTCTTTTGTTTCAAATATGGTTATCTCTTAGGATTCATAGTCTCCAAACAAGGCATCCGAATCGATCCTCTCAAGGTGGAGGCCATTATCAATCTACCCCCTCCATCCTCTTGACATCAACTTCAAAGTTTGTAACGAAAGTCAAACTTCCATTTTTGCTTCATCCAAAATTATGTTGAGTTTTCAAAGGGTTTTACTCGCTTATTGAAAAAATGGGATCCCATTCATTTGGGATGATGTTGCACAAAAATATTTTGATGCATTGAAGACTACCTTCATCAACACACCTTTATTGCATCCCCTGAATTATCATTGTGATTGCTTCCTGTACTTGGCCATCGTTGATAGTACCATTGCCATGGTGCTCATCTAGGATGATGATGACGGTGAAGAACATGTGATATACTACCTGAGTCGAAATCTCTTTGACGTTGAGACTCGGTATGCTCATGTCGAGAAGTTAGCTTTGGAAGTAGTTCACATTGTCCAACACTTTCGTCACTATATCCTTCTAAGCAAAACAACACAAATATCTGAGTGCAACCCCATGATTTAAATTTGGTATCATCAATTTCTTGGGGTAAAATAATCTAAATGGATAGTTACACGAGTTTGACTTAGAATTTACTAAGGGTAAGTCAAAGTATTCACTTGTTTTTTCAAAATTGATCTGCAACCTTCGTGCCGCAAACACAACTGCTAAATCTGATGAGCTGATTACAAATGAATCTCTCTTCCTTATAAACACCCACGATTCATGCTATGTAAATATCATCAACTATATCCAAAGTTGAACCTTTAAAACAAAGTTATCTCGCTCTGAAAAATGATAAATCTGATACCTATCACAACCCTTTCACATTGTTGGAGATACTTTAAATCGGCTTGGTGTGAACTCTGTCCTTTGACGATAATTAACTCATGAAGATGATGAGAGAGATTTAAATGACTGCCATTCTAGAGCCTATGGTAGCCATATGTCCGAATATGATACAACTCAGAAGATCCTTCGCACCAATTATTTATGGCCTTCAATTTTCTAATATTGCATTCTTGTGGTCCAAAAGTGTCATTCTTTTCAGATTTATAACCGGGAAAAACAATCCCCACCCACTCCTTTGTGCCCAGTTATTACCATTGGCCCATTTTCCAAATGGGGCATTTATTTCATGACATGTAACCCTCACTCGACTGGGGGGCATGGGTACATCATTTTTTCTATGGATTACTTCACTAAATGGGTCAAGGCAATGCCTACATATAATTCTAATGGTAAAAATATGACACAATTACTCTTCATCCATGTCATAGCTCAGTTGTTGAAGTTTGAAACAAGAAACAGTGAAATTGGCATCCAGAAAAAACATTCAACACCCATGATCCTAGTGACATTAAGCACCTACACTAGGGTGGGGCCCATATAGGCTATTTTTAGGTGCATGTCTATTTTTATTATCCCTTAATTTAGAGGGACATTAAATTGTAATCTATTCTCAATGTGGACTTGAAATATTTAACTAAAGTGGAAAAATCAGTTAGCTATGTGAATTTTGAGTTAGAGGTTGGTTGGTGGGACATGCAAAGTAATTATAGTTGTAACAGAGTGATTCTAGTTGTAACAGAGTTTGAAGTGCAGTGGTGCATAAGTTAATGCAAGTTGTAAACTAGTTTAACTTAGTTAAGTGAGTTAATGTCAGTTGTGCTAGTTGTAACTGCAGATACACTAGTGAGAGATCAAGTGAATTAAATATTAATTAATTCACATGCAATGATCCTACATGCAATTGATGTTTTACTATTGTTAACTGCATGCATGTCAGTTCCAATGGAGACCCATTTGAGATGTAGGTGAAATGAAAGTTGAATATCAGTTGTGACATTATCTGCTTGAACACATGCATGCAGACACATAGTGGAGTGCCCATGATACTTGCGCAGTCAAGGCAGGAAGAATTTCCTCATTCAGGGATCTTTATCATCATGGATTGCGCAGTGGAGGGAGGTTGTCTGGAGACAGTAAATTGGCTAAGGAACATGCCAATTTTTGTATGACAGTGTGAGACAATTAGCTGATGTACTGAGGGCTCTTGTGAGAAGATTTTTGTATGTAATTGTTTCATGATCCATGATATTATATAAAATAGAAGATAGTGTGGTTTTTCAGCTGTAAGCTTTCCCCAGGAAATTATATGTTTTGTGTGTGATTGATCTTTCTTCATGTTCATGTAATTGGCGATTGTGTTTTTCATTTCACAAATATTTGTAGAAGAAAATTAGTATTTAACTTTATAAAAAATTTAGATCGAGTGAATCCAAGATATACATGCATATTGTATAATTTCTACATGGTATTGGAGCACAGGAAATTGTAGAATTGAAGCAGGAGCTAAGTTTATGACTGGATAGAATTTGAATTTGTAGAAAGACTTTCTTGGTGCTATAGTTAATTAAACATTGAAATGGATTTCAATGGATTGAGGTTAGATTATGCACCAAAGGGAAAATTTTAGGGGCGAATTTTAGCCCAAAGGCGAATTTTAAGGGATTTTAAATTTTATTAAGGCGAATTTTTTATACAAAACCCATTTTCTATAGTTTAATAAAATTATCCCAATAAATATTTTAAAAATAATTAATTATTCAATATTAGCCCACCAAAAAAAGGGTGCATAAAACTGGGAACATGAAATTCGCCCCCGATTTTTTTTGGTTGGAGCATATTTCCATGGCATTCGCCTGGATTTACAGGGTCGGAGGGAGGGGTTAGCCTGATTCGCCCCATCAGGTTGCCAACTACCATATATTCATTAGAACCAACACCCCGAACTCCACTAGACAACGATTCACCATTTTGTACTAGTGATTCGCCATGATTTTATAAGATAATATAATCTCGTGAGAGATTCGCTAAAAAATTATATATACATATTATATTATTAATAAAATCACCTTCCATTTTTCCTATGTATCATGGGGATTCGCCAATTTATTATATATATAAATTTAGGGGGTTCTTAAAATTTTCCCCGTTATGCACTCGAGGGTAGCTCAAAATACATTTCTTGGAAGGATAGGATGGAGGCAGTACTCGAAGACAATGGCTTGAAGGAATTCATTGAAAAATATGTTTCTAAGCCAGATCCTGTAGATGCTGCAAATCTTGATGCATGGAAAAAGAAAGTGGCAAGGGCGAGGAGGATCCTGTTGGAGGGAGTATGATACCACATTTTCTCAAGCCTCCATGGGAAAGCCACACGATATGCAATGTAGAAGGATTTAACAGATCTATTCCAAAGTAGCAACGACAATAGGCAATTTGTGCTCAAAGATAAACTCAGGAAGATCAAGATGGAAAATAACAGCACTATTCTGGTATACTCAACAAATTTTGTCCAATGTCAGGATGAACTTGGGAGTGTAGGAATAACTGTCATTGATGATGAGTTGGTGAGTTTGGCTCTCCTAGGACTTCCTAAGAGTTGGCACAATTATGAATACTCTGTCAATGGATGGGAAGAATTGTCCGATTGGGAATGACTGTGATTAGATTTGGTGCAGGAGGAGTTCAGGTGGAACACTAGATATGGCTCTTCATCAAAGCACAATGATGAAGAGGATTGTGCTTTGGCTACCAAGGCAAATAAGGGGAAGGGGAATAAATTCCATTCCAAATCTGAGGCTGGTGAAGATGGCAAGGAGCACAATATTTCCAAGGTGAATTGTTTTCATTGTCACGAGCATGGACATTTTGCCACAAATTGTCCACAAAAGAAGAAGAAAAAAAAGGTTGTTGGATTTGCAGTTGGTGAGACCCTTGCCTCGCAATTTTAGCTTGACTTCTTATTGATCGGCATGGTGTCAAGTGCATTGGGATCTGGGTGGCACCTAGATAGTGGTGCTTCCTTTCACATTACAGGAGACAAGAAAATTTCCAGTAACTTGGAGGAGATATAGATGCATATTGAAATGGGTGACGACGAAAGGTACAATGCTACTAGGATTATTACCATTACCTTTCAGAGGGCATCAGGTAAACTCTTTCAATTAAAAAATGTAATTCATGTACCAGGTTTGAAGACAAAATTATTCTGGGTTGCAATGTTAGAGGATAGAGGCTATGATGTTTTTTTCAGTGAAGGAAATTTTTTCCTGCAACACAAAGAAATAGGGCAAACCAATAATATTGGGATTTGAATTAAGAATCTCTATAGACTTGATGTTGATGTGATTTCTACAGAGATTCATACCATTGGGAAGTGTGAGAAAGCCATGTAATTAACCCTTGAGAGGGAGTTGGATTTGCATGCAGGTGAGAATGAACCTCAAGATGTGGAGCAACCACATGCAAAGGATCATGGAGTGGGAGAAACCACTCATGCAAAGAAATTTCGATTCATATGGGCAGAGGGAGTGCATGGAGCTATACCACTAGGTGAGAGGTGGGGTGACATGCATGATTAATCCCAATAATAAATTTGGGTAGGATCCTAGAGATTGTGGGTCTCATGGATCGAACTTGGCTACGAGGAGCCCACAGAGAAGTAGCAGCATGATCAATTAGATTGATGCAGTCAAATGTTGGGAGGACATGAAATCAAACTGATAGTTTCAGATACTGGAGCGTAGGTCAGAGTTCGCAGCAAGTGCAGGGTGCATGGATGCATATGTCAACAGCGCAGAGGATCCAGTAGACATGTGCAGTTGGTGCCATCAAGTCAGAATATTTTGATGATAGATGCATTATACTGATTCAGTTGTTTGGAGTCTATTCAATTTCAGAAGTTTTGCATGCAAAGGTTTCAAGTGCGAGAAACACTAGAGAAGTGTTGCATGCAAGGGTTGCATGGCACATGCATGAGGTTTCATATCGCATGCATGATGTTGCATCTCGCATGCATGAGTTTCATGTTGCATGAAAGGACATTCCTTTATTGTTGAGAGGGAGTGTTGAAGTTTGCAACAAGAAACAGTGAAATTGGCATCCGAAAACAATATTCAGTACCCATGATCCTAATGACATTAAGCACCTACACTAGGGTGGGGCCCAGATAGGCTATTTTTGGATGAATGCATATTTTTATTATCCCTTAATTTAGATGGACATTAAATTGTAATCTATTCTCAATGTGGACTTGAAGTAGTTAACTGAAGTGGAAAAATCAGTTAGCTATGTGAATTTCGAGTTAGAGTTTGGTTGGTGGGACATGTAGAGTAATTCTAGTTGTAACAGAGTGATTCTAGTTGTAATAGAGTTTGAAGTGCAGTTTTGCATAAGTTAATGCAAGTTGTAAATCAATTTAACTCAGTTAAGTGAGTAAAGTCAGTTTTCCAGTTGTAACTACATATACACTAGTGAGAGATGAATTGAATTAAATATTAATTAATTCACATGTAGAGATCTCACATGAAACTAATGTTTTACTATTGTTAACTGCATGCATGTTAGTTCCAATGGAGATCCAGTTGAGATGTAGGTGAAAGGGAGGTTGACTATCAGTTGTGACATTATCTGCTTGCACACATGTAGGCACACACACATTGGAGTGCCCATGATACTTGCGCATTCAAGGAGCAGGATTGCATCATTCGGGGATCTTTACCATCAGGGATTTCATAGTGGAGGCAGGTTGTCTAGATAGAGAAATTTGGCTAAGGAACTTGCCAATTTTTGTATGAAAGTGTGAGACAATTAACTAATGTACTAAGGGCTCTTGTGAGACGAGTTTTTGATGTAATTGTTTCATGATCCATCATATAATATACAATAAAATATAGTGGGGTTTTTTGGCTGTAAGATTTCCCCGAGAAATTATATGTGTTGTGTGTGATTGATCTTTTTTCATGTTCATGTAATTGGCGATTGTGTTTTTAATTCCAAAAATATTTGTACAAGCAATTCAGTATTTAAATTTAGCAAATTTTTAGATCGGGTGAATCCAAGATATACATGAATATTGTATAATTTATACATCATTTTTGTGTTCCTGAAGCCATAGTCACCGACCATGGCTCCCATTTCTAAAACTATATGATGACAGAACTTACAAATCATTTGGGGCTATGTCACAATATCTCCACTCCTTATTACCCACATGCCAATGGGTAAGTTGAGGTAGTTAAGAAAGTTTTAGTCACCGTGCTTCAATGAGCTGTTGGGATGCACAAAAGAAACTGGCATCTTATGCTCTTCTATACTTTATGGACATACCGAACCATTGCCAAGACATGGACAAGATTTACACCTTTTCAATTGGTGTATGGTATGGAATCAACTCTCCCTATCGAGTGTGTGATTCCTTCATTGAAACTAGTTATCGAATTACTCCCTTGTACTTCACCTGAGGAGGAATGGTTTTTTAACTAGAACGTCTTGATGAGGCTCGTTGAATTTATGCTTTGGGCACTAAGACTCAGAAAATATGATTTAAAGCGTAATAAGACAAAACTATGTCTCGTTGTGTTTATCCTGAAGGTGACTTGTTCCCGTTATATGATCAAGCTAATGACAAATTAGGAGCTAGGAAATTTGAACCTTTGTGTCATGAACACTATAGCGTTAAACAAGTATTACAAAAGGGTGCATATGAGTTAGTGGACTATGAAGGGAATTAGCTGGCTGAGCCCCACAACGGGCTCTACGTTAAAAAGTACATGCTTGATTTCACATGTATACTTTGTACATTAGCGTGTGTTTCATTAGTGTGCAATTTTTGGTGTGATTTATTTTCCTTTTTGCAAACATGTTTTCCAATGCTTACCATCTTCCGCTTAGTTTGGAGATGTCAACAAACCCTATTCCTAATGTCGTTTTTGCTTATGGCACTTGTCGTAGTACACAGAATTTGTCTTCCGATGTGTGGGCACTTTATGCTCCCAATGGTGAGTTAGTGAGCTATAGGCCATATGTCTAGGTCGTACAACTAACAATATTTATGAATATAGTGTGTTATCAAACTATTATCGGAAGTTGTTTCTCTTGGTATTAGGACCTTAGTTATCAAACTTGATTCACAGATCAATATATTATAGCTAAACAAACACTATTCAGTTAGAAACCCTAATATTTTAAGGATGTATCTACATGTTCGTATCTTGTAAGGGAATTTTGAATACATCACTTATCAACATATTCCAAGAAATCTAAATACAATAACAGATAAAATGAAAAATTATGTTTTAGATAGACATCAGGATAACATGTAAAAAGAAACCATGATATAAATGAACATTAACTAGCATAAGGAAAAACAAGTATATGTATATATAGAGTTTGAAAAATGTGTGCTGCATGAAATGTAAAAAATATGTGTTCTAAGATATATGGCTCATCAGGCCTACATAAATAAAAAATGAAAGATCAGAAACATGTCTATCCACTGACATGGTGCTAATGGAGAAATATCCCTAATGACTCGACCTAACAACCAATGTAATCAAGCAAACACTCCTATAGTGTGCCTCTAATATCAAAGAGGTATGCCATCAATGGTCGCATAGTAAGGAATGACTCTTGTCAAGACATCTAAATTTCGCTTTATCTCAACCACAGGGTCAACCCACTCTACATAGGGAGAATCCTCAAGATGGCGAGAAAATCTCTCTGTAATTGGAGAAGCCCCTGGAGGTCTCTCTACTCTAACATCTGCAAATTATCATAATTCCAAATCTCAGTTCACACATAAAAAATATTGAAAAAATTAAAAACTTTAAAGACAGTTCTTACCTGAGTCATTCCCTCGTTCCCCTACTGGCAGAGGTATATCTTGATCTCCTTTGAAATCTATCCCTGCATAGGAAGATTCATCTATCATAATGATCTGTTGTCGCAACCATCCAAATAAGGCAGGTGAAAATACATCTATTTCCTACCACCATGACGAGGAATCAACTCAAAAAACCTTAGTAGTTGTGGGTCTCTCGATGAAGGAGGTCCGACCTCTATCCACTGGTACCTAAATATTGGAAATCGCTCCAAGAAAGTGTTACCAAGATTGACCCATAGCCAGACTACTTAAATTTTCCCATCTTTAATTTTATGAATTGGTCCTTCATGTTGAGATGCAACCCCTCACTCCATTTGAATATAATTGGGCTCATATAATCCACTTCGTACTGAAAAATGATGCTTTATTTCCTCATGCAAGGCTTGTACACCTGCCACTCACAAAATAGGTTTTAGGACGGTTCTCAATGCAGGATCTATGATATTATTTATATCGATTTTCCCACTTTTCTTTTTGCGGGAGTTCTCAATGCAATGTCTCACAATGAGCATGTTAGTATTGTACCCTCCGACTCGAGAAACAGATAGCTTAACTAGTTGTCCCCTCTTGGACAAACATGTAATGAAGTATATCTTAGAAAACTCTATATTCAGCTCCTGATCTCCTATCATGAACAGTTGGCGGTCTACATTCCACCAAGTCACCAAAAATTGCAGTAAATCCACCTGTGATAAAATCCTAGGGGTCCGAAAAAACATCTGCAAACCACAGTTATGAAGTTCCCTTATGCATTGTGGGTTTTTTGCAACTTGTTGATCTTCGGCCTCATGACCCCTTTCCTTCCATTCAATCACTATTTTTTCACCTACAAACATTATTAAACAAATATTAATTACATTCCATGGAGAAAAATTGGCAAAAGAACTGATGAAATTAGAGCATTGGTGAAAAAAAATTAACCCTCAGTGCCATCGTGACTGTGTCAGATTTTTTCCGCGTTTTCATTCATTGGTCTCGTTGGGCCCACAACAAACAACGTGGATCCGATGGGTAAATCCTGTGCTTGCCACCCACGAGCCCTAAATTTTTCTTGCTCCCCTATGCACCTAATATATGGCTTAAAATACATGAAAATACAACCAAAATCAAGAGAAAGGAAAGGGTTTTTACTTGTGAAAAATGGCTCAACAAATGGTCCTCCGAATTGATCGTACTTCACACTTGAAGATCGAAGGTAAATGTGGGTAAAATTCTCTCCAATGTCACAAATGGTAAAAAGTAATTTTTTTTTTTTACTTTTTCATTTATGTAAGTTTGTCAATATGTTTTTACCATTTTAAAAATGAATTTTGACTTATATTTATATTTTTATCGACCAAAATGATGTTTTTTCACATGTGCAATAGTAGGTTTGTTACAAATTGGTGACGGTAATTGGTAAAACAACAAGTTTTGTTTTATCACTTTTCAGACACATGAAAATAAATGAAAAAGGAACCCCCTAGAGTCATATTTCAGCTCTTTTCTAACTCTCAAAACATGAAAATATTATCGAACACTTGTCATTTCAAGCTCATTAAAGTAAATGAAACGATTTCTACTCGGTATAATTTTAGCCCTTTTCCAGACTAAGATAGGTTATTTACGAAAAAGGAATACCTTAGTCAAACATGACTAGGAGGCTCTCTCGAATATCATTTTCTACATTTTCGATTGAGGGTATATTTATGAAAAGGGACCTTTGGAGTTTAATTTTCTGCCTCTTTTTCAAACTCTCTTAACATGAAAAATATGTCGAGTCACCCCTCCGTCAGACTCGTAAAACATAAACGACGAGGGACTTGTCATCATGAAGATACCAAGTTACTCCTTCCTAGGGCTCATTAGACCTACTAGGATGGAGTCATCTGAAGGGTGAATTTATAAAATAAGAATATGGTATCCTCTTCAAGATTGCAATAAAAACATAAATAGATACTCGCAAGAAATAGTGGGGAAAAATGAAAGTAAACGTATCTTGTATTTTGTATCAAAGGAAACATGTTGCTCTCAGACATGACACTTATCTGCATCTCGTTTTAGGTTTGGGTTATCCTCTCTTCGTGACTTGCCTTTTGGGTTTGGGAAATCCATTTTCCTGTCATTTGATCATATCCTATTTTCACCATGACCATTGATCCCATTTTGATTCAAATGCTTCAAACATCCAGAGTTGTGTCGCCAATAATTTCAAGAGAAGTCCCATCTGAAAATTCAAAACTCTTGTGCCTCATTTGACCTTTTTTGTTACAATTCTGAATCAATTTCATACACCTCATCTGTTTCATGTCGATGATGTGGGAAACATTATGGCCCTCCTTAGACGGATCACTTCTTGTCAACTGCAGCTCTCTCTAGATTCATGCCACATCATTCTAGAGTTGATAGATATGAACCCACTATCATGAACTTACTTTACATTATTCTGATCAAAGGTGTCCCACCACTTGCAACCAAAAATAACACATTGGAACAAAGAGAAGTCAACTTGAATGATATATTTTGTCTTTCTTATGTAGCCTAATGTCCCTTGCATTAGGTTTTGATCATGGTGGCTAGGATGAATAGATTGGTCGAACTTGAATTCCACTCCACATTCTTGTGTCATGCATGCATTATCAACATCCTCCGTGCAAAAATGGTGTCCATATGCCCACATAGATGGGAACAAATTCACCTATAAAAAAGTAAAATAAAAACACAATGTCATGTGTGTAATACTACATAGTGTATTGTACAGAAAGAGAATATAACTACCAAGTTGTTGCACCCAAACCCTGTTTTTAGTGCATCCTCTTAAACACACGGGTAATGACAAGACGCACTGTATTTCTCTCTAACTTGATCAACAACCCAACTATTAGGGAATTCCATTGGCATATTTTCTTTTAAATGATCAGGATAAGGCATGCTTCTACCATTCAACTATTTGAATTCTTTCTTATCAATGTCCCATTTCCTCTTCTTCTCTTCGTACAATGTGACCCACGGTTGTGTTGCTTCCATATTGTAAAGAATGACTTTGTTGATGGCTTCAATCTCTAAATTCATTGATGAAATCAAACCAACATCTCTCTCTCTCTCTCTCTCTCTATATATATATATATATATATGAGATCAAAACATGCATTAATATGAAGTTCAGTGTGAATAGTTATTGTGTAGTAATTGGACAAATGATAAGACCACACTTACTCTTTATCACTCGCCTCTTTCCATTTATTTCAAGAAGCTCCAATTCTATTTTTTCTTCATTCCTTTCATCACCCAAAATCACTGCACCTGGTGTGTTGTCGATTTTCTTGATGTAATCACTGACATAATCGAAAAACTCGTACCATATGTACCCCTCTGCCATAGACCCCTTGGGTTCTTCCCTTTGTTGAAAAAAACCTTTCAATTTATTTATGTACCTCTCTAAGAAGATCATCCAATGACAATAAATGACCCAAATAATTTAACCTCATCTACTAGGTGAATTATAAGATGAGCCGACAAGTCCATGAAACTCATTGACATTTCTTTTTCAAACATACAAACAATCTCAACTATCTCTTTACGCCACCATGGAATTATAGCCATATGAATCTCCATTGATGTGATCCAAAATAAAAATTCAAATATGACACATCATAGGTCTTTCAGGAAATTATGGTTCACACACCCATGCACAAGAAGAGGACAATGACACTGCATAGCAAATAATACATTATACAAAACTAAATATAAAATATCCCATTACATAAAAATAAAAAGTAATAATCAACTCATGGTTTTGACATATGTACTCTTAGAAGATTCAAATCATCATATGATTTCAACCCCGACAAACAATCTTCCATAGTCAAGTAGAATCGTAGTGAAGACCCATATAAAGAAGGTAGCCTCACACTCATTATAACTTATTTTTCCAAATAAATATCATCTTTCTTTAAAATACATGGGACATCACCTTCTTTGAATGAACAAGAGGGACTAGCCTCTCCCCTAATTTCTTGTCTTGGTTAATGTTTCTTTTTAGTGTTTGAAGAAATAATATCTCTCCTAAAAACCAATGTGTCACTTTATTTCAATGATAAGTTCCTCCTTAAAGAAGATGAAACATTTTTAAATATATGCATGGGATCTAGTAAATGGGAAATCTTAAGATTCTCCATATATGAGAGCTCATAAAATACATATTTCCTTCTCATCCCAATGGAAAATTTCTCAACATAGGTGTCAAACAATTCTGGATCATCGAACATAGGCTCCCCATTTTAATTGAACAATTTTTTTAACTCCTTCACTCTCTGATATGATCTAAGACATTCAGATGGTGTCATTATTGCAGGCCTTTGGGTTCTCTCTTGTTTACCATTGAAATCAGATGTTTCTATCTTATAAGGGTGTTATTATTGGAGGAATACCTTAGAGTAATCATGCACTGGATTTTGTAGGTGGTCAGACCACCTAGCCTTCAGAGAAGGTCCACAACATTTACATCCATGATACCCTTTTTTTACAAGACCTGCAAAATTATTATATACAAGTTGACACGTTAGTGACCATGAATATCTAAACAATTGTAGAAAATTAAATTAATATGCGAAACAATATTGTTACTAAACAAATCAATAAGAATGTAATTTACCATAGAAAGATGCTAAGCCTAGATATTCATGTATGGTGTAAGCACATATGCCATACAACGTAAAACTCCTCTCTGTTGCGATGGGTCTTGATACATCATACACATGTATCCCTTCTCATAATTCCTTCAATTCATCTACCAATTGTTGTAAGTAGACATCCATATTCCTCACTTGTATTCTACCAGGGTCTATGAGAGCCAACATCAGATGCTCATTCTTCACGGAAAACCATGGGGGGATATACGGAGAGAAAGTGTATGAGTAGATTAGAGTCTTATCATGTATCAAATAAAAAAAGGATCTCCAACAACATGAAAAGTCTTGATTTATAGTGTGTTACATCTCAGGGTTAGTAGTTTAAGATTTAAAAAAATCACAATTTTTTAAAGTTTGTATTGTATTGCCTTAAAAAATCATGTTAAACTATTATATCATTCATCTAGCCATCTTAAGTATGTTTTTCATGAGGTGGTATTAATTTGACAAATAGGAAACTGTATATTTTTTACCACTGACCAATAGAATAATTTTTCCAAAACCTCAAAAGTATTACCAATTGTAACATAGTTAAGTATATACCACATAATTGGAAAACAAAAACTACTAATAAACATTTAAGAAGCTAAGAGTTAGAAGATGTAACAGGCGTTGGATCCATGGCACAGTATCCCAGGGAAGATGATGTAGCATAAACATACTTAATGTGCCATTAAATATGACCCAGCCTTGATTCCATTCTTTCAAGAAAAATTTGATGGTTTCTTTGGACACATTTGATGTCCTCAAGGCTTGCAAATGTATTACACATTTATTCATGTTCCTTTGTAAGGACACTACCTAATAGGGTTTTCATTTTCCAGTATAGTGTATGGAATTTAAATACTACTTTTACCTTCCGCTGGTATTACCAAGGCCAGGAACCCATTGCCTAACTTCATCCATTATCTCTGAGTTTGAGAAGGATTTCCTATCTCTAGTTGTTAGTATTTCCAATTATCGAATTTCATTATGGATTTCCAATGGGACAACCAAATTCAAGTTCTTAGTATCCTCTTAGGCCTGTTTTTGGGCTCAGGTTTGGCCCTGTGGGCCCCAACCTCCCGCCCCCCCCCCCAACCCCCCCTCAATCTCTACTTCTCATCCTTTGGTGTTGCATATAGTCAAACAGGTTTACCCTCCTTATATCAGGATAGAATTGACCCATAACAAAAAATTAAGAACAAAGGTAAGGGAAATTCAAAGTCATTGACAAGATAAGGATGATGAAACCTAAGAGGTATAAGACCCAACTCTAGAGTTAGAATAGCCAAAAATAGGTAAGAAGGAAACATTAGTGCATGTAGGGCCTAGGAAATTTAAAAGGAAAGCTACCACATAACAGGGATAGAATCCCACTACTACAACTATGAAAAAAATATAGTGGAAATGCTAGTACTAGAAGCCAACACTTGAATCCAAACATAATAATAACATCTAAATGATAAATACATGAAGGGTTTAGAGTTAACCAAACTTTTGTGACCTTCATGTTAAGGGAAAATTACTGGCGAGGGCTCCTACACGAAAATTATGTTGAGAGTAACTAATACATAATGGTCTACAACCATAAGGTGTTTAAAACTCCCAACGATATTCCTTAGCCCCATGCCTTGCAGAACCAACACCCAATTCCCCCTCACACAACCTACATACAACAAAACTATATTGTCCTTGCCCTCTAAAGCCACTCTTGAGGATGAAAAAAATAAAACTATCGAGTTTCTTTTAGCCAGTCAACTCTAGTTTCCCTATAATTCTCATAAACGGAAAGAAAAGACACCTTCTTTAGAACTCCAAGTTGTTTCCCTTCAGCGTTTCGCCTGAGTTATGCCTACGACCCCCCTTTCCTCCTTTGTACTCTACTTGCCATGAATGATGAGATTTGTATGCTTGCATGCTTCTTTATGCATGGGGGTGGCCACACAAATCCCTCCATTTAATTTATTCCCCTCCATAAGGTGGCGGGTACAATCCACATGTCCATCAATCTCTTCTATTAGCACCCTCACTCAGGGAAAAATTCATAAAAAATAAATAAACTGTAGCTTTATTTTAAATTATTATTATGATTATTATTTATAAAAAGAATTATTTACAATGTAGACTTTCTTATTTTGGAATATGGCTTCCATAATTTTTATTTAGTTGTCAATAGCCATTATATGAATGGTATGGATTTAACCTCCATGGAATATAATGGAAATTTATTAGTAGTATTCACAAATCAAAGGTTTAGATTTATCTTTAAAGTAATATCCTCTTTTGTCCTTTTAATTAAAATAATTAATTAAAAAAACCATATGAATAAGTGCCATGAAATTAATTATGGTTAAATTTATTAATTAAAAAAAAGGTCATATGAATAAGTGTCATGAAATGAATTAAGATTTTTGGGGCATGTGGTATTGATAAGCCATGGTATTGGCTTATGGTATTGTGACAAAACCTATTTATAGGTTAAGAATGTTTATGGTAAATGTTTAACTCATATATTGATTATGTTTATAATTTTTTTTTTAATATTTTTTATAAACATTATATTTCATTACAAACTGAGATTTACATGGATCTTTTAGTGATGTTAGGTTACTATTTCACTAGGGAGACTAGACCATAGCAAAAATTGCATGCTTCGTAGAGAGGAAAGAGAGAACATGTTTTACAAAAAATTTAGTAGAAAGTTTATATACAAAAAGATGGGCCAGACTAGCCAAGAGAGAGAGTTATGTAATTCAAAAACAAAATAGCCATGCACATATCAAAACTAGGCCTAGGAGTTAGAATCGATAACATCGACCTGAACTGGATCTTCAGTGTTGTTGAGGGTATTACCAGTTAGTGGAGGAATTCTCAAATAATGCTCAATGTGGCTCATACATTGATCAATGTTCCTTATATGCTGGTGGAAGTTATCTAGGGAGTGTAAGATGTCAACCCTCTTCACATAATGATCCAAAAAAAATATTTTTACAAGAAACTTTAGATGTCAATACACATCAATGGTATAGATGTATTGATTAAAACTGCCCAAAGGTATGCCCAACATTGGGCACCTAGTTAGCTAGATCCACCAGAATTTTTGTTTCTAAAATCTAGTGTTGATACAAGGTCCCTTCCCTTTCCATGTGAGCAAGTTTTTAATTGATGGGTCCTGGGATGAGGTCCTAAAATTGATCTTTAGGTTCCTAAAGCCTTTGATTCACATGATTATGTCCTCGAGAAGCTCTCTCTTGATAGTAGACATCCCCTTAGTAAACACACACTCGTTGTCAAGGCATGACTCCAAGAAAGACTCGTATGTTAAGAAGGAAAAAAAAAGTCAAACATGTGGACGATGACCTCATGGGAAAGTACCACATGAGCAAGGGTAGGGTGCATGAAATCTAGAAGGAAGGGTTGAACATAAGAGGAAGGAGCTAAAAGACACCATCGAACAAGAAGAGAACATAGAGCGCAAGGAGATGGATACGAGCAAAAGGTGAGCTAGTAAGGGAGGTTGGAAACAAGATGCTAGCACCCATTGGTCAAGGAGAAAGGGGAAGAAAGGACTTACAATGGAGGTAGAAAGGGGTTCAAAGCTTCATACACATGTAGTGAAAAATATGTTGATCATCGAGGAAAGAGTGGGCCAATAATAAATGGACTATAATTATGAATGAAGGGGCAAAATTTGAGTAACAAAAAATACATGGATCAATAATATTTAGACCAATAAATGATACATGAGTCCAACTTCCATGGAATTTGGTGTCAAATGTGTTCATACCACCTACATGAAACCCAACATTCCAACCTACAACAAGGTTGATAAGTCCAGAAATATATACAACAAGCCTTGACCTACAAACTAGGGAGACGAGGGGAATTGTCCTTGTAATTCCAAGGGTTCCAAATAATTTGACTGAGACTTGAGCCACCAAGAACAATAATGGAAATTGTGATAGGGCTTGGTCATGTTTCAATGAGGTGAGCAAACTAAATCCCCCCATGGTGGAGTAATTGATTTAAGGATATAGATATTTACCACACTATAAGGAGAGTTATATCTATAACAATGCAAGTGTAATCATCTCTCATGCAAGGATGAGGTTGTCCTAGTAGAATAAAAACTCATTAAGGCATTTCCGAAGCATGGTCTTGGGATTGATGGTTCAACATACTTCTCGCCTCAAGTGAGGTGTTAATGACATGAAAATCATTCATTCTCTTATGGGGGTGTGTTGCCACGTCCCCTAGCCACTTGATCTGTCCTCCTCTCCATAAATTAGGTCACAACTAGGGGGGATTTGATCCTTAGATCTCTTTGTTTTCTCAAGGATCAAATTACTTCAATCACCAATTAAGTTTCTCACTTGGGACAAAAATAATAATATATTTAAAATAAGTTAATTTTTTTTTTTTTTTTAATCTCAGTAATGTGAAATCTATCATGAAGTAAGAATTTTGATGTTGATCATGGATTGATGCCTATCAAATTTTACAAGCCATTTAATTTATATGGATCTACTAGTTATGTTATGTGGATTGACATGTCTATTTTCGAATAGGGAGTCCATAATTTTGATTTAATTATCAATAATGTTTAGGTGGATGATAAGGATTTAACCTCTATATAATATTCTAGAATATTCCTAGTAGTATACAAATTGAGATTTATCTCCAAATTAGTTATCCTCTTTTTTCTATTTTAACAAAATTGATAAATTAAAATTTAATATGGGCTTAAGTGTTAATTTGGAAAGAAGTGATTCTAATTTTTGATAACAGTCTTAGTAATCTATAGTATGACCCCAATAAAATTGTACCATAAATCCTATTAGCAGTTAAGAATATCCATGGTAAAATGGGGATAATATATATATATATATATATATATATATATATATATATATATATATATATATATATATATATATATATATATATATATATATATATATATATATATATATATATATATATATATATATATTATCAATTGCAAAACTGGATATTCTTAATGCGTGAATAGGATTTGTTACAATTTCGTAGATTGATCTATAGATTACCAATTACATGCCCAAAACTAGAACTCACTTCTTCATATGACACTTGCTCATGTGTGCTAAGTTGAAAATACGAGTTGAAAAAGTAGTTTTATTATTTTTTTATTTTTTTATTCTTTTGATTTTTTTACTCCAAAAATGGTGAATCATCCCCCATGGTTGACATCATCATCTTGAATCCTACTAGTTCTTATAATTTTTTTTTTTGGTTGTACATTTTTCTTAGGAGGCCCATTTTAGACCTCAAAATTCCCCTAATGGCTGACGCAAAGAATGTAGGCCAGTTTATCAGTTATCTCAGCAGTGTGAATTGAATCGAAAGATCCTACTTATTTCAAATACTACGAGAACAACATCCCACCACTCATCCTAATTCAACATTCATTGAATAACCTGCAACCTTGTCTTAAAAACATAAATCGGGTACAGGGCTACAGTGACACCCATAGACAGGCCTGCCCCCATTGCATAAAATTTTGGGTTTATTGAGTCTGTCCCAATTAATTTTTGCCACCGAAGGAGAAAAACACCCTTCATCTTCCATTCAAAATCTCGCACAAAATATCCAACGACACAACAAAGAGTCTTGGTGGAAGAAAGGGCTCGGTCCTACGGTTCTAGGTGGACAAGATGCTCCACGTTGCTCGAGTCCACAATTTCCATAAGCGTTGTGGTTGTGGCAGTGACCAAGGAGATTGGTATGCTCAGTACTTTGAATTTTTTATATCACTCAAGTTCAAGCAAATAAAATTTCAACATACAGATTCGACCAAGGGAAGATAGCCAAATCTAGCCCTTCGCATCCTCTGCGTGAATGCCATAGATCTGTTTAACACAAAATTTGAAAAAAATTACACCAAATCGAACTGAGAAATTAAAAATAATTGAAATTTTGTGAATTGATGGGAGCTCCAAGCTTGTTGTTGTGGATTCACCGAAAAAGATGATTGATTGGGTAGATTTTGTGGCACCGAATCTGCCGCACAATCTCTACTATTTGGAAATATTTAATCTTGTCCAATCTATAATCTAAAGAATAACACAAGAGCCAATATTTTGGAAACCATTTTGTGAAGATGCACTAACCAACTATGATCATTCTGTTGGATATTATTTGGAATCATCATAATGATGTCAAGGATCCAGCTAAGCATGTGCAACATATTCGGATTATCCATAAGTGATGGATTCCAATCATAAATTCTAAGATATGTGTATTGTCTTTGTTTTCGGTGTTTCAAATGGTGGAATGCCATAGAGAAACTCATAACAGAATACTTCCAAGCTCCAATGTCAACTGCAGTGTCGTGTTCCCTATTTTCAACCATTTCTAGGGGTAAATAATCCATGGTTCCACACATGGTACACCTTCTACTAAAGGTAGACCATCCAAAATCTGAAATCTTCAGTTCACCCTAAATGCCAATCAGAAAATTATCTAGCCTGATGTCCTTGTGTATCACATGCTTTTCATGGCAGCAAAGTGGAGCCCATGCCAGTGATGTCGTGCTAGTGATGCAATGTATTGTAGGAGCTGCACCTTTTTCATTGAATCACTTACAGTGTTGTAGCTCTTTATACAACTCACCTCTTGGAGCATATTCAAGAATGAAATAGACACGGTTCTGATCATAAAAGTATCCCAGACGATCCTTCATACGCTATAACCAGATATAAATGTGAAAATACGTTGCCCACCTTGTCTGCATTTACCATCTATTTCCTCCATTACTCGTAACCACAACAAAATCTCAGTTGGAAATCGATAAGCTGGAATGGAATAATAATTATTTCGATTCAATTTCGAACAACTCAAAATATCTATCTTCACGTCTCATCTTTCCACCTTTTCAACCTGCCAATGGCTCGAGAAAGATGCTCTCCTTGGATAGTTTTCACATTCTTGATCTCTAATGTCTCCATCACCTCGGCATCAACACGTAGCAGTTTTTGTGGGTTCGAGGTTGCATGTTTCAGGAGGTGCTCTCAATGGAGGAAGGATGACAGAGAGGCTTCCTGTAATCTCATTACTTCCTGTAATCTCAGTATTCGATATAGATGTTAGATTTTGAGTTCATCGAAATGGAGTTGTTTCATTTCCTCAGACAAATAAATCTCACACAGAATTTGATTCATCCTTGGATTTTCTAAAACGTTGTCGTTAACCTAACTATTTGATGCAACCTAGTTGGTGGATATTGTCTGCAACCTTCCTAATATTTTTATCATCAGTGGCTGGATCTGCATTGATATTCAGGCGTCGATCAATAACCCCCCTTTTTTTTTCCTTGTTTTGACAAAGCTTTAGGTCGCAATAAATTTTCCATCTGGAGGTCATTTGATGTGATTCAAGTGTCGTCAGATTCCTCTTGTCAAGCTCTTCATGATGGTGCTGTTATTTTTTTATTCTGATTTAGAAGAATTTTGAGCATTTTCCATCAAAAGACGGATATTTTCCCCCATAAAACTCGAAATTTTGCAAAAGAGAAAAAATATAACTTGCAAAAACATCATGAACTGCTTTCAAAACTAGCACCAAGCACTTTTTTCTTGTAAGCATTGTTTTCTAATGTTGTATGGAGCCTTCTTCACGAGCTCTTTCACCATATGTCTGCTTGACTGGTGGCGAATTTCGAGGTGCAACTTCTAGCACTTCTTCTCCCAATGGTCACTGATTTTGCAGAAACTGCAGAAATTATGTCGTTTCCCATTCAATTGTGTCTTCATGATAGGAGGATTTAGAAGGTTTTCATTCTTCTTAGTCTCACTTCGTGTGGATACATTTGTCTTCTCAACCCACACTTTATTTATATTATGCTTAAGTACATCACAGTTAATAGATCTATGAAAGAAATCATTTCTCTTATATGAAAAAGCAGAATTTGAATGATTTTCATACCTTCTTGGCTTGTCCTTGAACTAATGGGGACTAGGTGGTTTGATTCCTTTCTTAGAATCAGGTGATGAAGAGATGGAGTTTGCTTCAGATACCTATGAGCATTCTCCTCCCTCTTCTTGTCCATAACCCGAGACTGCAAACGGTTGTCTTGGTACAACCTCTAATGGCTTGGTGATTCTTTGGCCATTTATGCCAAGTCCACCTCCTCTATACCCCATCTTCGTCAGGATTTTCATGCCAACATTAGTTTCATATTGAGAGAGAACAGAACATGAGGTGACATCATATATCGCGGTTTGAGATGCAGCCTTCGTCGTCTCAACCTTTTGCAATTTAGACAATATCCCCTCTTTGACTCGTATCATCTCCTGAAGCTCTTGCTTATCGAGTAATAATCTTCACAATTCTGCATTTTTGGCTTGACGGCTTTCATTTATCTCTTGCAACTCTTGCAGTCTTTCAGCGTGCTTCGCTCCTTTGCCCATCCTGCAAAGCAATCACCTGCTCCGATACCACTTGATCCGATCACAGGTCAAGTACTAGCCAACCATATTTGTGTACGGTATTAAGATCTTTTGAATGACTATAGCTTATACATGCTTAAATGAGAATGTTATCACACATAAACATAATTAAATGAACTACACATAATCAAGAAACAAATCTCATAAGAGAGATACAATCAATTGGTAACGGATTTCACCCCTCCATCTCTCTGGGGCTAAATCTTTGTATCTGCTTCATTTGGAATTCTGATCCTCTATATTTCATCTTCAAATTCAGGTTCCATGCATTCAAGCTCTATGGCTAAGCATTAGCCAAACACTATGGCTCTAAATGGCTAAGTTTTCTATCCTTTCTTCTCCCCCCTTCAAAGGCTCACATCATGAGTTTATATAGTTTTTCCCCATAACTCCTCAAGCCATGATAGTAGGATCTCAAGACATTTTAAGGAAAGACAAGCTCCATGATTCTAGGATATTAAAACTTACTCAAGGCAAAAATGGTAAAATCCAACTTCAAGGATCTCAACCAGGCCAAGAAATCTCAACCTCTCAATGAGAAATAGAAAATTAGTTGTGAGGTCAATTCTCACATAAAACTAATTTCTCAAATGGAAAATAAGTGAATATTTTGGTGAATCATTTTCCACTCACTTAGAACATTATCCACTTCATATTTTGTAAATTAAATAATGCATTAATCTTTTCCCTTACTCTGTCACCTACCATAAAATGTCTTCATGGTGAAAAAATTAAACTTCTACATTGGTGGAGATCCTCCTGGATCAATAATACAACTATTTTTTATGATTTCTTAAATTTTAGTAAAGTAAATATATCATGAAGTAAGTGTTTTGATGTTTGTTATGAATTATCGAAATTTACTGGCCATTTATTCTATATGGATGCACTATTATATGAATTAATCATATGTACATTTAAAAAATCATGTAACAATATTCTTAACATTAAAATTCATCATTCATTGTTACAATACCATGGTTTATGAATACCATATGCTGAAAAAGCCATAACTCATTTCATATGATACTTTTTCATATTATTTTTTTAATTAATCAATTTAATTAAAACGATGGAAATGACATAACTACTTTTGAGATAAATCTCAACATTTGATTTGTGATTATTATTAAGAATATTCTAAAATATTCCATGAAGGTTAGATCCCTATCATCCACCTAATAATTATTGATAATTAAATTAAAGATAGTGTAACAAGATTCCTAACTATGGAAATTTAACTCCACTTGACCATTGAGATTCTAATATGGTAAATAGGCTTTGTTACAATACCCTAAAACAATGTCATTACTTATTAATACTACATGCTACAAAAACCATAAATAATTTCATATGGCATTTTCTAATTAATTAATTTAACTTAAGGAATAAAAGGGACAATTAATTATGAGATAAATGTTAGCCTTTGATTTATGACTACTACTAGGAATATTTTGGAATATTTAGTGGAGTTTAAATGCACACCATCCACCAAATAACTATTGATAATTAAATTAAAATTTTGAAAGCTCTAGTCCAAAAACGACATTGTCTAAAAAATGTGAATAAACATCAATTCATGATAGGCTAACAAGTGCTACATAGTAGCTAGTACCTGTGGCCTAGTTAAATATAGTTAATTTGAGGTAAAAAATAATAAAGAACTAAAATTGCATATGTCATATCTTACAACAACAAGACAATTGCTTTGGGAAAAAAAATGTAAGATGCATTTATCATTTATTATCCTTGTTATATTTTTTCTTTTATGCTTGATGTTAGTGAATGAAATATTTTAATAAATATTTTACCAAGCATCCTATCATCGAATGTAGTCAATATAGTTTCATTGTAAACTTACTGTGTTTCTCAAGTTAACAATTTTCATATATATGTGCACCAAAATTGTTTAGTTCTTTAATTCAAGACTCCCTACCAATCATGTGATCAAATCACAAGAAGAAAACCCTACTCTGATACAAAAAATTGCATTCAATAACTCACAAATGCACAAGTCTAAATGTCTACATCTTAGCTAGCTATTTCATATAATCTGAAGAACAAATTTGATGCACTATTCAACAATGTGATTTCTTCCACAATGATTTAGATGGTGAAAGCAAGTAGGATG
This sequence comes from Pinus albicaulis, assembly GCA_034641835.2. Lineage (NCBI taxonomy): Eukaryota > Viridiplantae > Streptophyta > Pinopsida > Pinales > Pinaceae > Pinus > Pinus albicaulis. The sequence goes on from CM076578.1 coordinate 78,018,649, forward strand.
TAGACTATAAGATCATACTATTGTAAAGTTGTCCATTGCAATATTTTTAGAACTTATGTGTCACTTGGTTTAAAATTTTGTATTAAGAAATATTTTTATAGTTTAAGTAGTTGAAATGTTTCACCAATAATTTATTAAAATTTTTATTTATGTGAAAATAAATATAGTAATAAGTAAATTCATATTAAAAATTAGATAATAATAATGATGCTAAAATCTCATAAACAGAGAGAGTATCCAAATGTAACCAATATGCAAATTATACATATTGAAACAACAAATTGAAAATTTAACTTTGTTCTAATGTTAATGTAAACCATGCATACTGGAACAACAAGCTGAACATTTAACTTTGTTTTCATTTTAAAAACACTATTGTATTGGAATGTATAAATTTATGATCAATTCGTTTTTCTTGTTACTTTCACATTTCCACTAACCATTTGATAGCTTACCTTCTTTGTTTTAGTTTTTTTATAAAGATAACGTTTTTTAGAAATTGTATTATAAAAAAATCACTTCAACAATAAAAACTATAATTAATATTATCTAATTTCATCTTGATTTAAAAACACATTTATGATTACTTTAAAAAATGGCTTAATATAGTCTATATTCATCTCGATCTTTATATTAGGTAGTATGATCTCATGGAAATTTTAACTTGAAGATTTTGTTGGGTTTTAACGAAGACAAAAAAAAAATCAATGAACATGGAAACCTGTATATCTACTCTTATCATTTGGTATTATCATCTTATGAAAAAATAAATTTGAAGTTGCATTAGTTGTAAAAAAATTAAAATAAAAATGGTTTTAATGGCATGAAAAATTTCATCTTAACTCGATCTACTAAGTCAGAGAGGGATCAAATCACTTTTCACTCTAAAAGAGGTTTTCATTTTAAGAAATTTTATCTCCGTTAATGCTTGCTAGATCCAAAATTAAGATAGATCTAGACTAATAACAATCAAAATTACAATAGTAAAATTATATTTTCACAATAATTACCTAAAATCCAAAATTGAAACTTCACTAAAAAAATACAATAATTTCACTTTAACCACTGATTAAAAAAATTTAAAACCTCTAAATATATGAACAAATGCAATATTACAAATGTTATAAAGAAAACCTTTATGACAACCCATAAAACCATTGGATTAGCCACAACAATTTCAATTATGGGCTGTGAAGAATAGGTTAACTTATTGAATCATGATGGCAAACAAGAGCTTTCATACATGGCCACAAAAGTATAAAAAAACAAGGAAAAATACATTACAACAAGTTGCATGGAATAAATCACCTTTCACATTAATACTACCTGTGCTTGGTCTTCTAGGTAAGCTCATCACTGCTTCAACTTCTTAACAATACAATTTAAGCTCATTAATGCTTAGAATATCTTATAATCATGGCAGTACACTTAACATGATGCACACAATAGTGACTGACACCCCCAAAACTACCCTGTCACACCATGACATATACATAGTCTCAACTCTAGAATCCCTACCGATTTGTATGTGGTATATACACATGAATATATATATATATATATATATATATCCTTTGCTTTACATGTGTATTTTTCTTTATTTTGGTGTTCTTTGTTTCATAGACATTATGGTACTATGTATTCTAAAAAATGTAACAACTTATTTAATATAAAAACTTTTCAAAAGTATCTTTTTTTCCCTCTTGAAAAAAAAACACATAAATTTGATATTTAATAGTCATTTAATGTAATATATACACACAAATTTGGTATTTAATACAATAGAACTCTAAATGAAAAATTAATAATCTTATACCGCTTGATTTCTCCATATCCATGGCTTCCCACAGCTTTTTTTTCAGCGAAAAAAAACGTTGTTATATATTAGATATAAAAACAGTACATGATGCATGGATGATGGAAACCTATCACCCTAAACCAGGATAAAAAGGTTGTATGATGCCGCTGTACATAAAGAATAATTTAATACATACCATTGATAGCATTTGTCATATACTGAGAACATGATCCATGATAGACCATCTGTCTCATCATATAATCTTACAATCGTATCACATAAACATAATAACAAAACCAGTACTTCATCAGACAGTGAAAAGGGTCACCAAAAAAACAATTAGAAAGTTCACGCTCACATGCTGAAGAAGTATTCCATCTAAGCCCTGTGCTTGACCTTGAAGTTTATATCATGCTCGCTTGATGCAAAATTCAGCCCTATTATGCAAGATAAAGCCAAAAAAAAAATACAGCAACCACTCTCCTGATATATTTATGAGGAGAAAACAAACTTGCTAGTCACGGAACGAACCATAAAAACATGAAAAGAAAATATATACACGCTCTCTTGCCGAAGAAACTGAAACCTGAAAATTCATCAGGGAATCAGAATCGAATAGGATCTGCAACTTCGGTCACCCCTCAAAAGGGAGATGTGCTAGCTTCCGAGTGAAGAAACCAGACCTTCTTTAGATAGCTCATCAACCCTGGTATTTAGCTCTTTGAGGATGTGATTCCAAGACAGTGATGCAAATTTTGAAATCAAGTATTTCACCTTGTCTCTCCATCCCATAGCACCATGTATAAAAATGTCACCATTACCTGAAAACCCATCAATTATAATCTTAGAGTCACCATTAATATTAGCATCCTTAATTTCCAGGTGACAGGCCATCCAAAGACCACTCCATAAGGCCATTAATCCAGCTCTGTTATTTGTCCCAGACCCCCCATACCAGCATATGTGATATCTGACATCGTTATAGAGTTTTAGCCAAGCTCCGCAACCACATATACCTCCCTGTTGTGCCCCATGAAAGAAAATTTCTGGAAGTGCAATTTGATGTGGTGCATTTCCAATCGAAAAATCCCTTGATTGGTGGGCATCCATAGACCCCATAGGTAGCCATCTTGTAATCAAAATATAAATTATAGAAAAATATGTAGAAGTACCTTCAATATCATGCGATTTCTAGCCCCCGGATTTCCCAATATATATACAAAGGCAATGATTTATAAGATCCCACTTTCTGACCCCATACTTGAATAGACTCTTCAAAGCTTGCTGGGTGCCATCCTTGTCTACCCACTATAGAAGAAAAGAGGGCCCATATATTGACTGTGAAAGGACATGTGAAGAACAGGTGAGATAAATTCTCCTCGTCCGCTTCACAAAGTGGGCACCTCCCTGGGCCAATATAACCTCTATGTTGGAGACCCTCCCAAGTCAAGATCTTCCTCCTCCAAAGCAACCACACAAAGAGAAGGATCTTAGTTGGGCTGCCCCAGTGCCAAAGCTGAAAAAAGGTTGACTGCGATATATTTCTCACATTTGTAGAAATACAGTGCAAGTAGATATCATTCACAATTAATGCACCCTCCTTGAGCTGCCCATCCCAACAGATTTGATCACCACCGCCGTGATAGTATAAACCCGCCAGTCTCAAATAGATATCTATCACATCCCATTCCAAAGCCTCCTTTTCTTGTAAACCCATACTACTCCCTATCTTCCAAATTGGTGATCCCATACTCTAGCTTTCAATTGTCTGGTAGAGGAAGAAAATGCGTCTATGCGACATTCTGTGGAGAAATTACAATTTTTCAAAGGTAAAACAGCCACAGCTTGAATCCGATCCCCACCTAGCATAATGTCTAGGCCATTGCCAAACCTCCAGATGAGTCGATTGGCCATGTCATGTGCAATTTTGAGAAATATTCTCCAAATCATCGATGTGGAGGCAACCTTCTGTATATTGAATCTGTATATGTCTCTTAAAGATATGTTCCCTCCATATTTGCAACGGATAATGAAAGACCACATCCCATTTCCATTTATTCCTCTCCAAAACAATTTCGTTAGCAAAGCCTTGTTCAAGAATCTAATATTAAGCAAGCCCCATCCCCCAAATGTTTTAGGAATCAAGATGGCATCCAAACTCACAAGATGAAATTTCCTCTTATCTTTCGATCCCGACCAAATGAACTGAGAAATGATGGCATTTATCTTTGCCACAATATACTCCGGAATGTAATAAATGTGTGCCTAATATACCATGAATTGAGATAAAACGGCTAGTAACAATGTATACCTCCCCCCGAGAGAAAGCCATTTTTTTGTCCACCTATGAATCCTGTTTCTAAATTTGTCTATCATCCAGATCCAATCAACAATCTTGAGAGTAGTGGCCTTCAATCAGAAACCTAAATAAGTGAACCCCTCCTTTAGATCCTTGGTTCCAACCCCCAGAAAATTAGCAATAAATAGAATCTCATCAATATCCCCATGTTCATAAATCAGAATGGATTTATTCTTATTCACACATAAACCAGATGCTGCTCTGAAAAGAATAAGGATAAAGTGTAGGTAAAACCAATATTTCCTGAGAATCCTTCCAAAATCCAGTAGGTCATCCACAAAGAGAGAATGGGTCGTGCATACCGATGGGGAAAAAGATAGGCCTACAAAAAAACCCACATCATTAGCCAATTTGAGCCTTCGACTAAAACTATCCATACAGAGAATAAAAATAAGATGAGATAATGTGCATCCCCGCCTGAGTCCCTTTTCAGCATTAAAAAAATTAGTAGGCAGCCCATTAATAATGACAGCAGAGCTGACTGATGTAATACATTCCATTATCCACCTTATGTTTTCTATTGAGGCCACTTTTTGTCTTCTCTTCCTTACCTCCTTTGCCTCTTTTGGCCTAGTTTTGACACATATATACTTCCTTTTTCCTCTCTTTATCCCTAATATGGAAAAAATTTCATCAATTATTGTTAAAGGTAAAAGACAGTACAAGTATAATTGTTTCTACTATTCTATAGCTAGTTTAGGCATTTTTAGTAGCATGCTTATTTTTTAAATTACTATTATGGGTAGAATGATGGATTTTTTGGAGGACCTGTTTGGTTGGCTCTTTGACTTGGAGGAAAACTATGTTCCTTCAACCATCCCTCAGTTGATGATCCAGCATACCTCAAGATAGAAGCTCTAGCTTAGCAAGTCCGATGCTCCTTCCAGCACTTTGACAAATTCAAGGATCGATGGACCAGTTGGTCACTATCCGTATAGTGGAAGTTCAATTGACAAGAATTAGGAACCTTTTTCCTATAACAACTTGCGGTTTTTTATAAGAAACTGATAGTGTAAATTTAGGACAGTTAGTGTTGATTTCGTGGATTACCATATCCATGGTTTTCAACGTCCTTCTCTGTACTAGAATTAATACTAATTATGTAAATAAGGATTCCTATAAAGTCAAAAACATATGGGTTGATTAGGTGGTTAATGTATTTTCGTTTTCAGTTATCAATACTAAAACTGCGATTTCATGTTATATTGGTGAAAGCCGAATTGTAACTATTTTGATGTGTTCTTGATTAGTTGTGGAATGCTGTGGATTTGATGAAATTCTAAGATAAGTTGTCGTAACTGTAGTTAGGACTATAATCTAATGCTTTCCCATGTGTGGAAAGGGCCCACCACAACAGAACCAGCCCGGTAGACATAGCTAGAGGTAATTCATAAGTATAGTTTGCTTCAATTCTTGATTGCATAATTATTTGGTCTTGAAAGTCGATTTCGTTTCCTGGCATTTAATTTATGTTGTTGTAGTAGAGGTAATTCATAGGTATAGTTTGATCCAACTCTTGATTGCATAATTATTTGTTTTTGAAACTCGATTTCATTTCCTGGCATTTGATTTATGTTGTTGTAGTAGAGGTAATTTCATATATCAAGGATTAGTTTGAGAATTTCATGCTAAAAGCTCTGTGATTGTGGCTATAAGTGTGCCTCGTTCTTTCCATAAGGATTTCTTTCCATTTTTAATCCCATACGCATCATTCTGAATTGAATTTTTTCTTAGAAACAAAGTTAAGCATATACTCTTTCATCTTTCTGGATAAATGATTTTACTTAATGCATTCCTGTGTGAATGGATAGAGCATGGTTATATGCATTTAATTAAATATTTTGTGAGATAAGTAGATATGACTAGATTACGTGTGGAATTGCTAGATCGATTTCTGTAGGAGAGCATCGCTCAAATTTGCAAGCAGATTAAATGTTAATTGGTTCTGTGTTTTAAAGTAATCCACATCTCATTTCATGTGTGTGTAGCTTAGATTTGTAAGCATAGTTCAATTGCTCATAGCAGATGCATGTCATTTTTAGATTGAACAATTTTGTTTGAATTCCATGCGTTTGGTTTGAAGAAGTAGATTTTCGTTCAAATTGGAGTTTGTGGCTTGAGATTTATCATTGCTTAAGGTATAATAGGAGTGTGAAGTTTTGTTCATTGAAGAGTGACAGATATAGGTTCTTTTGGGGTCTTAGCAGCAAGTTACAAGAAGATATATGTGTTGACTAGGTAGGAAAAGTAGATTTAGAGTAAACTTACGAGTTGTATGCAAATTAGGAGATTGGATGACTCGTAGAATAGTTCTAAGTGGGTTTTCTTCATTATTTTGGTGTGATTAAGTAGAGGCTTATAGTCTTGTTTCGTTTCTTATAAGATTAGGGTTTGGAGTGGGAGGTCTTTTACAGAGATTGTTGTAGCGTTTAGGTTATGAAAAGTCGAGTTGAATTGGCAAGATTATTTTGAGTGAGTGCGTATTACCTTAAGGATAGAATGATCATGGCAGAATCTTAACGAGCGTTCCTTTCTGGATCAATGCTTGAAATTGTGTGTTAGGGTTCATAGTTTGGTGAAAGTTTCACAATCCCATTAAATAAGAATAGCAGTGATGAAGTGATTTAACCTGTGCAACTTAGTTCGAAAGCAATTATTCATTAAAGATTGAAACATTTTATTGTAAGTTTCAGAGGATGATTACATGACTGCTAGTGGTAATTTATGTGAACTCGTCAACTTTTAAGTTCGAGATTGAATCCATCTATGTTTTTATGTCTTAATTCAATGTGTGTTGATTGAATTGGTAGCATTATTTTATTGCCGAAACCAGAGTGTCAATTGTTGTAGAAGTTGGAGTAACTTTGCCAAAGTGTAGTTGGTAATTTGATGAAAGACAACTGCAATTAAAAGCTGATATCCAGAGTAGAGTTGTGCATTTTGATAGCTTGAGTTTATTTCACTTTGGTTTGAAAAGTAGAAGTTTGGGGATTATAACTGTCAGAAGTGGGTAATACATATATAGATGGGTTGGCTAGGTATGGAAGATCAATGGCTATCATGATTGAAGTCTGTGTGTAAAATCGATATTCAAATCAGTGTGATAGTGCACCTTTTTGCTTGACACCAGTATAGTGAAATTGGCATGAACTGTTGTCATCAGAGTTAATTAGGGATACCATTAGTAATTGTGAGTTCACTATGTGAGTGTGGAATCAATTTATATGTTTACTCAGATTAGGTAATTCCTTTTAAGTGTGACCTCCAAAGATTAGAATTAGGGTTTTTGAGATTTTTTGAAAACAACGAGTTGTTGAATCAAAGTTGTTGTTGATTTGGTAATGGTTTTGATTTCAGATTCAATGTTGAGATAAATTGTATAAGGGTTTGTAGTGTTCAAACCAAAGTTTGCTGATTTTTCCTATTTTTATGATGAGATGAATTGATTTATTTCCGACAGTGTGTGTTTATAGATGTTTGTGTGTGCCTCAATTCTTGAATCAAATATCATAAGGAATCATACAAACTTCGACTCTAAAAATTTAATCTTGAGAGCACAGTACAGCTCATGTTTATGAGCCTGGATTGATATACAAATATTGGTGAATTAATTCGACAGTTATTTCACACAACATTTTGGCACTGTTTTCGGAGAGTTGTAATTTCAAGATCCAAGTAATCATTATTGTCTGAGTTTCAGAGATCTTGTAGGGCTATCAGAGGGCGAAGAGAGTACGATAAGACATGAGTGAAGAGCCACACATCCAATTTTGTGGGGTTGCTCCAAAGTTTGATTGATTACTGCTTGTTCTCAAACTTTATTCTTATTTCCTTATGCGTAGAAGTAGACCTAGCGATAATAAAGGTAGATTTATTTCCAGTTCTCAATTTCCTGAAAATTTTGGTTCGGTAAAAACTCCATTAACTAACCCCACTAATCATTACGCAGGTACTAAATACAAAAAAGGGAGCACCAGTGGGAAGGAGATTTTGGAAGGGGAACTTGCAATTCAAGAAGAATTAAGGTTGTCCATTGGCTCTTTCTCCACTAACATCAACACCAATATGGTAAACAATGAAGGTGAGAACAAAAAAAATGAGGGGAATCATGAAGAAGAGGAAGAACCAACTTTATTTGGAGGAAACAGGAATGGTCGAAGGGGAGAAAACATTGATGGGCCAAGGAGAGAAAAAATCGATAGACCATGAGGAGGACCAGATGACGATGACGAAGAAACTACCTTCGGGTTTCCTATCCTCAACATCACCAGAAACATCACAATGACCTCCCTGCAGCTCTTTTATGGTAAGTCCTTCGAGGATCCTAATGCTTTTCTTTTCGAATATGATATTCTATGCAGAACCTATAATCACTATGATGATGCACACAAACTGAAATTGTTCCCAACCACTCTGAAAGACGCTACACTTCGATGGTTTATGAGCTGAGGGGAAAACACCATATACACTTGAGATGACATGAAATCTATATTCCTTAAGAAATACCAGGATTTATGCAAAACTAGGGACCTCAATGATATTCTGAGAATGCAACAACTAGATGACGAGAGCCTGGAAGAATACCTTGAGCGCTTCTTATATCATTTTCAGAAATCCTGAGGAGCCCATATAGAGGAGAAAACGGTCAAAACAGTCTTTCTAAAAGGATTAAGAGACGAATGCATCGAGACTGTAAACCTTTTAAGTGGTGGGGACGTTTATAAAAAGTATTTTTATGAAATAGTAGAACTTTTTCGAACCTATTCTAGAAGCCAGGATAAAGTAGGTAGGAAGTTGCGTGATAATGTCTGAGATACTACATCTAGAAACCAAAAACCTGCTTCTACTACTGTCACTAGGGTCGAACTAGGGAACTTTCTGGAAGACTTCAAAATTGACATTTTAAACACCATTGGCAACCATCTTGACACAATGAAACATAAGAAGAAACAAGAAGATGAAAGTTCTGCCATGGCAATATTTTGTCCCAGATGTAGACAAAAGCATATGGAAAGAGAATGTACCATCAAAGTTATTGAGGTTTGTGGAATTTGTACCTTAGAACATGCCACCGGTAAATTCCCATCTATTCCTGGTCTGCAGGCCATCTATAAAGGGAATGCTGAAGCAAATGATCCATCGCAAGCAAGTAAAAAGCCCTTTAGGAGGGGCCCCAATCAGAACATGTTCCCACAACCTAGTCCCCAAGGATATAGTCAAACTCAACCCTCAAACTTCCAGCCAGCTTATCCTCCTTGGGCTGCTCCTCAAACTCAAAACACTCCATGGAACCAGAACTAGAGGGCAAACCCTTACATCAACCCTTATCAGCCCTAGAGCTAGTTCTATGCGCCCTACCTGAATATTCCAAGCACATCGTACAACCCAACTATGCAACCCTATCAACAAGGGTATAACCCTCACACATATCAACAACCATTGTTGCCACCCCCTCCCTTGCATCAACCTTTACCTGCACCATCTAACCCATCATCATCTGCGGCACCTAAAAACCCACCTCGCCCTACATTATTGCTTGCGCAACTCGTACCTAACCCAAATCACAATAGACCACCTCAACCTGCACAGAACATAAACATCCAGCCTTTCCCTACATGCGTGATAACTACCATCCCCATGAACGGAATTCAGTTACGATCAGGGAAGACAGTTAATAAAGGGAAATCAGTTGTTGTCATAGAGGAAGAGGTTCCATCCACATCATCCGAAAATCATATAAAAAATTAGAAACAAAAAGAAATACAAGAAGAAGAATCAAATGAACCACCCTACCCAGAAAGACTCCTTGCAAAGAAAGAAGACATTCCTCTTGAATACAACCTGGAAAATGAATTCCGATTATATCTAATCTTCACATATAGTGATCTTGCCTCAAAGCATAAACAACCCGGATTGATAATAAATAATTGTGTTAGTTTAGGTACATAAATTAGCTCAGCAATAACCAAAGAATAAAGATCATGAGCCAAATGTCCACCATTATTTCTGACTTGCCTGGGAAGTACCATGACCCTGGGAATCCCATTGTCACCATTGAAATAAACGGAGTACTTCTTCCAAACACACTTGTAGACTTAGGGGTGGAAATAAATGTCATGAAATATGAGACTATGACATCTTTGCAGATACCTGGGCTTAAACCCACCCCCATCATTCTAGAAATGACAGACAAATTTGTCGTCAAACCAATGGGAACCCTAGAAGACATAGTGGTCACTATAGCTTTCTGGCAATATCCTATAGACGTTATCATCATTTCCCCAAAAACCTCGAGACTTGGACATCCTGTAGTTCTGGGATGCCCTTGGTTGGCAACTGCTGATGCCATCATAGGGTGCAGAAATGGAGAAATGATCATTTCCAATGGTTCCCATAACCAAACCTTGTCTATTTCCCCCCCTACTCAGACAGCTGCTGAAGGACCATTATGGCTCGAGAGCCCCTATGGATATGAAGACTGTATGTTTCCTTTGTTGACATTAGAACAGACTAGAGGTCTCCAGGAACAGTCTGATGAACATATCTTGCACCAGTTTTTATCTTACAGTTCCTATATCGATTATTCTATTTCTTTTAATGGTTACCATCATGTTTTCAGTTATTAGTTCCAGGAAGCTTGCCATCCAATCGTGTTCGAATATTTTGCAGTAATAGAGGAAAGCCATGAACTCGCCACAGAGCCTGTAGAAATCTCTGAAGGAAAGACCTTACACATCGGTACAGAATTGACTATGGAACAAAAGCAGCAGTTGATGGGTATGATTCGTGAGAAATCTAGAGCATTTGCTTGGGATTACCTAGACATGCAGGGCATCCATCCAGACACCTGCATCCACCATATTTACACCAATGAATAGATGAGACCCGTCCAACAACCACAAAGACAAATGAACCCAACATTAAAAGATATTGTCAAAGAAGAGCTTCAGAAACTCTTGGTTGCAGAATTCATCTATCCCATTTCAAACAGTAGATGGGTGTCACCTCTGGTGGTGGTGCTAAAAGAGAACAGCAAGTGACGTATCTGTGTTGACTACAGAGAACTAAACAAGGCCACATTGCGCGACTACTTTCCCCTGTCCTTCATTGATCGGGTACTCAACACGCTCTCAGGTAAGAAATACTTCTCTTTTCTAGATGGGTAAAGTGGATATAATCAAATCCAGATAGCTGAAGAAGATCAAGAAAAGACTACATTTACATGCCCTTGGGGCACCTATGCATATAGAGTCCTTCCCTTTGGTATTTGTAATGCCCCAGCTACATTTCAAAGAGCTCTACTCGCCAATTTCTCCGATTTGTTCCATGACTGTGTAGAAGTATATATGGATGACTTCACAGTCTATGGAGATGGTTTCGATCAAGCTTTGGCCAATCTAGAAAAAGTGTTGCTTCGTTGTCGAGAAGAAAACCTAGCCCTCAGTAGTGATAAATGTAAAATGATGCAAACTAAGGGAATAATTTTGGGTCATCATGTGTCATTAGAAGGAATTAAAGTTGATCCAACGAAGATCGAGGTAATCTCACATATTCCTATTCCTAGTTCGCAAAAAGAGGTAAGAATTTTCTTGGGACATGCAAGTTATTATCGTCGTTTTATCGAAAATTTTAATAATATTGCAACACCACTATTTAAGTTATTGACTAAAGATGTTGACTTTGTATGGAATTTCAATTGTCAACAGGCCTTTCAGATACTAAAGGACAGATTGTCTACTGCTCCAGTGTTAAGAGGACCAAACTGGTCCCTGCCATTTCACATCTGTATCGATGCTTCAGACACTGCACTAGGAGCAGTTTTGGGACAAAGGGAATATCACTATCCTTATGCTATCTATTTTGTTAGCAAAAATATTTCCCCTACTGAATTAAATTATACAGTCACTGGGAAAGAATTGTTAGCATTTGTGCATGCTATAGCGAATTTTAGGCATTACATTACCGGTTACGAGACTTTCGTCCATACCGATCATTCTGCCATTAGGGTTTTAAAGAATAAACCAATTACTAATGGTATAATAACTAGATGATTGTTGCTTTTACAAGAATTCAATATAACTATAATCGATAGGCTGGAAGTGATAATTTAACAGCTGACTTTTTGTCTCATTTGAATATTAGACAGGGAAGCATGGCAACTCCAGTACTCGATGAATTCCCAAATGAAGCACTATTGCCCATTTCCGCCATCACTCCTTGGTTCGCCAATCTTGCAAATTATTTAGTGTCATGGAAACTACCTCAGAGCATGTATGCCTGGGAAAAACATAACATTGTGAAATGCAGTGCTAATTACTCCTGGATTGAGGGAGATTTGTTTTATACAGGGCCAAATCTGATCATGAGGCGGTGTGTGCAGGAAGATGAAATGTACGATGTTTTGAGAGCCTCCCACAACGAGCCTTGCGGGGGGGATTTTACCAACAAACGAACTGCATACAAGGTTCTCCGTACTAGGTATTATTGGCCCTCGCTCTTTAAATATGCCAAGAATTTTTTCTCCAATTGTGATGCTTGCTACCGGATGAGGAGATCAGTTTCCTCCGACGAGATGCCTGTTCAGCCTCAGGTAGCCATTGAACCATTTGAGAAGTGGGCATTGGATTTTGTAGGGCCCATATCCCCGATGTCGAAAAATAAGAAATACATTTTGGTATGTACCGATTACGTCACCAAGTGGGTGGAGGCTAAGGCATTATATGCTGCCACGGAAAAGGAAGTAGTAGAGTTTTTGTTTGAGGACATCTTCATGAGATTCAGTGTACCACCTGAGATTGTCACAGACCAAGGTATGCAATTCATATCAAAGTTGGTCAAGGCACTCACTGAGTGTATCAGATTAAACACCGTAAATCTACCCCTTACCACCCTCAAGCTAATGAGCAAGTGGAATCCACGAACAAAGTCTTGGAATCCATCCTCAAAAAAACCGTTCAACTGCACCATAAGGACTAGGCAGACAAGTTATTAGAAGCATTATGGGCTTACAGGATTACTTGGAGAAACGTGACAGGACACACCCCGTATGACCTAGTCTACGGGAAACAAGTACTTTTTCCCGTCGAGTTCCAAGTAAAGACATTTAGGACCGCCACCCAATTGGGAATGAACCTGACTAAAGCCCAAGAGCAAAGGTTGATGAAGTTGAATGAGCTTGAAGAGATCGGACAGGACGCATATCACATAACCTTGCTGGCACATGATAAAAGAGCTCGATGGCATGATAAGTTCATCAAAAAGAAAGTCTTTCGTGTAGGCGACTAGGCCTTGTTGTATGAAAGTAAGTTCAAACACTTCAAAGGTAAGTCTCTACTCATTGGTTGGGACCCTATGAAGTAGTTGAAGTTTTTGATAATGGTTCAATTCGTATTAGAATGATTGATGATGAGAAAAATTCATTTGTGGTGAATGGCCATCGACTAAAAGTTTATCATAAACTATTAGCCACCTATAAATTTTTGACAGATAAAATAGGTGGCTAAATATTTTTCTAAGCCTTCAAGAGATACATTTCCTATGAAAATCTCTGTGTGCCCTTTGCTTTTGAAAAATATTTTCACTACTGTTTCCATAAAGAAATCCTCACTTTCTGTGAAAAACTTATGCTCAGAAAAGCCTCCATTTGCCCCTTTGTATCCCTACAAATTCCCTATTTTAAACCCTTTTTTCCCCTTCTAAAATTTCCCCTTTGACCCTCAAAATCCCTTCCTAAGTCTTCTAAACCATCAAATTCCCATTTTTAAACCATATGAATCCCTTCATTTGGTGAGAAAATCCCTTTATTCCCCTACTGGAACCCTTGTTTAGCCTTAAAAAATGTTTCTTTTTAGCGAGACACCCATTTCTTCTCATATAATAGGCTAAGCACCTTTCAGCCCAGCCCCTAACCACTTCCCCTCCATGAAACCCAGTGCCAAGACCAGGCGCTAAGCCCTTGAGCACTTATCGCATCGGAAGGTTGGTCGGGGCGCTTTTCCCTTTGTTATTTGAAAACTTCCAATGCGAGATGTTGTTTTTTCTGTCAGCCTTTGGTGCAATATCCACCGTAGATCTATACAGATCTGACGGTACGTGAAAAACTCACCGCACACCCCATAACATTCCTTTGATACCCTCCGATGGTGATCTCCACCGTTGATCTTTAAAACGATCCAACGGCCATCGCAGCGCTGCCCTGATAGCCAATCGAAAATTTTAAAATGTGCCACTTTCCGTCTCCCCGATTGGTCGATCCCTAATTGGATCCTGGTCGTTGAATCCACAAGAACCAACAGCCAGGATTTGATCTCACACTGCCCCTGTGTCCCCGATTGGCTACCCCCGATCGAATTGCAACCGTTGATCCTCTATCGATCCAACCGTCCACATGCAATCGCTACATGAGCCCATCGGAGTTTTGGCCCCTGCCTCCTCTGATTCCAATTGAATCTCAATCGTCCGTCCCATTTGATCTGACGACCCTCCTTTCTCCCACTCAATCATTTGGCCCTTTTTCCTCCGCCTCATATTTAAATCTCCACCATTGATCTCCCGGGATCCAACGGCTCATATTCTTCCCGCCCGCTCACCGGCTCCTTTGTCTTTGCGTTCCCTCTTTAGATCTCATCCATTCATTCCGCTGATCAGACGGCCCGTATTAAAACCAATGTTGACCTGTCCCCACCTTACTGACCGCACACATTCCCATATTGCGCTCCACCTCCCACCGTTAGATCTCACAGTCCCAGATCCGACAGCCAGCATCCATATCACGTCTTTTCTTCATCCGGGTTTTAACGTTTCTAAATCACGCGATATGGGCGGTTTCATTTTTCCACGTGTCGAGCGGTGAACCATATTACGCGATTTTGGTAAAATTTCCAAACCAGACTTTTGCTGTGCGAAAAAAATGGTTTTCCTTCTAAAAATCACTTCCCCACTTTTGTTCCCGAAAGCCCTTCTAAAGATCCTGACCGTTGATCTGTACAGATCAATGACCCTCATTCCATCGCATTGTCCATTCGCATTTCATTCATCAGGATACCAAACAGTTCCATCAAAGCATCTCAGCCGTTGATCTCCTCGTGAGATCTAATGGCCCACAGTCAATCGTGCTCCACCCATGCTGGTCCCACCATTCAAAGCCCATTTCATTTGATTTTCATTATTTTCCTTTGTATTTCGCCAAAGGGTTAACTTTTATGTTTTACATTAAAGTTATGTTTTCTCCGCCTGACCTTCTTAAGCCACTCCACCTGCAAATCCCTGCTGTCGATCATCATTAGTCCATCTAATATAACGGCCCATAACCATTTCTTCATCAAGCCACCATCAGATCAGTATTTCACCATTCCATTGCATTTTTCAATCGTTTTCCACTGCATCCAATGCTTCCACCATGTATGCGCTGCCATTCCCACAGTCCTCCATGACATTCACCATCACTCCCACATGGATTTTCTTAACATGTTTGTGTGTTTTGCAGGGTTACAAGCGGTGGAAACCGCCATTGCTCACAGTCACTGTCATAATGACACAGAGCATAGATAAGGCCATTTTCAGAGCTAGAGATTGCAAAGTGAATGCCTCGGAATATTCTTGAACGAAATATTTCAATAAAGACCAGTGTTTAACTTTGTAAGACCTCCAGCGCCATTAAAATCACATTTTCACAGACAAAGACAGTCAATGAGCGGCAAAGAGTATCATTGAAGGATTAAAGAGTTTAAAGCCTATAATTGAATATTTTTAAGCTTTGATTAAATGTTTAAAGGGAGAGTGTACCAAATTGAAGACCTTATCATTAACACAGAAGGCCTAATGAGGCCTAAAAGCACAGAAAACAATCTTATCAGTGTCTCACATCAGTAGAAGGTTCTTTCCCATCAAAGGACAAGTTCCCATACTATTTTTATTTTACATTGAGTTCTCGGGAAGAGCTCCGCCCTGACAGAAAGTGCTAATGTTTCCAGAGCATTTTCTATGCAGTATGGCAGACCCGAAAGTCATTTATATGCCTTTTTCTTATCACCAGAGTACTACAGAGTATTACAGCCTAAAGTAGATCAAATAACATACCTGGAGTTACTATCAGCCTGTCGAAGACTACTCTTTCATCCAAAGAGTACTGAAGATTAATGCATAGATATTAAGACAAAATGGGCCTCAAGCCCTCTTATTCTTCTTCTGTTTAATGTTTCATTCAATGTTTCAACTACCTCCTATGCCTCTCTTTCAGCTATAAGAACTCAAGGAAAACACATTGTAAAGGCTATTGTTTGTTGATCGGACATCTGTGAATTGTAAGCTATTTCTATTGAGATATAGTTTTGTGTGTAAAGTTGTGAGATAGGCTGAGGAGATGATTTCAGACTGAATATCAAGTTGTTGGACAATGTTGCATATGACTGGTTTTTCTCTTTAATATGATAATAAATTTCTTTGGATCCTGATTTAAAGCAGCGGTGAGGCGCTCTATCTTTTTCTTTGTTTTCCATCTGTAATTCATTACATTTCATTTCTTTAGTAAGAATCAGAAATCTAGCTTAGGATATACCCTTGCATGGTACCCTAATTCTCTTGCTCTTCTTATCTTTGATGTTTTCTAATGACTGTGCTATATGAGAACTAATTCAAGATAATTTAACCAGTGTAATAGTTGTTATTCACTGCTAACTAATGTGTGAATTTATGAATCTGTTCTTAGATGTTGTTTTCTGGTTTTAATTGAAAGAATTGGGATACTGGGTGTTTAGAATGTTGTTTCTGTCTCACTAGGGTATTTTTTAATCAATTGAACCTCTCTAAGTTCCCTTATGTTGATTGTCGAAGCATTGAAAGTTAAAATCCTTTCTCTGATCTCAGGCTTCACCTTTGTGTTTAAATCTTAAATGTTTCTTGTTGTCTGAAGAGTTAGCCTTTTAGGGGTTGGATCATAGGTGTTTAAGGCATGCCCCATCCCTAGATCTGCTTCCTAGGTGGTCACCTCAAAGGTTTCCTTGTCATTCACCTTCATTCCTTATCATTTCATACCATACTATCATCTTTAAAGATCCTCTATTTTAGATGACTAGCCCAATTGAAAGCCTTGAATACTGAATAGCAAGTAATCCCTTTTATGACTCCATTGCCCAATGGTCTCGAGTGTTTTCTGAATTATCTCCCTTTTGTCTAGAATACTTCTTTTCTCACCTTTGTCTTATATTGGACCCTTCTTTCATGTTTCCCAACAACCAAACAAACAAACAAAACAAAATAAACATTGTGCCTTATAACTAGCCTAACACCTTGAAACTGAACTTCAAATACATATACCTTTGCCTTTATAGAGAGATCCCTCTCTGGACCCAGGAGGGCTAGATCGTGAGGTCCCAAAGTGGTTTTGATGTTGTGTTATCTTTTGGTAGAGCCAAACCTGCCAAAACATAGGAACTCCAACATAATGGCGACTCTGCTGGGGAAAAAACTTTGAGTGCCCTTAACTGCTATATATAGTCTTGTGTCCCATTGTCGTCACCACATAATGGTGACTCCACTGGGGAAATTGAGTAAAACACACCTTTAGACACTTCTAAGAACTCAAAGAAGACCATAGTAGCCTGAGTTTGGTGGTTAATCACTGTGATGGATAGTATACCTTCTTGAGACATTCTAAACCTTCCACCTGGTGACTCCATAGTTCTCTAATGATTAAAAGACTCCACTGGTGATCAGTAGGCCTCCTGATTATCTTGGTTTCCACAAGACTCCACTGGGAGACCATCCTTCATAATAACATCAGCCATATTGGAAGTATCCAAGTAGGATTAATCTTATTTGTTGGAAGACAAACATACTGGCTTCAAGAACCATTCATACTAGAGCTTATCCTTACCCAAACCCACCTAAAATAGTTGAAAACCCTCAGAGCATTATTTGGAAATATCCCACCCCTATAAAGCCAACTATTTCTAGACACATACATAGAGCTAACTCTGCACTAGAAAAATTTACAGCTCTATCAGACACTCTTTTTGACTTAGACTCACAAAGCAGTTTACCAAGAACTAAGTCATTCAGTGCTCTAGACCAGTCAGACCTTGAGCTTCCTGGTTCACCATCTCACAATGGTCAACACATTAGGGATAGAGAGACCCCTCCATCTACACCTCCTGATATTCATTTCATTCAAAACTTGGGGCTCTATCACCCTAAATCAGCTCAACAGAGTGTTGTTGGTCCTAGTATTCTTGTCATCCACATACCTGCTGCTCAAGCCAATCTTATACCTCCTCAGAACATCATCATGGTAGCATGGTATGCTCCTTTGGTGTTACCATAGCCTCTAGTTCCTTTACCCAATGATTACCAGTCAAAAATCCCACATTTCACTGCAAAAGAGTCTACCACAGTTCAACACCATGTAGATAGGATGGAATATCCCTTTGACTATATGGAGATAGATGATGAGATAGTCAAGATGAGAATCTTTTCCCAGAGTTTAGGAGGAGATGTGAAGAAGTTGTTTAAAGGACTACCTCTCAATAGTATCCATGATCTTCCCTCTTTATATCAATCCTTCATAAACAAATGGGAAGTCAAGACCAACCCTCTCCAAATCCTAGCAGAATACAAGAATCTTAAAAGAAATGTAGGAGAGAGTGTCGATGACTATTCTACAAGGTTTAACATTTTTTACAACGCTCTACCTCCACACATGAAACCTCCCCAAGGAATGGCTTTAGTGAAATATCCTGAAGGTTTTGATGCTGACATGGCCTATCAACTTAGGGAGAGAGATTGCAACACATTGGAAGATATGCAAAAAGGAGCAGTGAGTGTAGAAGCTAACCTTATTGAAAAAAGGGCCAGAATGAGGTTGGAGAAAATGGTAACATATAGGGATGACACATCAGCTTCCACATCAGATCCCAAGTATGACAGTCTAGCCAAAACCATGGAGAGACTAGGAAAAATGGTGGAAAATTTCATTGTCCAAGTCAGTAATCAGAACAAAAACCAAAATCATAACCAGGAACCGAAACTTCAGGAGAAACAACCGTCCTAATAGACAAAGAGACTCTGATCAACAAGTCATACCGCCATTTCAACAGAATTTCCTTGATGAATATGAGGGGATAATAGAAGAGTCCGAGGGAACCACAATAAACATGGTGGAAATAGACAACTCAATCCACAAGTGTTCCACAGAAGACAATCAGTCCTCACACTCACATTGGGATGAGGAAAGGTTAGAATCTGAGGATTATAGGCTAGGATTTCAAAATTCCATCATGCAGGTCAGAGAATAGTATGAACTCAGAACCAAGAAGAGCTTAGACACTTCCAAACCAAAAGCTTCTGAGATTACCATTAAGAAAAGACCTGAGAAAATTCCTAAAGCTACTGATGAAAGAAACAAATTAGCAGCTGAGAGTTCTGGGAAGAGCAAAGAGAAAGACAGCCAAAATAATGATAAACAAATTCAACAAACTAGCAGCACCGACACTACAGCTAATGCTCCTGATAAAACAGCTGCAAACATTGTACATAGTGAGAATCAACACAATGATTATGCCGCTAAAGTAGTGGCTAACAAAACAGAGTTGAGTCTTACAAAGAGTCAATCTCCCTTCAATTTGGAGAGTGAGATTTCTAAAATTAAAATTTTTGTCCCACTCTCTGAGCTGGCCACTTAGGATGTATATAAAGGCCAAATTTTCAAGGCTTTAAATCTAGGTGAAAATAGTGACACTGTCAATCTAAGTGATGATCAACCAGCCCTTCTGTTTGGTCCAAAGATAGAAGGGAAGTTTTAGGAAGGGGTAGTACCTCCTTTTTATATTAGACTCAATATCCATGATAAGATCCTGCACAATGCAATGCATGACTCTGGGGATTCACACAACCTAAAGCCTAAGGTAGTTATGGAGAAGTTAGGCCTAGATATAACCCGACCCTATAAGGATTTATATTCATTTGACTCTAGCAGAGTGAAGTGCCTTGGCTTAATCTAAGATCTTTGTGTGAACTTGACCCAGATTCCAACAAAATGCATGGTTATGGATTTTGTAGTGGAAGATGTGCCACCTAAGTATGGTATGCTATTATCGAGGTCATGGGGAGCCAAGCTACAAGATACAATGCAGATGGATGGGTCATATGCCACAATCCATCTCTTTAGCCTGCTTAGGAGACTATATAGAGAGGCACAAATGAAGTTCATGGTCAGCAGCCCCGAAAAACCTAAAAATTCACCTCTGTACTCTGTATACACGGATCTGAACTCCTTTATCCCTTTCAACGATGAATCAATAGAAGAACCAGAGCTAGAGGATAGAGATGCAAACAATAGGGTAGAGCCCATAGATTAATGGCCACTCTAGACATAGAAGAAAATGAAGAAGAAACCTTTGGACAGTGCACTGAAACTGAAACTCAGAGAAACAAAACCAAGACTACAAATAACTCACTGGTCATCTCCCTGAAATCCATACACATCATGTAGAACAAAACACTGCACACCGCGATGTAGACCCCATATTACAACATAACAGTGAAACCAACATTAGGGAGGGAAATGATGATAAAACTGAAAACGATCCCTTATGGAGAATGAATTTCGATGGGTCTTGCACTAGAAGGAATGCAAGAGCCGCAACGTGGTTACATAACACTGAGAGTGACTATACTAAGAGTCATGCCTTCAAACTGGAATTTTAATGTACAAACAATATCGCAGAGTATGAGGCCCTTATCCTAGACTTGAATCTGTTGAAAAAAATAGGAGCCCAAAGGATATCTATACATAGAGACTCTGAGTTAATCATAAAACAAGTGAACGGAGAGTATACGGCGAAGCACCCTAGATTGAGAGCATACAGAAATGATGCTATGGATTTACTGAAAACCTTTGTATAGTATGAACTGGTGTTTGTTCCAAGGAGTCAGAACATTGTTGGAAATGGATTAGCCTGCATAGATAGTTCATATCATAAAGCTCCCAGTGACAAAAAAATCATCATTCAGACGAAATATAGGCCTGCAATTCCAGATAACGAGAAATATTGGCAGGTCTTTGAGGGCAACAAGCAGATAGAGAATTTCCTGATTGGAAGGAACGAGTTTGAATTCTCTGATTCAGACTCTAAATCTGATGAAAGTTGCCTGAGTGAAGAGCCCCCTGATGAAGAAAAATCACCCCATAACGTAGAAATAAACATGTTGACTAAACAACTTGGAACTCAAACCGAAGAGTATAAGAACGCAGAAAAAGAGGAAATAGAGGTGCTACAGTCAAAAGATAAGAATATACCCAGAGAACTGACACCTTTAGAGGACCTTTTTTATTTTAACGACGTAGCAAAGAAACCCACTATATAACACTCAAACTCTGATGTTGAGGAATGCAACATAGGCACCGAGGATAAGCCTAAGATGATTAAACTGGCTAAGTCCTTGCCCGCAGACATGAAAAAGAAATATACTGACTTATTTAAAGATTTCATCGATGTGTTTGCCTAGAGCTACAAGGACTTAAAAGCCTATGATATGAAGATTATCCAGCACAAGATCCCCTTGAAAGAAAACCAAAAACCCTTCAAACAGAAACTTCGCATAATTAACCCGAAACAACTACCTCTAATGTAAAATGAGATTAAGAAAATGTACGAGGCAGGGATTATAGTGCCTGTGAGATTTTCCGATTGGGTTTCCAACCTTGTAGCTGTAAGAAAGAAGACAGGTGAGATTAGACTGTGCATCAATTTTAGAAACCTTAACAGAGATTCACTTAAAGAAAATTACCCCTTACCAAAGATGGAACACATCCTTCAGAGGGTAGTTGGTTCAAAAAGGATCTCCCTATTAGATGGTTTTTCAGGCTATAACCAAGTTTTATTACTCCCATAAGACCAACTGAAGATGTCTTTCACCACTCCATGGGGCACTTTTATGTACGTAAAAATGCCTTTTGGACTGATGAACGCTAGTGCAACCTTCCAACGAGCAATGGACATAGCCTTTTTGGAGGAAATAGGGCACTTCATTGTCATCTATCTGGATGACATAGCAGTCTATTCCAAGACTGATTAGGAGCACCTAAAACATCTGAGAAAAGTTTTTGAAAAATGTAGAAGGTTCAGTTTGTCTTTAAATCCCAAGAAGAATGTATTTGGGCTTCAAGAAGATAAGCTTCTTGGCCATATTATATCAGAGAAGGGAATTAAGATAGACCCAAAAAGAGTTGAGGGAATACTACAAATTACCCACCTAAGAAACATAAAAGAGTTGCAGTCCTTTATTGGGAAAATTAACTTCTTAAGGTGGTTTATTCCCAACTTAGATGAGCACCTCAGGGATATGACAAACATGCTGAAAAAATATGTAGGGGTTAAGTGGACTCTAGAGGCCAAAAAATATTTTGAGTTAGTTAAACTTGCGCTCGCCCAAGCACCTGTCTTAATCAGCCCAAATTTCTCAAAAGACTTCCTTATATTCTCCTTTTCCTTCGAGCATACAGTGGCTGCAGTCCTACTACAGAAAAATCCAAAGGGAATGGAGCAGCCTATTGCTTTCTTCAGCAAAGGTTTGAGGGATGCACCCTTGAAATATAACATAATAGAAAAATAAGCCTATGCCTTGGTAAAAGCCTTGAAAGACTTTAGGGTGTATATTTTGCATTCTCACATCATTTCCTACATGCCAAACATAGTGGTAAAAGACATTTTGTCCCAGGATCCTGATGGAAAGAGGGGCAAATGGATTGTTGTAATATTAGAGTATGACTTGGAAATAAAACCCACAAAACTGATCAAAGGTCAGGGCTTAGCTCAACTAATGGCTGAATCCAACTTGCAAGCCCTTGACATAAACATGGTAGATGCCCTGGATGAGCATGAAGGTTTTCCTAATCCTACTGTTGAAGAACAATTTCAGAATTCTCCTTGGTATTCTGATATCATGTATGTACTCACAAACCTAAATTCCCCTCCTGGTTTATGAAAGACTAAGGCTAGATTCCTAAAGTTGAAAGCCAGAAACTATTGCATATTGAATGAATGTTTATACTGGAGAAATGCAAATGGTTTGCTGCTTAAATGTTTGCCTGAAATTGAAACAGAGAGGATTAAACAGGAGTTCCATGCAGGACAGTGTGGAGGCCATTTAAACTGGAAAACCACTGCTAACAAAATACAAAGAGCTGGCTATTACCAGCCTAAAATTTTCAATGACATCCACAAAATGATAATTGCCTGCCATAAGTGCCAGATTTTTTAGGGCAAAAGGAAGTTCCTCCCTTTACCATTGCAACCTATTACAGTGGAGGCTCCCTTTCAACAGTGGGGCCTAGATTTCATAGGATAAATACACCCTGCTTCTTCTGCACAACACAAGTGGATTCTTATAGCCACAGACTATTTCACAAAATGGATAGAGGCCATCCCTTCTAGGAATGCCATAGATTATGTCATCATTAAGTTCCTAGAAGACCACATCCTCTCTAGGTTTGGCTGCCCTAGAAAGATAATCACTGATAATGTTGTTTCTTTTGGATCCAAGAAAATGATTGATTTTTGTCACAGGTATCAAATAGAAATCGGTCATTCAACTGCTTATTACCCACAAGGTAATGGGTTAGCTGAATCATCAAACAAGAGCTTGGTGACTATTATCAAAATGCTTCTTGAAGAGAACAAAAAGTCATGGCATATCAAGTTAGTGCATGCTCTATGGGCTGACAGGTTAACTACAAAGAAATCCATCGGAATGTCACCATATCAGCTTGTTTATGGCACAGAGGCAGTGTTTCCTACCAGCCTAGGGGTACCAGTGATTAAACTAGTCCAAGAGATTCAGACAGAAAAGGACAGTATGGCAAGGAGGATAAATCAAACGATTCATCTCCAAAAAACAAGAGAAGAAGTCTATAACAGAGCTCTGAAAGTGCAGAAAAATATAAAGAAGTTTTTTGATAAGAGAACAAAAGCTTGTGACTTAAAAATTGGAGATAAGGTTCTAAAGTGGGACTCTAGGAGAGAAGACAAAGGAAATAATGGAAAATTTGACAGTTTGTGGCAGGGTCCTTACATCATCCAATCCACCATTGGTCAAAATGCCTTTTTTCTGCAAGAGCTAGATGGTATAGGTCTGTTTGGGGGTCCTATCAATGGCAGGATGCTCAAGCATTATTACTGCTAATTTCCAGTTTACATTTTTCATTTCCATTGTAAATACCATTGTTGTGTTTTGTTTTCAAAAAAAAAAAGTTCCAAAAAAGAGAGAAAGAGAGGTTCAGACATGCTCAAAACTTGAACCTATGAAGTGCAAAAAATTGGCTCTAACATGATCAAAACTTGAGCCAAAGGAAGTGAAGAGGCCGGTTATAATATGCTCAAAATCTGAACCAGCAAAGAAGAAAGAAGAATCGGCTCTAACAAGCCCAAAACCAGAGTTGAAATGAAAGAGAAAGTGACTCTAACAAGCTCAAAACTTGAGTCACAAAGAAAAGAAGGATGATTCAAAGTTTCAAGATTCCAAGCCTTCAAAATTTTGTTTTCAAGTTCTGCAATTTCAGTTCATGTGCATTTGTCTTTATGCCATGGATCCACAGCAAACCAAACTGTCTAATCCTGGTTTGACTATTTTTAAATTTTTGTTGTAGAATGCAGAGAAAGAAATCTGCTAGATAGTTTAATCCTAGCAGATATTAGATTAGGTAGAGAAGCCATGAGACCAAATGTTTAATCTGGTCTTATGGAGGAATAAGGGTAGAATTAGATTAGCTTGTTTCTGCTTTCAACAAAAAAAAATGATGAAGAAGGTCTGCAAATTCAAATGCACCTTGAAGAAAAAATGTTAGGACTATAGGATGGGTAGGTAGATTGTTTGGGGAATGTTATCTACTGATTAATATGCATCATATTTGTAATAGCTGAATCAAAGAAGAAAATATGGTTCAAAGATCAGGCATCTGGCCTACTTCTCAAAGAATATTTCTGAAGCTCTTGACACCTTCAAGAAAATGCCATCCCCATGTAGAGCCACTGTTAGCCACCTATAAATTTTTGACAGAGCAAACAGGTGGGTAAATATTTTTCTGAGCCTTCAAGAGATACATTTCCTATGAAAATCTCTCATTCTTGAAGCCTCTATGTGCCCTCTGCTTTTGAAAAATATCTTCACTTCTGTTTCCATCAAGAAATCCTCACCTTCTGTTAAAACATTATGCCCATAAAAGCCTCCATTTTACCCTTTGTATCCCTGCAAATTCCCTATTTTAACCCCTTTTTTTCCCCTTCTCAAATTTCCCCTTTGACCCTCAAAATCCCTTCCTATGTCTTCTAAACCATCAAATTCCCCATTTTAAACCATGTGAATTCCTTCATTTGGTGAGAAAATCCCTTTATTCCCCTATCGGAACCCTTGTTTAGCCTTAAAAAACATTGTTTTTAAGCCAAAAACCCATTTCTTATCATATAATAGGCTAAGCCACTTTTGGCCCAGCCCCTAACCACTTCACCTCCATGAAACCCAGCGCCAAGACTAGGCACTAAGCCCTTGAGCACTTATCACATCGGAAGGTTGGTCAGGGCGCTTTTCCCTTTGTTATTTGAAAACTTCCGATGAGAGATGTTGTTTGTTCTGTCGGCCTTTGGTGCAATATCCACCGTAGATCTATCCAGATCTTATGGTTTGCACAAAACTCACCACGCGCCTCATAACATTCCTTTGATACCCTCTGATGGCGATCTCCACAGTTGATCTTTAAAACGATCCAACAACCATCGCAACACTGCCCTGATCGCCAATCACAAATTTTAAAATGTGCCACTTTCCATCTCCCCGATTGGATCTCGGCCGTTGAATCCACAAGAACCAATGGCTAGGATTTGATCTCACACTGCCCCTGTGTCCCCGATTGGCTACCCCTGATCCAATCACGACTGTTGATCCTCCGCCGATCTGACTGTCCACACACAATCGCCACATGAGCCCATCGGAGTTTTGGCCCCTGCCTCCTCTAATTTTGATTGAATCTTAGTCATCCGTCCCATTCAATCCGACGACCCTCCTTTCTTCGGCTCAATCATTCAGTCCTTTTGCCTTCGACTCATCTTTAAATCTCCATCGTTCATCTCCTGGGATCCAACGGCTCATATTCTTCCCACCCGCTCACTGGCTCCTCTACCTTCGCGTTCCCTCTTCAGATCTCAGCCGTTCATTCCACTGATCGGATGGATCATATTAAAACAACCACTGACCTGTCCCCACCTTACTGACCGTGCACATTCCCATATCGCACTCCACCTCCCACCGTCAGATCTCACAGTCCCATATCTGATGACCAGCATCCATATCGCATTTTTTCTTCATCTGGGTTTTAACGTTTCTAAATCATGCGATATGGGCGGTTTCATTTTTCCACGTGTTGGGCAGTGAACCATATCGCGTGATTTTGGGAAAATTTCCAAACCAAGATTTTGCTGCATGAAAACAACAATTTTCCTTCTAAAAACCACTTCCCCACTTTTGTTCCCAAAATCCCATCTAAAGATCCTGACCGTTGATCTATACAGATCAACGACCCTCATTCCATCGTGTTCTCCATTCGCATTTCATTCATCGGGCTACCACAGAGTTCCATTGAAGCATCTCAATCGTTGATCTTGTCCTGAGATCTAACGGCCCACAGTCAATCGCCCACCACCCATGCCGGTCCCACCATTCAAAGCCCATTTCATTTGATTTTCATTATTTTCCTTTGTATTTCGCCAAAGGGTTAACTTTTATGTTTTAAATTAAAGTTATGTTTTCTCTGCCTAACCTTCTTAAGCCACTCCACTAGAAAATTCCCGTCATCGATAATCATTAGTCCATCTAATCTAACAGCCCAGAACCATTTCATCATCAGACCACCATCAAATAAGTCTTTCACTGTTCCACTGCATTTTCAATCAATTTCCACTGCATCCATCGCTTCCACCATCTATGTGCTGCCATTCCCATAGTCCTCCACAACATTCACCATCACTCCCGCATGGATTTTCTTAACATGTTTGTGTGTTTTTCAGGGCTACAGGCGGTGGAAACCTCCATTGCTCACAATCACTGTCATAGTGACACAGAGCACAGAGAAGGCCATTTTCAGAGCTAGAGATTGCAGAGTGAATGCCTGGGAAGATTCTTGAACGAAATATTTCAATAAAGAACAATGTTTAACTTTTTAAGACCTCCAGCGCCATTAAAATCACATTTTTACAGACAGAGACAATCAATGAAGCAGCAAAGAGTATCAGTGAAGGATTAAAGAGTTTAAAGCCTGTAATTGAAGATTTTTAAGCTTTGATTAAATGTTTAAAGGGAAAGTGTACCAAATTGAATACATTAAGATTAACACAGAAGACCTAATGAGGCCTAAAAGCACAGAAAACAATCTTATCAATGTCTCACATCAGCATAAGGTTCTTTCCTGTGAAAGCACAAGTTCCCATACTGTTTTTATTTTACATCGAGTTCCGGAGAAGAGCTCCACCCTGACAGAAAGTCCCAATGTTGCCAGAGCATTTTTTATGCAGTATGGTAGACCCGAAAGTCATTTATCTGCCTTTTTCTTATCACCAGAGTACTACAGAGTACTACAGCCTAAAGTACATCAAAGAACAGACCTGGAGTTACTATCAGTCTGTCGAAGACTACTCTTTCATCCAAAGAGTACTGAAGATTAATGCATAGATATTAAGACAGAATGGGCCTTGAGCCCTGTTATTCTTCTTTTGTTTAATGTTTCATTCAATGTTTCATCTACCCCCTCTGCCTCTCTTTCAGCTATAAGAACTCAAGGAAAACACATTGTAAAGGTTGTTGTTTGTTGATCGGACATCTATGAATTGTAAGTTTTTTCTCTTGAGATATAGTTCTATGTGTAAAGTTGTAAGATAGGTCGAGGAGATGATTTCAGAATGAATATCAAGCTATTGGACAATGTTGTATATGACTGGTGTTTCTCTTTAATATGACAAGCAATTTCTTTGGATCCTAATTTAAAGCAATGGTGACGTGCTCTATCTTTGTTTCTGTTTTCCTTCTGTAATTCATTACATTTCATTTCTCTGGTAAGAATTAGAAATCTGGCTTAGGATATACCCTTGCATGGTACCCTAATGCTCCTGCTCTTCTTATCTTTGATGTTTTCTACTGACTGTGCTATCTAAGAACTAATTCAAGATAATTTAACTAGTGTAGTAGCTGTTATTCACTGCTAATTGATGTGTGAATTTATGAATCTATTCTTAGATGTTCTTGTCTAGTTTTAATTGAAATAATTGGGATACTGGGAGTTTATAATGCTCATTCTGTCTCACTAGGGTCTTTTTCGATCAATTGAACCTTTCTAAGTTCCCTTATGTTGAATTTCGAAGAATTGAAAGTTCAAAGCCTTTCTCTGATTGGAGGCTTCACCTTTGTGTTTAAATATTAAATGTTTCTTGTTGTCTGAAGAGTTAGCCTTTTAGGGGTTGGATTATAGGTGTTTAAGACATGCCTTGTCCCTAGATCCGCTTCCTAAGTGGTCACCTCAGAGGTTTCCTTGTCATTCACCTTCATTCCTTATCATTTCATACCATACTATCATCTTTAAAGATCCTCTGTTTTAGATGACTAGCCCAATTGAAAGCCTTGAATACTAAATAGCAAGTAAACCCTTTTATGACTCCATTGCCCAATGGTCTCGAGTGTTCTCTGAGTTATCTCCCTTTTGTCTAGAATCCTTCTTTGCTCACCTTTGTCTTATATTGGACCCTTCTTTCATGTTTCCCAAAAACCAAACAAACAAACAAAACAAAACAAACCTTGTGCCTTATAACTAGCCTAACACCTTCAAACTGAACTTCAAAGACATATACCTTTGCCTTTATAGAGAGATCCCTCTCTGGACCCAAGAGGGCTAGATCCTGAGGTCCGAAAGTGGTTTTTATATTATCTTATCTTTTGGTAGAGCCAAACCTGCCAAAAAATAGGAACTCCAACATAAACCACTCTCACATGATTTGTTTTTACAGGACATTAAGAAGGATCCAGGAGTAGAGCTAGTTCATGGAAATGACCATCCTCTTACTGGATCGATCGATTTATTTTTTATCTATTTTTCTCATAATATATATATATATATATATATATATATATATATATATATATATATATATATATATATATATATGGAAAAGAAGCCCCCTCAAGCCTTCTTTCAAGATATTTCAAGATCCCTAAAAACAATTCCCCGGGCATTTATCATCTCAGGCCTGGTTAAAATCCATGAGATGGTAGACAGGTTCCAGCGCCACCTCACAAAAACTGAGTGGCACTTTGTCATAGAAATTGGAGATTCTATGTTATGTTCTTCACAATAACCAGCTCCATTCTTAAGTTACTCTAAATTTTTCATCTTTGTAACTAGACATTCAATATTGGACCAAAATCTTCTTTTGGCAATATGTTGTCTAGAAGCTACATCAGGGTCATGAATAATTTGTGGTACCAATGAACTGTGCAAAGCTCTGTTTTTAACAACAGTACAATCCTGGAATTGCAGCTTAGGCGTAAAAGTATGATTGATCTAGATATCACTACTTTTTTCAAAATTTACTGTTGACCATGATTTTCATTACAGTAGAAGCTACATCTCAAACAGCGGACCTGCTCCTGTATTGATAAGATATGATGCCATTTTCATTCCCAATATCATTTAAGTGACAAAGGTATGTGCTCAATTTTCTTAATTTAGTTATAGGTAGTTTCAATGATTATTAAAAGTACATGCTGTCTACCAGATTCCCTATGCCTCTACCTTCATTTTTGCCTTCCAAACCAATTAAAATCCTAAATACCAGAATCACCCATTCCCTCCAAAATCCCGTCCACCCATGTCCAAACTTTATATGATTACAGGTGATGATAAGGGCTATGTAGTTGATGAGGAAGCATGATGGGAATAAAATCACATGATGACAAGGGAAGGCACCATCGACACTGGAATATGATTTAGGCATAATGACATGACAGGGACCAAGCATTCATGCAGACCAAGATTCCATCATAAGCCTATATGCCATTTTTTTTTAACCTCAGGATTGTCCTCGTGATCTGATTATTGGGTAATGTCTCCACCATAAGTCGTAATTGCGTCTTTATCCCTCTCCACGATGAACAATGCAGCATCTCTGTGTAGGCTAAGGTGAATTTTTGATAAAGAGAGGAGACGCTAGAGCACGGGTTGTTTTCATAAATGGTGGACACCTGCAAACATTCTTCTTGTGAGCCATAGCGGATGCCAGTCACCGATTTTCTGGAGCCAAGGAATAAATTTTTTTGTGCTGCGTTTATTTCCAAATTGACTTCCTTCTTAGATAGTCATCTCACTGTGGGTCGTGACAGGTGCGACTACATGCCACAAGATGAGTGCAGAGTTGTTTGAATCTGCTTGGAACATGGGAAACGATAGACATGAGCCCACATTCACCCAATTAGCTCGAACTGTAGATTATCAATTATGCAAGGAGGCCATCGAGCGAAAGGGGTGGGGGGTTTTTCTTCAAAAATTCCAAGGGTACAATGACACGGTGGCATTGGCATTTTCCCGAACTTTTGATGGAAAGAGAGCAAAGATCTCGAACCTGTGTCTCAAAGTCACAAAAAAATCATTAAGCAGAGCAATCATACTACCCACTCGGGGTGAGAAATTCTTCAAAGGGGGGCAATTAAGCATAACAAATTGCGCAAAATTATTAAAAACAACATATCAGTCACTGAGTTGGAAAAAGGTAATGCTACGGAGTTTCATTCAAGATCAATGACAGTCACTGCTAACCATGGTCCAACGCTTTCTAACTTGTGAAGGCAAGTATGCAATCATCTTTCTATATTAGATCAAATTGCTAATGCATATAATTGAGGATTGTTCTGTACATATTCCCCATTTCTTGAAATTAATTTTTCATAAGATGGACAGAGGAGTTTAATTTGAGAATCGGAAGCCGGGGATTGCATTGTATCATCATAGCTTGATCAAGATCCTGGTTGTGTTTGAACTAAGCAAAAGGAAAAATTCATGGGAGGATTTCCTCATAGAGAATTTTCCAGGTGAAGAAACTTAAGTGAAATGGAGAAAGAGGTATGTAAGTCAATTTGCAAAATAAAAAATAAACATCCCTGCTGCACCCACTTCACCCATCCAATCTGATGCACTTCCAATCGAAAATGCCATATGGCCTGATACTTCCTTTAGTCATGAAGCTGGACCTTCAAAAAGGCAGTTATGAAAATGAAGAAAAGCCTTTTCCCCTCCTGAAGAATTAATTGAACATACCTCAACTCAACGTGGTCACAAGCCCAATTTGGGGAAAAAATCAATTCATGCTAGTAAATCTCCAGTTCCCACTTCCGAGACTGCCATACTAGAGAAAAGAAGGACCAGAAGCATGGGTAAGTCCCCTTCCACCACTGTTGATTCCCAACACATTTTTGGGACCTCATCCTCGTATTCCGCTACTCCCCTTCCTTCATCTTCTCCCCAATTTCCTTCATCTCCCTCATCTTCCCATCAGTTTCAGATCCCAGATGATATTTCCCAGGATGTACATGCTTTTACACCTGCTCCCCCTTCCATAAGCCTAGAAAAGCAAGGTCCTTTTCCAAAGCAGGGTATGGGCCACATGCCAGATGAGGGTCATCCCCAACAGTGAACAGTTCCAGCAAAGATATCAGTCCCTGATGAAGAAAAAAATTTCAAGATTAGATCAGTAAGACTTCAAAATAAAATCTCTAAATTAAGGAACAAGGCTCACAGGTTTAAGACACTATTTCAATATGTAAGTAAGGAAAATGATCAGTTAAGAGAAGAGAAACTTTGGTTATATGTATAGAATGATGGGCTTTGAAGGAAGGATCAAAGGCTAAAATCATGGGAAACATTTAAATTTTAGTTTGCAAAGAGGATAAGTGCGAGAGGATTGGCTGCGCAGTTCACAAAATTCTCATCTTCATTTAGGAAAATTTTGGAGAAGTTGGCCCAAGCAACTGATTTTTGACTAGAAAGTGATGACTTTCAAGCATGAGGACATGCCTCAGATCAAGTGCGGGGGAGATGTTGAGGCTACTTTTTGTCTTCTCTTCCTTACCTCCTTTGCCTCTTTTGGACAAGTTTTGACACATATATAATTCGTTTTTCCTCTCTTTATCCCTAATATGCCCAAAATTTCATCAATTATTGTTAAAGGTAAAAGGAAGTACAAGTATGATTGTTTCTAATATTCTATAGCTAGTTTAGGCATTTTTAGTAGCATGCTTATTGGTTAACTTACTATTATGGGTAGAATGATGGATTTTTTGCAGGACCTGTTTGGTTGGATCTTTGACTTGGAGGAAAACTATGTTCCTTCAACCATCTCTCAGTTGATGATCGAGCATACCTCAAGATAGAAGCTCCAGCTCAACAAGCCTGATGCTCCTTCCAGCACTTCGAAAAATTCAAGGATCAATGAAGGACCAGCTGGCCACTATCCGTATAGTGGAAGTTCAGTTGACAAGAATTAGGAACCTTTTTCCTATAGCAGCATGCAGTTTTTGATAAGAAACTGATAGTGTAAATTTAGGACAGTTAGCGTTGATTTTGTGGATTACCATATCCATGGTTTTCAACATCCTGCTCTGTAATAGAATTAATACTAATTATGTAAGTAAGGACACCTATAAAGGCAAAAACATATGGGTTTATTAGGTGGTTAATGTGTTTTCTTTTTCAGTTATCAATACTAAAACTTCGATTTCATGTTCTGTTGGTGAAAGTTGAACAGTAACTATTCTGATGCGTTCTTGATTAGTTGTGGAATGTTGTGGATTTGATGAACTTCTGAGATAAGTTTTCGTAGGTGTAGTTAGGACTGTAATCCAATGCTTTCCTGGGTGTGGCAAGGGCCCACCACAACCAGACCAGCCTTGTAGATGTAGGTAGAGGTAATTCGTAAGTATAGTTTGATTCAATTCTTGATTGCATAATTTTTTGTTCTTGAAAGTCAATTTCGTTTCCTGGCATTTGATTTATGTTGTTGAAGTAGAGGTAATTCGTAAGTACAGTTTGCTTCAATTCTTGATTGCATAATTATTTGTTTTTGAAAGTTGTTTTTGTTTCCTGGAATTTGATTTATGTTGTTGTAGCAGAGGTAATTTCATACATCAAGGATTAGTTTGAGAATTTCATGTTAAAAGCTCTATGATTGTGGCTATAAGTGTGCCTAGGTCTTTCCGTAAGGATTGCTTTTCACTTTTAATCCCATACGCATCATTCTGAATAGAAGTTTTTCTTAGAAACAGAGTTAAGCATATACTCTTTCATATTTCTGGATAAACGATTTTACTAAATGTGTTCCTCTATGAATGGACAGAGAATGCTTATATTCATTTAATTAAATCTTTTGTGAGATAAGTAGATAGGACTAGAGTACGTGTGGAATTGCTAGATCAATTTCAGTAGGAGAGCATAGCTCGAATTTGCAAACAGATTTAATGTTAATTGGTTATGTGTGTTAAAGTAATCCTTATATCATTTCATGTGCATGTACCTTAGATTTGTAAACATAGTTCAATTGCTCGTAGGAGATGCATGACATTTTTAGATTGAATAATTATGTTTGAGTTCCATGCGTTTGGTTTGAAGAAGTAGATTTTCGTCCAAATTGGATTTTGTGGCTTGAGATTTATCATTGCTTAAGGTATAATAGGATTGTGAATTTTTTTTCATTGAAGAGTGACATATATAGGTTGTTTGGGGTCTTAGCAGCAAGTTACTAGAAGATCCGTGTGTTGACCAGGTAGGAAAAGTAGTTTTAGAGTACACTTACGAGTTGTATGAAAATTAGGAGATTGGATGACTCATAGAATAGTTCTGGTGGGTTTTATTCATTCTTTTGGTGTAATTAAGTAGAGGCTTATAGTCTTGTTTCGTTTTTCATAAGATTAGGGTTTGGAGTGGGAGGTATTTTACAGAGATTGTTGTAGCGTTTAGGTTATGAAAAGTCAAGTTGAATTGGCAAGATTATTTTGAGTGAGTGCATATTCCCTTACGGATAGAATGATCATGGCAGAATCTTAACCAACATTCCTTTCGGGATCGATGCTTGAAATTGTGTGTTAGGATTCATAGCTTGGTGCAAGTTTCACAATTCCAGTCCATAAGAATAGCAGTGATGAAGTGATTTAACCCGTGCAACTTGGTTTGAAAGCAATTATTAGTTAAATATTGAAACATTTTATTGCAAGTTTCAAAGGATGATTAGATGACTGCTAGTGGTAATTTATGTGAACTTGTCAACTTTTAATTTCAATATTGAATCCATTTCTATTTCTATGCCTTAATGCAGCGTGTGTTGATTGAATTGGTAGCATTATCTTATTGCAGAAACCAGAGTGTTGATTGTTGTAGAAGTTGGAGTAACTTTGCCAAAGTGTAGTTGGTAATTTGATGAAAGACAACTGTAATTAAAAGCTGATATTCATAGTACAGTTGTGCATTTTGATAGCTTTAGTTTATTTCAGTTTGGTTTGAAAAGTAGAAGTTGGGGGATTATAACTATTAGAAGTGGGTAATACATATATAGATGGGTCAGCTAGGTATGAAAGATCAATGGCTATCATGACTGAAGTCTGTGTGTAAAATCGATATTAAAATCAGTGTGATAGTGCACCTTTTTGCTTGACAACATTATAGTGAAATTGGCGTGAAGTGTTGTCATCAAAGTTAATTAGGGATACCATTAGTAATTGCGAGTTCACTGTGTGAGTGTGGAATCAATTTACAGGTTTACTCAGATTAGGTAATTCCTTTTAGCTGTGAGCTCCAAATATTAGAATTAGAGTTTTTGAGATTTTCTGCAAACAATGAGTTGTTGAATCAAAGTTGTTGTTGATTTGGTAATGTTTTTTTATTTTAGATTTAATGTTGAGATAAATTGAATAAGGGTTTCTAGTGTTCAAACCAGAGTTTGATGATTGTTCCTATTTTTATGATGAGATGAACTGATTTATTTTTGACAGTTTGTGTTTATAGATGATTGTACATGCCTCAATTATTGAATCAAATATCATAAGGAATCATACAAACTTCGACTCTAAAAGCTAAATCTTCAGAGCGCAATAAAACTTGTGTTTACGAGCCCGGATTGATATACAAATATTGGTGAATTAATTTGATAGTTATCTCACAAAATTTTCCATTGACAAACCCACTTTTAAAAGAATAAGACAGATAAAAGACCAATCAACAAAGTCATATGCTTTATGAATGTCAATCTTCATAATAAGGGCCTCCATTTTTTTTTGGTGAATGGAATGCATCGACTCCTGAGCTATGGCCACCGTGTCATGTATCGATATCCCCCTTAGAAAACCATATTGCTCCATGCACATTGCATCATCCAGATAACCTCTAATACTATTAGCAATGATCTTTGACGATATCTTGTATATAACGTTACAAAGAGATATTGGGCGATAATAAGAGAAAAACTCAGGCACAGGAGCTTTTGGTATAAGAACCATAAAAGTGGCATTCATATCTCCTGGTATCACCCCTGATACCCGAGCCTGTTCTATGATTACCACCAGCTCATCCGCCATAATCTCAAAGAGGTACAGAAAAAAATCCACTAGCCAGCCATCCAGGTGGAGGCTCTTATCATGAGCAAAAGATTTTAAAACAAATTCAACTTCAGCCTTTGAGATAGACCTCCCAATAGCATCATTAGCTTCCGGATCGAACATGATTGGCATATTTTGGATAAACCATTCCCGACAACGAGAATAAACAACCGCATCCATTTTGAATAAAACTGAGAAATGGTTATAAGAAGCCTGTTGAATTGCCTTGGTAGATTATATCTTGTTTCCATCTACCCCTTTGATATACCATATATAGTTTTCATTTCTCCTCCCATTTGAAAGGTTATGAAAAAAAATTGTATTTTGATCGCCCTCCTTCAGCCACTGGTTACGACTTTTTAATTTCCACACCATTTCTTGCACCCTTAGGATTTCAGTAATTTTGTTATTCAAATTTTGTGATTCCATGTAGGAAGTTGCCCCTCGCGATACCCCTCTCATGTTTTCATATATTTTTGCAACTGCGTCTTTACATGTTATTCACTCAGCGTTCATCAATTCATTTTTGTTTCTTTCCCATGTTTTAACTATTGCCTTCAGGGCCCTGATTTTCTTCCCAAAACTATTCCATCCTATAGATAAGTCTCCACCACCTTCCGAATTCCAAAATCCTTTAACCAGTTCCACGAAACTGGGGTCCTCTAGCCATATCCTATTGAACCATTCCTACTAGATTCACCCCGCCAGGACAACACCACTGCCATGTGGTCAGATATGGTAGATGATACCACCCTTGATCTAATATTGCCCAGTATATTAAACAAGTCCTCCTTTATCACGACTCTATCAAGGCATTTTACTATAGAGTCCTTTGCCTGCCTTCCATTCGACCACGTCGGGGTCAGTTCAACCGGCCGAATGTCAACCAGCCTTTGATCAAAGAAAAGATCTCTAATACGTTCATCTAGAGGGTCCATTTTGGCCTTTAGTCCCAAATTTTCATCAGCCTCCAAAATGGCATTATAATCACCCATGATCATAATTTTTTTAATCTTCGGGATGCCAGAAAATCTCATGCGAGCCCAAAACACATATCTATTAACACATGGAGCATAAAGATTAATTATATTGACCTTGTAAGACAGTCCTTTGATGTAGCCCGAGAGAATAATTCCATCGAAGAATCTGTAAGATTTAAGAGAAAAAACAGAGGGATTCAAAAAAGAAATAAGTCCACCAACCCTCCCATTTGAGTCTACACCTGCAACTAACCACCCTGGTCTCATTCTCATAATAACATCCATGGCCTTATCTCTCCCAAAAAATGTCTCCTGTAATAAAACCATACCCAGCTTCAAATAAGAAAACATATCCTTAAGGAAAATACGTTTAGAGGAGGTGTCCATCCCCCTGATATTTAAGGATAAGATGCAATTCATTCAGGACCCTCATGCGAGCGGATAGATCTAAGGGCCCGAACATCATCAATTGCAGATATAGGCACATCCGTAAAATCTGATAGATCCTCATGGAACAGAGACTTAGTTTTTAATTTTCCTCTAAAATGCTTAGTCCCACCTTTAGAATTCTTCCTCACTGTAATATTGGACGTCGAGACCATAGAAATTGTTGGAGGAGGCTTAGGAATCCTATCGAATACCGTTAAAGCAGGCAAGTCAATACCCGGATTCCCCATCAAGGCCTCAATGTCACTTCCCATTGTATTATTCGGTGAATCCAGACCATCCACCATGACAGGATCCTGTTTAGGAGGGGATGCCCACTCCAAGGGTGGCATCGAGGGAGACCTGGGTAACAAAGGAGAGGTCACAAGGGATTTAACAGACAATGTTAAGGACTACACAGAGGTAAGACCAATTACAGGACACGAATCATCCGATTTGTGGTCTAAGTCAATTGCGCACCTATTAGAAGGTGACAGGGTCCTAGTAGAGAGGATAGGGTCCGTGTTTCTAAGGCCATCAGGCACAGCAGGGCCAGTTAAGGAAATATTCTGAATATTCCGACCCAACACCACTCAAGAGGTATTTGGGCAGTGAGACAAAGGCACAAAGATGCCGATATGAAGACCATCATTGTTCATATTATTCGATTTCTCAATCAAACGATCCACAAGAGAATCAGATGAAACATTATCGTCATAGGATGAGGACGACTTACCTGAAACACTGATGTCGCTCTGAGGAGTCGAATTTACCCATTTTTTGTTTGTGACACGTCTTCCCCTCCAATATTTCCTCCGATGACACATGGGAAATCTATTTATCAAGTGGCCAGTATGATGACACATGAGACAATGAAATGGAACACCCCAGTAGTCCACTCGTTGTCTATGTCGTCGCTGCCCCCAAAACAGATCAACATCCCCAGGAAGACCACCACCAAAAAAAACTTCCACAAGGATCCATGCAATTCTCTTATTTCTCATTCTAAGAATTTTGGGGTCAATGTATTTGGTCCGTCCAATTGATTTCCCTATGGCCCTTAAAGCCGCCAGGGTCCAAAATTCCAATGGAAAGCCAAGAAGCTTGACCCACACTACTTTATTTTTTGGAGCATCGATCACTGGGTTGAAACCCAAAAACCATGGTATAAGCTGCATAAAGCTTCGGCTGCAAACCCAAGAGTGTGCCATTACCTTCTTACAATCATCTTCATGCATGAAGTGCACACTAAACCACCCACTCATCATCCTGCTGACCTTAGGATTATAGCCTAGAATCGGGCTCCATAAAACCTTAACCCACCCCTCCATGTCAATCTCTTCCCAGTCTACAAAAAGCCAGCTACCAATGAGTGCACTTTTTTACAAACTCGCCACTCTGCTCCATAGATCTCCAAATTCGAAAACAACTTCTTTTACCACCTCTGCTGGCCAAAAACAAGCCCTCAAATTCTCTTGATCAACCTTCTTCTACCTGCCACGAGAAGATGATGGCAAGGAAGCCAAATATGTCTCATGGTCTCGGTCCTCCGCTCTGGAAGATGAATCGCCGAGAAACACAGTGGAAAGGCCCTGTAAATTTGTCCAAGATCCACAAATACCTTGACGTTTTCTTTCAGCGTCCAAGGTGGCCGCGATGGGCACTTGATGCGTCGACGTGTCAGAAGACGAAATAGACTACGTGTCATTCGATATCACACACCTAGGTTGATGTGGACTTATGGTCCCCCTCCTCGAAGCACTATCCACAACACTTGCTTCAATATTCACCCACCCATATTAAAAGCTATCAAAACCATCATACCTCCCATCAATGTTTGTAATTAAACAATCCAAAGCCACGAGACTAGATTATATGCAGATGGTCCAAAAAAGCATTATTTAAAAGAGATGTC
The DNA here is from genome assembly GCA_034641835.2 of Pinus albicaulis. NCBI lineage: Eukaryota > Viridiplantae > Streptophyta > Pinopsida > Pinales > Pinaceae > Pinus > Pinus albicaulis. The sequence goes on from CM076578.1 coordinate 78,057,792, forward strand.
AGACAACATTTAATTTCCTAATAAGCCATACTATCACCCGATCCTAGGGGAATGTTCAAATAGAGACTTCCTCTTAAATGGCTCATGTACCAAAGATCTATCGCTTGTTTTTTTGTACCATTCCTTGACCTAAAAACGGATATGAAGGGAAAATTTCTCGAGGTTCTTTAATGTCGATCAATCCCAAATTAATTCCACACCCACCCGCCCGAAAAGTTTCTCGCTGGAAAAAATGTTGTCCAGATATTATCGAAATAACCAGGGCAAGGCATGAACATTCCCAATTATTTTGCAGATATTATCAACAACAACAACATATGCAGCTTGGACACTTCCACCACCTATGACAGAACTGCACACCAGAATCCTTGCATGGACGAGATATGAAAATAGCTTCCAACCAATGGTTTCAGATAGCCCCCCCATTGTTTTTATGCACTACATCCTTAAGAATATCCACCCACAGGGTCAAACGATTAATAAAAATACTTCTCCACCCTTGTATCAAGCCTAGAAGAGAGAAAAAACATTGTGTGTCCTCATAATGGATTATAATATTCTACAAGCTACAACAATACGTGAGACAATCTACCCTATCTCCTAGATTTCCTCTATTGACATGATAGTAAGAAACCCATAGACCTTATCCCCTGAAATATTTCCAGTATGTGCCAATAAGACCTTCAGTTCTATATATTTTACCCTGAGCTGGTCATGAAGCGCAGCCACAACACAGTACCCTAGACTTGAATAAATCTTACTAGATTCACGGTCCAGCCCTCGTCCCCATCACTAAAACGATCCAAACAAAATCAATCCTCGACTATAGAACGAGAAGACCACCCTCAAGGCCCAGTAGAAGTGAAATCTTGGTCGGCTTCCCACAGCTAATATATTGGTGACATGCATGTCCAAGGTTTCACATTCTTGTCATCACACTCCATCATCTATGATTCATAATCATGAAGCTGCAACCACAGTTAACCATAAATAACTCAAGGAAACAAAATTACCATGATGCCAAAGCCCGAAATATTAGAGATCACTTATGGATCTACTCTGGTATAATCCTTTGAGTGTTCAGGGCTCTAGACTTGACTCTATTTAGATCCAATTCCGCATTCGTCAGGTTGCGCATGCATCATCGTCACGAGATCGAATCCTTGGTATCACAATAGGTTTTTAAAATGAAATTCATGAGTTTGAAATTGATATTTTTTTTACCAGGGACTACCATGGGCATAATTGCAATAGGGTGAGTGTGGACAATATATATTGATAACGCCATTGCAACAAGTATACACTAAGCTCACTATCATCTACTCTCACCATTATTTTCCTCTTTCTACTTGCTTCCAATATCTTTCTCCCGTGAATGCAAATTGTGGAATTGATCAGAATCCAAGAGACCTAAGCTTCTACCAAATAAATAATTAGTGGCAAACCAATAGTTTTAGTGGCAAAAAAATACTCATGGAAACTTTAATATTAGTGCACCACCCCAATGGACAATTTGGGGCAAACTATTTTGTAGTTTGCTAAAAGAAAAAAAATGTATACTTAATACATATATTGAAATTGGAAAAGTCCATCCCTTCAATGTAGAATAGGAAATTTGTATATATATCCATACTTTTTAAACTTAAATAAAAGTGGTAACATTATTTTCCATTACATAATAAAATTGTATCCTATCAAATCTAGAAAGATAATAAAATTTCATTTGTAGTCTTAAATTATATATATATATATATATATATATATATATATATATATATATATATGAAATACAAATAATAGAAAGTCAAAAAGCAAAAAATTGAATGTGTAATACCATGAGGGTTGCACTATTGAGGGTTGGGAAAATACTTTTCATTATTATTTTTTCTTTAAATTTTGTCAACTAAAAAAACCATAGAAAAAGACCAAAAAGAAGGCAATGTGGAGAAGAACTATAATTAGTAAAAATGAAATAATAGAAAAAGAAAAAAAAAACAGTTAAAATATATATATTGGAAAAAAAAAATTAATTATGTTTTCCTCTTTAAAATTTGTGAGGATAATAATAATAATAATAATAAGGAATTATTGATTTTTTCTTTAAATTTTTTCAGCTAAAAAACCATAGAAAAAGACAAAAAAAAAGGCAGTATGGAGAAAGAACTATAATTTGTAAAAATGAAATAATAGAAAAAAGAAAAAAAAAACAGTGAAAATATATATATTGGAAAAAAAATTAATTATTTTTCCTTAAAAATTTGTGAGGATAATAATAATAATAATAATAATAATATAACTAAAAAGGAATTATTGATTTTTTTAATATTTTTTCCTTTTTAAAATTTGTTATCCAGGTGAAAAAAACTATAACTCATAAAAGTTAAAAGAATAAAAAAAAAAATAAAAATAAAAAATTACAAGGTAAATAAAAAAGAAATGAAACTAAAAATAAAAATTTAATAACTAATAGATAGAAATGAAAGTTATTAAACAATCCATAATAAGACTTTAATTAATCACTTTACAAATAAATCAATTTAAATAATTTTAAAAAATAAAAATAAATTCCCAAAATTAAATTATAGATAAAAAAAATTGATTTTTTAGAAACCAAAAAAACAGAATATGTTATACCACTGTAATAATAACATGTAAATATAAAAATATTAAATTTTTTTATGCTTTTTGAACGATCACAAAATATCTCCCTTATGCCATGCGGCTAGGGACGAATGGTAGTTATGGATAATTTTCCACAACATAATAATATCTTGCATTCAAACACTAAGGAAGAATGATAACCGTGGTCAATTCTTCACAACATAATAATGCCATGCAGCTTAAAGGAAAGAATGATAAGCTGGGCAATTTACTTAGCTTCGTAAAACTTTCGCTATAAATGTCATATATAGAAAATATCGTATCATTTACCACGCTCCATTTAACTTCACCTCAAATATCGTATCGTATCAAAGTTGAACTAGTATGTTGACTAACCAACTAAATATCATATTACATCATCTCGGAAGTTACATCTGTCTAGAAAAAGTTGTCGCTTTCTTGATTTTAATTCCCGTAATTCCATAAGTATTAAAAAGGTGAAAATATTTTATAATTACTCAAAGATAAAATTTTTTTTTTTGCTCGTAAACAATTACAATACATCTCCCATAGAGCGACACAATAATGCCATGCAACTTGAAACTTACGAAAGAATGGTAGCTGTGTGCAGTGTTCTCTATATAATCCATCATTTAGGAACCATTGATGACATTTCTATATACCACCATTCGAGGCAGGGAGGTTTATTATGGAGAGTCACAATGGCAAGAAGAAGCTTCAATTTCTACTATTCCCATGGTTGGCACAGGGCCACATAAATCCTTCTGTGGAGCTCTCCAAGGCCCTCGCAATCCATGGCCACAAAGTCTCCTTCCTCTCCACGCCTCTTAACATTTCCAGAATCAGGCCCTCATTACAGCTTCAGGATTGGCCAGGCCAGATCGATCTGCTGGAACTACTGTTACCGCCAACGGAGGGACTGACTCTCGGCACAGAATCTACAGTGGACATCCCGCCAGAAATGGTTTTTCCGCTGAAGAAAGCCATGGACGACATGGAGAAGCCCTTCCGAAGTCTGCTCGAGAAGCTCTCACCGGATTATCTCGTCCACGACTGTTGGAATTTCTGAGAATTCCATAACAATATGGAGAGAATAATGCTCTCCTCATAACATAGAGAAAATAAAAAAAATTGCTTCTCAAGGACAGAGTTTGCACACAATAACACCTATTCATTATTCAAAACACTGTTACAAAAAACTTCTTCTTCCTCTCAGAGAGGGATTACAAAGTGAATGTTACAAACACAGTTCAAAAACAAACTCACACTCTGTCTCTCTGTCTAAAACAAAAAACATACACTGTCTATGTATTTCTACAACACTTTGTCTCACTGTTTCAAAATAACACACTGCTATGCCTAATAACTATTTTTGCATTGCTGTGCATACAAACAATACATAACATTTAGCCTTTTGGGCTTTCCTTTTTATACTCTGCAACATATAAAACAAACATAAAACAAAATGTAATAAATTTACTAAACCTATGACTCTATATTGCCCTTTGGGGCCCACCTTACAATGCGCATGTGCATATAAACTATTACATAACTCAAAGGTTTAAGAAACCTTTCGTTCGCACGATAAACAAATAACAAAAACATTAATCAAAATAACAAACAAAACTATATCAAACCTTAACATAAAACCATAACAAATCTCCGCCCCAAACTTCAAGCATTTATGAACCAAAATGAAATGGATAAATTGCGTTACAAATCTGGGTTGTGACATCAGCGCTTTGAATGCGCGATCAAATATTAAATCCGGTCTATAACTGCTCATCGGGTCCGCCAGGAGGTTTCGGGTACGATGAGAAACTGTGATGTGAAAACAAATTTAAATCTGACTCATGCCTCTTTCGGGTCTGGTTTGAACCATTGCAAACAGGCCAAAATAAAAACTTCTGATTCAGTGACTGCGATTGCGCCAATCGCATCGGCGGAAGACAAATTGCGATAACACATGATCGGAGGACATAACTTAATGTTGTGATTGCGATTTAAACAATCGCATCACAAGTATTCATTCAGCTCTATTCAAATAAAACCCTGATCAAACAAACTTCTGCCACGTGGTCTAGGGACCACTGCTCTTCAAATAAAAACGCTCCCGCGCATACATAAAAATTCTGCTTCCTGGGTTATAAAAATAACTCTGTTTTCTTTTAAATACAACGCTCTGTTTTCAAAGTAAAACCTCTGTTTTCCAAATACGAATGTGAGGCGTCGAAACACAAAGGACTGCAAAGGACTGTAAGGGTTCTTTAAATAAAACTGATTGTTCACCATTTTAGAAAGCGGCTACGTGAAGAGTTTTTCAAAACAAACTTAGAAAGTGGGTGGAGTACCTGTGCAGTTGAAAGTAACATTTCAACACTCCCCCTTAATTTCAACTGCTGGTTTATCAGTCATACCCAGACATTTCCTCAAAAATTCAAAACTCTTCTGCCCGAATGGCTTGGTCAGAATGTCTGCAAACTACTCTTGAGTTCTGCAGTGTTCTAAAACAATTTCACCATTGTTCATTAGCTCTTTGATGTAGTGAAAATTTGTGTCAATGTGTTTCATTCTCTTGTGAAACATAGAATTCTTGGATAATGCAATAGCTAAGCTATTGTCACAATAAATCATTGTACCTTTTACGTGTTCTTGACATAAACTCCTTAGCATCCTTCTCATCCAAACTTCTCGACACGTTGCTGCTGTAGCTGCCACATATTCTGCCTCTGCTGTAGACAACGCTACAATAGGCTGTTTTTTAGAAGCCCATGAAATCGTTCCTAAACTCAGGTGAAAAACATAACCGGATGTGCTTTTCTGATCATCTACACTTCCAGCCCAATCACTGTCAGTGTATCCAATTAAATTTGAACATTATGAAGTAGTATATAAAATGCCAAACCTTTTAGTACCTTTAACATACCTCAAAATTCTCTTCGCTGCCTGCCAATGTGCTTCTTTTGGCCTCTCCATGAATCTAGAAATCAAACTAATAGCATGCATAATATCTAGCCTAGTTGCAGTCAAATACATGAGGTTGCCAAATATGCTCTTGTATAAACTAGGATCAAAATCCTTACTGTTGTCCTCTCTGCTGAGTTTTAAACCCATCACTGTGGGTGTTATTGCTGCCTTGCAATCTTGCATGTTAAATCTTTCCAAAACCTAATTAACATATTTTTCTTATGAGATAAAAATTCCATTTTCATTTTGCTCTACTTCTATTCGTAAGAAGTACTTCAGCAAACCCATATCAGTCATTTCGAATTCTTCTTTCATGACCTTTTTAAAGTTTTCAACAAGGCAATCATCATTACCTGTAAAAATCACATAATCAACATATAGCACTACAATCAGCATCTTACCATGTTTTTTTTAATGTAAAGGGTGGGTTCTCCCTCACATTTTTCAAAACCATTTTCCAGTAGATAGGAATCTATCCTACTGTACCATGCTCTTGGCGCTTGCTTCAGCCCATAAAGAGCTTTCTTCAATCTGCACACTTTGTGTTCTTATCCTTTCTTCTCATAGCCTAGAGGTTGTTCAATGTAAACCTCTTCCATTAACACTCCATTTAGGAATGCTGACTTCACATCCATTTGGTAAACTTTCCACTTGTTTTGTGCTGCTATGGACAGCATTGCTCTCACGGTTTCCATTCTAACAGCCGGTGCAAATTTTCCTCATAGTCTCTCATCTTCTTGCTTATATCCTTTGACCCTGACAACGAGGTCTCATTAGGGGAATTTTGAGGTCTAAAATGGGCCTCCTAAGGAAATTATAAAATAATAGTGGAAAAAATCTAATAAGATTTGATGACATCATGAAATTTTAGAGGGAAAAATGAAAAAACTACTTTTTCAATTCATATTTTCAACTTATCTCCCAAAGTTTTTACTCAAATTTCAAGCGGGAGTACTCGTTGGATGCGGAATTTAATTCCTCATCCAAGGAGTACCCATGTTGCATACTTTCGATGGGTCCTACTACATGAAAAATGAGAAATACATAAAAAAACGTGATTACAATCACGCTTTTTATGTATTTCTCATTTTTCATGTAGAAGAGTTCATCGAAAGTATGCAACATGGGTACCTCGCCCAGTGAGGAGTGGTGATGATGCATCATCAAATTGGCTCTCCGCTTCCAGCTAGTGAGTAAAATTTTTGAGATAAGTTGAAAATACGAGTTGAAAAAGTAGTTTTATTATTTTATTATTTTTTATTATTTTTACCCTTTTATTTAAAAAATGGTGAATCATCCCCCATGGTTGACATCATCATCTTGAATCCTATTGGTTGTTATAAAGTTTATTTTTGTTGTACATTTTTATAGGAGGCCCATTTTAGACTTCAAAATTCCCCTAATGGGCCTTGTGTCTCTCAATTTTTCCTTCAGCATTACTCTTGGTCTTGTAGACCCATTTAACTCCAATGACTTCCTTACCTTTTGGGAGTTCAACAAATTCCCATGTCTTATTTCTTTCTATGGCATTAATCTCCTCATCCATAGCTTCTATCCATTTTCTATCTTTAATAGCTTCTTCAAAATGAATAGGGTCATCAAAATGACAATATAAAGCAAAGAAAGAGTTCATACCTTCATTTTCTGCCTCTTGCTCATAAATCTCATTTAAATTTGTAAACTTTGTTCCTCTTTCATTTGGTGTATGAGTGCTTGAAGAAGCACTCGAATTTCCTCCTTGTGGTGTTCTTGGAGAAGCACTTTCATTTCTCCTCAAGGGTGTTCCTTGTTGTCCTTGTGTTTGTGCTACTGTTGGGGGATGTATTTCAGCCAAATCTTCATCATTTTCATCATGAGATAAATAGTTTTTAACATTCACTGTTTTCTCTATGCTTCCATCCCATGCTTCCTCTTTAATAAACTGAACATCTCTGCTCACAATAAACTTCTTGGTGGATGGGTTGTACAACCTGTAAGCTTTGGATTCCTCACTGTATCCAATAAAAATACATTTCTCTCCCTTGTTGTCCAACTTCTTCCTTAGTTGATTTGGTATGTGTGCATAAGCCACACAACCAAAAACTTTCATGTGTGTGACACCTTGCTTTGTCCCACTCCATGATTCTTCTGGAACTTTGTTCATGACTAATTTTGTAGGGCATCTATTCAAGATATACGCTACACAATGTACAACTTCAACCCAATAATCATTAGGAAAATACTTTTCCTTTAGCATACTCCTTACCATGTCCATGATTGTCCTATTCTTCCTTTCAGCAACTCCATTTTGTTGCGGAGTGTATCTTGCTGTAAATTTCTTATGAATTCCATTTTATCTACAAAAATGTAGAAATTATTTGGAGATATACTCACCTCCTCTATCAGTCCTTAGGACTTTGATATGCAGCCCACTTTGGTTCTCCACAAGTGCTTTGAAATTACAGAATCTTTCAAACACTTCACTTTTGTTTTTCAAAAAGTAAACCCAAGTTTTTCTAGTAAAATCATCAATAAATGTTAGCATATAGTAGCTGCTTGCAAGTGATGGAGTTTGCATCAGTCCACATAAATATGAGTGGACAATTTCCAAGGGTGCCTTTGCCCTTATGCTTTTCCCAGATGGAAAACTTTCTCTGTGTTGTTTACCCAAGATACAACCTTCACAAAGGCTGTCCGGTTTCTCAATCAATGGTAAACCTCTTACCATTCCTTTTTTGTTCAACAAGTTAAGACTCCCAAAGTTGAGATGTCCAAATCTCAAGTGCCACAACTAATTCTCATCTTTAGCTTCTCTTTGGAAAGCCTCTTGTGTCACTACTGTCATTTCTTCTCCATTTTTCAAATCTGCTCTCATCCTGAGAGGGAACATCCTATTCCTTTTCATCTTCACTTCAGCAATACATTGTTTGCTTGGTGGTTTATCCATGATGGTGCATACATCATCTTCAAAGAAAACATTGTACCCCTTTTAAACAAGCTCTCCAATACTTAAGAGGTTACATTTCATTCCAGAAACATAATAAACATCTGCTATGGATTTCTTTTCTCCTATCCTTGTTAAGACATTTACATCTCCTTTTCCCATAACAGAAAATTTACTATATTTCCCTAATGTGACTTGTGACTTCACATTCTCATCTAACATAGAAAACATGGCTCTATTTTATGTCATATGGTTACTACAACCGGAGTCTAGAAACCATAAGTCTTCACTCTTTTCCTCGGCCATATTACAAGCTAAAAACAATTAATCTTGGCTGATATTTTCTCTAGTGAAATTTGCACTAGTTTTATTAGCCATATCATGTTGCTTCTTCCTACATTCATTTGCATAATGCCCATATTTTTTACAATAATGACATTGGACATTGGATTTATCATACCTTTGTCCATGAGCATGCTGTTGTCCACCTTGTTGGCTGCTGCCTTGGCCTTGTTTCTGATTTGGATTGCTGCCCCTCCCTTGAGCATTTGCTGGACTGTTTCTTCCACCTCTGTTTTGGCTTCTGCCTCTTCCTCTCTTTTTTCCTCTACCTTGACCTCTTCCTCTTCCAAAAGACATCTAGGTCTTGAAGGCATGTTCCAGAGATGAGTTTTAATTTCTACCCAATCCCTACGCATGTGTCATTAGTGATGCATGTAGCTCATCATCTGTAAAATTTGTGAGATCCTTAGTCTCTTCTATGGTGGTAACAATCACATCAAACCTTGAGGGTAGGCTCCTCAAAATTTTCTCCACAATCCTCCTTTCTTCAAGTGTCTCTCCATGACACCTTATCTGTGTGACCATTCCAATCACATGTGTGAAGAATGATTCAATGTTATCTGACTCCTTCATGTAGAGAGTCTCAAAATCTCTCCTTAGAAACTGTAGTTTTGTTGTCTTCACTTTCTCCATGCCTTGATAGGCTGTCTTGAGAGTTTCCCATGCTTCTTTGGATCTCTTAGCTGCTGCTATCCTTGGAAACACACTCTAATGCACTACTTGATACAAATAGAAGAGGGCTTTAGAGTCCTTCTTTCTATTTCTCTTCAACAAGTCCTTTTATGCCTGTGTTATTGCATTAAATGCATTTTCATCCACTGGTTCTTAAAAACCATCCTCAACAAGTTCCCATAGGTCTTGAGAGGCAAAGAGGGCTCTCATGGTGATTTCCCAGTAAGCATAGTTTTTTACATTAAATTGTGGGAGATGAGCATTACCAATACTCATGCTAGTGCTGGCTCCAACCATTCTTGCACTCTGAACTATGCTTCAAAACACTTGACTTTGTATTTAAAATAAACTGACTATCTGCTAACAATAACACAAAAATTGTATTGAGAAATACCTTGGATTCCTCTTAACAGAGCCTTCACTCTGCTGGAGAAGCTGCTGCAACAAAGAAATCCTTAATTCAGCTTCTTTGACACCTTCAAAGAGCCTGGACTAGCTTTCATACCATGTTGGAATTTCTGAGAATTCCAGAACAATACGGAGAGAATAATGCTCTCCTCATAACATAGAGAAAATAAAAAAAATTGCTTCTCAGGGATAGAGTTTGCACACAATAACACTTCTATTCATTAATCAAAACACTGTTACAAAAAAAATCTTCTTCCTCTCACAGAGGGATTACAAAGTGACTGTTACAAACACAGTTCAAAAACAAACTCACACTTTGTCTCTCTGTCTAAAACAAAAAACATACATTGTCTATGTATTTCTACAACACTATGTCTCACTGTCTCAAAATAACACACTGCTGTGTGTAATAACTTTTTTTGCACTGTTGTGCATACAAAAAATACATAACATTTAGCCTTTCGGGCTTTCCTTTTTATATGCCGCAACATATAAAACAAACATAAAACAAAATGTAATAAAAATAAACCTATGAATTTATATTTCCCTTTTGGGCCCACCTTACAATGCGCATGTGCATATAAACTATTACATAACTCAAAGGTTTAAGAAACCTTTCGTTCGCACGATAAAAAAATAACAAAAACATTAATCGAAATAAAAAACGAAACTATATCAGACCTTAACATAAAACCATAACAAATCTTCGCCCCGGACTTCAAGCATTTATCAACCAAAATGAAATGGATAATTCGCGTTACAAATATGGGTTGTGACGTCAGTGCTTTGAATGCGTGATAAAATATTAAATCCAGTCTATAACTGCACATCGGGTCCACCAGAAGGTTTCGGGTACGGTTAGAAACTGTGGTGCGAAAACAAATTTAAATCCGCCTCATACCTCTTTCGAGTCCGGTTTGAACCATTGCAAATGGACCAAAATAAAAACTTCTAATTGAGCGATTGCGGTTGCGCCAATTGCATCGGCGGAAGACAAATTGCGATAACACATGATCGAAGGACATAACTTAATGTTGCGATTGTGATTTAAACAATCGCATCACAGATATTAAATCAACTCTATTCAAATTAATCCTCGATCAAACAAACTTCTGCCACGTGGTCTGGGAACCACTGCTCTTCAAATAAAAACGCTCCTACGCATACATAAAAACTCTGCTTCCTGTGTTGTAAAAATAACTCTATTTTCTTTTAAAAAAACTCTCTATTTTCAAAGTAAAACCTCTGTTTTCCAAATACAAAGGTCAGGCGCCGAAACACAAAATACTGCAAAGGACTGTAAGGGTTCTTTAAATAAAATTGACTGTTCACAATTTTAGAATGCGGCTGTGTGCAAAGTTTTTCAAAAAAAACTTAGAAAGTGACTGGAGTACCTGTGAAGTTGAAAGTAACATTTCAACAACGACTTCATGCAGTATTGGGAGTAGAGCGCTACTGTGGATATGAAAGTTCCATCCATTTATTTCGCCCTCTTCTCGCCAGCGAGTTGTGCCAATCTCGCACACCCTTCTAAATTGCGGAACCATGACATAACCGCTGAGGAACTGGGGATTCCTCTCTTTGGGTTTCCATCCTCGGCAATCACATTCAAGCTATACGAAGCATGGAATATTTTGTTCATGTACATTGGAATACCCGGCAACATACTTCCAGCTTATCGGTTCGCTAAATGCTTAGAAGGATGCATGAAGATAATTATGAAATCATGCTTTGAGTACGAAGATCAGTATATTAGTTATTACCAGGATTCCATCGGCGTCCTCGTACTGTCTGTTGGTCCACTCACACCATCTATACACCTGGGCACTAGTGGTAACAGTGGTGAGCGCTCTGATCTACTGGAATGGCTGTACCGGCAAAGGGCGACCTCGGTCATTTTCGTGTTGTTCGGCAATGAGGCCTTTCTCTCGAAATACCAAATCCATGAACTCGCGCTGGGCCTGGAAGCTAGTGGGATCCCATTCCTTTGGTGTCTCCATTTTCTGTGGTATTCAGACAATGGTCGAGACGATTCTCTAGGGATCATTCTCAATGGATTCGATATTTGAACCCAGGACCGAGGTCTAGTCGCGTTGGGCTAGGTACCACAGTTACGGATCCTCTCGCATCCATCCATCAGTGGGTTTCTTAGCCACGCAGGATGGAGCTCCGTCATGCAATCACTGAGCTTCGGAATACCCCTCATCCTTCTCCCAATCCAAGCTGACCAAGGCTTAAACACCTGGCAAGTAGGTGCGGAATTGGAGGTGGGGATCAAAATAGAAAGGGGAGACGATGGCTCTTTTATGAGAGAAAGCATATCAACAACAGTAACAAAGGAAATGGCGGGAGAGGGGGTTAAGAGGTTGAGATCGAATGCGGCGAAGGCCTGTGATATTATAGCGGCCAATAAGCAGAGTTACATCCATGATTTCCTTCAAAAACTCGAACAATTGGTTGAAGCCTACAAGAAGAAAAGCTTGTAATGTTGTGTTGGCATATAGATAAAAAATTATGTCAAATAATAGTAAGGTTAGCATCTAAACAAGGTTAGGGAAGTCAGTGATTCGGGTTATTAATGGTGCTACTAGTATTATCATAGGATTATTAGTTTTTTTGACGAGTTCTTGTAGGGAATTTTACTGTGTGCATCTTTACCATGTTGTACCATGCATCATTTTCAAATGTTGAGCGCAATGATCAATTCAAGATGATAGAGTTACAAATATTGATTTGAAGGGTTTTTGTTGCTGCAGCTGATATCGATTCAACAAGGAATGCGTTTTCACATATGTATAATAGCGAATATATCGTTTTCCTTCGTGTGTGAACTTCATGTAGGAGAACGAGTTACAATAGATTCTATGTTAAATTTTTTGCTATTCATCTATGTGCGAACACTTTCATAGGGCAGGTTTTCAATAACGGCAACCAATATATCTTGGTCCATTGACCCAACATTGTATTTGGCGCATAGTTTAAAAAACTCACAAAATAATCTATAATTTTGGCAAGATTATAAAAAATTTAGGTAGAATTTTTTTAAAATTTTTTTATTTCTTTTTTGCCTTGAAAATCATGGAAATTCTGGTAATATTTTAAGAAAATTTGGCAAGGATTTACTATCAAAATTCAATATTTTGGGTGCTCTAGAGGTTTTTGATGGTGTTTGATGGTGTTGAATCCATTTCCACCATAAAAAAACATGATTCAAACACTGCTATTGCAATATTTTTTATTTTTTTTTGCCCAGATTCCAACCACTTTTGGCCGTTCAGGAAATTCCTCCGCCTCAGTAGACAACTCCTTAAACTTCATGATTTGGGGTGCTCTTTAGGTTTTTGATAGAGCTAAATAAATCCATTTCCACTAAAAAATAATTCAAACACTACAACTATCTAATTTTTTGAATTTTTTTTTACTTGATTCTCCCAAACTACAGACTATTTTGTTGCCTAAGTAGGCAACTCCTTACATTGGTCATAGTCTAAGATTGCTTTTTTCCCCTTAAAATCATGGAAATTCCAGTAAGATTTTAAGAAAATTCTGCAGTTACTTTGGTACATCCAAGTTATAGCTATAAAACTAAATATTTAGGCTGCTTAGAGGTTTTTGATGGTGTTGAATCCATTTCCAACATCAAAAACATTATTCAAACATTTTTTACATCCAAGTTATAGCTATCAAACTTCAATATTTAGGGTGCTTAGAGGTTTTTGATGGTGTTGAATCCATTTCCACCATCAAAAACATGATTCAAACATTGTTACTAGAAGACATATATTGTAGCTTTGCATTAATGGGTCAACTTTTCAATAACTGCAACTAATATATCTTGGAGTTGTCTACATATGTGAAGGATTGTCAGATGGCCAAAAGTGGTCGGAATCCTGGAAACAAAAAATTAAGAATATGATCGTAATCCAACGATGACATATATTATAGCTTTGCATTAATGGGTCAGCTTTTCAATAACTACAACTAATATATATTGGAGTTGTCTACGGAGATGGAGGAATTTCCCATGCTGCCAAAAGTGGTCGGAATTCAAGCAATTTTTTTTTAAGAAATCATGCAATAGCAGTGTTTGAATCATGTTTTTGATGGTGGAAATGGATTCAGCACCATCAAAAACTCTAGTGCAACTAAAATATTGAATTTTGATAGCTATAACCTAGATTTACAAAAATCCATTGAAGTTTAATAGCTATAACCTGGATTTACAAAAGTCCCTGCAAGATTTTCTTAAAATCTTATCGAAATTTCCATGACTTTCAGGGAAAAAAAAAACACTACTTAGACTACTATATATATCTTGATCCGTTGACCCAATATTATATTGGCCCATTAATTTATCAATACTAATAAAAATATATAATCATAATCCAAAAAATAACATATACTCCCCCTCCTCATTAATTGGTCAATGGCCCAAAAAAAAGAAAAACTTTGACTTCAATAACCCTCACTACCACTCCACATTAATGGATGGGCCGGTGGCCCAAAATATAAACCTTCCCTTTAATAACCCTCTGTAATATTCCCTTTCTTGATCCAGTCAAAGTGGATAGAATCGATCCATGGTACTTACCATGGTATTTTCCCATGGTATTTGTTGTTGGTTTCCGAGAAAAATAATAAAATAAGGTCTCTAGAAAGTCCATCAAGCCTGTAAAAGGGGAGAGAAGCTAGGAATTTAGAATCATTTTGGTATTATCTATCTTATTATGTTTGGGTTGAGAACCTAACCTGACCAGTTCTAGCATTGATCCCAGGATGAAAATGCCATGGTGAATTTTGTATGGTGGATCCATCCAGGGTCCACGATTGTGCTTCAATGTTGTTTTTCTATTTAATGAGCAGCCAAGCATGCCATGTGTAGGAGCTCAGTTTTAATTGTATGGGCATGTATTTTATTTTCAGAAAATAATATAAATAAAAAGCTTCATTTCCAGATCCCATATATGTTCATGGTTTTTACTGCATGTAATTTTATTGAGAACACTAGATCTGACTAAATTATTAAGGTTTCAGATCTTACAGTGGTATCAGAGCTTCATCTTGGCCAGGTTTGGGATGCCAAGGAAGGAGAAACAAAAGGGTATTACTGTCAATTGGGAAGGAAAAATAGCTAGGAGTCAAGGGAAAAACAAAGGGGAAGAAAAACCAATGGGTGATCACGAAAATACCAAACTTGAAGATGCCTTACAAAAGATCGTCGACACTCAAAACACCATCATGGAACTCCTTAAAGTACAGATTGGGAAACCTAATGTGCAAATCAATAATGGGGAAGGAGGTTCCCATTCATGTGGGGATGGTCCACCGCAGGAGTATATCAATTTTCGTAGCAATGGTCCATCACATGAACATGTCAACACTCAGAGAAACACTTTTAGCTGACCAACCATGCCTCCATTTTTGGATGACTCCTCTAGGGAGCAAGATTTCCCTTCACCAATTGCAGAAATGGTTACCGCATGGATGAAAGAGTATGATACGTTGCCTCCCAATGTGAAAGCGGCCCTATGCCTTAATGACTTTTACTACATGAGGAGTAAAAAAAAAAGGAAGGCAACCACATATGGGGGCCATCAGTCAAACGTAGATTTGTAGAAGGTTGTGGGAAAGTTAACTCTTCCTTATTTTGATGGATCGTCGAAGTGTTCTGCATGGTCATGGGTACAGAAACTGGATACATATTTCCATCTCAATCCCATGCGGGAGAAGGATGCCATCAAATACACCACACTTCATCTTGAAGGAGAAGCACATGAATGGTGGCAACATGGTATGACCACTCTGGGACATGCCAACATCATCTCTTATACATAATTCACATAGAGGTTAATAGAAATATTTGATAGGAAGGATCCTGAGATGTACTTCCGGGAGCTAACCCAGCTCCGATAGACATGGAACCTTGAATCTTATGTTGCATAATTCCAGAGGCTTGCAGTAAGGGTCAGCGACCTGTCCATGAACCGGTGGGTCATGTTATTTATAGAAGGGTTGTCATAACCCCTACGAGGTTGGGTTAGGCCTACCAACCTGCCACCTTGCAAGATGCAATTAACCGTGCAAGGGATATGCAGGATGCAGTACCGAAGAATAGATTCCTACCTAAATTTTCTATTCCTCAGAAAGGGAATGAAGTCAAGCAACAACAACGGGAGCCATTTGGTAAGCGGAAGCTGGATGATGATACCAGGAAAGATCTTAGAAGGAGAAGGCTATGCTTCTCTTGTCAAGAAACTTGGGCATCGGGACATCAGTGTACTAAAGGGAAGGCCCACTATATTGAAGTATTTTCTAAAAGCGAAGATGAGGAAGAGAATCCAGAGCTCGATCAAGGGGAATCACAAGGCATGGGGGCAATACAGGAAGAAATCCAAGAAGGAGTCATTTCTTCTCTTACAGGGGTCCCAAGATATCACACCCTTCGGGCTAGGGGCACCATACAAGGACAGAAGGTTACTATGCTAATTGATGGTGGGGCCTCCCACAACTTCATTGATGCAGAATTCGTAGCCAAAAGGGGACTAGCTACTGAAGAATTTGAAGGCTTTACAGTTTTGATTCCTGGAAAGAAAGAGCACAACCACATGCCATGCACAAAGATAGTTCCTAACATGAGCCTAGAAATGGGAAACTACACAGTTACAAATAATTTTTTTGTCGTAGACTACCTAGACTCTGATGTAGTATTGGGGGTACAATGGCTATATTCTATCGGAACTCATATAGTAAACTACCAAGACATGGAACTTGCATTCACAGGACCAGATGGTAAAAAGGTGAAGTTGAGAGGAATGCATGCATATCCTCCCAAGGTTGTGACATCCAATCGGAAGGAGGCAGACCTTCGACATGGGGATATTTTATGGGCAGTAGAGTGTCGAATCATGGAGAAGAAACCAGTAGAGAAACACAAGGAGTACTCCCCTGATATTATGGCACTATTGCAAAAATACTAGAAGGTATTTGGAGATATACCCCCAGGACGACCACCTGATAGGGGAATTGAGCACATCATCCGTGAATATTTGGTACGATGGAAAGATCTGCCCGTCGATGATGCCACTTGGGAAGGAGAACACATATTGCAGCATCCAACATTGAAATTGCTTGAGGGAAAGCAATTTTGGGCAGGGGAAACTGTAATATCCCCAACCATTTAACCTGTTGGACCAAATCATAAAAGTAGTAGAGTAATAAATAAATTAATAAATAAAGTGGAATTGGCCCATGGTTTTTCCTTTTGGGTTGTTTTGACCCCAGGTATTTCCCATGGTTTTTCCTTTTGGGTTGTTTTGACCCGAGTTATTTGCCCATGGTTTCTTCCAAGAAGCCGACTATAAAAGGAGGAGGAGGATCGAGAGAAACTCATGGAATTTAATCTTTTCTTCATTGATATTCTGAAAGCTTAGAGGAGTTTTCAAGTGAGGATTTTTAGGTGAGATCCTCAAGCTTCCTTCGGTGAGATTCGATCTCACCCTAGTAAGCAAACCCAACTTCGGTGGTTTCTATGATCACCCTATCTAGTCGCATTCATTTCATATTTGGAAGGGTTTTCATCTATTTTTACTTTACACTTTATGAGTGTGGATTGAGATCTATCCTGTCGGTTTTATTATAATTATTTTTATTACCAAGAGTTATTAATTGGCATTAGGATGTAATTTAACCATCTACGTTGTTGGCCAAACTGCTTGTATTACATGGGCTAAATTCCTTAATAAATTATATTGGGTGGATTTCCTCAGGGATTTTTTAAATATGGTGATTGGAACTTAATTATGTGTAATGGAGTATTATGTGTATATGTTATCATGAGGGTTTTTTTTATAATAATCATATTTCTTTGTTGTTATATTTTTACTATTATTACAACAGTGACATTATATATTTCTTAAAGGATTTTACAGTGGTATCAGAGTTGTGCATCTTGCTAGCTTAAGGGTTTTATGCAGGAAAATTCGGTGAGATTTATTCTCACCTTAGTAGACATCCCAATCTTCGGTGGTATTGAGTATCACCCTAGCTGGTTTTATTTTTTGGTTGATTGAAAGAAGAATTTGTGCATTGCAAAAGGAGCAAAAATTGATCTAACCTGATCTAATCTTTTGAATAGTCAAGGAGGAGGATTGGTTCAGCCGACAAAATTGAGAATGAAGTTGAATTTTAATTAATCAAGAGATGTATTTGGAGCGTGAAAGTGGGTAAATGGACTTGACTCACAATTTTAAGCCATGTTTATAGTTTTGAAAATTATGATAGCGGTTGATATTTTTTTAGGGGTTTGATTTATAAAGAAAAGGGAAGGAATAGAAAGTTGAGTTTAGATTGGAAGCTGTAAGGATTTAATTAAAAAAAAAAAATCCTTTGATACAATTTTGTTGAGCGTATTCCTTCATAGTGCATCATTTCGGGGATTGCTAAAGTCTGTCATCATGAGATGAGTTTACACATACATTGAAACCAGAATATTGTCTTGTGCAAAAGGGGACGTGTATTTGGGCAACATATCTCCAAATCAAGTGCTGAAATATTATTTCAAGAGGTTGTGTTAACGTGTATTTGGGAAACATATATCCAAATAAAGTGCTGAAATATTATTTCAAGAGGTTGTGTTATTTATATACTTTTGCTGGCACCAACTTAACCTAGTTTCATCAGGGCCAAAATACAAATGTGAAAATGTAGAATACATTTTTGTATATTTCTTTGTCTTGCTATCTAAAGATGGATCGTCTTGAAGAAATTTTGAAAAACAACCAAAAAATCCTTGATGTACTAGTGAGGCTATATGGTCCTTTAAGTAGCCATATCTCCATAGACCAAAATTATAATGAAAGCAAGAACAAAATCTATAGCAAGAATGAACTAAGGAGGAGAGGACTATGCTTTATCTACAAGGGACCTTGGGCCCTTAACCATTCTTATCCAGGTGATAAGAAGAGGACAAAAAAGACAAAACAAGAGGAGATTACTTCAAATCATGGGGAATATTTTGTAGATGGGTCTATTGATCTTCAAGATGGTGAGCAACATCATGACATTATTCAGGGAGGCTGACAGGATGACAAACATTTGGAAGTGCATGAGGAAATTCTACCTAATACCATTGATGAGGTTGATTCCTTTACAATGGAGTTCGTAGATCCCCAGGGGAGTATCCATGAAGAATATTAACAATCAAGTATAGATAAAATTTCACCAATGCATCTATGTTCGACAGTTGAAAGGGATGAATAGATTGTCTCCACAGATGAAGGAGACCTGGGAGATTTGAGTGAGGATCCAAAAATAGTGAACCAACATGATGAGTATGATCACAAGGAGCAACATGACAAACATAATGTGCAAAATGGACCATTCCTAGAGAGTTGGTCAAAGGCTCAAGTTGAAGATGTGGTCATTGGGCATCGGATGCGAATAGATGTAGAGACAGTTAGCACGACACTAGAATTGCCAGTAGAAGAATTTCGAGAAAGGATCAAGCATTTCAAGATAGATCTTATGTTGTTGAAGGAGAAATTCTGGAGAGTCTGAAACATTGCCTTACAGGAGAACAGAAAAATTGAGTAACTCATAGGGGTATGTGCTGAATCAAAGACCAAGTTGTCTAGTGTTGAGGAACGACTCAAATCCCTCATAAGGAAGCAAGAGGAGTATGATTGGGAGTTCCAAAGCAGCCCTCTATAGGAATACATAGATAAAGCTTGCAACACCAACAACCCACCTTTATACATTGGGAAGAGCAGGGCAGAGTTCTCCAAATACATCATTTTGGGTAACTAAGTAGAGCAACATGAATCGAGCATCGAACAACATCAACATAGTAGATTTGTAGATATTCATTCTTTTCCAATTATGGATTGGCGAGAGGTTATGAGTTGGTATTCTATTGATGGGTTGATTATTTGGAGGATACCCATAGCCAAGGGAAAATTACAGCTTGAACCACTTGGTGCGGAAAACGATAGAGAGTTGAAATAGTACCATAACCTACAGGCCCCAGGATTTAGGTGGTATTGGGCTCCAGGAGAATCCATTGAGGAAATGATTGGTCAGAATATTGTTTGGGATCCAGGTATCGAAGGATCCATTCATGACCATTAAACATGGAGGGCACATCGGATTGTATGGGATCCTGGTATCAATGTACAAATGCTTCTGTTGTGGATAGAAATGGATCGCTTGAGGACAAGAAATATTTCGGTGGGAAGATTTTTAATATTCCTTTTATTGATCCAGTCAAAGTGGATAGAGTTGATCCATGGTACTTACTGTAGTATTTTCCCATGGGATTGACCCATGGTATTTGTTGTTGGTTTCTGAGAAAAATAATAAAATAAGGTCTCTAGAAAGTCCATTAAGCCTATAAAAGGGGAGAGAAGCTAGGCATTTAGAATCATTCTGGTATTATCTATCTTATTATGTTTGGGTTGAGAACCTGGCCTGGCTAGTTCTAGCATTGATCTTGGGACGAAAACCCCGTGGTGAATTTTGTATGGTGGATCCATCTAGGGTCCACAATTGTGCTTCAGTGTTGTTTTTCTGTTTAACGAGCAACCAAGCATGCCATGTGCAGGAGCTCAGTTTTTATTGTATGGGCATATATTTTATTTTCAGCAAATAATATAAATAAAAGGTTGCATTTCTAGATCCCATCTATTTTCATGGTTTTTACTGCATGTAATTTTATTGATAACACTAAATCTGACTAGATTATTAAGGTTTGGGATCTTACACCCTCACTATACTTGGAAAAGGACCGGACCTTCGGACCCTCCGTTTGAGTTGAAAATTCTTACATAGACTCGACACATTTCAACATTCTACCTTCCGTTTGAATTGAGAATCCTTACATCCACGAGCCATGAAAAGGCCTGGAAATTGACGTCCCACAAGACGTATTTTTGGTTTTAGAACGTATTTGACGGCAGGTGAAAACTTTTGATGTGTGCTATATCTCTCCAACCTCTCAAAACAACGTCTAGTTTCACACATAAAACATATAGATCTATAATACACTATTTCATAAGAAGCAAGACTTGAAAACTGTTTAAATGTTCCAGTGTCCCACTATCTAACACCGTAGTACTTACCATTAATAGAGTAACTTTTGAACTCCCATCCGCGGCTCTGACCATATGAATGATATGAAAATCTAAATGATGAGACATGGAAATTGTGATATTAAGGTTCTTATTGTTTACCTATTTCTCGATCCAAATTAGAGAATGTTAACGTAGTTGTTGTATATCGAATACTAAGTTGGTGCTAGTGGGTTTGTATTGGAATTTGGCTGTATCTGATGTTCATATTAGAGAATGTTAATGTAGCTGTTGTATGTCTAATGCTAAGTTCATGCTGTATTGGAATTTGGTTGTATCTTATGTTCATTACCTCAGTGTAAGACCAAACTGTTGCAGCCTCCTAGAAAATCACATGTGTAATGTGATTTATGGACATGCAGCTCTGTCCTCCCTGGAAGATTGAAGGTGTTGGATAGGGACTTGCGCACTTCTTGATGATTCTTGATTTGAATCACCCAGCTTATTTAAAATAATAAGGTACTTTTCACATAAAACTGTTTTATTTCTTCATAATTGTTTCATTTCTTCATAGCACTGATACTTTCAACCATGCACTTCATATTGCGTTCATACTCTCATTTCAACTTTTATGGTTGCAAGCTATTTTTTTTCGTGTATTTTCAGAATAAATCTGTCATGATTTGTATTTTTTGAGTAGACTTAATATTCGTGACTCATGAGAATACCTTTGTCTTGCTTAATAATTAATTACTTTAATGATAATTAAATAATATAGCCTTGTAATATTTAATGTAGAATTTACATTTCAACAACTTTTGACTTTGTCATGTAACTGAAATATGCAGATGAGTGCAACATTGATTTTGTCTTGTTTGGTGAGAAAATTAAGAAGAAAAAAAAGAAACGTTTGCTGTGGTGTGGACCTGGAAAAGGGTGAGGTTGTTTTTGTGGTTAATGTCTAGTCTTTCTAGATGGTCTTGTAAGATGGAACATGGAATACGTTTTATTGTTGCTGTAGTAGTTGTAGTACAGTTTTTGAATAAAAATATAAATATGACAAAAACATTAGATGAATTGATTGAGTCTGGCACATGCTTGGTGGCTTGGGATTTTTTTACACCATGTACTGACCATTCTGGCATGTGGAGCACCTCCGTCTCTAATGATAGTTGTAATTTTTTTTAGGGGAAATTTTTTTTGGACAGGAAGAGGATTCAATCAAATAAATAACACAAGTATTTCACACACAAAACAATGAGCTGTGGCTCTTCAATTAATCTCTAAATCACAATCTCACTCAATGAATACAATGAACACGGTGAAGGGTATTTAACCTAAATTGACATGCACACATTCTCACATAACTAAACTTGATCAACTCACTTAACTCACTCACCAAATATATCTATAACTCAACTCGAGTAATTCACTTAACTGTTTTTCTAACTCTGCATGCGGGAAGTAATTATATATTTTAACACTCCCCTTTAATTACGACTACTAAACATAACTCATGAAAACTCAAACATGCCTACTGGTCTATGTCTTATCAAGGCTTACAAAACCCAAGTTTCTTTTGTGAAACTCAAACAAGTCTACTACTAATGGCTTTATGAATATATCAGCCAATTGATCACTCGTTCTACAAGGCTTCAAGTGAACTTCTCCATTGCTCACAAGTTCTAGAATAAAGTGATATCTAGTATCAATATGCTTACTCTTTTGATGAAACACACTATTCTTGGATAGTGCAATCGCTGATGTGTTGTCATAGTATATTGTTGTTGATCCTTGTTGTTGCTGCTTGAGTGCATCCAATACTCTTCTTAACCATACTTCTCGACATGTTGCTGAAGTTGCTGCTACATATTTTGCTTTTGCTGATGATAGTGTGACAGTAGGCTGCTTCTTAGATGCCCATGATATCAGTCCTAAACCAAGATGAAAAACATAACCAGATGTGCTCTTCTGATCATCCAAACTTCCTACAAAATCACTATCTGTATATCCAATCAATTCTTTTTTTTCTGTACTTGAATACATTATGCCATAATCTCTTGTTCCTACTATGTGTCTCATAATTCTTTTTCCAACACTCCTATGTGGGTCTTTTGGAGTCTCCATAAATCTGGAAATCAAACTTACTCCCTGCATAATATCTAGTCTTGTAGCTATGAGATACATGAGGCTTCCAACCAATTTTTTGAATAGTGTTGGATTGACATCTGCTCCTTCATCATCCTTGCTTAGCTTTGTACTTGTTGCAATTGGTGTAGGTAAAGGTTTGCAATTTTCCATCCTGAATCGTTTTAGAAAATATCTAGCATAATTATTTTGGCAAATAAAAATTCATTTTTCAGATTTCTCAACTTCAATGCCAAGAAAATATTTCATTAGACCAAGATCTGTCATCTCAAATTATTTCATCATGGTTAATTTAAATTCATCTAACTCAAGATCACCTGTAAAACCATATCATCAACATATAAGCAAACAATCAAAATCTGTCCATGCTCATTTACCTTTGTCTATAAGGTAGACTCAATGATGCTTCTGCAAAATCCATTCTTGATCATGTAGCTGTCAATTCTGCTATACCATTCTCTAGGTGCTTGCTTTATTCCATAGAGCGCTTTATTCAACCTGTAAACTTTATCTTCCTTACCTTCAACTTCATATCCTGGAGGCTGCTGCACATAAATTTCTTCTTCTAGAATTCCATTCAAGAAGGCTGATTTGACATCCATCTGGTATAATTTCCACTTGTTCTGAGTTTTTGTTGCTATAACTGCTCTTATAGTATCCAATCTAGCTATCGGAGAAAATGTTTCTCCAAAGTCTATTCCCTGGTTGCTGCGAGAATCCTTTTGCTACATGTCTTTCTTTAAATCTGTCAATCTCACCTTTCTCATTCACCTTTGTCTTGTACACCCACTTTACACCAATGAAATTTTTATCGTTTGGTAAATCAACCAAATCCCATGTGTCATTCTTTTCAATTGAATTCATCTCTTCATCCATGGTTTGTAGCCAATTTTCATCTCTGATTGCTTCTTCAAACGAAGAAGGTTGGAATGCCAATAATGAAAAATTTGAAATAACATCCAAATAATCATAAATATCTTTCAGACTTCTCATCGTTTTCTTACCATTGCTTGATTCATTACCTGATTCGCTGCTTGGAGAATTCTGATTTGTTGATCTACTTGAAGATCCATGCTACTCTGAAAATCTTGGAGTCCTTGCTGGTGTGACTTTGGTTGGTGTCTGCTCTCTTAATTCTTGTTGCTCCTCTTCTTCTACATCCTCCTCCTCTATCAATGGTTTTTGTGCATCGATTAGTGTGTCTACAGTCCCATTCCATGACTCTTGTTCTTTGAACACAACATCTCTGCTATTGATTGTATTCTTGGTGGCAGGGTTATACAATTTGTAAGCTTTTGATTGCTCACTATAACCAGTAAAAATACATTTTTTACTTTGATCATCTAATTTGCCTCTTATTTTTTTAGGCACATTTGCATAGGCTACACATCCAAAAACTCTGAAATGAGATAAACTACATGACAGACCTGACCATGCTTCTTCCGGAACTCTGTTCATCACACTCTTTGTATGAGATCTGTTTATCACATAAACAGTACATGCAACTGCTTCTGCCCAATACTCATTAGACAAGTGTCTTGCTTTCAACAGGCTCCTTGTCATGTTCATGATGGTTTGGTTCTCTCTCTGCTATACCATTCTGCTACTGTGTATATCTGGTCGTAAACTGTCTTCTGATTCCATGTTGTTTGCAGTACTCATGGAATGCCTTCAAATCATATTCGCCACCACGATCTGATCTCAATACCTTGATCTGTCGATCACTTTGGTTCTCCACTAAGGCTTTGAACTCTTTGAACTTTTTCCAAATTTTCAGAGTCCTGCTTCAAAAAGTAAACCCAAGTCTTCCTACTATAGTCATCAATAAAGGTGAGGAAGTAACAACTTCCACCAATTGACAGTGTCCTCATAGGTCCACATAGGTCGGTATGCACCAACTCAAGTGGTTTCTTTACTCTGTAAGAAAATTCTTTCGGAAAACTTTCACGGTGTTGCTTTGCCAAGATGCAACACTCATAAGTGCTTGTAGGTTCTTTGAAGGGAGGTAAACCTCTGACCATCTGTTTCTGCTGCAGTAATCTTAAACCAGAAAAATGCAAGTGTCCAAATTAAAAGTGCCATAAACAGTAATCATTAAAACATGCAATTGTAAAAGAAGTAACCTGATCATTGTAGTTCATAATTAGGGGAAATAGTCTATTTTTCATCATCTGCACCTTTGCAATCAGCTGCTTTCTTGGGGATTTGTCGTAAACAACACATTGTTTCCCCTGAAATATAACTTTGTATCATTTCTACATCAATTGACCAACACTTATTAAATTGTGTTTGAGTTCGGGGACATAATATACCTCTGATATGGTCTTTGACTCCCTCTGCTTGGTCACAATGTTGACCACTCCTTTGCCATCTACATCCACAATCTTGTCAGTCCCCAACTTTACCTGTCTTCACAGATGCATCCAAATTTGCAACCAAATTCTTGTTTCCTGTCATGTGGTTACTGCAACCACTGTCTAATAGCCAAACCTTATAAGACGGTTCATGCATGGTGCTACATGCTAGGAATATTGAGTCAGTATTCTTTGTACTAACATTAGCTCTCTAATTTCCTTGATAAGCTATCTTCTTCCTACAATCATGACCATAATGACCAAATCTATTGCAATAATAACATTTCACCTTTGATTTTTCAAACCTTTGATTGTTGTGAAAGCTTCTGCTGTTGCTGCTTCCACTTTGATTCTCATGCTCTTCTCGGCCATCATGGTGACTAACTGTCGCCTCGTCCTTTGCCTCCCGATCGACCTCTACCTCGACCTCTTGAAATATAAAATTGAATTTTTAAGGCAGTTTCTAAGGTGGAATCATTAATTCTCTCTATCCTCGCCTCATGCGATAGAAGAGATCCCATCAACTCATCAACTGTCAGTTTTTCCAAATCTTTTGCTTCTTCTATGGCAGCTACCACAACATCAAACTTGGTAGACAGTGATCGAAGAACCTTCTCGGTCATTGTTCGATTTTTAATATCTTCACCATAGATTTTTAACTAATTGATGACATACATGACCCTATTCATGAAGGAATAAATGTACTATGTCTCCTTCATCTGCAGAATTTTGAAATCTCTCCTAGTATTATGCAATTTAACAATATTAACTTTGGCCATACCTTGATAGCTTGTCGCCAAAGTTTCCCATGCTTCCTTTGCTAAAGAAGTTATCATTATCTTTTGGAACACTGCTCGGTCCACTCCCTGTTGGATTGGCAGCAACGCTTGTGCAATCTCTCGCTTGTCTTTTTTCCATTGTTCCCTCTCTACATTACTGAAGGCTCGTTCTTCTGCATCATCTTGAAGTTCTGCAAACCCAAACTTGACATGATCCCAAACATCATGTGCCTTTAGCATGGTCTCCATCTTAATGGCCCTTACATCATAATCCTTCCCTATGAAAAAATAAACGTGTGGCTAGAAGCTTCTTGTAGCCATCTTTCTTAAAACGAAAATTCACTTCTAAAACCCTAAATTTTTTGATATTCTTTACCAAGTTTCAAAAACAACTTTATAATAAAATCCTAGGGAATACTTTTATTTAGTAAAGTCCTTTTTAAAAAAAACACTTCATTACAAAACTCCACGTTTTAGAAAACACCACTTTTTAAAGCTTTTTATAATATCCTTATGAAAAACCCCTTTTAACAAAACTCCTTTAAAAAAAAAACTCTCTCGTGCTTTTATGAGAGACGTATAAAATTAAAAAGACCCTTCTTTTGAAATACTTAAAACCTGAACACGTTTGGAACCTTTCAAATTTGATTGACTTTCGAAAGTTTTGTCTTGGACCCTCATGCCTTTCAGAACACTAACGCGTCCGCTCTTCAATACGTACTATGGTGCCGTGTTAGTGGAAGTTCAAAAAGCCCGCGTTTAGCAAAATGATTTAAGTTTTTGGTTTTTAACGGGGTATTTTTTAGCTGTGGAACTCGCTTTATAAAAATGTGGATTTTTTTTTTTCTCACATACGGATGATTGCTAATTTGCTTTTCTTTTGTTCTCTGTTTTGATATCAATTTGTTAGATAGGTAGAGGATTCAATCACAGAAATAACACAAGTATTTCACACACAAAACAAGGCTCTTTAATTATTCTCTAAATCACAATTTCATTAAAGGAATACAATGAACCCGGTGAAGCGTATTTAACCTAAATTGACATGCACACATTCTCACATAACTGAACTTGATCAACTCACTTAACTCACTCACTAAATCTATCTATAACTCAAATCAACTAATTCACTTAACTGTTTGTCTAACTCTACATGCGATAAATAAATAGTTATATATTTTAACAAAATTTAGATGCCATTGGATAGATACTTTGTAAAACAAGGCCGAGAAAAAAAGAAGTGAGGAGTAAAACGTTAAAGTGAGATGAGAGACATGGCGCACCCAAATATTTTAGAGGTCGGGGATTTTTAATAAATTTATATTGTGATAAAATAAGGAGAGAGAAATTTAAATGGGTGGGAGGGAATCTAATGAAGGGGATTAAAATTCGAATTTTCCCATGAATCGTGAAGGGCAGTGGCTTTTCTGCATGCCATTACCTAAATTCAAATAACTAAAGGCTTTGAATGAATCAGTCGAACTGTGGATGCGATCCAATCTGGCCTGTGCTGTATCCGTAGAATAGCATTCAGTAACATTGTTAGAATACTAAACGTCAATTTTCCATTAACAGTTATTCCACACAGACTCATTTTTTAACTCTGCCGCGCTGTAGATTTGACTCTCAGCCTGCCACTCTGTATAAGAAGATAATGTGATGGAATAAATGGACTGTCCTATTATTAAATGACTGCCGCAAGATCATTTGAATGCAATTATGGTATTTTTATTGAATTGAAAAGTAATGGATTACAAAATGTTATTATCACGAACTAGTTCATAACGCCTCGGGATATAAACAATTTAAATATACTGAACAATTTTAATATACTAGAGTTTTTGTGTACATCTCAAATCGTCCAAACTGCAAATATACCAAAGCACAGAATATGCTACACTCAACACCATTCTAGTAGAGATGTGAACTAGCAGCTTCAACATTCTCACCATATAAGAGTTTTGCTGCAAATGATCCGCGTGCACACGCCCCAACTGCAATAATAATATCAAACAAATTAATTAGGCCATGGAAAGGACGATTTTATATGACAGTTAAAAGAGTGTTCCAATTTAGACTCAGCGATTTTGCAATACCATTGTCAGCTCCTGAGTAAGGACAATAGGCGAGTTTAGATTGATGGGTGCCGCTGTTGCAATTCAACACTTGGTTAAGCACTGTAACGATGAAGACAAAACATGAAGAAATTAGGTGTTTTGGTGGCAAAACAGGAAGAAATTTGGTGTTCTGGGAGAAATGTCAAACATTTGAATGTCGAATTGCAGTTGCAAGAACTCTTGCCATTTTTTTTAATATGTAACCAAAAAAAATTGAGTCATAAATTTACTGAAAACGTAAATTCACAGACATAGAAAACAAACAACAGTCTTCAAATTTGCAATTGACAGGCAAAAACATATTTGAAATTCCAGGCCTGGGGCCCACGATTCAACATTCTGCTTGCCTATTGTATCATTTAAAGTACTATTCATTGATAACACGTGATTACCAATTCAAATTCTGCAATTTCGTCAGCGTAAATGAATTTATACGTAATAATACAATGCAACCTTTCAATACTTTGTGTCTATTCAGACCAACATAGAATTTTATTAAAATAATTATAATTAGAAATATACCACGTCCTTTTAACATCTTTGACATCGACTTGTATTAAGAGAATAAAACTTAAAATAATGAAACAAATGGAATTTATACTTTCGAAAGTTTGGTTATTATTTATCAACAAATGGAATTTACACTTTCGAAAGTTTGGTTATTGATTTATCAACGAATGGAATTTATACTTTAAAAGTTAAATTATTGATTCATCTTATGTCAAATTGGTTTTCTAGCAATGTAATCTATTTGATATTATTATTATTAGTTTATCATTGATTATTATAACTTTACAAATATTTGTTTTCAATATTATTAAAAAAAAAATTAAACATTTGATTAGACTATAACTTGAACATTTTATTGTAACTTTTATACAATAAAATGTTGTGTGGATAACTCAATTTAATTTTTTACCATAATTTATTAGTGCAATTATAATATTTTTGTCATTATCTTTATTTTTCAAGCATTTGATTGGACCATAACTTGAACATCTTATTGCAACTTTTGCACAATAAAATATTATATTGATAACTAGTTCAACCATAATTTCTAAATGCAATTGCAATATTTTTGCCATGATTTTTAGATATTTGTGCAATAATTTTTATTTATTAAGCTTAATAAAAAAACAACCTATAATTAAAATTCTTGAAATAACTCATACTCACATAAATAACATATTCACAATTGCAATATTTTGGCCATGACTTTTACATATTTGTACAATGATTTTTCATTATTAAGCTTCATAGAAAAACAACTTAAAATTAAAATCTTTGAAAATAACTCACATAAATAACATATTTATCATAATTTAAGCAAGCATTTGCATGAAAAATGGATAGGAGAAATATATAAGGTTAGGAGCAAGATGTAAACAAATAAATTTACCAATAGTTATTGCCAACCATTATTTATGTGTTCCTGAAAGCTTTAACAACTAGGAGTAAAAAAGTAAATGAGCATATTTACTGGTGTTTGTTACCCACTATTATTTATATGTTCTTCAACACTTTAAGAAGTAGGAGTAATTTTCAACTTCATATAGTTGTTACCCACCATTATTTATGTGTTATTCAACACTTTAACAACTAGGAGTTTGTTTTCCACTTCATATAGTTTCTACCCACCATTATTTATATTTTCTTCAAGGGGAGTAATTTTTCCACCTCATATATCAATTTGAAATTTTTGGAAAGCATAATTTCCATTTAAATGGTAAGTTCTAAGATACCATGCAACTCTTGTTAAAAGAAAGTATATTATGATTAATGTGGAGATAAATTTATTTAACATTAGTTTAAATTAAATACTTTTATTATAGTTTTGAAAATTATATATTAAACTAAATATTCAATATTAAACTAAAGACCCTTAGGTATTTGTGCCCCCCTCGCCACCAGCGAAGCCCTTTAGGTGAGCAGGTCCCATTCCTCCCAACATTAACATTAACAGCTGTGTCCCCAATGTTGGCATTAATAGCTCCGTCCCCAAATTTAGTTTCCTCGCAATTATGCTCTGTTTGGTGACTCCCATTTGCAAGCAAAAGCTCGCTGGTTACGACACAATGACTCACCTACTCTCGTAGCCACGTGCTCTGAAATCAATTCACACCTTCATTAATCTGAATTTGGGAGCCCTTGCATCCTCATACTGAGAAATTTTAAAACCTACGCATAGCCTAGGTCTGGTTAATTTGCATACACAGGTGTTGTTGATATTGTAAGAAAAATAAATTTACCATCGCAAAAACTTAAGAAAGAAAGCATTTTTTTTTTAACTAGACAGAAAGAATTATGTTTGGTAACTTGACGGAGAAATTTCAAAACCTACGCAGAGCCTAGGTCTGGTTAATTTTCATATACTAGCGTTGCTCATATTGTAAGACCAATAAATTTATCTTCCCAAATTCTTCGGAAAGAAAGCATACCTGTTTGGTAACTCGACGAAAGGAATCTTGTTTCCTCCCTCGATTGTGACGGTAAGAATAAGCATATGGATTTTTTTTTCTATTGTTTTTTATGGTGTTGGTCAAAACCCATTTTTTGATACCCTTCATCCTCCACATTACTAAAACACAATTTGACAGACCAAGAATCCTTGACATTACTAAAACCCATTTTATTCAGACTATTATATAAAAGAAATGTTGTTCTAGATTGTACCAAAATTAGGAGAGCAGAAATCAACTCGTTGGTCAACCATTGCAGAAACTCATTGGTCAACCATTGCGGAAACTCATTGGTTAACTGTTGCAACAACTCATTGGGTCATTAAATTGTAAAGAAATTCAAATGGGAAAAAATCATTTTCCTTTTGGTGCAAAACCCTAACGAAAATATCATCTTTTCTAGAACAGATTTAGATTGGTATGAAGTATAAGGAAAACACATGGAGTTTGATCGGATTGCAAAAATCCATTCAAATAGAATTGGAGACTTTATTAGAGGAGAGGAAATGAACCCATATGCTCCATGTTCTTTCATCCGGGTATAAAATAAACGCCCAAGCTCAAGGCCTACTGCGTCCTTGTTATATGAAGTGTAATTTTTTTAGAGATGCATTGTTTGGATGTTGGTATTAATAGTGCTCCATCATTTTTCATGCATTCATATGTATTGAATTTTTAAATTTCTTATGCAATTATTCTTGTTCATATAGCCCCAGGGACAAAAGAGGACAAGACGAAATGAAGAGAGCATACACATTTGTGAAAAAGAGGGGTTGCCAATGCCATTTCATTGTAAAAATTATGGTTCAAATCCATGAGATAACCATAATAACATATAAAATGTATGAACATGTAGTTAGCCAAGGATGTTTTAATAATTAGAGGAAAGAGAAACAGTTTGAATCATCAATGGAAAAAAGAAAAAAAAAATCAAATAGTGATTGCAGCCCTCATGTGAAAATGTATCATGCTTTTCGGGTGAGGAATCAATATAAACATAATAAGAAATATCTTGTCACTTGTCATTGCACAAATTTCATAACTTGTGATTCCCATGGTTTATTTGTGGAAACTTTTGCAAGCATGCCATAAAGGTGGGTTGGTAGTCTTCTTGTTCAAGGGCTTCAAACCAATTACTAAACCATTAAAGCACAACTAATTTATACAATGACCCTCCTGAGATAAATATAGTGGCAATATCAGATCTTGGTGAAGATGAAAACACATTCGCCATGGATAGTCACAATGTTGATGTAAATGTTGAAGGAATTGAGTTGGCCAAAGAGGATTTATTTGGCTACATAGACCTGGTTTTTAAAAGTCCTCATGCTACTTTGACCAAGATTGAACATTTGATTTCTTTGTTTAAAAAGATGTTGGATGACACCTATAATCTCCATATTATGGATTATGACTTCATGTGTTGGATGACACCAATAATATTCATATTATGGGATTAAGAAGAGTTTCTGAGGCCTCAAAAAGAGAATAAAAACAAGAAAATAAAATGAAATATTGGAAACTAACTTGAATATCATAGCAGATGAAGATGAACCATTTGATTTTGAAAAAATCAACAAGCGAGGTCGCCCTCGCTCCAACAATATATGGTTTTCTAGGTTTCTTGTGTTGCATTTTTGTTCAATTTGATTTTAATATTTATTCATGTATTACATGCATTTGATGTATTATTGTTTTGTTGAGTATGTTCATGTATGTTTGATAGGTTGTGAGTATATGTTTGCTAATTTGTATAATTTTTTTGAATTGTCATTTAAGGTGAGTAAATAATTCCATGCATTTACACTCAACCTTTCAATACATCAATTAGTTTGTATGTTATGAAAGATAGATTTTAAGCGGTTTTCCATACCTGCATTATGATTGCATATATTGGTGTCTAAACATGAATATGATATATAAATTGGAATAAAAAAAATGGAAACGTAACAAAATTTGTAGAGGAAATGCAACAAAATTGTAATTAAACATGTAAAACACAATTTTACCAGTTTTTTATAACTTCTCAATGCTAATGGTGATACATTATTGGAGAATAATATATATTACAACATCAAAGATTATGTGTTTGCTTTATATGAGTTTTTGCACCAGTGATCTAGTGTGTCAGCAATGGTGATCCAATGTGTCAACAATGGTTAGCGAGTGTGTCAGCAATGGTGAGATTGTGTTAGCAACGGTGAGCGAGAGAATGTCAGCAACAATGAGGGAGTGAATATAAGCAACAGTGAGGGAGTGAATATCATCAAAAATGAGGGAGTGAATATCAGCAAGAACACGATTCAATCTGAATATGAGAATGAAGGTAGATTTTCATGAATATTAATGATAAAATAATCACTTTGTCCACCAGGACGAAGATACCCTCATGTTTCCATAATTATATTCCAACATTCAAACTCTTCTTTTTTCCTCAATGTATAGGACATTTTTATAGATCCTTGTTGACAACAAGATCATTGGATAGCAAAATCTAAGACTGATCTATTTGTTCCCACACTTTTCCATAGAAATAATATACTAAGAAACCCTTGTTAAGGCTATCTTTAAGTTTAGGTATTTAAATGGATCTTTATTTAGGGTTTATTTTCCTAAGGCATCCCACCTTGATTTACGTCCTTCTTGTGTGGTAGTTTCCCATATTTGAATATGGGTTGCACAATATGCAATGGTCTACTGCCTCTTCCTCGCAATATACTCTGCTACCTCTGACAAACTGGCCAACTTTTGTTGTTCTTTTATCACCTCCATAGGTATTTCATATTCTCCTCTAACCCACAAAAGGGTCTCAGAATTATGTTTAGAAAATTTAAGAGCTTCCACACAACTAGGTTTATTTCTCAAATACGATACAAAGGCTCTCAATTGGACATCCCTTGTAACAGGGTTTGGATTCCATATTTTGTTAAGAGATACCAAAACATTATGTTGGTACAGTTCATAGAGCAAGTGTTTTTCTAGATTTGTGCAGGCCATATATGCTTCTATGAAACCATTTTCGTATTCAACCTGGAAAGATTTATTGTTGATGATAGCATTCTTTTTAAACATAAAAAAAATTTGTGTCAAGGAAATTTTGTAATTGGTTGAAGGAGCCCTGCAACTAAGGACACCATCCATTATCTCTTCAAGTTGTTTCTTATCATTCTCCATCTTGGTCACCTTCCTTTGCAGCTCAACCACTATGTTTCTATGTTCTCCTTCAACTTTATTTATAAATTATTCCCATGTCTTGCAAAGGTCATGAATTAATTTTTCATGAAAATGGAAATCTATTAGTTTCCAGTTATATGCAGGTATACACAAGACTAATTTATCCTTTGGTTACTCATCCTGTGTTTTCACAACAATGTCTTCATATCTGGTTCATGTTCCTCTATTTGTACATTTTTTTCTTTTATTAGTTTCATATATGGTTCCTATTCCTCTATTTTTACAATTGTTTCTTTTATTAGTTTCATATATGGTTCCTATTCCTCTATTTTAATAGTTGTGCTTTTGGTAAATTTCATCCCTCGTTTATGGTCCTCTGTTTGCACAACAATGTGATTAGATTGTTTTTTCCAAAGGTTCTATTTTGTTGGACCCCTGGAGAAGGTATATCTATGACACCAATGGGT
Source organism: Pinus albicaulis (assembly GCA_034641835.2). NCBI lineage: Eukaryota > Viridiplantae > Streptophyta > Pinopsida > Pinales > Pinaceae > Pinus > Pinus albicaulis. The sequence continues at coordinate 78,092,287 of CM076578.1, forward strand.
ATGGACTCTAAAACTTGGGCCAATAAATTTAATCTATCAAAAGTTTATTTTTCTCTAAGCTCATTTGTTAGGGTTTCAACTTTGATTTTTAGTTGTTTGTTTTTCATCTGGAGAATCATATTATTCTTTAACAATGTAATATACAGATGAAGATTTGTAGGGGTACTTATTGTTACAACGTGCTTCTTTGTCAATTATGGTGGTGTAGTTGCTTGTTCCTCCTCACCATCCCCATACAATTCTCATTGTACAGTTGCTTGGTCCTCCTCATTTTTCGCATACAATTTTGGTGGTGTAGTTGGTTGGTCCTCCTCAATATCCCCATACAAAATTGAAATTGAGGCAAGGTCATCTGTTATGTACCATTCAACTACTCCTTGTATGCACTCATACTCATAATCAGGAGAGGGAACCTTATCAACTTGTTATTTTGTGTCATCAAGGTGGCCTAATCCTTGTTCCATGAATCCTTGTTGCATGCATCCTTGCTCCATGACTCCTTCTTCCATAAATACATCCTGTGGATGCTCTTGTTCTTCTTATGTTTCTTTTCTAACAACGGGGAGGATTTCAGGAACTGGAGCAAGACAACCTCTCTTTCTCATGTTCTTCTTGGCTTTTGGTACTACCGTCGGGTGTTTCTTGCATCCTCTCAGTCTTTTGGTGGTAGATTTACTGCATAATATTTCTACTGCATCATCATCTTATTCATCTATTTTCTATGGGGATTTAGCCACAGAAAGCTTAGAAGCGCTCGTAGTTTGAACATTGGGTGGCTTTGTTTCCATATGGAAAGGTTCTGTGGGAATTTCTGCAGCTGGGAGGTCATGTGGTGGAGTTGCAACTGGGGGGTTCATGGTGTGAAGTTGTAGCTGGGAGGTCATGGGGCGGAGTTGCAACTACCAAGGAATTCTCATGGACTTCCAACTAGTTCATCCCAAGTTATCCCTTCCATTTGCAGCACAAAAAACACCAAAAGTTTAATGAGGCAATGGTGGGACAATATTTCGAGCAACCGCTTTGATTTGTGTACACCTCGGGCCATATTTTCTAGGTTTGTTTCAAGAAATAAAGGCATATTAACTGACCTGCCATGATGAAAGTGGTCTAACAGCTAGAGGTGCTAGTAATAAATAACGACATACCTTCCTTCACACGTGAAAATTTTATGGACAAGGAATGCAACATCTTTCCAGTGTTGTGGTAATTACTTCATGTCAAATCTTGTGCCTATCTTGAGAAGTTGTTCACCTTCCCCAAGGAATTTTCACACAACATTAGGTTGGGGTTTTTAGGGCACAAACCATTTCTCTCTCGTCTGGGGTCACCTTGTCATTTCCGTAATTACTTCTTTTGTAGTATTAACCGTTGTCCCTACTACCTCAAATATATCCTCCCTATAATGCATGGAAAATTCTAGGGCTATGTCATCGTCATACCCCTGAAACCTGGGAATATACTCTATCTAGCCGATATTTTCAAAAAATGGTTTAATGCGTGGAAATTCCTCTAGAAATTCTTCACCACATTATCTGCATACTCTTAGGCCTCCCATATTTAGTTAGAGTTCAGAGTGGTTATGTTTTGTTTGTTCTTTGCAATAGTTTAAATGTGGGACAACGATGCAATAGAAGAGTTTGGGTAATGAGTCCAGTAATATCATGTCCCATATTATATGGTGGCGGAAGTACATAGTCAAGTGTTGCCATAAGGGTTGCTACCCATTTGACACCAAAAGTTCATTTTTGTAGTTGACAGGGTAGATTTTTGTTTCCGTTATACGACTTCAAGTGTTGCTGCAAGGGTTTCTGCCCATTTGGCATAGACTGTTCATTTTTGTGGTGGTTAGGGGAGATTTCTATTTCCATTGTACACAGTGATAGATTCCCCTTGTACCCAGTTAGGAGTTGCCGCAATGGTGACCTTTGGAATGGGAGGGCGAGCTTCCATGGGAGGAACCTGATTTTCCATCAGAATAATTTAAAGTTTTATTACATGCAACTTTGTGGGCCCATGCACCATTACATTGACTCCTTAAATTACTTGCCTTAAAAATTATTTGTTACAATTGATTAGTTATACTTGAAGTCATATTATAATTTTTCATGTTTATCAAGTTAACTTCATTGATTTGCAGGTTGTTCATATTATTTTCAAGTTTTGCAGGCTTAGTTGTTGTTATTGTCATGTATTTCAGAACATGCTTCAATTCAAATCACCTTATCTTGTGGATGTAGATGTTGATAATGGAGAAATTCACAACCATTGAATTGTTTGTTTGGATATTTATACAATTCTTCCCCTTAAATGAGGTTGGAGCTATGGATTGGAAAAATGCAAGATATCACAATTGAATTTTTCATTTAACCATGTATAAAGGGAAAATAATTATTGATTTATAAACTATCGTGGTTGGCTTGTAACCAAGGGTATCTCACATCAATTGTTATTTCAAGGATTCATTAAGAATTGGATTTAATTAGAGTTTTATTATAGACTTGTATAATTATTACAGACTTGTACTTAGATTCCTCTATTTGATAATAAAAATATTTATTTTGTTGTTCAATTTTGGGTTCTATTTAAAGTTATCTTAATTAATTAAAAAAAAAACTTTAAAAGGAATTAGCGATTCTCCCCCACCCTTATCAGTATTTCCAACAAATAGAAAAAACTGAACTATAATATTATTGATTAAAAAATACATTTTTACATACACGTACCAAAAAATAAAGTGAGCCCATCCATAAAAAACAGAGCTCATATAAATACATAAAAAATAGACATAATAGTCGTTTATGCTGCTACAGTCTATCACAAGAAATAAGAACTCCATAATAGGACTCCCACCATAGTAACCACAATAAAAAACACAAGAACAATCAATTCATTAACAAGCCACATATATCAATGTCTGTCAATCACTACATGAAAAAATCACATTCGTGAGGGTCATGCTTGCGACGGACCTTTAAGGTCTGTCACCAATGTCACATATGGTGACGGTCCTTAAAAAAGCGTCACTGTAAGTGTCTATAGTGATGGTCCATTATGGTCCGTCACCAAAGACATTTTCAATGACACTTTTGGTGAGGGTCGTTAAAGGCCCATCACTAATTCTCTCTTTGGTGACACTTCTAGTGACGAAATTTTAATGACCCTCACCAATGCTCTTTTTCTTACTTTTAGTGACGGTAAAAAAATGTCCGTCATCATTGATCATTAAAAAACCATCACTGTAAGTGTATATAGTGATGGTCCTTTATGGTCCATCACCAAAGACATTTTCAATGACACTTTTGGTGAGGGTCGTTAAAAGCCCATCACTAATTATATCTTTGGTTACACTTCTAGTGACGAACTTTTAATTACCCTCACCAATACTATTTTTGTTACTTTTGGTGACGGTCAAAAAATGTTCGTCCTCATTGATCATTCCAATGAGTTTTTGATGATGCTATGTGTCTGTTAATATATTTTTTGTCAAAAGATAACAATTTAATACCATTATTGTGGGGTATTTTTTATAATATTTCCAAGGCCATAGTGGTTAGGGTCAGTCAATTTTTTAAGAAATAATTAGTGTGTATCATTTCCCTCAAGTAATGACTAGTCAAATAGAGATTCCCTGTGAGTCAACACATGATTCATATCTATTAAGTTTATTATCTAGAAAATTCCCTTTAGATAAAGTTCCACTATTGTGTGAAGGAAATATATTATTTAATACATATCAAGCTCTGACAATTCTATTAATGAGAAAGACCTAATAATCCTCAACAATCTAGGCACACCATAAATTAATGCGTTGGCACACACTAGCATTTCTTAGCACCCCACATGTCTTGGAACATCTTTGTACCTAGAACATCTTGTGATGACACTGATGCCCAGGCACATGGTGGCATGTGCTAGCACAACATGGAACTCTCCTAGCATGTGTTGGCATGCTGCATATATTCCCTAGCATGCCCTAGAACACCAGATTGGTTGAATGCATTGACATACATTAGCAGTTGGTACACAATACCACATGGCATGTATTGGGACCTATTATTAGTGTGCATAGCATGCCCCTTTTCAAAAAGATAAAGTCCCGACTTATTAACCCTCTTATTGGTTCTTCCTTATGTTTCCTTGACACATATTCACATACCCTGGCACCCTGGCCACATCCTTAGCACCTAGCATGTATTGGAATATCTTGGCACTATTAATTGGCACATGATATAATTAGCACACCCTGGAACTCCCAAGCACACTTTGGGAATTCTTGACATGCCTTGATATTCCCTAGCATGCCTTACCAATGCTTAGCATACCTTATCACTCTCTCCTTGGCATGACAACTAGCACTCATTAACACTAGTCTCTGGCAGTACACGTTCCTCATATTCATTAACTTCCATGAATTTTTACCTAGTGCTCCCTTAATGTTTTTTCCTAGTACTCCTTAACACTCATCAACATGCATTTCCACTCTCTAGCACACCGTAGCACTCTTCAACATTCCCTTCCACTTCATAACATGCATAACATCAGTCCCTGACACATATTGGCACTTGGCATGTGTTGTTGCTTGGAAAGTCTTAGCATGTATGGAATACGTTGAGATGCCTTGGTGTGATTTGGAATGGTTTAATATTAAATTTATTTGTCATGATCAATTGTTGGAAAGTAGATGAGAAGCAAAAAAGGAATACTTGGTACTTAGAATGCACTAAGACTTTTCACTTGGCACCTATTTCCGCTTAGTGTTGGTGGGCCTAGCATGCCCCTCTTGGAAAAGGTAAATTGATGACTTATTAACACTCTTATGTGTTCATTTCCTTGTAGTTTAACTTTTTTCTCCATTTTGTTGTCTTGACAGTCTCTGACACGCATTGACACACCCTTGCATATCTTGGCATGCCTTATCACTTGTAACATATTAGCATGTTTGACATGTATTCCCACTATCTGGCACATCAAGGGGGTGAAGAGAGATGTAGTCCTAAAGTAGGTCGAGTACGAGGGCCGAGTAAGGGTTGCTAAAGGGAGGTCACGATCATCCTCCAAGAGCAAGATCATCATGTGAGGGTTCAGAAGAATGTTGCATACCTTAATGGTTGGTTTGCACTAGGAAGTAGGATGGCATATTGTTGCTTCTCTTCTGGAATATCAAGCTTAAGGTAGGTTTCTCATGATAATCTGGGCATGTGATTTCAATGGTGTCTTTGTGTGAAGGCCGCATCAATTTCTGAAATGTTGAAATTTGCAATAAGAAACAGTGATATTGGAAACCAGAAAGGACAAAAAAAAATGCACCCACACTGGTGAGGAATTTTGATGCACCAGGAGTGAGGAATGTGGGGCATCTAAATTATTTTTCCCTTAAATAAATTGGACAATAAATTGTAATTTCATCTCATAACAACTTGTGTCAATTAATTAAGTCATGATGACCGAGTTAGCTCAAGAAATTCGAGTCGAGGGTCTAAGATGAGGCATCTAGAGGGATTCTAATATTTTTGGGGTCCAGTTGAAGTTGATGCATTAGTGGGGTGCAAGTGTAATTAACTCAATTAAATGAGTTAAAATTAGTTTAACTAGTTCTAACTAAGTGATGAGCTAGTGAGAGGTCCGGTGAATTAAATTAGAAATTCACAATGAGTGATCAATCAAATAACTGATAATTATCTACTAATAGTTGCATGCATGTCAGTTTCAAGGAATACCCAGTTGAGACAGAGGTTAAAGGGAACATAACTATCATTTGTATTCAGAGAAAATTTCCCATGTGAAATTATAAAGTCATTGGGATGCCATGATGGATTGCGCAATCAAGGAAGACTTATTTTCCTAATTAATAAAGAGTTAATTCCCTAGGAATTGCATGAGCAAGGTAGGTTGAAGTAAGGATGAGAATTGGATAAGTACTAGACCGAGTTTGCCTAGATCAACGGGAGACAATTAACATAGTGCTGGAGAATCTCATGAGAGATTACGCATTGTATTGTTTCATGATTCCTTGACTTAATACACAGTAGAGATAGAGGGGTTTTGAGTAGTTTCTTTCCCCAAATACATCATGTTTCTATGTGATTGATAATTTCTTTCTCTTACTTATATGAGATTGTGCGATTGTGTTTTGTTTCTGCAAATTGTAGGAAGGATTTAGTATCTTGTTTTAGTAGATTAAAAGATCATAATGAATCTCGTTGGTTAGATTTTCTACATGGTATCAGAGCAGGAATTTTTTGGGAGGAGAGTTTGCAGAGAATATCTGAAGATTTTGTTGTAAAATTTTCAAAAAAAATAGAATATTTGGATTCCTTGCAAAAATCTACCCAAATGGAAAAAAAAATCAGTCGAATCAGAGCTCAGAAGAGGGAGATATCATCGATTTAAAATCAACTCTTTTTTAAAAACTTTTTGTAACGTCAGGAAAATTACACTGTGTGCGAGTCAAGAACCTATATGAACTTGAGGTACCATATGCATGCAAAGCTTTGAGGAGAAAGGCAGAAGTTAGAGACTTGGTGGTTTAGAGGGAGCATAAATTACCTCTCAACATGCATCCTCATGAGAAGCAGTCTCAAAAGGTTGTGGAGTAGCTGCCACAATTGGAGAAGCAGAGAGGAGACTGAGTGGAAGCGTACTCCACTCAAGCAGAGACCTCCATGAGGGGGAAATTTCGAGCCAGATGGGAAGAGGGAGCAACCATACCTTGAGGTGTAAGGTGGGGTGATGTGTAGACATAATTCCAAGTTAAGAAATTTGGGCAAGGTCCATTGAGATGGCATGTCTCATGGATCGAACCTAGCTACGAGGAGCCCATAGTACAACAGTGGTAGGAAGGATCAGTTAGATTGATGTAGTCAGATGTTAGCAAGACGGAAATCCGAGTGACAGATGCTAAATACTGGAGCACAAATGAAAGTTAGCAACAGTTCAAAGGGCACGAATGCAGATGTCAGCAACAGTGCAGAGAATCCAGTACTAGACAGGTGCAATAGCTAGAAGTAGTCAGAAGACTCTGATGACAGATGTATTATACTGATTCAGTTGTTCGGAGGCTATTAAGTTTCAGGATTTGCAGGTGCAAACAACACTAGAGAAGTGTAGCATGCAAAACATTCCAAAGGTACCGAATGGGGATAGATTGAATTCCTTTCTTGTTGAGAGGGAGTTTTGAAATTTGCAACAAGAAACAGTGAAATTGGCAACTAGAAAGGACAAAAAAAATGCATCCACACTGGTGAGGAATTTTGATGTACTAGGAGTGAGGAATGTGAGGCATCTAATTTATTTTTCCCTTAAATAAATTAGACAATAAATTGTAATTTCATCTCATAAAAACTTGTGTCAGTTAACTAAATCATGATGATTGAGTTAGCTCAAGAAATTAGATTTAAGGTGATCGAGGTGGATATTGGTGGCCACCCGCCTATTCAACTTAGGCCCTCGCCATTTTCTCTTTAAGTTTTTCAGTTTCCTTAATTGATCTGAAAATGGAATGTACTTGTTTGAGGGTGCAAGGTATCCATTTCCAATAATTTCAAATTGAGCTATACACTCCAAGTGACCTCTGAAACTGTGAGAACAAACTATTTCCCATACAGAGATGGACTGTATGGGCATTCACTGGACATGTCACCTCTAAAGAGAGGATGAGTTCTAGAGGCTACCTGGCCCTCTACAGACTCTGTCTAAGGAAATAATATGTAAACACTTAGAAGTCTTTGACATTCACATACTTGAAGTTTGATGTCTTGCGGAATAAGACAAATAACTTTCTACAGCTGAGAAGGTGATTATGTGTGTATGAAAGTTATGTATATTTGCTGTTTAACACTTTATATCAGTTTTGTTTAGCATATCATTTTCAGAAAATAAAGACATCAAAATGATAAAGCAGTTCACCCCCCCTCTGGGCTACATCTGCTGGACCAAGCCTCTCAAACTAGGCTTGTCCTCTTGTATTAAAAATGCTACAAAGGCTAATACAAGAATATGAGTGTCTCGAAAGACAGATCTGACTGTAAATACAGAATCATAAGATAGGAATTAGCTAAACATGCTATTTCCCAAACACTAAACAGTGAAATTGTACCTTATACAGTACTTTCCCCAATTGGCCCTTGTGGCCCTTTAGACTTGCATGGAGAATTTCGAGGTGAATATGACCTCAATTGGTTCTGAAACCTTTTCCATTAGACTCAGAAGGTCGAAAATAGCAGAAATAGGATTTTGAATCACCAAAAATGGATGAACATAGCCCCCAAACAGCTCCAGCACTGAAATGGCCCTAGTGGCCCGGAAAGCTTCCCTGAAGCTAAAAAGTGAGAAGAATTCCTCAAAAGGAAAAAAGAATTGTAGAAATGGATTTAGAATGCTGAAAAACTTCAGGAATGACCTTCGTTCCACATTCACTGGATGCACAATTCCCAATGCAGCTCCCAAACTGATTTGGCCCTGGTGGCTCCTGGAACTTCCACGAAGAAAAATCACCTGCAAACGGCCTCAGATGGCTGTGAAACCTATGCCAATGGCTTCAGAAGGTTGAAGAGACCCAAAATCAAAAAAAAATTCGTCTTCAAAGGCCTCTCTTAGTAGAAGTTATGCCCACTTTACTAAAGCTGCCGGTTCACAGCAGGAAACTCCACTAATTGTGGAGGAGGCTGATTAACGCCACCAAATAAAGGGAAGGCGCCCAAAATGGCGAATCGCCAATTCACTGCGCGGTTAGCATGGCAATAAGTGTGATGTTACTCGTTCATAAAGGATTGTTGAACGGTGGATTGAATGTTAAGCGGTTTAATAAATATAAGCGGTTTATTGAAACACATCACATAACATATGTTAACGATGTTTATTAATGCGCGCGGTTTTAATGGCGATGAAATATGATGATGGTTCTGGCCCGGTGCTATGTAAGAGGGCTGGCCCGTAAAGAGCTGGCCCCTTTAGGGCCGCCCATCATAATATACACCATTGATTGCGTGCGCCAACCATAAACAACGAATGAGCAATTGGTTTGGGGTTAAGACTGTGGTTATGGTTCATGTAGTCAGCGGTTAGAAACTTTATCGGCGCAGCAAAATTTTATCATAAATTTCAATCCACCTTTGGGGCCCACGTGGCGGCCTCCGGGCTAGCCACGTGGCGCCTCCTCATTGGCTGCCAAGGAATATTCCCCAGAATATTCTGCGGAATATTCCACGGAATATTCCCAGAATATTCTGTGGAATATTTTTTTTTTAATAAAATTTCTCCCAAAGTCAAATTTGGCATTTTTTTATGGAAATTGAGAAATCTTCAAACTTGAATAACACGCATCTGGCGGCCGTTTTCGAACCGTTCACGGTCACGTGAAGACAGGCTTCTATCAGGTCGTTCGGGTTCAAATCAGTTGAGCACCTTCATTTTGACCATTTTACGACACTTGGACTTGAGCTCCTGATCACACCTCCCAAATGAGAAGCTTTTGGACCCCAAAAGCTCACTGAAATGCTGACCTGAACTATAGTACAGAAAATGAGAGAATAACAACATCCTCTTCTCTCCAGCCTTCAAAAATTTCCCTGAATTGCCAACTGTTCACATGGCGAATTTTGCTGAATGAGCCATGTACTTGTGCCGAATCTCGACCAAGTTTTCTCGCCATACCAATCTGCCATACTAAAACCAGCAATGACAATTGCTAAACTTTGTGCCCTCTTTGCTTGCATGCCTTTCCAACTCATGGAATCTTGCACTGCTTTACACGGACACTTCGTTCGTTGCACCAAATGTCACCAAAAAGCATCTTGTGCAACATATGACATCAACAACCAGTTGACAATGAAATGTGCTATACAAATGACACACAAATTCTGTAACAAGTGTGCACACAACCGACGCAAGTCGATAAACAACAAGATACATCTTGACAAACATATGTGTATGTATCATGTTCAATGAACTATATGCAGTTCGCTAATTACACATACAACCTCTATGTACATGTGCATCCTCAACTCTTCTTTTCAAATACCAACAATTACATCATCCCAAAAACATGTGGGTGATCAAGAGCTGAACCAAAAGACATTGCTGCAACATAAGTGAGTATCATACTCATCTTTTACACCTCCATGGCGAAATTTTGCAACAACAAAGAAATTCCTTCAACCGAAACTTCTTATACATGCAATCTTGCATCAACTTTTCAACTGAAATACATGCATACCAATCTGAAATTTGCATGTACAAACTGAGTATGACTTACTGCATTAAGAAGTTAATCCACTTCCTACCAAGCCAACTCCATGGCATCTTTTGCTGCAACTGCAATTCTTCATGTGAATCTTCCATTTCAACATCGATAATGGACTCCATAGATCCACTTGCACCAAAATGTTTATCCCTTAGCTGCATGTGCTTTGGACAATTTGCTGGATACAAAGTCCAACAATGAGAGACAACATGTCCCTTCTAAATCAAGCAGCCATAAAACACACTATTGGAGTTTGTTTTCCAGAGTTAATCTTGAGGTAAATTGGATAAGGAAAATAGTCTTCAATCCTTTCCAAGACTCAGCTAACAACCGCTATCCTTCCAACTCAAGAAAAATCATACATGCATCCATAAGGAATACTCAACCTGAGCTCTGATACCATCGATCTGAAAATGGAATGTACTTGTTTAAGGGTGCAAGGTATCCATTTCCCATAATTTCAAAAGGTGAGCTATACACTCCAAGTGAACTCTGAAAATGTGAAAAATTCTTATTTCTTATACAGAGATAGACTGTAGGGGCATTCACCGGACATATCACCTCTAAAGAGAGGATGAGTTCTAGAGGCTACATGGCCCTCTACAGGCTCTGCCTAAAGAAATAATGAAGTAAACACTTAGAAGTCTTTGACATACACATACTTGAAGTTTGATGTCTTGCGGAATAAGACAAATACCTTTCTGCAGTTGAGTAGGTGATTATGTGTGTATGCAAGTTATGTATATTTGTTGTTTAACACTTTATATCAGTTTTGTTTAGCATATCATCTTCAGCAAATAAAGACATCAAAATGATAAGCGGTTCACCCCCTCCTCTGGGCTACATCTGCTGGACCAAGCCTCTCAAACTAGGCTTGTCCTCTTGTATTAAAAATGCTACAAAGGCTAATACAAGAATATGAGTGTCTCGAAAGACAGATATGACTATAAATATAGAATCAGAAGATAGGAATTAGCTAAACATGCTATTTCCCAAACACTAAACAGTGAAATTGTACCTTATACAGTACTTTCCCCAATTGGCCCTGGTGGCCCTTTAGAATTGCATGGAGAATTTTGAGGTGAAGATGACCTCAATTGGTTCTGAAACCTCTGCCATTAGACTCAGAAGGTCGAAAATAGCAGAAATAGGCTTTTTAATCATAAAAAATGGATGAACATAGCCCCCAAACAGCTCCAGCACTGAAATGGCCCTAGTGGCCCTGAAAGCTTCCCTGAAGCTAAACAGTGAGAATAATTCCTCAAAAGGAAAAACGAGCTGTAGAAATGGATTTAAGAATACTGAAAAACTTCAGGAATGACCTTCGTTCCACATTCACGCTGCACAATTCCCAATGCATCTCCTGAGCGGTTGCCCCCTAATGGCTCTGGAACTTCACGAGAAGAAAAATCACACATAAACGGCAGAATATGGGCATGAAACTGTGCCGGTGGCTTTGAAAGGTCGAAAGAGACCCAAAATAAAATAAAAAATCGTCTTCAAGACCTCCCCTATGAAGTTATGCCACATTTACTAAGCGCCGGTTTCACCTTGGGCATCCCCACTGGGTAGTGTGGAGGACGCCGGCAGCTAGAGTTCAGTTTAAGGGGGAAGAGAACGCTAAAAATGGCGGAATCAGTGCCTTGCAAAGTTAACAGCAGATAAGTGTGATGTTATCCGTTCATATGGCGGGGTTGAACCGATTGCATTGAATGTTAAACGGTTTAATAAATATAAACGGTTTATTAAAACACATCACATAACATATGTTAACCAATGTTTATTAATCCGCCGGTTTTAAGCGCGCCGATGAAATATGACGGTGGTTCTCGGCCCCGGTGCTATGTAGAGGGGGCTGGCCCTTAGGGGCTGGCCCCCTTTCGGGCCCCGCCCATCATAATATACACCATAAGTAGACCCCCGTCCGCAACCATAAACAACGAATGAACGGTGGTCTGGCGGTTAAGACTTGTGGTTATGGTTCATGCGGTCGCTGGTTCGAAACCTGTCGAGCGCAACCAAAATTTTAATACGCCATTCCAATCCGACCTTTGGGGCCCACGTGGCGGCCTCCGGGCTAGCCACGTGGCGCCTTCTCATTGGCTGCCAAGGAATATTCCCCAAAATATTCTGCGGAATATTCCACGGAATATTCCTAGAATATTCTGTGGAATATTCTTTTTTTAATAAAATTTTCCACAAATTCAAATTTGGCATTTTTTTATGGAAATTGAGAAATCTTCAAACTTGAATAACTTCTGCATACGGCGACCGTTTTTCGAACCGTTGGCAGTGCCAGAATCAGGAATACGAGCTCTATCCGGTCGTTCAGGTTCAAATCAGTTCTGAGCACCTTCATTTTTGACCATTTTACGACACTTGGTCCTGAGCTCCTGATCATTAATTATAGCACAATTTACTATTTTTGCAGTTTTTCAGGTCCTGAACTTTCGGAGCCATTTTGAGGCCCTAAACAACATTTTTTGGGAATGAAAGGTTTGGTGATTTCCTTGAAATCACATTAGCAGTTGTAGTCCTTGGAGATATATTTCTAACAAGGTATCATGTGCGTCAAACGAAGATCATATGACCAAGTTATGACCCCAGGAAGTTGGCTGCCCAACTAACCCCGACGGGGCCCATAGACTCTTGGTGTTGCATCTCGTCGGGTTAGGGTTTTGGTTGTTTAGGGTTTTAACTTAATTTAAATAATAAAAAGACCCTTCATCCTTATTGTAACACAGTTCAGAGGAACATAACTATCAGTTGTATTTATAGAAAATTTCCCATGTGCAATTATAAAGTCATTGGGATGCCATGATGGATTACGAAATCAAGGAAGGTTGATTTTCCTAATTAATATGGAGATAATTCCATAGGAATTGCGTGATCAAGGTAGGCTGAAGGAAGGCTGAGAATTGGCTAAGCACTAGACCGATTTTGCCTAGATCAACAGGAGATAATTGGCAGAGTGTTGGAGAATCTCAAGAGAGATTAAGCATTGTATTGTTTCATGATGCCTTGACTTAATACAAAATAGATATAGATGGTTTTGAGAAGTTGCTTCCCCAGATACATATTTTTTTGTGCGATTGATAACATGTTTCTCTTACTTATATGTGATTGTGTGATTGTGTTTTATTTCCACAAATTGTAGGAAAGATTCAGTGTCTTGTTTTAGTACATTACAAGATCAGATTGAATCCTGTTGGTTATATTTTCTACATGAAATAGAAGATAGGATTGATACCATCTTGCCTTGTGGTGGTTAGTAGGCCACAAGGTCTGTGATAAAGACCAACATAAATGGAGGAGGTCTTGCACTGTAATTTAAATCCATAACAGAAGTCGACACAGGTGTAATATTGACTGAGTTAACCCTAGTTTGAGGGTCGACATTGAGATCTAAAGTTCATGTCAAGATTCAGTCAAAGAAATGCCCAGAATCTATGGATCCATATGAGATAGGTCGAGTCTCTTATGGAGGCAAGAGTCATGTTTTTTTTTTATGTGTGGATAGGGTTTTTTATATAATAGTTAGAAGTACATAAGTACAATGCCCTATTTAGGACAGTTTCCTAGCATGTTTAGTTAAGGTATGACCTTAAGACTGTGACAAATTTGCATAGAAGAAGATGGGTTATGACCCTTAGAGAAAGGTTTATTTATGCAATAAAGACCGCTGATTTGGAAGATGGTTTGCAGATTCAGTATGTGTGGAGACAATAGATCCAAAGGAGGGTGGAACCTGAGCAGAAGATTGAGCATGCAGAAGAAATGTGCCATATGAAGAATGGATTGACCTACATAGGAGTTTATTTTGGTGGAATTTCCATAGAGTTTTAGACAAATATCTGAAGAAACCTATAAAAAATTAGTAAATGGACTGTTAGTGGTTGATTTGTCACCCTAGTTCAGTCATCTACAGATTGTTAGAAGTATGATAAGACGAGTAGTTCATATTTGTTCAGATATTGGAAAACAAAGATAAAATTGTCGATACACAAGAACAATGATCTTTAGAGGGCTCAGACCATTGCTAGGTGGAAGATTTTAAGAGCCCTAGATGAAGACAATATTGTGGGCCCTAGATCAGTAAAAATAATTGACTGTGGTTGGGCAGATTTATGGTAGTCCAAGTACAGTTGGAGGGTTGTTAGGTTACTGTCAAAGAAGAGCCTTGACTCTTGTTCTAGTGAAGGACAAAAAAATTGGTAAAAGGGCAGGTGTATAGGGCCTAAGGATGTGCAGACTTTGAAGGACTAAAGTAACAGTCAAGTGGGCCAACCAACTAGCCCTAGTTCAGTATATTGTAGAGGATTGATTAAGTGAAAAGAAGGGAAACCTCCATAGCCCTGGACTTCTCATCTTGGAGCCGTAGTATGGCAAAAGTGGGCATACCAAAGAGTTGTTCACAAATGGAATTGTGAACAAATTGTTACCACTCAAACTAGTCGTGGACCTAGAAGGGGTTCCTAAGAGGGAAACTACTAGGACAAGGGAAACGATGGAGGCTTAGCCCATTGTCACCATAGCTAAGGCTCCTTGCTCTTCACAGACTTTCACCGATGGGTGGATTCCAGGTAGTTTAGGAAGTCACTTGTAGAGTATAGGTCAATGAATAGGTGGGAAGTGACCCTAGAAACCCTTTCCCTAAGATAAAATAAAGAGTGGGACTTGCTTTCCTTTTAAGCAAGGGAATTTATCTTCTATGGAGAGAGGAGGGGAATTGAAGGGTTGAGGGAGAAGAATAAGACTTATGAAGGAAATTCTCAATCCCTAAAATCCTTTGGGAACTTGGATTCCCAAATTGTCCTTGATGAAAGGCCTTTGACACCAAATGGGACCACACGGGGCCAAGTGGACCCAACACAGGTTCGGGGATGGAATTTAGCAACCAATGATGTTCCTATCCTGGACAAGGTGATGGGAAAGGATCAGACATGAGTTTTTACTTCGATAGGTCAAATTGATCCTACTAGGTTCTATCCTTGCGAACACTTAGGAAAAACTTGATCCTAGAGCTAGGGCTTGAGGTATCTGGAGATTCCACCATCAGAATTGGCCCAAGTTCTGAGGAGAGTGAGGGAACCCAACAAAAAAACTGTCTCTAGGAGATAGAAGTTTTCCTCTAGCTAGATTCATGGGAAATTGTTGCCCTAGGTGACCTAATGGGGCTAGACCTAGGGAATGTGAAAATTTCTTAATCTAAGAAATCCTACTACAATATCTTGATTTACTTCTCCTACTTGAATTAATTTACAAGTTAATTTATGAAATATTCAATAAATTAGCTAAGTAAATAGTAAATACAACTAGAAACCTACACATACAGATCAAATACTGAATAAAATGCTCGTAGACAAAGTGACACATGGATTTTATGGACAACTGTCCCCGAAAAAAATCCAATGTGGGAAAACCGGTGCAGCTACCTCTAGAGATTTTTTATTATTATGCAGTTTCTAAGTACAAAAATCCTGTGCACCAAAACTGGTTCACCCAACAGAGAAATAAAAACGATAGTAATACGCTGCTCTGAATCCCTCTACGTCAGCTTGACTAGATTGCATCGGCCTCTACACTGCTCAGTAAGGGCCTGCGTCACACCTGAATGGCTTACACTGTCCCTCTGCTGCCCTGACTGGGCCTGTGCCAGCCCTGCATGGCTCCTGCTGCCTCTATGTTACCCCTGTTGGGCTCTGGCTGGACTGCGTGGCTCCTACTTCCCCTGTTGTTCTGGCTGGATGGAATGCTTAAGTAGAAAAAGAATAGGTAAGAAAGAAGGCACTAGCCAAAGGTAACACATAACAGTCATAAAAATTGAAGAAATGAAATGAAAATAGATCAATGTCCACAAATAACTAAAATAGCTCAATGGGAATAGAGAGTAAAAGATTTGACAACAGCAATAATTGCTTATAGCATCAACTAAGAGAACAGAGGATACTAGTTCATGAGTTTAAAATGTTGTATAATTGTTGGCATAGGAAAACTGTAGAATTGTTAGAGTAAATCTCTGCAGGTACCATTAGTTGGTGATCATCGATAATCATTTCATTTCATCAAATACCTTGATGAATGGGCCTTACAAACTATTTGCGTAGACAAACCCCATAGAAGTTGTGTGATGGAAAAATATTCACACTATATTGAAGAAAAAACCTAGCAAATAAGGATGAAATTTCAAATGGGGCAAGAAAAAATAGAGAGATACACATAAAAAAAGTTAAAATGCTCATGATAGTATGGGCATGTGATTTCAATGGTCTCTTTGTGTGAAGGCCACATCAAATTCTAAAATAGCAGAGAGGGTTGAGACCCTATCTTGTGGTGGTTAGTAGGTCGCAAGGTCTGTGATAAATACCAACACAAATGAAGGAGGGCATGCACTGGAATTTAGGGCTAGAACAGAAGTAGCTGCAAGCATAATATTGATTGAGGTAACCCTAGTTTGAGGGTCGTAGAGATATTAAGTTCAAGTCAATATTCAGTCAAATAAATGCCCAGAATCTACGGATCTATATGAGCTAGGCCTAGTCTCTTAAGGAGGAAATATTTGTTGTTTTTTCCCTGGGTGGATAGGGTTTGTTCTAAAGCAATTAGAAAAAAATTATAATTCCCTAGTTACGGTGGTTTCCTAGCATGTTTAGTCCATAAGGTATGCCCTTAAGACTATGAAAAATATGCGTAGAAGAAGAGGGGTTGTGACCCTTAGAGTGAGATTTATCTCTGCAATATAAACCACAGATCTCGAATACGGTTTGCGGAACTATTTGTGGAGATAACAGATCCAAAGGAGGGTGGAACCTGAGTAGAAGAAATGTGGCATATGAAGAATGGATTGAAATGAAAATGAGTTTATTTTGGTGGACTGTCCATATATTTTTGGACAAAGATATGATGCAACCTATAAAAATTATTCAATGGATAGTTAGTGGATTATTTGTGACCCAAGTTCAGTCATCTACAAATTTTTAGAAGGAAGATAAGAGGAGTAGTTCAGATCTATTCATATATTGGACAAAAAATAAATTGGTACACAAGAACAATGATTTTGGGAGGAATCAGATCATTGTTAGGTGGAAAATTTGAAGAGCCCTAGATGAGGGTAGTGTAGTGGGCCCTAGACCAATAAAAGGATTGATTGTGGTTGGGAAAATTGATGGAACTCTAAGTATAGTTGGAGGGTTTTTAGGTGACTGTCAAAGAAGAGCCCTAAGTTCTATACTTATGAAGGAAAACAAGATTGGTATAAGGGAAGGTGTATTGCATATAACGATGTGCAAAATTTGAAGGACTAAAGTAGCAGTCAAGTGGGCCAACCAACTATACCTATTTCATTGTATTGCAGAGGATTCATTTAGTGAGAAGAAGGGAAAACTCCATAACCCTATACTTTTCATCATGGAGTAGTAGTATGGAAAAAGTGGGCAGACCAAAGAGATGTTCACAAACGGAGTTGTGAACAACTGATCAAAGACCCTAAGTGTTACTGAACTTGAAGGAAAAAGGAGGTAGCTAGACGACAAATTTTTTTAGCTGAGTTCAGTAACCTAAATGAGTTGAGCTCATTGATAGAGGGAGATTAAGGAGTTTCAGAATGGGAGGCAAGAGGAGCTTCCATATGTGTTTAGGACATGTGGACTGAAAGGGTTGTGTGTGGCCACCATCAACAAGTAGGTCAAATGTTGTCTTGTTCATAGATTGGTTTTCAAAGGACTAACACCAAGCCCTAGTTGTATTCCTTGTATCAATGTGATTGTAAAGGGTCATGATCCCTGCTACAGGAGCTCTAGCCTATTGTATTATAGTTTTTAATATAATGAAGAAGGTTTCAAAAAGTTAAAAATTTTCATGTGCACTAGTTGATTCCCTGATGTGTGTATATTTCATTGTGCATTAAAGTAGATATGTTGTGGCACTTGAGTGTGTTTGAATTAAAGATTCTAAGACCAAACCAAAATTCTCATGTGTCGTGAAAATTCAACATATGCCTTGTTCACTTAAGAAATACCTATAAGTGATCCTATGCTACTCATGTCCAATCTCAACTCATGCCACTTAACAAGTTACCAATGCAAGGCTCACATTCAACCGTGGTAGTAAAACAACTTAGCAACGAAATTTACATATTTACATGACATATCACATGGCGAATCGTAAAATTTCTTGGCACTATGTGGCACATGTTAGTATCCCCTGCATTCCTTGGCAGTTGGCACTCCCTAACACACACTACCACTCCCTGAAATACCCTGGCACTCGAGCATGACTTAGCACTAGCTAACATATAACCTTGTCACTCCTTCATTAGCACACCTGAAACTCATAGATATTCCCAATAACACACTCTTATTCATTCGTTTCCATGCATTTTGAAATATTTGTCCCTTGTGTTTCCATGGAATTCACTAACACTCCCTGGCATGCATTAACACACCCTAGCACTTGGCACATCTTGGCATGATGACCTGGAACTCTAGCATTCCTTGGAACTACCTAGCATACCTTGTCACTCCTTCCTTAGCACACCTAGAACTCACTGACACTCCCTGACACACATTCTTATTCATTCATTTTCATGCATTTCAAACTAGTGCTCCCTTGTGTTTCCCTAGCATTCCCAAACACTCCCTGGCATGCATTGACACACCCTGACACCTGACACATCTTGGCATGTTTCCCTCGACTGTAGCATGCCTTAACAATGTCTAACATACCTTTTCACTCCCTCCTTAACACACCTAGAACTCACTGACACTTCCATCACAAATTGTTATTCATTCATTTCCATCCATTAATTTGACCTAGTTCTCCCTTTTGTCTCCCTAACACTTCCTAGCATACGTTGGCACACCTTGGAACCTAGCTATTGGATTTATGTCTTACACTAACATGAAAACTCAATTATGTGCCTTACCCCTTCGAATAGACTCCAATAGTAACCAAAGGATCATGTCTTAGGAGTCTTCAATGCCTAAAAAAATGCTCAACACAATACTCAAGAATTTGTTGTTATTCACTAAAGAAGGAGGCTATTTGTGTTTGCATCTGTTAGGTAAACATGACTCGGGGTAGAGTCAATGTTGACTAGGGTAAAAAGTAGTGGTTTTGGGGCACATGGTTTTGTGCATCCATGGTTTTGACCCATGGTATTACATGTAATGGAGCCTATAAAAGGCTGGGAATACTTCATTGTAATGCAAGGCCTGGAGGTGAGCAGTGAAGGCTCACTTGGCCAGATTGGCCAGGGTTGTGGCCAATGTTTAATGAAATTTCATTTGTTGGGTTTTTCCCCGGATTTGGGGTTTTCCCGGTTAAACATTGTGTTTATGTTTATGTGATTTGTTGCTGGGTTCTTTATGTTTATTTCTCTCAGTAAAATTCTTTATTTATTCCTGCAGTAATTATTTATGTTCTGCAGTAAATTCCTAACAACTGGTATCAGAGCCATGGTTCAGGTTTTGGCTTCATATGGACGTTTTTTGTTGCCAAGGGTTTTATTGGCTTGTGAATAGAGATATGATCCTACAGGTAGTGTTGGCCTCATAGAGTTTGAGCTAATCGGTGGATGAGTCTAAGAAATATTGCCTTTCAAAACGTTGTTGAATTGATGGATCCGTTGAGAATGCCACTAATGGTGCTTCACAGTGAACGAGCAACGCTTCCTTCAGCAAGGTGCAGGTTCTGGAGAAAATTGTTGAGTTTGCATGGACTCCTCGATGGCGTATGGTTAGATGGCTATGAGCAGTGCGTTGATTGTGAGCAGACTCATGGTCGTTCTAAAGAAGCAGAGTGAGTTATATAGAAAGGTTGTCTGTCGACCGGTGTTGGACTCTTGGAGCACACAATGAAAAGCAGGTGATGCAGCAAGGTGGACAAGCGTGGAGAAACATGGCCACGGTTCGTCGGATGGCCCCTGGGGGGAGCGTGAACGCACAAGGAATCGACATCGGGGTGCGGGCGAGACGTAACCAGAATCGGAGGCTCTGGACATATGGCCTCTCGTTCAGTTGCATACCGGGGTTATTCTGGAAAAATGATATCTATAGTCCCTAAAGAGGCGCGGAAAAAGAAGAGAGATAGCGGGTTGGAATCCCAGGAGCCGACGTCTCCCAAGGTTTCTTGCATTGGGCAAGTGAAGTTGAAGAAGAAAATGTCCAAGGCAAAGGTCAAAGAAAAGGATCACACCAGGGATCGGGATAGGGATCAGCCTGTGTTGCAGATTAACGAGATTAAATCAGAGCATTCTTCTCTGCGTGGGGTCAAGGCATTGCAGCTGAAGAAAATTTTCACCATTTCCCGTGAAAAGAAACCCGAGCAGACTGTATCGGATTCTGAATTTATCCTGGAGGCTGGGGTTCCCAGTTTGGGTAGGTTAAAATGATTTTCGTCAGGGCATGACAGGGGCACATCACTGGAAAACATATTTCAAGATTCAGTCCAAGTCGATTTTACATGTTCGCCGACCAACAAATATGAAGACAGCAACGATGAAGATTGGGTCGATGTAAAGAAATATGCATCACATGATCAGGAGATGGAAAGCCCTACGAATGAAAATGAACATCAGGAGCTGAAAACCCTAAGAATGAAGATGAAGATTATAATGGACTAGCAAAAACGTAGAGGGAAGATTTATGTACAACTATGATGTCCTCTTTGAGAGGACATCATGTAGGAAATGAGAGAGGATATTTGTAGGTGAATTAATTAAATTGATAAACCATGTATCTGAAGAGAATTCCTAGAGGACTGGCGGTTACAGAGGCTGGTGACCCATGTAATCCGGTAGATGGATTTTTTTTATATGGACATTGATTTCATATATACAAAAATGGCAACAATGAAAATATATTTATATATATATATATATATATATATATATATATATATATACATATGTATATATATATATATATATATATATATATATATATTATAATGGAGTTAATTTTATTACATGTAAATGGTCATACTGCTGTAAGACCTGGCATGGCATGCGTACCCCTGGGTAAATCACTGGTAATGTTTGGGTTAGACCTAGGTGATAGGGGGGATGTCAAGTTAACAATTACCCTGGTTAAAAAAAAAAAAAATTGAGGGGGGAAGAGCTAGAGTGAGCAGGGTTGTCTCACTTAGCAGGTTTGGCTGGATTTAGTCAAGAAACCCCAAGTCAAGATTAAGGGGGGAATTGTTAGGTAAACATGACTCGGGGTAGAGTCAATGTTGACTAGGGTAAATAGTAGTGGTTTTGGGGCACATGGTTTTGTGCACCCATGGTTTTGACCCATGGTATTACATGTAATGGAGCCTATAAAAGGATGGGAATACTTCATTGTAATGAAAGGCCTGGAGGTGAGCAGTGAAGGCTCACTTGGCCGGATTGGCTAGGGTTGTGGCCAATGTTTAATGAAATTTCATTGGTTGGTTTTTTCCTCGGATTTGGGGTTTTCTTGGTTAAACATTGTGTTTATGTTTATGTGATTTGTTGCTGGGTTCTTTATGTTTATTTCTCTCAGTAAAATTCTTTATTTATTCCTGCAGTAATTATTTATGTTCTACAGTAAATTCCTAACAGCGTCCCTTCCTTTAACAAATATTCCCATTGATCATGTGACACAACATATTATCATCACATTAAAAATAGTTTGAATAGGTGGCGAAAGGGCCAAGGTGCTCCTTACTCATGTTGCAAGGGGCAACACCCTATAATTCTAGTAGTTGTTATAAATACCCCCCTTTTATCTAAATCCTTTGCACTTGTGTTATTATATACAAGGGTAGGTTCATACAAATTAGTGTGCTATCATACCACGAGAAATTTTATGAAGGCTCTTTAACATAAAATAAGATTTCATTGCATTTCTTTCACAAAAAGCAAACACTTCAACATTAACAACAATCAAAGAAGAATGAAACTGTATGGCCTATGGAAGATGTTTTCCTAACAAGATTACATTCCATATAATACCAACAAGGGTCACTATCAACATAAAGATGTTTCCCATGGCCATTTAGATTTTGCTAGGGAAAAAACTAGAACACACGTTTTAGGGTTCTAACTCATCTACAATGGGAGCACCATGAGTTCTAAAATCTCAAGTATATTAACACTCTGCTTACAAGTATACCCCCTATCATTAGTGATTATACAAAAAAGACTCTCTATGGCCTTACCATCAACTTTCATAGGGTTCACCACAGGGAGATGTGGGTTTTTTTTTTTGACAAAATAGTTTGTTCAAATAACCATGAAGATAAGGTTAAAATAAAGCCACGTGGAATATATATTAGGCTCATGTTTCATGAACATTATAGAACAACCCCATTTTCAATCTCACCACCAATATTTAGGTGATTGAGTTATTAACATAAAAATGAGATCAATTGAATCAATTTATAAACTTATTACAAGATAATATTATTAGAGTTAGCTAACATGTATGTAAGCTTCAACCACTACCATGGAAACTAAACCCTTGGATGCTAATTTAGGTACACAAAAACATTTATTTGAAATGAAAAATGCTCAATGATATTAGTGGAAATAAAGTGATATTAGTTTATCTAAAATTAAGTGAAAGTCATGGTGGCAATTGATTTCTCCAAAATTCTAGTGGAAAGTGATAATATGAACAAAATTCCAATAAATTTTTCACCAAAACATCAGTTTTTAGAGTCTCCAAATTAAATTAAAAAATAACCTAAAACCTACTAAATGAATAGAAAGTATCTCATACTTCTATCAAAATAGAACTTTTTCAATTTGTATAGGATATATTTGTTTTCCATAATGAAATGCATTTTCTTTCATAAATTTTAATCAAAATGTAATTAAATTCAGTTTTACATTATTGGAATGATGAATTTTGTCTATATGTTTTATGGATTCATTATCTGGCCAACATCATTTCGGGCTAACCCAACCTAAAAGTCTAGATAACTAATACCTCAGGGTCACATCAAAAACCCAAGTGATCGAGGGAAAAGACAAATTTCTCATGCAAAATATTAAATCTTCATCTCAATTCGGTCATTTAAATTCCATCCCTGAGCAAAACCCCGTCCCTGGAAAAATGTCGACAGACGTTCCTCTACTTGCAAGAGAATGGTGTGGAAAAGACTCGTAGGGGTTCTATCACTATAATGCACCCAAAAACATTGGCTACTCGTCCAAGGTTGAGCCAGCTTTGGCATGAACTTCCCTATTTAGATGTCAGTCAGTCGGATCGAGTAACCTCGAAAATAAAGGGAGGGGAAGATAGATTCATGAGGGTTGCTGATGGGTAAACTCAATAACCTTCCTATGATTGCTAATGCTAATATGCTATACCGTCCCACATAAGAGCTCTCTCTGCCACCACACATTGAAGCTAGCTCTTTACAGTGAAACTTCCGGTAAAGTCCCGCAATTATTCTTTATTAAGGGGGTCGGGGCAATAAATGGTAAAACAAAAATTCTTCGGTTGTTCATTTGTGAATTTTCATCACCAGAGCTCGAAATTTTCAAGCGAAGACTTATCATCGTCATATTCAATGGATCCCTTGCTTCTCATCCTGAATCTTCGTTACAATGCTCTCAGAGTACCCCGCATACACCTGAAGGTGCCCTCCTTTTCAATGCACTCACCCATGACTGTCTTCTCCCTCATCTTGGCCACCTATTTCTTGGTGGTCTCCAGCTTCATCTACGACGTCGAGCCACCAGGATTTGGCAGTGCACAGGATCCTGTCACAGGAACATAAAACCACCGGTCATCCTCTCCGAAAGGGTGAACAAGCAATATATTATCGAAGGGATCTCATCAGGGTTTATGTTCTTGCTTGGTGGGGTGAGGATAACTTTGCTAGACTTGGCCCTAGAAAAACACAGAGCGAGGATCAAGGTCTCTTTTGCGGTGGCCGGGGTTTCTTCTTTGGCGAGTGCTTATATCACAAGTAAGCTAATCGTTCGCATCAAAATTCCATCTTGTTTACATTAATCGGGGTTATAAATAGCGAATCTAGACGTTTTAGGTCCATTGCTAGTTTAGTGCAACCAAAAAAACCATTTTTCAGTGGCCAAAGCCATGAGTAGTACAACCTCCAAAGTAATATGTCAGTGACAAAAACCACTTTGAGACCAAACAGCAAAACCATTTTGTCCGCGCAACTTGGAATGAGAACTGATATATATACCGATATGTTCATAATAAGTCCAATCTGGCAGTAAATAAAAATCAAAAGCTGACCTTGGTGACCTAAATATTTACATAAAAATTCAAATATCTAACAAATTGTTCAACAAAGGATGGAGAAATATAATTTGTAGTCTAATACAGAGGGGTAAAACAGAGGATCGGATATCTATAAAAGAGTCACGCTAGAAAATTTGGACTGTCCCATTCATATGTTCCGTGACCTGTAGGAACCCCTATCTGGATGATTGATCAGGTATCTGGATGATCACTGAGTTAGAATAAAGTCCCACTACACAACTGGCCTTCCACTAGTTCCTCCAATAGTTAAAACTAGTTTAACTGAAAAAAACTTGAAATAATTGACCTTGATTGCTACAAATTAGAAATCATACATGCTTAACTGAATTCCAACTCCTCTAACTCGAATTTACTAAGATAAATTAGTGACAAGATCCATGTCACCTTAGTTAACTGCCTCCAAGTTGTCCATTGATGTGGAAATCTGATTTTTCTCAATTTGAATAAGGCAAAGTCAAATTGAGATTTTCTTGCTGCATTTTTCAACAGTAGGTATTTTCCTACTCTAGATAATGTTTTCCCTCAACCAAGCATGGTAACAAATGTGTTTTTTGTTGTTGTTGAACACTTCCTTTGGACGAGAATTTTTGCACCCTATAAGAAGATTGTCAAAACAAAATTAACTCATAAGCTCTTCTTGGAGCATATTTTGGTTCATTTTGGGTTTCCAAAGACCATATTTCTTGATAGGGATAGTAGGTTCCTCAGTATTTTCTGGTTTAACCTTTGGTCCATGATGGACATCAAGCTTTACCAAATCCATTGCCTTCCATCCCTAGATTGATAAATAAAAATTACTCGATATGATCATTGTAGATGTCCTTAGAGTATACAATTGTGAGGATCCACATACACATGTTGAAAGCCTTCCTTATTTTCAACAGAAATTATACATATCTCTTCATATTTCTATTACCCACAAGCCTTTTCAGGTGTTCTTGGTGTCCCAACAATTGACACAAATTGATGTACCTATATTCATGGAATAAGACATGAAGATACCTCCCATACTTGGAACGAGGTGAGCAATGCAACCAATTTTGAGGAATGTATCTAACAAATTCAATAATGAGTTCATGATATTTTATAGAAAGTTTCCAACTCCAAGTACAAGTAGATACACAATCTATTCGGTTCCACATAAGTTTTAGGTTGGGGACGAGTTATGGTTGCACTTGCATAAAGAGCCATCGACAAACTCCCAGAAGAAGCTCATACCATTTTGATATGAGCCTTACACCATCACCAAGGCTATGGGTGAGAATTCATTTGAGGATAGTCATAGGATGATTTATATTACTTCAAACGTATATGTCAGGATGATTTATGCTTGATGGGGTGCATGTCTAGAAAGAGTTCCTTTAAGAGAATGAAAAATATGATCGCACCATTACTTATATAAGTAATTGTGATATGTACTCGAATCAAATTAGGTAACTTCATAAGATATTTTAAAAGTGACATTTTAAAGGTTTGTTTTATATCAATGTATGTGGATCATTATGTTTTTTTTCCAAAGCATTTACACATGACTAAATTTTTTAAATAGTACATCACTCTAATATTATTTCTCTTACATGCTCCTAGGTTATAATTCAAAGCATCATAGGTACTAAAATTCATGAAACTCTTGTTTTTTGCTCTAAATAACTAAAACCCCCAAGTGTGCTACTCTTAATATTCAAACTTGCACTATTGTTAAGACTACTTCCTCTATTTTTTATTGTTCATCCATAAGTAAGCTGACTACGAGGTGGAATTGAACCATTATTAACACGCTAGTGTAGGGTTACCTAATTGTGTTTAAGAAGCATAAGGGGCAGGGTTGGTACAAGGACAACTTTGATATCGTCTAATGCCTTGCCCACTACTACGTTTTCATTCTTTGTTGGCCTTAGGATATGGTTTCCCATTAGTTCATTTGATTCTTTCTCATCCAAAATCTCATCCTACATTGCATCCAACCTGCTACTTTGTAATCACATATCTCTCGTAACCCCACTCCAGTGTGTTCATTAGACCTCATTGAGGTGTTTGACTACTACTCTTTATTGAGCTATATTTTATCATCAAACCTTTGTTTCACAACCATCCGCTCGCCAACTCACCTTTCCCATTGAAATTCTCCAACTCTCTCATCCTCACTTCACTACTCTCTTCCTCATTAATCTCATTTTGAACTCCTCATTACCTTCTTCATTTGCTCACATCTAGTTCAACCACCACTCATTAGTTATCTCTACTTCCTCAAAACTTATTCAACTTACTCTTTAGCTTTTGTGTCCTTCATGATCATTTAATCCTTTGAGATATCCTATTTTCCAACCCCATTATAACACATTACTTAATACAAAGTTATACACCACCATGATGAAAATTTCAATAGGAAATAAATTTTCCTTCGTTAACAATTCTTGTAGGGTTTGTATTCACTAATGTCTCTCAAAACCACTTCTCCTTAGATTTTGAGTACAACTAGTAAAATTCATGGGATTTATGTTTTTCGAATATCAAATTTTTTCATTTCCCTCCCCCTATTTCCCTCATTGTAGGGTTTTTCCAGGGAAGGAGGAGGAAGGGCGCGTCCATGCTGTAGTAGGTCTGATCCAATACACTTGATTGAACTCAAGAAATTGGATTCACAATGCATAATCGTGGTGATTTCATTTTACATATAGAATTTTCAGTTGAACTCAGAAAATGTATTCCTGGTGCCTCCAATCGTTGCGAATTCATTTTAAAGAAGAAATCTATCACTTAAAAACTCTCTAGACCAGCCCAACGAGGCACTCAAGGGGTTGTATGTTCAAGATTTCACGGAGGAAGACGAAGTTGAAGGCATGGGCGATAATATGTTGAAGATTATTTTGATTCTCCTTTG
The DNA here is from genome assembly GCA_034641835.2 of Pinus albicaulis. NCBI lineage: Eukaryota > Viridiplantae > Streptophyta > Pinopsida > Pinales > Pinaceae > Pinus > Pinus albicaulis. The sequence goes on from CM076578.1 coordinate 78,119,672, forward strand.
TTCATGAGTTATTCCTATAGAAAACATGCCATCTTTTAGCATGTCTACCATGCCCAGAATTCAAAAGTTGATGCTAAGCCAAATGAAATGGTAATTGTCCAATACGTTTTAGTGATTTGTAAGAACCATGGGATAACTATCACCAACCAGTGAATTGATACTGATTAGAAATAATTTATGCACATTTTAAACCCTTTCGCGATTACAACCTGAGATGTCACTGGTGTGGGTGCCTCTGCTACTTTGTTGGTCTTTAACAATGAATTGGGATTCACCAATCGCAACATAGAATCTCTCTGCAGCATTGGATGATCTGCTAAGAAGGGAAAAAGATAAGGAGGTTACATTGGCGATAAAGGTATTCATTTCTTAATATCTGTACTCATAAAACAAAAGGAAATTGGGGTAATAGGGAGGTTTTTCAATCCTTGACTATCTACTGTTTAGATCAAATGTAATATCTATTTCTAAATTTGCAGAGATTGGGTTTAAAAACTTTGGGGAATGGCTGCTCATATGCAACATGTTATGCAAACAATATAAATTGGGGTGATTGGGAGCTTTTTATAGCCCTGATTGTAAAGATAAAATTTGCACTAGGTATCTAAATTTGAAGAGTTTGGCTTTAACTACTTTGGCTCATGGATGTTTAGATTAAATACAGTATTAGCTTAGATAACATCAGATGAGCTCATATACGATACAAATTATATATTTTGAATAAAATAATTTGGACTTTTGGACCTATAGAATTGGTTTGAAAATTGGATGCAAATATGTTTCCAATTTTTCTTGTTAGTTGTTTTGAAGAAAATTATTCATATTGATAATATCCTTGCATTAATATGTATGAAATGAATTCCTTTGTATACAAGTTTAAACCTTTTTGATCCATCCATTAAATAGTTAGAAAATCTAGAGTTTTAAAAACAAAGGTAGTTGTCTAGTTAGTCTAGATACTAGAACATGCGATTTCCATTGTAAGAGATGGCAAGTCTTCATGATGATTCATATTTACTATTGAACTTGCACTTTAATGGATGTGCACTATTCTAAAATGAAAATTGTGCAATGCTATGTAAGTAGAGTTGGATTTGTTTCTTAGTTGCAATCAATATGCATTCATGTTGTTGTCCTATACTACTTGAGATGAAACATTGCTTGGACAATGGAATTCGTGGAATTCAATATAAATTGACAAAGTAACTGAATATGAAACAGAGTTATTTTCTGTGGAAAAACTTCAGAAAATGACCATTATTTTAGAAATGGATCAGGACAATGCATGTGTGAATGTTTATAATAAAAAAAATGGTACAAGAATTAGTCTAAGGGCTTGTTCAGGACTTGGGAGATGTTTGAAATGTAAATTTTGGGCTTCACTGCTCTTTTGTGTTAGTATGAATGTATGTGATTGAGGCATGATTGACCTAATTGATGGAAAGGAAAGTGGAAATTTTCAAGTTACAATTATATGGAAATAGTTTCTTATGTTATAGGGAAGGACTTCATTTTCCTTTATCTGTGTACCTGGAAACGTGTGTCTGATTTCATAGGAAAAATCAAATCTTAAATGTAAGACTATTGTCATTATCTAGTGATTCAATTGGAGTGTGGCGTGACTTAAGATCAGTGATTCAATAATTTGCATTATAAGTTAGTCTATATACTAGAACATGCAATTTCCATTGTAAGAGATGGCAAGTCTTCATGATGAGTCATATTTACTATTGAACTTGCACTTTAATGGATGTGCACTATTCTAAAATGAAAATTGTGTAATGCTATGTAAGTAGAGTTGGATTTGTTTCTTAGTTGCAATAAATATGTATTCATGTTGTTGTCCTATACTACTTGAGATGAACATTGCTTGGACAATGGCATTCGTGGAATTCAATATAAATTGACAAAGTAACTGAATATGCAACAGAGTTATTTTCTATGTAAAAACTTCAAAGAAAATGACCATTCTTTTAGAAATGGATCAGGACAATGCATGTGTGAATGTTTATAATAAAAAAAATGGTACAAGAATCAGTGTGAGGGATTGTTCAGGACCTGGGAGATGTTTGAAATGTAAATTTTGGGCTTCACTGCTCTTTTGTGTTAGTATGCCTATATGTGATTAAGGCATGATTTACCTAATCGATGGAAAGGAAAGTGGAAATTTTCAAGTTACAGTTATATGGATATAGTTTCTTATGTTATAGGAAAGGACTTCATTTTCCTTTATTTGTGTACCTGGAAACGTGTGTCTGATTTCATAGGAAAAGTCAAATCTTAAAGGTAAGTATGTTGTCATTATCTAGTGATTCAATTGGAGTTAGGTGTGACTTAAGATTAGTGATTCAATAATTTGCATTATAAGTTAGTCTAGATACTAGAACATGCAATTTCCATTTTAAGAGACGGCAAGTCTTCATGATGAGTCATATTCACTATTGAACTTGCACTTTAATGGATGTGCACTATTCTAAAATGCAAATTGTGCAATGCTATGTAAGTAGAGTTGGATTTGTTTCTTAGTTGCAATCAATATGCAGTCATGTTGTTGTTCTATACTATTTGAGATGAAACATTGCTTGGACAATGGAATTCGCGGAATTCAATATAAATTGACAAAGTAACTAAATATGCAACAGAGTTATTTTCTGTGGAAAAAATTCAAAGAAAATGACCATTCTTTTAGAAATGGATCAGGACAATGGATGTGTGAATGTTTATAATGAAAAAAATGGTACAAGAATTAGTGTGAGGGCTTGTTTAGGACTTGGGAGATGTTTGAAATGTAAATTTTGGGATTCACTACTCTTTTGTGTTAGTATGACTGTATGTGATTGAGGCATGATTGACCTAATCGATGGAAAGGAAAGTGGAAATTTTCAAGTTACAGTTATATGGATATAGTTTCTTATGTTATAGGGAAGGAATTCATTTTCCTTTATCTGTGTACCTGGAAACGTGTGTCTGATTTCATAGGAAAAATCAAATCTTAAAGGTAAGACTATTGTCATTATCTAGTGATTCAATTGAAGTGAGGCGTGACTTAAGATCAGTGATTCAATAATTTGCATTATAAGTTAGTCTAGATACTAGAACATGCAATTTCCATTGTAAGAGATGGCAAGTCTTCATGATGAGTCATATTTACTATTGAACTTGCACTTTAATGGATGTGCACTATTCTAAAATGCAAATTGTGCAATGCTATGTAAGTAGATTTGGATTTGTTTCTTAGTTGCAATCAAGATGCAGTCATGTTATTGTCCTACACTACTTGAGATGAAAATTTCTTGGACAATGGCATTCATGGAATTCAATATAAATTGACAAAGTAACTGAATATGTAACAGAGTTATTTTCTATGGAAAAACTTCAAAGAAAATGACCATTCTTTTATAAATGGATCAAGACAATGCATGTGTGAATGTTTATAATCAAAAAAATGGTACAAGAATCAGTGTGAGGACTTGTTCAGGACTTGGGAAATGTTTGAAAAGTAAATTTTGGGCTTCACTACTCTTTTGTGTTAGTATGCCTGCATATGATTGAGGCATGATTGACCTAATCGATGGAAAGGAAAGTGGAAATTTTCAAGTTACAGTTATATGGATATAGTTTCTTATGTTACAGGGAAGGACTTCATTTTCCTTTATCTGTGTACCTGGAAACGTGTGTCTGATTTCATAGGAAAAATCAAATCTTAAAGGTAAGACTGTTGTCATTATCTAGCAATTCAATTGGAGTGAGGCATGACTTAAGATCAATGATTCAATAATTTTCATTATAAGTTAGTATAGATACTAGAACTACAATTTCCATTGTAAGAGATGGCAAGTCTTCATGATGAGTCATATTTACTATTGAACTTGCACTTTACTGGATGTGCACTATTCTAAAATGCAAATTGTGTAATGCTATGTAAGTAGAGTTGGATTTGTTTCTTAGTTGCAATCAATATGCAGTCATCTTGTTGTCCTATACTACTTGAGATGAACATTACTTGGACAATGACATTCGTGGAATTCAATATAAATTGACAAAGTAACTGAATTTTCAACATAGTTATTTTCTGTGGAAAAAATTCAAAGAAAATGACCATTCGTTTAGAAATGGATCAGGACAATGCATGTGTGAATGTCTATAATCAAAAAAATGGTACAAGAATCAGTGTGAGGGCTTGTTCAGGACTTGGGAGATGTTTGAAATGTAAATTTTGGGCTTCACTTCTCTTTTATGTTAGTATGCCTGTATGTGACTAAGGCATGATTGACCTAATCGATGGAAAGGAAAGTGGAAATTTTCAAGTTACAGTTATATGGATATAGTTTCTTATGTTATAGGGAAGGACTTGATTTTCCTTTATCTGTGTGCTTGGAAACGTGTGTCTGATTTCATAGGAAAAATCAAATCTTAAAGGTAAGACTGTTGTCAATATCTAGTAATTCAATTGGAGTGAGGCATGACTTAAGATCAATGATTCAATAATTTGCATTATAAGTTAGTCTAGATACTAGAACATGTAATTTCCATTGTAAGAGACGGCAAGTCTTCATGATGAGTCATATTTACTATTGAACTTGCACTTTAATGGATGTGCACTATTCTAAAATGCAAATTGTGCAATGCTATGTAAGTAGAGTTGGATTTGTTTCTTAGTTGCAATCAATATGCAGTCATGTTGTTGTCCTATACTACTTGAGATGAACATTTCTTGGACAATGGCATTCGTGGAATTCAATATAAATTGAGAAAGTAACTGAATATGCAACAAAGTTATTTTCTGAGGAAAAAATTCAAAGAAAATGACCATTCTTTTAGAAATGGATCAAGACAATGCATGTGTGAATGTTTATAATAATAAAAAATGGTACAAGAATCAGTGCGAGGACTTGTTCAGGACTTGGGAGATGTTTGAAATGTAAATTTTGGGATTCACTGCTCTTTTGTGTTAGTATGTTTGTATGTGATTGAGGCATGACTAACTTCATCAATGGAAAGGAAAGTGGAAATTTTCAAGTTACAGTTATATGGATATATTTTCTTATGTTATAGGGAAGGACTTCATTTTCCTTTATCTGTGTACCTGGAAATGTGTGTTTGATTTCATAGGAAAAATCAAATCTTAAAGGTAAGAATGTTTTCATTATCTAGTAATTCAATTGGAGTGAGGCGTGACTTAAGATCAATGATTCAATAATTTGCATTATAAGTTAGTCTAGATACTAGAACATGCAATTTCCATTGTAAGAGATGGCAAGTCTTCATGATAGTCATATTTACTATTGAACTTGCACTTTAATGGATGTGCACTATTCTAAAATGCAAATTGTGCAATGCTATGTAAGTAGAGTTGGATTTGTTTCTTAGTTGCAATCAATATGCAGCCATGTTGTTGTCCTATACTACTTGAGATTAACATTGCTTGGACAATGGCATTCGTGGAATTCAATATAAATTGACAAAGAAACTGAATATGCAACATAGTTATTTTCTGTGGAAAAACTTCAAAGAAAATGACCATTCTTTTAGAAATGGATTAGGACAATGCATGTGTGAATGTTTATAATGAAAAAAATGGTACAAGAATCGGTGTTAGGGCTTGTTCAAGACTTGGGAGATGTTTGAAATGTAAATTTTGGGCTTCACTGCTCTTTTGTGTTAGTATGCATGTATGTGATTGAGGCATGATTTACCTAATCGATGGAAAGGAAAGTGGAAATTTTCAAGTTACAGTTATATGGATAGAGTTTCTTATGTTATAGGGAAGGACTTCATTTTCCTTTATCTTTGTACCTGGAAACGTTTGTCTGATTTCATAGGAAAAATCAAATCTTAAAGGTAAGACTGTTGTCATTATCTAGTTATTAAATTGGAGTGAGGCGTGACTTAAGATCAGTGATTCAATAATTTGCATTATATGTTGGGAAAATCGAGAATGACTCAACAACAAATCAGTAAGCAAGGACAATAAATCAGTAAAAATTTGACAGTTCCTAATTTCTTAGCAATCTTTTTCATTCTGATTTTCAAGCTTCTTACCCTATACACTATTCTTCTTTTTTGTTTGTCCATGGATGCCTATATTATTCATATGTTTAGTTTTTCTTGATCGCCTGTGTTGGGATTGTAACATTGCTACTATCATAACTCTTTAATTCCATGTATTGATGGGTGGTTTTGGATTGAAATGCAGTGAAGAAAAGTATCAGCAATGCCAAGCAGATGGAAATTTGTATTAGAGATGTGCTGCATGTCGTGGAGAATATTACTAGGTTTGCCTAGTGACATGGTTATGTAGATCATTAATTCAAGTGGTTTTCGGATTGCATTAAATTACATATTTGTTTCATACTTTTGGAGAACAGGTTAATGATCTTGGTGATGTTGTTCAAGAGCTGTGGAGGAGGAGGGATGAAATAGAGTAGAAGCAGATGACTAAACTTAGGGCTGCTACTGGACTCCCTTCACAACAAGAAATGATACACCTTTTCCCTTAATCAGATGATGACGAATAATTCCCGTCCATTCAGCCAAAAGATTCCAAATCCATATCTAAGCGTTTAGTTGAAAATAAATTTAAAAGTGGAAAGGATCAAATGATGAAACCAAAGGAATATGGAAAAAAGGCCTCGAAAAATGCATTAGTAAATAAAAAAATTGTTAAGAAGAAAGGATTACAAGTTCATTAAAATGGTAAAACAGGGGCAATGAATAACAGTTTGCATATATTTTAGTTTGAAATGAAAGTAGAAGAGAATTCAACACCAAGTCAGGACCAAAATAGTTTTATTATGAAAACAATGAAGAGGAGTGGTCTCAAAAATCAGATGGGAATAAATTATATTCTCCTACCAAAACAACAAGTTCAGTTAAAGATGGGATATCAGTGGAGGGTGATGACATGATTTTTAAAAGCAACATAGTTGAAAGTGGTTTAATTAGTGGCAAAAAGAATGCCAAAGGTCATTAAAGTAAAAGCAGTTCCAAGTCATCTCACAGCCAAACACATGAGAAAGTGGATACACAAATTGAAATGTTTGCTAGCAAGTTTGAGAGTAGCAAGAGGACAAATATTGTTATACATCTCCCAACAAGAGACAAGAACAATAAAGATACATGGAAATCATCCCACTGTTCAACATCAGAGGATCATAGTAGTCAAAGGGAATAGGGTTCAACAGGTTCACAAGGTGGGTATCTTGATTAGGTACTAATTTGATAGGACATATTAGTACATGTATATTCTTTAGCTACAGTTGTTTGCTTCAAAAGTTGAGTCTGTTTCAGAAGAAAGAATGTGAATTATGGTTCACCCACAATAGAAGTGGTCTTCCAGGGCACTTGAAGATTGATAGCTATAGGAAAACCGATATCTCCGTGTTGTGGTTATGAGAAGCACTGCTGTATTTACATGAATAATTAGCCCTATTAGCTTATTGTTCCAATTTTGAATGTTTTTGTTGAAAAATTAACATTGCAAGGAAAGCAATCATGTTCTGTGTTTGTTGTTGAATGACTTCCTGGATTCGTTATGGATTAGAGATGAGAAATTTAGGTTCTGTAATTATTGAAACTAAATTAGGCTGGAATGAAAAAGTTGCAAGCATTTTTGTGGAGGTTAGACCATCTGGCATCGAACCATGTGGAGGTTAGAACCTATTCAGCTTTATCCTCACCTTTTTACACATTATTTTTTATGAGATGAGAGTTTGGACTATTGGAATTGGAATTCCTCCAATGTAGATGATGGAAATTTTGAATTATTTTGTTGAAAATGCCACATATATGATATATAATGTGCACATATCAAGGCCACATAGGGAGATGTATGTTCAATTAGATCATTACACCCAGGAGCCAAAAATGGGTCAGACAAGAGCTCCTCGCTGACATGAGCAAGGAAGGGGAATTCTGTTTGCTTCATGTTTATTAGAACCAAACCAGTGGACCTCTAAAACTGGAAACTGGTGTCAACCAGAAAAAACTGTATGACCCAAAAATACATAAAATATTCAAATTTTTATTAAAAAATAAATATTCATGTACATCCATATGAATCCAAACCATTATACACAAATATGAAAATTTCTCTCACGTATATAGCTAGTAAGGATGCATATAATAAAAATAGAGCACTAAATACAATCCATATCTGAACCAAAATAGTAAAACCAAAATAGTTTTTCTCAAGGATTTCACCATGGCTTCCTGATGCTTAGCTTTTCTCTGCCATATGCAAGCTTCCAATTTCAGTTGTTTGACCTTATCCTCTAGTTCTCTGTTTCTAAGATTTAACTTCTCCATCTCTGAATATTCTTCCCTTATTTTCCTCAAGACTCTTTCCTAAATCATAGAAAGCATAGATAGATGCCTCGGCCTCTTCTCTTCAAGATATTGCCTCAACTGATCCGCCTGTGCCCTCACAAATTTATCAAGCTCTTCTTTCTGTTTTTGCAACTTTGATGCTATATGCTCTACTATAAAATGAAGGGTAGAAGCTGCATCGCCTCTCGTTGCAGATGGTATTGAATAATTGACTTGTTCATCCTCAAATACTAGACGAAGACCAGTTGCTACAGCACCCACTGAGTGTGGTACATTCCCTGGTCCTGCAGTTGGGGCTTGTTGATGAAGGTCGCACAAATTTATTAACAAGGGTCTCTGATGTTGCAAATCAATAATATCCATAGCCTCCCTTGGTATCTTTCGTGATGGAGGGTCCTCTGGCATATGGAACATTGCTCCATTCTGCTGACCATGCACAGAATTAGGCACTGCATTGATATTTAGAAGAGAATAAAATATAATGCATTCATGTTATATGGATTTTGGATATGATAACCTGTGGAATGGAAATCCTCATAAGAAAAATTTGCATGAGATTAGTTTCTTATCTAACATGGTTTCTAGGGGTGTCCCCAAAGCTTTGGAAACCACTCAATGCCACACATTATATCTTTTGGTGATTCTCAAAAGAAGAGGTTTCACTAATGGAAGCATCACAACGGCTTGATTACTGTGTAACCACTTTTTGGAAGAGGCATACTTCTTTTTGTCAAAAAACTTAATTGCAACAGGATTAGCATTATTTTCCATTGAGCTGAGCTTCAGAGTAAGACTAAAATCTATAATTTTTTTGTGGGTAAAAACTCGTAGATTTCATGGTTTCTCATGGCAGTGATCCATCAAAAGATTATGAGACTACATGGATAGAGCCATCTCCTTCATCTGTCTTCGAATTTGTACAGGATACTCAAATGTTATTCATCATATGGTCTCAGAAGGGGATGTGGAAGGTGTTAGGTGATTTTCTTTACTCTCCAATTTTTTTGTTGTTTGCATGAATTTTTGTTCAAATAGATTTGTTAGTTATATGGCTATAGTTTTATCTTTGACAAGCAATGATTTTCATTTATGCTATGCAGAGATTTACTTGCAAGAGCTTCATATGGAAATACTGGAATATCAGTTGGCCCCCTAACAATGATGCACACCCTTCTGTAGAGTGTACTTGGGTTGATCCAATCTACTCCTCTAGGCTAGCAAACACCCGAGCTCCAATCTGCCAGGCTAGCAACAACTCTTGTACATCAGAGTGTTGCACTTTGGCACCATCCTTCATCCAACCTTTAACTACTCTTTGTCCTTTAAGATAGATTTTCTAGGGCTACTTTGGGTAGCCAATCTCGCTGCCCTCAAACAACTCTATAACACCCAACCATCCACTACAGAATCTTCCACCACTTGAAGTGCTCTCGACACCCTTGTCCACTTCACTGCTTGGCTTCCACAGTCAACAACCAAACTAATCCAATCCGGTCACTTCTTGACCCAAAACACTTCCACAAACACTGTTGTTACAATACTATAGTACTGCTGTTCTGGTGAGGGCACTTTGAAGGCTGCACTAACCACTAACCAGCCATTGGACAACCTGCTCCTAGCTGCAGCCTAAGCAAGACGAGGTGACCTATGTATGGGCTATTTTTGTGGGCATGTGGCAGCCTTTAAAGACTCCACACTGACCTGTTTGGAGTGGCTAGGCCTGCGGCCTACCACAGTCCACTGCGGCTCCCTTAAAACATACCCAATCCACCTTCCTTCTCCACATACAGCCCTCAAAACAGTGCGCAAAGGGCTCCTCTTCCAGCGGCCTCTGTTCTAGCAAGTCCGAGCTTGGGACAGACCTTAAATGAGGCCTAAAACAGACCTAGAAGAGGCACACTGTACCTACAGCAACTTGGCCTCTCCTCTACACAGATAAGCCTCCTCCACCCTGTCGCAATATGCTCCTTACAAGGCCTCTTCCAACTGTGGCTAAACCCAAACAAATTCAGAGATGTACTTGCCCAATTAAGATGCTCAAACAATACTAACTCATCCTTCTTTTATAGAAAATTCATCCTCCACGAACTCATGATGAAGAGACACCTCCAAATTCTTTCAAGTCGGCCTACTTGACAAATGAATAATTATTTCATCTTAAAAAATTCATATCTCCCAAATGACAAGTCAGAATCGAACGATTCTTGATGTGTTAGAATCATATTGCCGAACACTATCATCCTCATCCATCACATGCTGTGTCTTCTTCTTGTTTTTTCCCCAAAACGCTATGGGTGCCAAAACCCCACACTTGGGTTCCAAGACCATAAATTTCCCTTGTGGCACTTTTTCCTCCAAACCCCGAACCCCTGGGCTTGGAGTACCTCCAAAGATACACAATTCAACACTCCCTCTTAGCGAGGGAGGTACCTCCATGCCAAGGAAGTACTTCATCTTCATCATCACTGCTCGCAACACTTGCCCAAATCCTATTGCTCACAATTGTAGTAATACCTATAGCATGCACTATGCTTTTCTCGGAAGTTTCATTGTTACTGAAAGCCTCCTGCTTCTTCTTCTACTCTTGAATCGCTTTCCAATCTCGCCACAATTCCTTCTTGCTGGATGTGGAAGCACCCTTGCTCCCCACTGACCAAGTGCTCTACTTGGGTTGTAGAGTCTCCTCTGAATCTGCAAACTTCCTCTAGAACTTGACTCCCTATGAGCCTCTGGAACTTGGACCTTCTTGCAAAAGTGTACCTTCTTCTCAGGAACCTGTACCTTCTCCTTTGAAACCTACACCTGCACCGGCACCTGATGCTACTTTTCTAGAACCTGTACATGTCCCCGCTTCTTCCCATGATCCTCAGGCTTGCCCGTCAACATATAGAGACCATTCTCCCTAACTCCAAGCACAATCCAATCAGAATTAGAGCCTCTAGGCTCGAGTCTTGCCTTCCCATCCTGGAAAAAGACCTCAAACCCCTTCCTCTCCGTCATTGAGACAAATGTCACACTATATATGAGTCATGGTACAAACAATACATCTTGGACCTGCATCATACATACCCTCTCCATCCTGAATGGCACCACCCCTGATCCTCAGATCTCCAACTGACTCTTGTTTCCCAACACCATGTGCAACTTCGAGTCCCATTCAACAAGAGTTTCAAATAAATCCTGTGATCCAGTCATATGCTTCGTCGCACCACTGTCCACGTACCATCCATCCTCTCGGATATTACCCTGCAAGAAATGAGAAATCATAGCAATGTATTCTTCTTCTTCTTCCAATATTCTAGTGAGATCATCATTCTCTGCGTTATTAGCAAGAAAAGTAGCCTGCTTCCATTTCTTCTTTTCTCTCTCCTTTTCTTTCTTCGGACAATTCGAAGAAAAATAACCCATTTCACCACAGTGAAAACACTTGATTTTACTCAAGTCCTTATTTCTCTTACCCTTCATTATGTTTGCAAGTTCCATGTCCTCATCTTCCTTCTTGGAAGAATGAAGATCCTCGTCTTGCAATTATTCTTGAATGAAGTTGTCCCACAACCTATTCTAGTCTGGCAACTTCTCCTGGGCAACGATTCCTTTGATGAAATGTTTCCATTCTGAGGTAAACCCTTTCAAGGAAATCCTCACCATCTCTTCATCTGAAACTTTGACCCCAACGACAATAAGCTCATATTGAACCTAAGACAACCTCGTCAGATACGAAGTCGTTCCTTCACCCTGTATTATCTTGGTGGACTTAAACTTATCCTCCACTTACCATCACCCAGTTCTCTTTCTTGTTCTAGAAGAAATTCTGAAGAGTCATCCACATCTCATGTGCATTGTTCTTCCCGAACACATGCGGTATCAAGGAATCATTCACATTTTCAAGGATGATCAATCTTGCCTTCGTATCCAAATCTTCCCATACATCCAAATCCTTAGGGTCCATTGGTTTCTCGATTTCGTTCTCGACAAACTCCCAGATCCTGTTGACTTGCAAGACCAGCTTGATCATTTCCTTCCAAGGAGTATAGTTGGAAAACCCTTTCAACCTATCCTCATACCAGAGAATTTCCTGCAACTTTGACATTGTAGTGAATTCTTTAACTCACAATGCAACCAACTCCCTCTCACGCTGCACTTCATTATGCAAACTCTGATTTACTAGCTTCCAAAGTAGTTCAGATACGCTCTGATACCATGTTGAATTTTTGTGACCTTGGATCTAGGTTAGAGTCTTAAATCACATACACTACCAAACCAAGAATCTCAACCATAAACTACTTTGAACAATGGAAAATATAAAGAAGTAAATCACATATGCACAATAGACATAGTTTTAAACAAAATTGTATAATAATGTACAATCCCCAATCTTCATTATATTAAATCAAATTTGAATAATACAACAGTCTATGGTAAACAAGATACACTAACAAACACAATGTTGTATCTCATCTTGCTGGTCCTTCGCTTCCATTCTGCTCATTAGTAGTTCCTTAGGCCATCGAGGCATCTACACATCGAGACTCTAGGAGGGATGCCCCCTACCACTGCTACACATCCTTCTGTAGAGTGAACTTGTCCTGATCCAATATGCTCCTCTAGGCTGGCCAACACTCGAGCTCCAATCTTCCAGGATAGCAACAACTCTTACACATCAGAGTGTTGCACTTCGGCCCTGTCCTTCACCCAACCTTCAACTGCTCTTTGTCCTTCAAGATAGCTTGTATATCGCTACCCTCCAATAGCTCTATGACACCCAACTATCCATTGCGGATTTTGCCACCACTTGAAGTGCTCTCGACACCCTTGTCCACTTCACTACTTGGCTTCCATAGTCAACAACCAAACTGATCCGATCTGGTCACTTCTTGGCCCAATTCACCTCTACAAACACTGCTGCTACAATACTGTAGTACTTCTATCCTGGTTAGGGCACTTTGCAGGCTGCAACAACCACTAACCAGCCACTGGACAACCTCCTTCTAGCTGTGACCTAGGCAAGACAAGGTGCCCTAAGTATGCGTTGTTGTTGTGGGCATGTGGAAGCCTTTAAATACTCCATGCTGGCCTGTTTGGAGTGGCGAGGCTTCCGGCCTACCACAATCCACTATGGCTCCCTTACATCATACCCAATCCACCTTCCTTCTCCATGTGCCACCCTCAAAACAGTCTACAGACATCTCCTCTTCCTACGGCCTCTGTTCCAGTAAGTCTGACCTTGGGACAAACCTTAAATGAGGCCTAAAAGAAACCTATAAGAGGCACGTTGTACCTACAACAACTCGACCTCTCCTCTATGAAAATAAGCCTCCTCCACACTGTCCTAATTCACTCCTTACAAGGCCTCTTCCAACTGAGGCTAAACCCAAACAAATTCAGAGATGTACTTGCCCAATTCGAATGCTCAAACAATACTAACTCATCCTCATTTTATAGACAATTTATCCTCCACGAAATCATGATGAAGAGACATCTCCAAATTCCTTCAAGTCGGCCTACTTGACGAATTAATAATTATGTCATCTTCGAAAATTCATATCTCCCAAACGACAACTCGGAATTAGACGATTTTCGATGCGTTAGAAGCGTATCGCCAAGCACTATCATCCTTGTCCATCATATGTCGTGTCTTCTTCTTGTTTGTGTCCCAAAAATCATTGGGTTCCAAAATCCCACACTTGGGTTCCAAGCCCACAAGCTGCCCTTGTGGCACTTTGTCCTCCAAACTCTGAATCCTTGGGCTTGAAGTACCTCCCAAGCTACACAATTCAACACTAACCACCCGATGCCTCCAGCACTGAGAAAATGTGGCTCTGATGACTGCAAGGTCATCGTGTTAACCACTAAAGAGGTGCTAAGTACTTCAAGCTAAATTTAGAAAGGAGGTCCTATTGTTTTTATCAACCAAGCTTATGCTTGGAATTAAGTTATTATATGCAAGAGTAGCTTATAATTCTATGCGAGGTGAATGAGTGTGTATTTAGGTGAGATTACTGAAATGTACTTGGTTAGGATTTTCTTTAAGATGTCAAGTACTTTACAATGCTTATAAAGGGTAATCTCAACCACAAGACAAGTTCCAATTTAACAAGTGACAGTAACAAACAAGAGATGTTAATGATACAATTACTCAGTAAATACAAGATGCAAGATAATAAATGCTAGCTTTAAATAACAATTTAGAGCACTTGCCTTCTTAGAACAATTAGCCATTGATTATTAGACAATAAGAAATCTTCCAAGATGTTTCAACCATTGTTTTAAAATTCGGCCGAGTTGCCCGAGCCAACCCCCCGATTGGGTCAGCTCGGTACAAAAACTGGGCCAAAATCCGGTTTGTTACCGAACTGACCGAGTCGGTCACTAACTTGGCCAGTTTGGTAACAAAATAGCCGGCTCGATAGAGTCCATCTTGGCTCGGTCAAGCTAGTCAAACTCGACCGTGACCCACCAAAACGACGAATTTCAGACCTCAAATTAGATTTAAGTTGGCTTTTAGGGTTTTGGTATGCCCTCTAACCCGTCCCAAATCTATAAAAGCTACCCAACCCCTCTCATTTCCTCACAAATACCTCATTGCATTAGTGTGAGCACTTGTGAGGAATTTGTGAAGGTGGAGATGGTTTTTGGAGCAACATTAAGGAGTCTCTTGGGAAATCTTTAGAGCAACAGTGAGGAGCTTCTTGGGCAGTCATTGGAGAAACATTGAGGAGTTGGTTTTTTGTAGTGTCTCTTATACGTAACTATTTTTCCCTTAACCCACTTTTAATAACTTCCATAACCATTAGGTAGGGACATGCAACTTTGATGATGTTTTTCTTTTTTAGTAAAAGATTGTCAAGACTTTAATTTATTAAAAGTTGTAGAATTTACAATCTATAAAGTTTCAAGATATAATTTTTAAAAGTCTAATTCTTTAAATGGTGCTAGCTCAATGGATGAGCACCTGCGTTACAAGCAGGATGTTGGTGGTTTGATTCCATCGTGCCCTGATATTCATATGGAATGGCGATGATTAGTTTTTGGTGACGGAGGCTCTTATGACCATCACCAATGAGCTTATGGTGACATTTTTCGACCCTCACCAAAATATGAAATGGTGATGGTCAATGAACGCCACCATATATACACATCAATAGTGACGACCATGAAGGTTCCATCACCATAAATCGTTTTTGTTGATATGAAATGGTGAGGGTCATTGTTTGTCATTATAGTGATTATTCGTGACGGACCTTGATGTCACCAATGAGTTTATGGTGACGGTCAATGAACGTCGCCATATATATGCATCAATAATGACGGCCATGAAAGGTCCATCACAAAAAATCGTTGTTGTTCATATGAAATCGTGACGATCACTATCTGTCATGTAATATCCCATTTCGGGGATATCTCTAAAACACCGCAAAACTCCGACTAGAGATAGACTGGGAGGGCACTTACCGGATATTTCTCCTCTAAAAAGAGGGCGAGAACCAGAGGCTACCTGGCCCTTTCCAGACTTTGTCTAAGAGTGAATGATAAACACACCAAGTGGTATAGAACTATAGCGAAAAAACAAAATAATAGAAATACAAAGAGAATACAGCAACTACGGCAACCACGGCAATTATGGAAATTCAACCAGAAAACATATAGAGAAAATGTTGAGCCATTTTATTAATCTAAGAAATGAAATGAAGTACAAGAGGCGATCTTGCACAAGGAAAGTGAGAAAACACTCTCAGAAAAGACAGAAAATGGCTGCTCTAAGAACTGCGTCCCGGCTGCTGGAAAAATGCCGCGTAGCTGCTACTGCTGGAAGCGACTAAATATTAGGGGCTGATCCCCTTGCCAGAATGAGATAAAAATCAGAAAACCTCCTCTCCTCAACAACCCTGACAAGATCCACAAACCATTACAAGAATGGTCGACCCCAGAAACAACCAGAAACTGCCTCCCAAGTGAATTACACTGGCCTCCAAGGTACAGCGCAGTAGCTGGATAGAAACAGCTAAAATACTGCTAGAAACTCTGCCAAAAACCTCCGACGGGAAAAGGCTGACCCTCTGCTTGAAATCTCGGTGAAATCACCTGCAGAAACCCCAATCCGAAGCTCCTCCACAATGGACTGCGTCCTCTCTCCCAGTGACTGCGCAGTCTCTCTAAGCTCCAGCTCCGCAACAAACCCAAACAATGAAACGACACACAAAATACTGAAAAAAAAACCTTGCTCGAGCAGGCACTCGAAGTCCCCCGGGGCTAAGGGTGAGATCTCCGCACGGAGACAGTCGGTGCATTAAACAGTGCTGCAGACAGGCTAAACAGTTGGCGTGCTAAATAAGACTAAAGTCTCACTCCAAAATCAACAACTCAAGAATGATCCAAATGAGGAGGCTCCTCCATCTTTTATAGCATTGGTTTCCCTCCAAAACCCATCGTAACTTCTCTCTCCTCCACATCCTCATCCTTATCTAAGCAGAAGCTTCTAGAGTGCACGTAGGCCCCCTCCTCTACGTGGTGTGTGGCCCCCTTTGACCCCCCCCCTTGAGTCACAACGTTGTGCTACTAGGCGGATGTCTTATTCTACTAAAGTGAGTTAGACCCTCTTTCTCACTTTTTATTTATTTACAACCCATAGACGGCAAAATTATACAAAAATTGAATATTCCAATTAGCTGTCGCTAATTAGGAATATTACAGTCCCCCCCGGAAAAATGTTGGTTGCCCTCAAGCAACTTAAGTGTTGGATGCTGCAAAATCTTCTCGTTCTCCCAAGTGGCATCCTCATCCAGCAAAAATTGCTTGTCGTCAAGCAATGCCTGAACAAGCCTTCTCTCTAGCTGATGCTCCCCACCGACACTGCAAAATGTGCCTAGGTCCCAGATGCGCCACTGATTCTTCATTGTCTTCTGCATCATCCTGATATGAAGGAATCTCTCAATGCCAGGATCCCATACTGATCTCTCACGATACCAGCCAGCCAACAATCCTCTTGGATCCCATCGCCACCTTCGCCAATAATCGCCCAAGTCCCATGGCTCGGACTGCGCACTGCCTCTGGCTATGACTGATTCTCTAAGAGGTGAAGACCATGACACATGCTGCGCTATATCTGTAGCTGTGTAAGCTGTCCCATCAGTTGTGTACCTACTCATCACCTCTATCCAATCCAAGTCCTGACTCAATCCCACGCTGATCTTGCTCTACTGAAATCGGGATGGAGTACTGAAGAAATGATGACCTGTGCCCCCGTGCCAGCTAGAATTTGTAACATCTGCTATGTCCAAGGGCCCCTACTCCACTATGCTCCCTACGAATAATACCATACCATCAAGAGGGTACCAAATCATGATCTCCCGCCAGTCCACCCTGGAAGAAGAATCCGATTTAGCAACAACAACGGCATATGGAACATGCCTGGGATGTTGCCGCTAGCTCGTAATCAACTCCCACTTCTCTGCCCTGTCTGCCAATGAAAGTTGCCCATAGAAGGAAGCCCCTCTCCCTATAATGGGCCAAAGTGGGCAAGGTATGCTGCAAGCTCCATCGATGTACTCCTGGAGAGTGCTACCCACTAAAAACACTGCAGCTCTGCTGACTGCGAGTACATCTATCTGCGCCTCATCCCTGTGTCGACCCACAGATGGATGCTCCACCATATCCAACAGCTCCTGCTATCTACTAGCCCCCTGCAAAACAATCCCATCAACCTCCAACACCTCCAGAGGATATGGATCTGCAACTGCTGTCACCGTACTCGATGTCAATGCATCTGACTGCTCCTCCTTAATGGCTGACCCCGCGGTTAGCCGCATATCCATCACAAACTCGATGTGAGCCTCCATCTGGTTCTCCCCCAAAGGAATATCGTGCATGATGTGCATAGCATATTCCTCTACTGACTCAGGCTCCATCATATACATCTCTGGCTGGATCGTCACAAGTGTCTCATCACCTAGAGCATCTCCCATAGAGTCCCCTGACTGCTCACCCTGTACATTGGAATGCATCTCCAGTCTACTGTCTCCATCTCTGCGTGACTGCTCTCGCTCCCCAGGAGCATCCTCAACTGATCCTATGGACTCATATGAGAAAGAGTCCTCACCCTGGCATACAGAAGGAATGCCCTCCTGTTCTACCTCCGCCATCTCACCTGCATTGAACATGCCATCCACCCTCTCGATAAAGTGTCGATACAGTGTCTGGAGCCCAGACACATACTCAGATGCTACCTCTGCTATACCTAGTATCCACTGCTCGTGCATGATCTCGACATGCCCTGAGGGAAAAGTGATGCATGTGTCCCTCATGACCTGCTCCCCAAGCGTAGGCTCAGCGATGACTGATGTGCCACCCTTGTAGAGGATCATCTCATCCCCTATCCTATGGCTGTCAACTAGCACACTGACCCAGTGCCACTGCTGAGAAGTCTCTCACCTAGTGTGCTGAGGGCCATCCAAATATCTTGAGTGTGCCTCGCTTACCCCGCTGCTCATGCCCAAAGTGCCAAAGGACAACAACAAAATCAGTTGTGCCCGCGAGTGATGTAGAAGAGGGTCAGGTGCATGAGTCCCCACAGATACCATCAAGTATCGCTCATCTATCTCCCCATCGATCCTGGGTGAAATACCCCAAAAGGTAAGCCCAGTGTCCTTGTCTGTGAGTCTCCCTAAAGCAAATTCTCTAAGACCCTGTTGTGCAGCACCATATGCCCTCGCATGCCACCGATCATCCATGTACTCCTCGACATGCCACTGCACCCTGAGGCATACCCCTCTACACTACTGGATACCCCCTACTACTGTTGTAACACCTTGTACCGTCTCCTGCCTTGTCTGTGTCAAGGTATCAGTCACTCCTTGCATGTTCTCAATGTGATGTAGGACACTCCTAATCCACAATGCAGTCCCACACACAACGGTACACCACCATGCAACTCCATGTCCACCGGTAGTCCACTGCTCAATGCTAGAGGCTCCCACACATCCCTAGATGTGATGACCTAGAGCTGTGCCTCTACATGTCAGGCTACCCACAATTGGTATCACCATCTCCACCGTCGCATCACTATACCCGCCGACGAATGGATCATCACTCCAAACCCTCTTCGACGGGTCCGAGAAGTGAATCTCCCTATGTGTCAGTAGTGTTACCACCACTGCTCAGCTCCGCTGCGTCCTCTGTGCCCCACACAAAGGTGAAGAATCCTTGGCCCTATACAAGGTGCCATTTGGTGGCCTGCCAATGCCACCTCCTCCGACAAGCTCCTGCCAAGGTATGTTGACCACCCCGTGATCCCGTGTATGAGTGTCATACCAAGACAACCTAGGGAGTCTTCCCATAAACTGGTTGGCCACTGGTGCTGACCGAAACTCCCCTAGCAGATGTGCATGATCTACTGCTAGGCCAAATGTACCCTCCAAGACATAGTCAGCCAACCTACCTAGGAAATGATAGGTGATCCCGCCTAGATCCCAATGCCAATCTGGGGTTCCTGTATTCCCCATACCTGGAAAATCCTGCTGAGCTACACTCGGATCCACCACTATCTCCATAACCCACTCCACCGAGTACCAAATTAAAATCTCTCGCCATCCAACCTCAAGATGTGGATGCTGCACCCTATGCAACTTTGATCGTCTCATACCGCTATCCAAGTCAACGTATGAGATCTGACTAGGTGGTTCCGCCTCGCTCTCTCCAATGGGAAGAGGTGGCCCAACAATGTTGCTAGTCCCGTCCATGCATGCCTGAAGGGGAATAATCTGGTGCTCCAACGTGCGCTCTGGTTGTACCGTCAAGGAATCCAGTCGTTCCCCAATGCAGGAAAACTTGGTCGCCGACTCGGCACAAGCCACTCTCATGCCCTCCAACTCCTTGTCCTGCAAAAAAATGGCCTCCCGTACTGACGTGGCCTTCCCTTTCAAAACTAGAAGGTCTTCCCGAAGCCAATGATACCGTTGTCTACGACCATCATCCAATACCTCTGTATCTCCTAGTGCCTCATCGAAGGTGGATACATCTCCTAACACATCACCCATCTTTTTTGTGCTACTACCACCTGAAGACTCGGACACGACTACAGCCATCACCTCAATGGATAGCTCTACTGGGGTAGGCTCTACATTCTCCACTATGATATCAACCGACACGGTCAAGGAGGTCTCTAATGAGGGTGAGTCCTTTGTCACACTAGGTGTATCCTCGAACTTCCTGCAATCCTGTGTGCCCTCATCCTCCAAGTGCGAGGTAACCATTTTGATGGTTTCCCCCTCCGATACTCGGTCAAGCTGGAAAGAGGTATCCAACTTCTCCACCCGAGCTTTTTCTGAATGCTTCGATGACCTGTCAAATGTCGGTAAATGGAATCTACCCACTATGTGCCGTAAGCCCCTGACATGTGGGTGCCTGTTCCTGCTGTGAAAGTTGCGGGGTCTACTATCCCACTGGAGCTAAAAAAAATCTCTGAATGGAAGGTCATCCCTGAACTCTTGCCCATATGCCTGATACTCGGCGAAATAATCACCCATGTGGCCAGGCTCTGGCTCCTTCCCCTGTGTCTACACCCAGAAAAGTGGGCATAGTAGAACGTGTGGGTGTACGTGATGCCATATGCTGAGTGGCATCATGCTTCAACAAATGGTAGGATGTGCCTGATCCCTTGCCAATATGGAAGCCCCTTGGGGTTTCACGCTATCTAGCCTCCACAGCGGTGAATCCTTGTCCCATCACCTCAATCTGCCTCGACAGATCCTGTACTGATTTGAGGAGCATCTCCCAAAATCTCTTCGCATCAGCATCACTTGCCATCGGCTCCTATAGAAACTGCACTGCTGCTCCAAGACTACACTCCTGCCTAACTTCGGCCTCTGATTTACCCAATGAAAAATACTTAGAGAATTCTAGAAATTTTGGAAGGTGATCCTTGCCCAAAACCCAGAAAAACCTAGAAATGGTTTCTTCTAATTCCAACCTTCAAAATTTAACCCTTTGTAGTTTGGCCCTCTTCCAATTTCGTTTTCTATCACTGCAACTGCTACTGTTAATCATTGCTCTCCAAAATCCCAGAAAACCTCTGTATGGTCTCTTTCCCGATGTCATAGACCACAGGCTGAGCCAGAACTATGCTCTGATACCACTGTAATATCCCGTTTCGGGGATATCTCTAAAACACGTCAAAACTCCGACCAGAGATAGACTGGGAGGGCATTTACCGGATATTTCGCCTCTAAAAAGAGGACGAGAACCGGAGGCTACCTGGCCCTTTCCAGACTTTGTCTAGGAGTGAAGGGGGAAACCATCAAAATGGTTACCTCGCACTTCGAGGATGAGGGCACACAGGATTGCAGGAAGTTCGAGGATACACCTAGTGTGACAAAGGACTCACCCTCATTAGAGACCTCCTTGACCGTGTCGGTTGATATCATAGTGGAGAAGGTAGAGCCTACCCCAGTAGAGCCATCCATTGAGGTGGTGACTGTAGTCGTGTCTGAGTCTTCAGGTGGTAGTAGCACACAACAGATGAGTTATGTGTTAGGAGATGTATCCACCTTCGATGAGGCACTAGGAGATATAGAGGTATTGGATGATGGTCGTAGATAGCGGTATCATCGGCTTCGGGAAGACCTTCTAGTTTTGAAAGGGAAGGCCACGTTAGTACGGGATGCCATTTTTTTGCAGGACAAGGAGTTGGAGGGCATGAGAGTGGCTTGTGCCGAGTCGGCGACCAAGTTGGCCTGCATTGGGGAACAACTGGATTCCCTGACGGTACAACCAGAGGGCATGTTGGAGTGCCAGATCATTCCCCTTCAGGCATGCATGGATGGGACTAGCAACATTGTTGGGTCACCTCTTCCCATTGGAGAGAGAGAGGCGGAGCCACCTAGTCAGATCTCATACGTTGACTTGGATAGCGGTATGAGACGATCAAAGTTGCATAGGGTGTAGCATCCACATGTTGAGGTTGGATGGTGAGATATTTTGATTTGGTACTCGGTGGAGTGGGTTATGGAGATAGTGGTGGATCCAAGTGTAGTTCAGCAGGATTTTCCAGGTATGGGGAATACAGGAACCCCAGATTGGCATTGGGATCTAGGCGGGATCACCTATCATTTCCCAGGTAGGTTGGCTGACTATGTCTTGGAGGGTACATTTGACCTAGCAGTAGATCATGTGCATCCGCTAGGGGAGTTTCGTTCAGCGCCAGTCGCCAACCAGTTTATGGGAAGATGCCCTAGGTTTTCTTGGTATGACACTCATACATGGGATCACGAGGTGGTCAACATACCTTGGCAGGAGCTCGTCGGAGGAGGTGGCATTGGCAGGCCACCAAATGGCACCTTGTATAGGGCCAAGGATTCTTCACCTTTGTGTGGGGCACAGAGGACGTAGCGGAGCTGAGCAGTGGTGGTAACACTACTGACACATAGGGAGATTCACTTCTCGGACACCTCGAGGAGGGTTTGGAGTGATGATCCATTCATCAGCGGGTATAGTGATGCGACGGTGGAGATGGTGATACCAATTGTGGGTAGCCCGACATGTAGAGGCACAACTCTAGGTCATCACATCCAAGGATGTGTGGGAGCCTCTAGCATTGAGCAGTGGACTACCGGTGGACATGGAGTTGCATGGTGGTGTACCGTTGTGTGTGGGACTGCATTGTGGAGTAGGAGTGTCCTACATCACATTGAGAACACGCGAGGAGTGACCTATACCTTGACACAGACAAGGCAGGAGATGGTACAGGGTGGTACAACAGTAGTAGGGGGTATCTAGTAGTGTAGAGGGGTATGCCTCAGGGTGCAGTGGCATGTCGAGGAGTACATGGATGATCGGTGGCATGCGAGGGTGTATGGTGCTGCACAACAGGGTATTAGAGAATTTCCTCCAGGGAGACTCACAGACAGGGACACTGGGCTTACCTTTTGGGGTATTTCACTTAGGATCTACGGGGAGACAGATGAGCGATACTTGATGGTATCTGTGGGGAGTCACGCACCTGACCCTCTTCTACATCACTCATGGGCACAGCCGATTTTGTTGTTGTCCTTTGGCACTTTGGGCATGAGCAGCGGGGTACGCAAGGCACACTCAAGATATTTGGATGGCACTCAGCACACTAGGCGAGAGACTTCTCAGCAGTGGCACTGGGTCAGTGTGCTAGTTGATAGCCATAGGATAGGGGATGAGATGATCCTCTGCAAGGGTGGCACATCAGTCATCGCTGAGCCTATGCTTGGGGAGCACGTCATGAAGGAGACATGCATCACTTTTTCCTCAGGGCATGTCGAGATCATGCACGAGCAGAGGATACTGGGTACAACAGAGGTAGAATCCGAGTATGTGTCTAGGCTTCAGACACTATATCGACACTTTATCGAGAGGGTGGATGGCATGTTCAATGCAGATGAGATGGCGGAGGTAGAACAGGAGGGCATTCCTTCTGTATGCTAGGGTGAGGACTCTTTCTGATATGAGTCCATAGGATCAGTTGAGGATGCTCCTAGGGAGTGAGAGCAGTCACGCAAAGATGGAGACAGTAGACTGGAGCTGCATTCCAATGTACAGGGTGAGCAGTCAGGGGACTCTATGGTAGATGCTCTGGGTGATGAGACACTTGTGACGATCCAGCTAGAGCTGTATATGATGGAGCCTGAGTCAGTAGAGGAAGATGCTATGCACATCATGCATGATAGTCCTTTGGGGGAGATCCAGATGGAGGCTCACATCGAGTCTGTGATGGATATGCGGCTAACCGCGGGGTCAGCCATTGAGGAGGAGCAGTCAGATGCATTGACATCGAGTACGGTGACAGCAGTTGCAGATACATATCCTCTGGAGGTGTTGGAGGTTGATGGGATTGTTTTGTAGGGGGCTAGTAGATAGCAGGAGCTACTGGATATGGTGGAGCATCCATCTGTGGGTCGACATAGGGATGAGGCGCAGATAGATGTACTCTCAGTTAGCAGAGCTACAATGTTTTTAGTGGGTAGCACTCTCCAGGGGTACATCGATGGAGCTTGCAGCATACCTTGCCCACTTTGGCCCATTATAGGGAGAGGGGCTTCCTTCTATAGGCAGCTTTCATTGGCAGACAGGGCAGAGTAGTGGGAGTTGATTACGGGCTGGCGGCAACATCCCAGGCATGTTCCATATACCGTTGTTGTTGCTACATCAGATTCTTCTTCCAGGGTGGACTGGCGGGAGATCATGAGTTGGTACCCTCTTGATGGTACGGTATTCTTCGTAGGGAGCACAGCGGAGCAGGGGCCCTTGGACATAGCAGATGTTACAAATTCTAGCTAGCAGGGGGGCACAGGTCATCATTTCTTCAGCACTCCATCCCGATTTCAGCAGAGCAGGATCAGCATGGGATTGAGTCAGGACTTGGATTGGAGAGAGGTGATGAGTAGGTACACAGCTGATGGGACAACTTACACAGCCACAGATATAGCGCAGCATGGGTCATGGTCTTCGCCTCTTAGAGCATCAGTCATAACCAGAGGTAGTGCGCAGTCCAGCCATGGGACTTGGGCGATTATTGGCAAAGGTGGCGATGGGATCCGAGAGGATTGTTGGCTGGCTGGTATCGTGAGAGATCAGTATGGGATCCTAGCATTAAGAGATTCCTTCATATCAGGATGATGCAGAAGACAAGGAAGAATCAGTGGCGCATCTGGGACCTAGGCACATTTTGCAGTGTCGGTGGGGAGCATCAGCTAGAGAGAAGGCTTGTTCAGGCATTGCTTGACGACAAGCAATTTTTTCCGGATGAGGATGCCACTTGGGAGAACAAGAAGATTTTGCAGCATCCAACACTTAAGTTGCTTGAGGGCAAGAAATTTTTTTTCAGGGGGGACTATAATATTCCTAATTAGCAACAGCTAATTGGAATATTCGATTTTTGTATAGTTTTGCCGTCTATGGGTTGTAAATAAATAAAAAGTGAGAAAGAGGGTTTAACTCACTTTAGTAGAATAAGACATCCGCCTAGTAGCACAACGTTGTGACTCAAGGGGGGGCGTCAAGGGGGGCCACACACCACGTAGAGGGGGGGACCTACGTGCACTCTAGAAGCTTCTGCTTAGATAAGGATGAGGATGTGGAGGAGAGAGAAGTTACGATGGGTTTTGGAGGGAAACCAATGCTATAAAATATGGAGGAGCCTTCTCATTTGGATCATTCTTGAGTTGTTGATTTTGGAGTGAGACTTTGGTCTTATTTAGCACGCCAGCTGTTTAGCCTGTCTGTAGCACTGTTTAGTGCACCGACTATCTCCGTGCGGAGATCTCACCCTTAGCCCCGGGGGACTTCGAGTGCCTGCTCGAGCAAGGTTTGTTTTTCAGTATTTTGTGTGTCGTTTCATTGTTTGGGTTTGTTGCGGAGCTGGAGCTTAGAGAGACTGCATAGTCACTAGGAGAGAGGACGCAGTCCATTATGGAGGAGCTTCGGATTGGGGTTTCTGTAGGTGATTTCGCCAAGATTTCGAGCAGAGGGTCAGCCTTTGCCCGTCGGAGGTTTTTTGTGGAATTTCTAGCAATATTTTAGCTATTTCTATCCAGCTACTACGTTGTACCTTGAAGGCCAGTGTAATTCACTGGGGAGGCAGTTTCTGGTTGTTTCTGGGGTCGACCATTCTTGTAATGGTTTGTGGATCTTGTCAGGGTTGTTGAGGAGAGGAGGTTTGCTGATTTTCATCTCATTCCGGCAAGGGGATCAGCCCCTAATATTTAGTCGCTTCCAGCAGTAGCAGCTACGCGGCATTTTTCCAGCAGCTGGGACGCAGTTCTTAGAGCAGCCATTTTCTGTCTTTTCTGAGAGTGTTTTCTCACTTTCCTTGTGCAAGATCGCCTCTTGTACTTCATTTCATTTCTCAGATTAATAAAATGGCTCAGCATTTTCTCTATATGTTTTTTGGTTGAATTGCCATAGTTGTCGTGGTTGCCGTAGTTGCTATATTCTCTTTGTATTTCTATTATTTTGTTTTTGCGCTATAGTTCTATACCACTTAGTGTGTTTATCCTTCACTCCTAGACAGAGTCTGGAAAGGGCCAGGTAGCCTCCGGTTCTCGCCCTCTTTTTAGAGGAGAAATATCCAGTAAATGCCCTCCCATTCTATCTCTGGTCGAAGTTTTGCGGTGTTTTAGAGATATCCCCGAAATGGGATATTACATGACAGATAGTGATAGTCACCATTTCATATGAACAACAATGATTTTTTGTGATGGACCTTTCATGGCCGTCATTATTGATTCATATATATTGCGACTTTCATTGACCGTCACCATAAACTCATTGGTGACATCAAGGTCCATCACTAATAATCACTATAATGACAAACAATGACCCTCACCATTTCATATCAACAAAAACGATTTATGGTGATGGAACCTTCATGGTCGTCACTATTGATGTGTATATATGGTGGCGTTCATTGACCATCACCATTTCATATTTTGGTGAGGGTCGAAAAATGTCACCATAAGCTCATTGGTGATGGTCATAAGAGCCTTCGTCACCAAAAACTAATCGTCGCCATTCCATATGAATATCAGGGCACGATGGAATCAAACCACCAACCTCCTGCTTGTAACGCAGGTGCTCTTCCATTGAGCTAGCACCATTTAAAGAATTAGACTTTTAAAATTATATCTTGAAACTTTATAGATTGTAAATTCTAGAACTTTCAATAAATTAAAGTCTTGACAATCTTTTACTAAAAAAGAAAAACATCATCGAAGTTGCATGTCCCTACCTAATGGTTATGGAAGTTATGAAAAGTGGGTTAAGGGAAAAATAGTTACATATAAGAGACACTACAACAAACCAACTCCTCAATGTTTCTCTAATGACTGCCCAAGAAGCTCCTCACTGTTGCTGCAAAGATTTCCCAAGAGACTCCTTAATGTTGCTCCAAAAACCAACTCCACCTTCACAAATTCCTCACAAATGCTCACACTAATGCAATGAGGTAGTTTTGAGGAAATGAGAGGGGTTGGGTAGCTTTTATAGATTTAGGACGGGTTAGAGGGCATACCAAAACCCTAAAAGCCAACTTAAATCTAATTTGAGGTCTGAAATTCGTCGTTTTGGTGGGTCACAGTCGAGTTTGACTAGCTTGACCGAGCCAAGATGGACTCTATCGAGCCGGCTGGTTTGTTACCAAACCGGCCAAGTTAGTGACCGACTCGGTCAGTTCGGTAACAAACCGGATTTTGGCCCAGTTTTTGTACCGAGCTGACCCAATCGAGGGGTTGGCTCGAGAAATTCAACCGAATTTTAAAACAATGGTTGAAACATCTTGGAAGATTTCTTATTGTCTAATAATCAATGGCTAATTGTTCTAAGAAGGCAAGTGCTATAAATTGTTATTTAAAGCTAGCATTTATTATCTTGCATCTTGTATTTACTGAGTAATTGTATCATTAACATCTCTTGTTTATTACTGTCACTTGTTAAATTGGAACTTGTCTTGTGGTTGAGATTACCCTTTATAAGCATTGTAAAGTACTTGATATCTTAAAGAAAATCCTAACCAAGTACATTTCAGTAATCTCACCTAAATACACACTCATTCACCTTGCATAGCATTATAAGCTACTCTTGCATATAATAACTTAATTCTAAGCATAAGCTTGGTTGATAAAAAGAATAGGACCTCCTTTCTAAATTTAGCTTGAAGGACTTAGCACCTCTTTAGTTGTTAACACGATGACCTTGCAGTCATCAGAGCCACATTTTCTGCAGTGCTGGAGGCATCGGGTGGTCAGTGTTGAATTTTTTAGCTTGGGAGGTACTTCAAGCCCAGGGATTCGGAGTTTGGAGGACAAAGTGCCACAAGGGCAGTTTGTGGGCTTGGAACCCAAGTGTGGGATTTTGGAACCCAATGATTTTTGGGACACAAACAAGAAGAAGACACGGCATATGATGGACAAGGATGATAGTGCTTGGCGATACTATTCTAACACATCGAAAATCGTCTGATTCCGAGTTGTCATTTCGGAGATATGAATTTTCGAAGATGACATAATTATTAATTCGTCAAGTAGGCCGACTTGAAGGAATTTGGAGATGTCTCTTCATCATGATTTCGTGGAGGATAAATTGTCTATAAAAGGAGGATGAGTTAGTATTGTTTGAGCATTCGAATAAGTACATCTCTGAATTTGTTTGGGTTTAGCCGCAGTTGGAAGAGGCCTTGTAAGGAGCGAATTAGGACAGTGTGGAGGAGGCTTATTGTGCAAACTCTGATTTACTAGTTTCCAAAGTAGTTCAGATACGCTCTGATACCATGTTGAATTTTTGTGACTTTTGATTTTGGGTGACCTTGCAACCGTTGTCACCGTACTCAATGTCAATGCATCTGATTGCTCCTCCTCAATGGCTGACCCCACGGTTAGCCACATATCCATCACAGACTCGATGTGAGCCTCCATCTGGCTCTCCCCCAAGGACTATCGTGCATGATGTGCATAGCATCTTCCTCTACTGACTCAGGCTCCATCATATACAGCTCTGGCTGGATCGTCACAAGTGTCTCATCACCCAGAGCATCTCCCGTAGAGTCCCCTGACTGCTCACCCTGTACATTGGAATGCAGCTCCAGTCTACTGTCTCCATCTCTGCGTGACTGCTCTCGCTCCCCAGGAGCATCCTCAACTGATCCTATGGACTCATATGAGAAAGAGTCCTCACCCTGGCATACAGAAGGAATGCCCTCCTGTTCTACCTCCACCATCTCATCTGCATTGAACATGCCATCCACCCTCTCGATAAAGTGTCGATACTGTGTCTAAAGCCCAGACACATACTCGGATGTTACCTTTTCTGTACCTAGTATCCTCTGCTCATGCATGATCTCGACATGCCCTGAGGGAAAAGTGATGCATGTCTCCCTCATGACCTGCTCCCCAAGCGTAGGCTCAGCGATGACTAATGTGCCACCCTTGCAGAGGATCATCTCATCCCCTATCCTATGGTTGTCAAATAGCACACTGACCCAGTGCCACTGCTGAGAAGTCTCTCGCCTAGTGTGCTGAGGGCCATCCAAATATCGTGAGTGTGCCTCGCGTACCCTGCTACTCATGCCCAAAGTGCCAAAGGACAACAACAAAATCATCTGTGCCCGCGAGTGATGTAGAAGAGGGTCAGGTGCGTGAGTCCCCACAGATACCATCAAGTATCGCTCATCTGTCTCCCCGTTATTCCTGGGTGAAATACCCCAAAAGGTAATCCCAGTGTCCCTGTCCGTGAGTCTCCCTGGAGTAAATTCTCTAAGACCCTGTTGTGCAGCACCATACGCCCTCGCATGCCACCGATCATCCATGTACTCCTCGACATGCCACTGCACCCTGAGGCATACCCCTCTACACTACTGGATACCCCCTACTACTGCTGTACCACCCTGTACCATCTCCTGCCTTGTCTGTGTCAAGGTATCGGTCACTCCTCGCATGTTCTCAATGTGATGTAGGACACTCCTACTCCACAATGCAGTCCCACACACAACGGTACACCACCATGCAACTCCATGTCCACCGGTAGTCCACTGCTCAATGCTAGAGGCTCCCACACATCCCTGGATGTGATGACCTAGAGTTGTGCCTCTACATGTCGGGCTACCCACAATTGGTATCACCATCTCCACCGTCGCATCACTATACCCGCCGACGAATGGATCATCACTCCAAACCCTCCTCGACGGGTCCGAGAAGTGAATCTCCCTATGTGTCAGTAGTGTTACCACCACTGCTCAGCTCCGCTGCATTCTCTATGCCCCACACAAAGGTGAAGAATCCTTGGCCCTATACAAGGTGCCATTTGGTGGCCTACCAATACCACCTCCTCCGACAAGCTCCTGCCAAGGTATGTTGACCACCCCGTGATCCCATGTATGAGTGTCATACCAAGAAAACTTAGGGAGTCTTCCCATAAACTGGTTGGCCACTGGCGCTGACCAAAACTCCCCTAGCGGATGCGCATGATCTACTGCTAGGCCAAATGTACCCTCCAAGACATAGTCAGCCAACCTACCTGGGAAATGATAGGTGATCCCGCCTAGATCCCAATGCCAATCTGGGGTTCCTGTATTCCCCATACTTGGAAAATCCTGCTGAACTACACTCGGATCCACCACTATCTCCATAACCCACTCCACCGAGTACCAAATCAAAATCTCTTGCCATCCAACCTCAACATGTGGATGCTTCACCCTATGCAACTTTGATCGTCTCATACCACTATCCAAGTCAACGTATGAGATCTGACTAGGTGGCTCCGCCTCTCTCTCTCCAATGGGAAGAGGTGACCCAATAATGCTGCTAGTCTCGTCCATGCATGCCTGAAGGGGAATGATCTGGCGCTCCAACATGCCCTCTGGTTGCACCGTCAGGGAATCCAGTCGTTCCCCAATGCAGGCCAACTTGGTCACCGACTCGGCACAAGCCACTCTCATGCCCTCCAACTCCTTGTCCTGCAAAAAAATGGCCTCCCGTACTGACGTGGCCTTCCCTTTCAAAACTAGAAGGTCTTCCCGAAGCCAATGATACCGCTGTCTACGACCATCATCCAATACCTATGTATCTCCTAGTGCCTCATCGAAGGTGGATAGATCTCCTAACACATCACCCATCTGTTGTGTGCTACTACCAACCGAAGACTCGGACACCACTACAGTCATCACCTAAATGGATGGCTCTACTGGGGTAGGCTCTACCTTCTCCACTATGATATCAACCGACACGGTCAAGGAGGTCTCTAATGAGGGTGAGTCCTTTGTCACACTAGGTGTATCCTCAAACTTCCTTCAATCATGTGTGCCCTCATCCTCCAAGTGAAAGGTAACCATTTTGATGGTTTCCCCCTCTGTCATGTAATATCCCATTTCGGGGATATCTCTAAAACACCGCAAAAGTCCGACCATAGATAGACTGGGAGGGCATTTACCGGATATTTCTCCTCTAAAAAGAGGGCGAGAACCGGAGGCTACCTGGCCCTTTTCAGACTCTGTCTAGGAGTGAAGGATAAAGACACCAAGTGATATAGAACTATAGCGCAAAAACAAAATAATAGAAATAGAAAGAGAATACAGCAACTATGGCAACCACAACAACTATGGCAATTCAACCAGAAAACATATAGAGAAAATGCTGAGCCATTTTATTAATCTGAGAAATGAAATGAAGTACAAGACGCAATCTTGCACTAGGAAAGTGAGAAAACACTCTCAGAAAAGACAGAAAATGGTTGCTCTAAGAACTGCGTCCCAGCTGCTGGAAAAATGCTGCATAGCTGCTACTGCTGGAAGCGACTGAAGATTAGGGGCTGATCCCCTTGCCGAAATGAGATGAAAATCAGCAAACCTCCTCTCCTCAACAACCCCGACAAGATCCACAAACCATTCCAAGAATGGTCGACCCCAGAAACCACTAGAAACTGCCTCCCCAATGAATTACACTAGCCTCCAAGGTACAGTGCAGTAGCTGGATAGAAACAACTAAAATACTACCAGAAAATCCTCCAAAAACCTCCGACGGGTAAAGGCTGACCCTCTGCTCAAAATATCGGCAAAATCACCTGCAGAAACCCCAATTCGAAGCTCCTCCACAATGGAATGTGTCCTCTCTCCTAGTGACTGCGCAGTCTCTCTAAGCTCCAGCTTCGCAACAAACCCAAACAATGAAATGACACACAAAATACTGAAAAACAAACCTTGCTCGAGCAGGCACTCAAATTCCCCTGGGGCTAAGGGTGAGATCTCTGCACGGAGACACTCGGTGCACTAAACAGTGATGCAGATAGGCTAAACAGCTAGTGTGCTAAAGAAGACCAAAGTCTCACTCCAAAATCAACAACTCAAGAATGATCCAAATGAGGAGGCTCTTCCATCTTTTATAGCATTGGTTTCCCTCCAAAACTCGTCGTAACTTCTCTCTCCTCCACATCCTCATCCTTATCTAAGCAAAAGCTTCTAGAGTGCACGTAGGCCCCCTCCTCTACGTGGTGTGTGGCCCCCCTTGACACCCCCCCCCCCCTTGAGTCACAACGTTGTGCTACTAGGCGGATGTCTTATTCTACTAAAGTGAGTTAGACCCTCTTTCTCACTTTTTATTTATTTACAACCCATAGACGGAAAAAATATACAAAAATCGAATATTCCACTTAGATGTCGCTAATTAGGAATATTACACGTCATTATAATCAATATTCGTGACGAACCTTGAATGTCACTACAACACATACTTTCGGTGACACCATCTTTGGTGACGGAGGCTATTGTCCGCCACCATTGCTCATATGAAATAGTGACGGTCACTATCCATCACTATAAATAATTATTAGTGACGGACCTTGAATTTCACCACAACACCTATACTTTTGGTGATGCCACCTTTGGTGACGTTCAATTTTTGGTGACGAAGACTCTTTTGACCCTCACAAATGAGCTTATGGTGACCATTTTTTCCCCTCAACAATGTCCTTTTTTCTTGTAGTGAATGACAATTGGTGGAGCACATGCTGACTCCTCCACATATCTTGCACATCCGTGTCCATTGGATTCTACTTCAATGAGTATATCATCAACAACCCTTTGGAAATATTATCAGTAGATTATGCTAAAACTTTGAAATTGTGCAACAATGTTTTTTGCTTATTGGTGGAGGGGTTTCAAATTTTGTTTTATGACTTGGTAAATGGAAATCATTTGATTGGTTATCAATTCTGAATTGGTGTAAGTGACAATGTCACTTGCACTATAATTCCCTGCTGCTCTTAGCCCATCAACCAGGGAAGTATAACAGGCTTCATTATTTATTTTTGTCCCTGGCATTTCTCTACTATTATGATAGACTTGGCTTAGTGCTTCATTATGAAACAAAAATCTAGTTCATATGTGTTCTGGGTTTGGATGGCACCAAACCTAGATGATCAACGACCACTTTTGCACCATCTGCGAAAGAAGAAAACAATTAAATGTAAAAACAACTTAATGAAATATAATGAGCATCTTTGTTGTAAAAAATGTCCATTTAATTCCACAAAAAAAATCATATATCCACAAATATAATCATCATCTTGGTTGTAAAAATTTCTTTTTTTTAACTTCACACAAAATTCATATAACCAAATATATATATATATATATATATATATATATATATATATATATATATATATATATATATATATATATATATATATATATATATATATATATATATATCCCCTCATAACGTATTGACCTGGCGTGAAAATAAAATTGTATAACCATAAATTTGATTAAGCAACTCACTGCAACTCACTTTAACAATGGCGGCAACTCACCGTAACAGTGGCGGCAACTGTTCGTTACAGTGGTGGTAACTCACTATAACAATGAATTGTTGCCATTGTAACAGTGAGAGTAATAGAACCAAAAAAATAATGGTCATATTCATTGAATTATTTTTTTTTAACTCTACAAAAACTTCATATAACAAAAAATATTATATATATATATATATATATATATATATATATATATATATATATATATATACTAACTAAAATCCCCACATACTGTATCGACCTGGTGTGAAAATAACAATGTATAACCATCAATTGGATTAAGCAACTCCCTATTACAATGGTGGAAAATCACTATAACAGTGGAAAAAATCCCTGTTACAATGTCTACAACTAATTATAACAAAACATTTCTACCAGTGTAACAGTGAGTAATTGAACCACAAATATAATGAGCATCTTGGTTGTAAGAAATGTTTTTTTAGCTCCACAAAAAATTCATATTAAAACAAATATAATGATCATCTGGGTTGTAAAAAATGTCTTTTTAAATCCACAAAAATTTCATACAACCACAAATATATATATATATATATATATATATATATATATATATATATATAAAACTAAAATCCCCACATAATTTATTGACTTGGTGTGAAAATAAAATTGTAAAATCATCAATTGGATTAAGCAACTTCCTGTTACAGTGGCGGCAATTGATTATAATAGCGGTGGAAACTCCCTGTTGCACTGATGGTAACTCATTGTAATAGTGTATTTTTTTCATTGTAACAATGAGTAATAGAACGACAAATATATACGCCCTACAACTCGACGCCACCAGTGTGCATTAAATGCATGGGAAATGAATTTGTGCACAGGAGAAATGCCAGTTTCTTCCAAAAATCAACCAGGAATTCCCGACATCACCAGTTCCTTCACAGCTCTCTGGCATATCCCGATGGACTGGTGCCCCCTGCAGTCTGACAGCTCCATCAACAGCGAAACAGATCTCCTCTGGCTTAAATTGCTACGTAATTGTTGACAGTTTATTGCATGATACTTTAGGGCATGGTCTCTTCGCATTGTAATGTCTTTTTATATTGGATTATTCAAGTTTGAATTTTTTAATTATGTATAAAAATTTAAGGCCGGTTTAAGTTTGTGATTGGCACTACCATAGAAAATTCAGTACCAAAAATTTGAAATTGCACTGTTGTAGAAGTAATCCCTTCTCTCTTCTATTAGAGGCTATAACTTCCACTGATTCTTCAGAGTGTCACAGGAAATGTACATTGTATGTTTAAAAATTGTAATATGTTTTCCAATTGAGGCAACAATCCCCAAACTAGGCTCTAGATTAGGTTCCTCCCCTGCCTAGACAAATTGTGGTACAATGATTTTTTATTCATATTTTTCATGTTTTTAATTTTGCATGAAATTTAAGGTCGTTTTTTGTTTGTGGTTGGCACTGCCAGAGAAAATTCTGTACCAAAAAATTGAAATTTCAATGTTGTAGAAGTAATTCCTTCTCTCTTGTATCAGAGGCTAGAACTTCCACCGATTTTTCAGGGTATCATAAGAAATGTACATTTTATGTTTAAAATTTGTAATTTATTTTCCAGTTGAGGCAACAATCCCCAAACTAGGCTCTAGATTAGGTTCCTTCCTCACCCGAACAAATTCTGGTATAAACCCTAAATTCAAATTCTGGTTCCCCTTTCTAAGAAGAAACCCTAAATTCAAATTTTGTCCATCTTAAACTAATTATATTAGTATTTCATCACACTATATTAATATACCATCATATAATTATGCATCATCCTTCTTACATAACTTATGCTATGGTCTTACAAAGCTTCTAACATGAGGGTTCAAAGAAATCTGTTAATCAGCCATACAAAAATAGTTTCCCAACAATCATCAATTGTTCATACAAATGTAAAACACCTAGGATTAAATTTGAATCATATTGTTATCATTCTACCCATGTATTTGTTATAAATGAAATGGGGTTAAATAAACAACTTCTGAGAAAGTTATTTGCAATGAGAGTGTTGTTGTCAAAATGGTTTCCTGTCAGAACGTTGAAAGTTCATATGCTACAGCTCTAGCTAAGTTCATGGAAAATTTTAGGGGCTAATATTCGAAGATGGGCTAATTTTCCATTATTTTCCAAAAAAAAAGATTCGCTAATTTCCATTTTTTTATAAAAATGATTTGTCCAAATTTTACAATATAAATGATTTTACCTTAAAAATCGCTAATATTATATAGATATTATATATATAATCATTATAAATTTGAATAATATTACAAATACATGAATAAACATTTTATAGTTTGCATATTAGGGTCTAGTGAGATTCACCAATGTTTTTAAACGTAAAGATAAATTTCCATTCCTAAATGTTTTTCCCAGTTGCTGTAGAAATTATATACAATATGCATGTATATATCCGAACTCCCCTGATCTCACAATATTTATCTTCTTGCAAAATATAGAATCCTTCCACTACAATTCTTGCGGAAATTTAATCAACAATTGCAAAACACATGAAGCAATAAAAACACACATAACCCAGTTGTTTAACGGGAAAGCCTAAAGCTGAAAACCCCAACTATCATATATTATGTATCATGGATATCATGTAACGATCTCATACAAATCTTAGTACATAAAGCTCTCAGTACAATATAATCGTCACACACTATCATGAAGAAATCTGCAAATCCATGCATTGATTTCTGCCTCTTGATAGCCTACCTCCACTGCGCAATCCAAGCTGATTACAAAGACCAATTCGATGCAATCCCACTCTCCTTGACTGCGTTATTATCATTGGAAACTCCAATGTATATATAGATGCAATTCTTGCATCACTAGTAGTCAGAACGGATAGTCCATCTTGCCCTTTCACCTATCTCTCCACTGGGTCTCCACTGGATCTGACATGCACTGTAGTTAAATGTTGTATTGTTCAATTGATTAATGAGTTATTATTTGTGAATTAATTAACTAATTAATTCACTCCACTCTCACTAGTGTATCATTCAGTTAGATTAGATACAACTAGCTCAACTAAGTCTAACTAAGTTAAACTGAATACAACTCCATGAACTACTCTTTCAACTCTATCACAACTTTGCCACTTTAGTTATAATTGAGTCCTCCATGCATGAACTGCAGTAAACCCTTAGGAATTATGTAATTCCTTCAGTCCATTGATTTTCCAAATCTGTTCACTGAAATAAAGTGCTCCAAGAGAATAAGTTGTTGTTTATTGTCGGATTATTAGTAAGAGCTAATAATAACAGACATGCATCTATTTTTAGATCAGCGATCTATAAATAGACTTCGCCCAATCTTCTAAAAATATAATCTCATATATTTTTCACATTTGACCAAGCATCTACAAATAGCCTCCTGCTACATATAGAACATGCTCACCATGTCTAAAAATAGACATACACCTAAAAATAGCCTGTGTGGGCCCCACCTATTTTAGGTGATTATTTTCCAACTAGGATCAAGGATGATGTTTTAGGATGCCTCCTTCACTGTTTCTTGTTGCCAACTTCAAAAGTTGCGTTATAGAACTATAACTGTCATTCTCAAGATACAAGTACAAGTTATACAGGCTTATTAGCGCATGCAAAGCTTAGAAGTCACACGCTTAATTATCCATATCATAATTAATAGTTAATACTTTATTTTTAGATTTTTTTAATTTGTAAATGGTAATTAGCATAAGTATGTAATAGAGATAGTTCAAGATTTTTTACCGCATTAACCCATCTATACTATTAAACTATTCATATTAGTAGTTCATCAGAGTATATTAATCTACCATCATATAATTATGCATCATCCTTCCTACATAAAGAAAACTTAGGGATCTTGCAGGCACTGGAAAATCAATTTTATGGCCCCTACAACAATGCTGGAAAATGAATGAGAATAAACCAACCTAGATCCATCTTAACTATGGATCTATAAAGCTCCGAGAGGGATCAAATATCTAGAGGTGCAAACCTGTTTTTTGAGTGCAAAACTTTAGGAAAGGTTTGCACCTCAAGAGATTTGATCCCTCTTGGCGCTTGATAGATCCGTAGTTAAGATAGATCTAGGCTAGTTTCAGTTGTGTGCAACCAAGGAAAATCTATAGATAATATGAGGAACATATGATTAATTTTATCAATAATATGTAAATACATCTAATATTAATATAACCATTTTAAATATGATAAATATGTTTGAGATTTATCGAGTTATTTTAATCTTAAATTTTCTTAGTTACCTCAATTTGTTGAGATGATAGATATTGTAAAATAACTTTAATAGTGGAAAATGATAAAAATAATTGAATGCAAAGTGACAATGTAATAACATTGAATGATAGAAAATTTGAATAATTAGAATGTAGTCAATTACAAATAGCCTTCATGGTGATCAATCTCAAACTATTTTCTTCTACTATTCTTATTGTCACACTTGTTAGTTTTGTCATATTTCTGTATCGATTATATGAAAAAGAAAGTAAAAATCATAAATCATAAACCATTTAAATATTTAGCTCGAGCTCTTGTAGTAAACACCATACCTTGTCTCTCTTGCTCTCCAATATTATTAGGTTTAATTATTATAACACAAAAATCGTTCTAGATTGTCAATAATTTTTTTCTCTTACACAAAAATCAATGCACACTATTAATCCAATAATTTTAAAACTAATGTACCATCATACATCTAATTACATCAAATCAGAAATCAACATATACACTGAAATCAATGCATCTAATGTAAGAAATCAAATAATATTAGAAAAAAAAATCTATAGAGAAATCAATGTATCTAATGCAAGTAATCAAATAGGATTAGAAATCAACATCTACACTCAAATCAATGCATCTAGTGCAAGTAAGAAAATAGGATTAGAAACCAAAATATACACTAAAATTAATGCACCTGGTGCAAGAAATCAAATAGGATTATAAATCACCATCTACACTGAAATAAATGCATTTAGTGGAAGAAATCAAATAGGATTAGAAATCATTTATATTTAAATAAAGGCATATAGTGTAATAAATCAAATATAATTATAAATCAACATCTATATTGAAATTAATGCATCTAGTGCGAGCAATAAAATAGGATTGGAAACTACCATCTACACTAAAATAAATGTATTTAGTGCAAGCAATAAAATAGAATAAGAAATCATTTAGATTGAAAACAATGCATCTAGTGCAAGTAATCAAATATCGTTAGAAATCAAAATCTACACTAAAATCAATGCATCTAGTACAAGAAATCAAACCTTGATTAGAAATCACCATCTACACTTAAATCAATGCATCTATTGTAAGAAATATTATTCCCTCTCTCCCCCCTCCATATATATCTATATGTCCCTCCATATCTCCTTATTTTTCTCTTGATCTCACCCCCACAAACACATAAACACTCTCACTCCATATTTATCAATCTCTTTGTCCCTCCCTCCATGTCTCAATCTATCTCTTCTTTCTCTTCACCTTCCATCTATATCTATATCTCCCTTTGTCTCTCTATATAAACCCAAAAACATACACTCTCTTTGTCCAATCTATCTATCTATCAATCCCTCCTCCTCTCCCTCCCTCTCTCTCTCTTCCCCTTCCCTTCCTCTCCCCCACTTATATCTCTCTTCCATTCTTCTATCCTCTCTTGCTCTCCCTCCATCTTCCTTATCACTCTCTCTCTCTCTCTCTCTCTCTCTCTCTCCAACTTTTACTCTCTATGTATTTATTCTTACCTTCCTCTCTCTTCCCCTCAATCTCCATCTCTCTTTGCCTACCTCTCTCCACTCTTTCTCTTCCTTTATCTCCCACCTCTCTCTCTCTCTCGGTCTCTCTATATTCACTTTATAACTTTGTAACTATATGCCTCTCTCTCTCCTTCTCTCCCTCATTCTCTCAATCTCTTATTCTTTGTCTCTTTATTTGACCCCCAAACATACACACTCTCTCTCCATCTCTCCCTTGCCACTCCCTTACTCTCTCCACTTGTTACTCTCTATGTATTTCCTCTTCCCTCTTTCTCTCCCCATCTAACTCCATCTCTCTATCCATCCCTATCCCCCCCTCCAACTCCATCTCTCTATCCCTCAATCTGTCCCCATTCATCTCCATCTCTCAATCCCCCCCTCTCTCCCCCTACAACTCCATCTCTCTATTCCTCGCTCTCTCCTCCTCTCTCTCAAGTCCCCTCTCTATTCCTTCCTCTCTCTCCCTTTCTCTCCTACCTCCCTCTCTCTTCCCCCATAACTCACTCTTTCCCCCACAATCCTCTATATTCCCCCATCATTCTCTTCCTCTCTCTCAAGTACCCCCTATATTCCTTCCTCTCTCTCCCTTTATCGCCTACATCCCTCTATATTCACCCCCCTGCTCTCTCTCTCTCTCTCTCTGCCATCAAATCCTCTCTCTTCCCCCATCCCTCTATCTTTCTCTCCAACTATGTTACTACATCCCTCTTTTTCTTCTTCTCTCTCCTTCTCTCCCCCCTTGTCTCCATCACTCCTTCTATGTCTCTTTATCTCACCCCTAAACATGCACACTCTCTCTCCATCTCTCCCTTGTCACTCCCTCTCACTCCACTTCTCACACTCTATGTCTTTCTTCTTGTATCCCCCTCCAACTTTGTCTCTCTGTCTCTCCCTCTCTCCTCCTCTCATCCTTCCTCTATCTCCCTTTCTCTCCTACCTCTCTCTCTCCTTCTCTCTCTCTCCCACCTCCATATTTATGTTTCCCTCTCCCTCACTTACCCTTCTCTACCTCTCTCACTCCTCTCCCTCTCTCTCTCTTCATTCCTCCTCTCCGCTCTCCTTCAGTTTATCTCAATCTCTCCCTTGTCACTCCCTCTATTTCTCCACCTATATCATATGTCTTCGTTCTTACCTCCCATATATATCTAGAGTATATATATATATATATATATATATATATATATATATATATATATATATATATATATATATAAAGTTATTAAATTTAATAATTTTAATATTATAATAACAACATTAATATTAATATTAATATTTTAATATTAATGTTAGGGTTGATAATGTTTTGCTGCATGGTATTATTATTAATTTGGTCCATGGTATTTGGTCCATAGGCCTCAAATATAATTAGATGTTGATTTATACTCCTATTTGATATATTTTTATTTATTTACCTTACCCTTTTATACCTCTTTTATAAATATGGTATTTGGCCCATGGTATTCATCCCATGGTATTAATAATAATTTTTGGCATGGTATTTGGCCCATAGGTTTCACCTAATTAAAACTTATTTTTGAGTTTTTGTACATATAAAGAGATTTATGGAGTAAATATAAAAAGAGGTTTCATTTATTTACCATACCTCTAGTTTATTTATACTTATATTTATATATTTATTTACCATACTTCCTGAGTATAAAAAGAGGTTTTATTCATTTACCATACCTCTAGTTTATTTATATTTTTATTTATTTACCATATCTCTTTTTTTAGTGTTCGTAAAACTATTCATAGTTTAAATTTATTTTTAATTGTTTATTTTTATGGTTATGTAAATTAATTTTAAAGCCGACATTATTTATATTTTAATTTTTTTTAAATAGTTTTTTATTTTGGCTTTTGACATACTTGCACATCAGGGGTCATACTGCGCTGTAGAATGGGCCTCTCGGCGCAATAACATGGAACTTCCCTTAATGCAGGTGGACTAAGATATTTTATTAAGAGGCTTTCATGGGACTTAATATAAGGCTAGTAGTTGTTGAGTGGACTAAAGCAAGTAGAGCTTATCAAAAGAACTAGCAATAATTCTTACACTAAGGAAATACAAATATTATTCTAATCTCTATTTTAATGTTTTAGTTTCAGGATAGTAGCCTAAGGGAGGAATTATAGCACATTAGATAAGCTCCATAAGACAATGTAATCCATATATTGCCTCATCATAATGATCTCACTCTTCATGTACATTATTCTGAATAAGGTTAGACTTTGTATAAAATTAACATAGATAATCAAGCATATACTTAATTACTTACTACATAAAGAAAAATTGTTACTTCTAAAACCTTGAATATGAATTCTTGCCTTATGCAATAAAGTAATGAATCTCTAAAGAGTCATAATCATATCTCTATTTTGATTTCTAACCTCATAATGCATATGTATATTTATTGCACTAAGTCATGAGATAGACTTTTCATGGAATTTAGTTCTTAGACCATTATATATATGCGCTTCTATATTTCATGTTACCATTGGTATTAAACCATTATATGTATGTGCTTCTATATTTAATGTTGCCATTGGTTATTAAACCATTATCTTTATGCAGTGGCAACCAAGTGTACAACTAGTATATTTCAGGTGATAGAGTAGGGCCTACTGTATGCAGTGTAAGAAAAGTGTACAAATAGTATAAAGTAGCTAGTGGTTTCATAAAGTAGGTGGTGTACAACTGGTGTATTTGAAACTCTGATTGTATGTAGTGGAAAACAAATTGCATGAAAATAAAGTGTTTGATAAGTCGAGTCGGTGGCAACGAAGTGCATAAGAAGCAATTTTTTGATGGATATGGTGGAAACCAATTGCATGCATGGTTTATGTACATTCAATTAAATGTATTATCCATTTGGCCTAGTTCCACCTATGTCACTAAAAAAAAAACAAGGGTTTGTACAGTTGGTGTATTTGCAGCTCTTACTGTATGTGGTGGTAGCAAAGTGAATAAAAAACAAGTCTTTGATAAATCTGAGGAGGTGGGAACCATTTCCTAGGCGTTGGTAACCATTTCCATGTCAATGGAGCATGCAAGGGGAAAAATTTTAATTGGTAAATTCTTGGAACTTGCTAGTTGGACAGATGGGAAAGAGTAGGCACCTCAACTACTATGAGCCAGATGGATCAATTCTCTTAGAGGCGTATGGGCCTGAGACTTTTGAAATGTTCAAACAAGTTGGTTAGGAGCCATTTTTTTAGCTCTTCAATGGGTGTGATCTTAAGCTAACCAGTGATTTCATTGATTCTTTTGATAGAAATAGAACTATGAATCAGGGGATTCTATTTCATGTAACAGAAGAAAGCATTGCTAAGGAAACTAAAACACCAACTGAGTGGTAAAGATGGTTTAAGAGACAAATGGTGAAAGGAGCAGCAAATGGGGTAGCAAGCTAAGTGGGCTTGATTGTGGGGAAAAACTACACAGGTAAGCGTGCTTGAGCCATAGGTGATCTCAAATGGGTGACCTCCCATGAATTCTTGGTTACCAGATGCAAGTCCCGGAAGTGATGATTAATGCTACATGATTCATTTCACAAGTTTCAATCCCACTTCTTCACCCGTGTGATCATCACTCGATGCAATGAGTGCTAAGTGGATAGAAATAATGAGAAATTAGTCAGTTATGACTACCTCTAATGAAAATGGTCATAGATGAATTACTTGACGCAGTTGAATCCCAAAAAAAATGATATCTAATATAATGCACTAAGAAAACCCCTCAATATTTAAACACAAAGAGCGAAGGGAAATCTACTTGAATGGTTCATGAGGTACAATACTTGCTAAGTTTTTTCAAATGAGGTAGAAAACTAAGTGAGCTTGATTGTGGGGAAAAACTCCTTATTTAAGCGCGCTTGAGCGAGAGGAAATCTGAGACGGTTGGCCTTCCAGGAATTCCTAGTTATCGGGTGCAATCCCATCACCCAATGCAGTGAGTACTAAGTAGACTATTCAAAAATCATGAGAAATTATTCAATTACGAATCCCTCGGGTCTATAATATGAATAATACCTTGCATTTATTAATCCATATGGAGCTTATAATATTATTAATTCCTAAGGACCTTATAATATAATTTTAAGTTTATAATATAGAATATATTATATCAACCATATTTATTAATGTGATTGTGCTCATAATTTATCTATCGAGGTTTAGTATGAGTTCTATTTATTTTATATTTATTTTTTAGTATTATTCATTACAAAACAATGTTGCCATTGTTTTTCAATATCAAGTTTATTGTTAGAGATTTCCATAATAGCACTATGAAAATGATTTTCTAGAAGCGTGATAACTAAGGTATTAAAATTAATTGTATCTAATCGTTCGACGGATAGATTTACTTTACAACCATTGATATATCAAACCTAAGATTAATATAAAAAACTCTAAGATTAT
The DNA here is from genome assembly GCA_034641835.2 of Pinus albicaulis. Taxonomy (NCBI): domain Eukaryota; kingdom Viridiplantae; phylum Streptophyta; class Pinopsida; order Pinales; family Pinaceae; genus Pinus; species Pinus albicaulis. Next base: position 78,163,516 of record CM076578.1, read on the forward strand.
AATCTCTATTATATTATTATACATATTAAGGATTAATATTAAAAAATAAATATCAAACCACTAACATTTGCTTTAAAATAATAATAATAATGTTAATTTAAAATAAATTTAAAATTTAGTTAATTTCTATGATTTTTTAATTTTAGCAAAATTTATATATTATAAAGTAAGTGTTTTTTTGCTTATTATAAATTAAAGTTTATCTATATTTACTAGCCTTTTAATTTATATGGATATGTTAATATATGAAATAATCATATATACATTTAAAAAAACATGTAACAAGCCTCTTCACATGGATATTCATCCCCATTGTTACAATACCATGGCTTATCAATACCATATTCTCAAAAAACTATAACTCATTTATTAGACACCTTTTGATATGATTTTTTTTTATTAATCAATTTAATTAAAATGATAGAAAGGGCATGACTACTTTTGAGATAAATCTCAACCTTTGATTTGTGATTATTATTAAGAAAATTCTAAAATATTTCATGGAAGTTAAATCCCTACCATCCACCTAATAATTATTAATAATTAAATTAAATATTATGTAACAAGATTCTTAACTATGGAGATTTAACTCCACTTCATCTTTTAGATTATTATTCGGTAAATAGGCTTTGTTACAATACCATAGACCAATATCATTGCTTATCAATACTACATGCCCAAAAATCCATAAATAATTCCATATGACATTTTTTTAATTAATCAATTTAATTAAAGGGTTAGAAATGACATAATTATTTTTGAGTTAAATTTTAACATTTGATTTATGACTACTACTAAGAATATCTTAGATTATTTAGTGGAGGTCAAATCCATACCATCCACCTAATAATTATTGAGAATTAAATTAAAATTTTGAAAGCTTTAGTCCAAAATAGACATAATAAATGTGAATAGACATCAATTCATGATAAGCATCAAAGCACCCCCTTGAAGATATATTTAATCATATAAGTTAACTAAATTATAACTTTTTTAGACGTAAAACTTGGAATCTCTAACCAGTTTCTAATAATTTATAAAAAAATTATTTATTTACTTTTGTTTGTTTTATATCCATTTTTATTTCTAATTAAATTTATGAAATTAATATATTGTAATATTATTTTTTATTTTTTATTATTTTTTATTCTCTTGTAATGCTCTATGTTTTGCAATATATTAATTTATTTAAAGTTTTTAATTTTATAATAATAATTGATATTAGTAATGTGTATATTGATGATTATGGTGGTTTGTAGTAGATTTATTAAGTTTTAAATTAATCCAATGGATTAATAACCAAAATTATAATAAGAAGGGTAGGTTTACATATTATTAACTAAGGTTTGAATTATTGCTAATAATGTATTTCAGGTTATTATTAATAATAATAATTACATAAAAATTTAATATATGAATTAAAAATATACACATTTAAAAGACACGTAATAACATTCTTAACCAAGGACATTTACTTTCATTTAGTGATGAAGATTATTTTCTTGTAAATAGGCTATGTTACAATATCATAGCTCCATACCATGGTTTATCAATACCATATACTCAAAAAACGGTAACTCCTTTCACATGACATTTTTTAAATTAATCAATTTCCGTTAAAAAGTACAAAAGACAACTATTTTTGAAATCAATATAAAATTTTAATATATAGCTACTAAAAATATTTTAAAATATTTATACAAAGTTAAATCTCTATTATCAATTTAATAATTAAGAGTAATGAAAATAAAATTCCAAAAAACATTATTTTTAAATAAATATCCCTATCACCACAATTAATTTTATTTAATTAATATTAAATATTCTCTTTTTCCATTAATTATAATCGAATTTAAATTTTATATTATTTGCTTAAATATTCATAAAAAAAAAAAAAAATCATAAACCATATAAAAATTAAAATATTCTATAAATATGAAAACAATTTGATTGATCTTGAACCATGACAAAATATCTGCCTTCTACAACATAATAATGGACAGTAGTCTAAAAAAATCCACATAATAACCTAAAAATTCTAGCAAGGTCATGAATTATTTTTTGAAAAATATGAGTTACAAGTATTAAATTTCAAGATTTTGGGTGCCTCAAAAGTTTTTGATAGTACTGAATCCATTTCCACCATAAAAATAAATGATTCAAACACTCCAAGTATCTGTTTTTTGAATTTTCCATCCTAACTATTTTGTTGCGTCCATAAACAACTCCATAATAATACCATGAAATTCAAAGCCTAAAGTAGAATGATAATTATGAATAATTTTCTAGAACATAATAATGCCGTGGAACTCAAAACCTAAGGAAGAATGATAACCGAGGGAAATTTTCCACAACATAATAAGGCCATCCAACTCAAAGGGAAGAATGGTAGCTGGGCAATTTTCTTTATAGAGTTCTATGTTGTTGAAGACCACTTCTTTAAACAGCTTATCAGTGTTTTTTACGAGTTCTTGAAGGTTATTCGAGGGCCTGCATCCTTAACATGTTTTACCATGCATCTTTTTCAAATGTTGAGCGCAATGATCAATTCAAGACGATAGAGTTACAAATATCGATTTGTAGGGGTTTTGCTACTGCAGCAGATATCGATCCAATAAGGAACGTGTTTTCTCAGATGTAGAGTAGCGAATATATAGTTTTCCTTTCGTGTGTGAACTTCGTGCGAGAGATATTATATTATTTAATAATAAAATCGAAAATAAACATATATTATTGAAAAAAAATTAATATATTAATAGTTTTAACTCAAACTATAATATAATTGAAAATAACATAATAATAATAATTTATTATTATTTATAATAAGTATATATCTCTTACCAATATCCTAAGAGATTATTAATATTTTAAACCAAAAAAACTAATAAATCAAAAGGTCTAATATTATAAATCCAAGTAATTGATGAAGCAATGGATAAATATTAATATTATAAACCAAGAAATTAAATAATCCTATGAATAAATATTTTAAACTTAGGAGATTAAAAATCTTTAAGAATTAATATTTAAAATCCAAAAGCCTAAGAAATTAATAAACCCTAAGAATAAATATTTTAAACTCAAGAGATTAATAAACCATATGAAATTATATATATATATATATATATATATATATATTTGTAAATTTTGTAGGACTTGTCTATTTTCTATTTTGTAAAGAGCAAGTTGTTATACAATATATGCAATGTTTGGTAGCCTCAACCTGCCCGAAGGAAACCAGGCTTGTTGGCCACCTGAGAGAGTTAAAAGCCAACCAAAATTGGTGTTGTTTCTTCCTTCTACTTACTACTAGTAATCCTTTACTATGTCCAAAAAGCTGCATATAAAACATATAGTAAGCCTAATAACATCAAAACACATACAAAATATATCTTGCAAGGGAAATTAGCCATTTGATTAATCAACCGGTGCAAGGTCTTTTGCTGTATACCCTGGCATCTCAGCTTGTTGTAAGTTTTGCAGTTGTTTCTCCATTCGTACTAATCTAGCATTGGTTTGGATCTGTACCTTTGTCATCTCCCTCATGTCTTGTTTCATCTGCTGAAGTTCAAACAGGAGAGAAGAATTGAGGTGTTGTTCCTAGGTACTCATCAGTGCTTTTTCAAGCACACATTTGATCTTCCAGTATGTTTTAACAGATTGTTGAAACAGAGAGACTCTCCCTCGTGTATTGCCTGGGTCAGAGAAGAAGTCTATTCCAACCTAGGTTTCATCCTCTTCATCATCAGTTTCTTTCTCCCATCCTTTTATGGTATTCTGAATATCTGTTGGAATTCCAGTTTCATAACTTTTTGATAAACTTTCCAGAGTCTGCTGGTTGGTTTTTCTTCCTTGTTTGCTAGTTTCTGCAACTTGGCTTGTAGGGATTTTTCTTTCCTTTCCTTTTTTCATTGCAGCCAGAGTATCTCTGTTCCTGCTATGAGCTGAAAGAGACCCTGTATATGGAACAGTAGCAGTTATGTAAATCACAGAATCATAATGACAGACTTTCCTTCCTTGATCCCGATGTGAATTATGACACTGAGCTGAGTCGGCAGACACAACGAGCATGATGAGACTTAGCATAATGAAGGAAATAGAGAAGAAAAGGTTTTAAGTTTTGACGCAAAAACCAATAAACTAGCCCGACCTCAATTTCAGAAACCCTCATGAGAAGTTTTATCAAGACAAGAATCTTGGGAACATCCCTATAACCCTGGAGGGAGCCAGACTCAGACATCACACAATTGAAGAAATGACAGAGTAAGAAATTATTCCCACCATAATTCAAAACCGCTATATACTTAACCTAGAAACAGTTTGGGGTAACCATATTGCAGCTAAAAACCCAAAACCGGGGTATAGACAAATAACCCTGACCAGAATAAAAGATGGTAGGAGCCAGCTTATCGGTTTCGGCCATATTGAAATGATAGAAACCAAAACTGAGAATTGACATAAAACCCAGACCTAAGTGGAAAGAGGCGGAAGCAAATCATCAAGGTTCCGTGCCAATGACATTCTAAATATGTGCTAGAGAGAATATAAGTAGACTGTGATGACCCAACAACCAGTATTAGCCACTTGTATAGGGAATTTTTAGAAAATAAGCAAGATTTGTAGATATCGCATGCATGCTCAAAAGAGGGCTTGTACTAAGGCTGCATGCAATAGAAAGAAACCATAATTCTAACCCCCGACAAACTAAATCAGGACTTCTAAAGTAGGGCTGGACATGAAAATGAATGCCTTCTATCATGACATGCAGGTTGAAAAAACAGAATGGAGAATCTGAACAGTCAACATTAGGGATAGCGCTGGACATTGGAGCTGAAGACATCGACTTAAAACGCTTAGCCAGAACTAGATGAAGAGCCATAGTAAAAGAAACCAGAACATACCCTATCAGTGAACGCATCCTGATCTTCCTCATTTTCATACTTAATGTTGGACAGAACCTTTCTCCTATGCGTCGAGCAATAGAATGACAAACATACCCGGAAAAGGATATTACCCTCTTACCTTGCCGCTGAAACAGAGCCAGACTGTCATGCATGCTGTTGCAATAATGTGAATGCATTGGGATGATGGGTGTGCTTCGTGTGGACCAAGCGACATGCCTCACCATTAAACTGCCTTAATTAGCTCCTGACATGCCTTACAGATCGAATTTTCCTCCTTTCAATCCGCCACCCCGATCGGGGCTCTGCATTTTCACTGAGATCCTTTTGTAAAATAATTTGAAGGGAGTGTAACTCAATGTTCCAGATTCCATCAGTTGGTCGAGCTTCTAGATATCTATCTGAGTTCTTACAACCCCAATTAGTTAAATAATCTATCGCCTCATTTCCTTTTCTACGAATGTGATTTGGAATCAGGTACTGGATGTCTTTAATCAACATGCTTATTTCCTGAATTAGACTCACTGTTCACCAACTTTTGCTTATTTTCTCCCAAGTCGACCCTTGTTGTAATTTGCAGAGAACACCTGTAACCATTGCAGAATCTCCCTCTACAATAAGTCGTTGATAATTTTCTCTAATGGCAATAAGTATCCCTTGTTTTACCACCATTAGTTCTGCTTCATTATTTGTTGCAAAGCCCAAATCTGAGGCGTAAACCTGACAGAATTCCCCTTGAGAGTTCCGGAAAATCGCTTCAATTCTTGCTTGACCTGGGTTTCCTTTTGATGTGTTAGCGCTCGAATGCACCTCGAAATTTGAAGAGGAAGGCGAGTTCGAGGAAACTGAGCCAAGCTCATCCTCCCGGCTAGCCCTACGAGGACGGGAGAAGGGCTCTTTCGGGTCAAACTCGGTAGAGAAGATATCCAATAGGATGAGATAGCCCTAATGAAACACTAATGTTGTGATTTTGAAACTTAGTAAATAAATATGAAAAGAGGTATAAAGTAATGATGGGTTCTGAATATTGTGTGGGGCAAAGACAGCAAGAGCAGAGATTAAATGAAAAACGCAGATTATCAACTGAGGCAAGATAAGCATGAAGTTTAACAATCAATTTGGAAATATATGGAGTGAAATATCGCTGCGAGGTTGACAAGGGCAATAGTTGAATCCTTATCAAACTGAAGAAAACATAGAAAATGAATACCTCCCAAGGCAAGAGCAGTAAACTGGATTCTGCCTTTCTCACTTAAAAGTATTCAACAGAAAATGATTATGAAATGAAATGTAAACATAACAAGGAACGTATGAAACAGAGAAGAAACATATGTCAAATGTCATACCACAGGGATCTCAGGAACCAGAGCTGTATCTTTTCATTAAACTCTCTGTCAAAACCTAGCATATATCTGTTTCTCTCCCCAGCTTTGAGCAATTTCTCCCACTTACAAATGTTTTAATGTATTAATAAACTATGCTAGAAGAAAACAGATCGACCCAAAAACAAGGGCGCTGTTTCACCTGAAGTTACAAAAATAGAGATAGAGTCATCTCTTTGTTCTAAAAACAGAAGATCGCTCCCCTTAAAATCCTCTGATGGCCAATTTAAAGACACAAACTGGAGCGCAAATCCATTTGAATCATTAGCTGAAGTCTTAAATAGGAATCGAATCCTATTCTTCTGCTGTTGTAAGTAGTCTTGTTTTATTTTTAGCCTTTCGATCTCTGACTGCCACGTTACATTTTTCATTTTAATAAAAACAACCTTTAAACTAAAATTCTGCCAATTTCAGCTCATGATGACAACTGTGCTTATTTTTTGCAGTGACACACGCAAGCTAAACATCTGAAGGAGAATGGTGCATTCATCTGCTGTAGATATGGCGGCAGAACTTTTGACTGGGAAGGCATTCATTCAATCACTACCCGTAGACCAGGAAACCATTAGATCTATACCTTGGGCTTCACTGCATCCATAGATTCACATCTATCTGCAGATGTAATCTTCATCAAAATCCCAATTAGAAACAAACTCTCCTTCCTCAATTTCCCCTTCTCTGCAAGTTGAGAACGCAACGATTCTGTAATATTCAACTCATAATATAATTTTTTGGCACCCTTTGTATATTCTATCTTGATGAAAAGCTTCAGATTTTCGGTAGATTCTTTACAAAAATGCCTTAATTTATGACGTGACACAGGATTTCCAGGATCAATTGTCAGATTCTTTTCCAATATACTACGCAGGCCCGCATGTTCATCAACCCCATGGTCAACAAAGATCACATCTGTTGAATGAAACTGCAACTCAACTGTCCAGTAAATGCATTTCCGCCTTTTGTTTCTTCTATCAGATGTGTTGCAAGCTGATCGTGGCGTTTTGGTATAAATCCGGACGCAATGGCAAAAATTCTGGGTCTGAGACTGTATGGGTAGCGCGCCTACCCAACGGGTAGCGCGCGGCAAGTGGGTAGCGCCCGTGTTAATTAACATTGGCTGTGGAACTTATGTGGGTAGCGCGCCTCATATGGGTAGCACGCCTCCTGTATGGGTAGCGCGCACCTCTGCCAGCTCCAATTCCTTGGACTCCATAAAGTACTTCCAACTTTTGATACCTTCGAATTTGATACAGCTCAGAAGGGCATGTAGAGATTAGAGATCAGAAGCAGGATGATTTAGATCATGAAGAAACCGCCATACAAGTGCCATACAACAAGTGGTCACATCTATATTCTCTGAGTGAGATATAATGATGTGGGAAATGCTGATCCCTTACAAACTACAGCCATGTGTAAATTACCCAATGATAATCGGAAGTTGTGGAAAATTCCTCCATAGGATGGCTTAGAAATAAGAAAAAAGGTTACTGCCATGGAGACTAGATGTATACAACAGAATGTGAATCCCAGCCTCCTTCAGGTTCTTTTCTCTTCAATAACATTAATGCTGAAGCTGTTGTCTGATTAAATGATCTTGTATGACTCTCTGGAGAAACACGTCTGTCAACAATTGCAAATTGTTTAGAAGCTCTAACTTCTAAATCAACTGTTCCAGGACCTGAACCAAAAGAAAATCCTCCATATGGGAATGCAGGTTGCGTAGCATTTGGGTATGCAATAGCAAGAGCTGACGTAATAACTGACCCTCTATAGAGATCGGAATTGTATGTAGGTCCAGATGTGGAAGTCAAAAGCTGGGTACGACTATTCGGTTCCATCGGTATAGGTGTATAACGAGACTGGATGAGAATTTCTTGGAGGCAAACCAGATGTTAATTTTACCACTTCCCATTCATTCTCTAGCCAGACAATGGGAGACCAGTGTTCCCTTGATGAAAGCATAAAATTATGACTACTTACAGTAGCAAGCTATGAACTTGTCACAGTTTAAAATTTAGAAGACAAGTCCAATAAACCCATCTTCCACCCCTTCATGTTTGTGATAGATCATCAATCATGATGACTCTAAATATCACTTGCAATTGCCTACAGTTTGACATCAAGTGTGGACCTTCAGAAGTAACATGTTGCCTCTTGGGAGTTCTTCTAGGTTCAGCTGGCCGAAAAGCACTTGTTGCTACAGATCCTTTCTAGCCTAGCTCTCCTGTACTCCGTAAAGGACTGGCTGGAGGTATGAAAGTCCCCTTTGCTTTAGCAGCCAATGCAATTGGCGTTGCTAACCCACCGGATTTTGATATAAGGGTATCTGAAGCACTAGAAGTAAGAAAAAGATATAGCAGAAGCTGCTGCATCATCTTGATTTGTGTCTTCCATGGAAAAACTTTCATTTAAGTCAAAATCTAGTTTTACGCTTGTGTCAGTGGCCCCAACAATGTACAGTAGCCATGCATTTCTATTTATTATAGTCTTGTCATCAACAGCCTCACACCTTTGCTTGTCGGTTATTGGTGTGTATGAGTAATTTGCTTACATAAGCATTCTTTGGATTAGCGGGATAATAGGAAGATAGACATATCTTAGATCATCACAATCCACTCTCATGGCCAGATACGGTCTGTCTGTGTATGTGATTACTTTTTGGATTATGTGAAAGTGGAGAATTTGAAACATTTTGACAAATTACATATTCTCAAAAAACACATTTAATGATTTCTTCTTCAAAACAGGGTTTTGAAGAAGAATCAATCTCACATTGATAGTGACATTCCACGAAATACCTACAGACAGCTACTATCACTGCAGACATTATTATTTTTGAAGACCAATAATGCAAGTAGGTATGTCTAACAGTAGCTCAAATGGATGTGAGCTAAAAATACTGGAGAATTAAAGGCAGAGCTTTGGGAAACTTGAGACGATTGCCTCAACCAGTGGGCCTATGGTATTAGAAAAGCAGACTAAAAAGTAGTAACTCCCTTATTATTGAAAATAAAACCAAAAATGGCTGAGTACTGTGAAATGACAGACAAAGCTTTTTGAAAAGGGACGACTGATCCCTCAAACCTCTTAAAATCATGATGTAACCACATATCTTTGATGTGATATGTACAATCATGTGTAATGTGCCTTCCAATGTAACCAATCCAGTAGATGGCTACACCCCAAATTTCTGCTCTTACTCTCCTTGAGTAGGCAGAATGATGAACCTGTAGGCAACTCAAAATAACCACTGAAACCAAAGCTTATGATAATGAACCAGGCAATATTTATCCTTTCTAATGTTTGCAGAAGAATGCTGAAGGGGTCTTGAAAATCCTGAAGCACTGGCTTATCTGGAGATCCAGCTGCAAAAATACTAGTATTCACTTCATTCTGATCTGAAAGGACAATTGATTTCTGAGGGATAGAAATGCACAGAGAGGTATCTGCCATCTGAGTGTTAGCTGTAGGTTCCTTGACCATGAGAAATTTGGGCATATATTCCTCAACTTCATGATTTAGGTCATTCTTAAACAAAAAACAATCTTCAAAATTATCAAACATGACAGCCTTATCATCTTTGTGAAAGGAAAAATTATCTGTTTGCTGATCTACACAACTGATTACAAGACAGTCATCTTTTTCAAAAGAGGAAGAAGTTTCACCAACACTTTCCTGACTATGTGTGCACTGCAAATCTGATGTAGCTTGGGGTGTAACAAGACCTTTCAATAGCTGATCTATCTCATCTTCAGACAAAGGAGACAATGCCTTTTGTTTTCTTCTGCTTAAACAGTAATTATCTTCATATGACAGGGCATTCAAACTATCATTTATTACTGAGCTATTGAAAGGAGATTTATCACTTACTTGCACAAAGATCTCATTCTGTTTTCCATGAACTGACTGGATTGCTTCTTCATGAAGGCTGTGTTCTAATGATGGACTGACAGTATGACTGAGAACATTTGGATCCATTACTGTGTCTTCTGCATTCCAGATGATTTCAACAGCAGAGTTCTCTTTGATGGGCTTCAGCACAAGATATGCTTGGTCATCATGATCTGAATCTGAATCTGAAGTAGTTGACTGGACATTATCACAATCTGCAATTTGCATGTTGTCTTCTTCTGTGGGCAGATCTGAAATGTCATTCTCCCTTTCATCATTTTCAGCCATATGGCACTCTTCAACCTGTTGATCTTGATTCTGCTGCAAAATTTCCTGAGCATTTTGATGGGTATCCTCTAGGTTCTCTTCATTTTGCTGAAATGGATTCTCGTACAAAGCCTCCATGATCTCATCATTCATGAAATTATCATCTTCATAATATTTCTCAAGGCTTTCAATAAAAGTAGAAGCATGTTTGCAACAGTCATGAACTAAATTTAACGATGGATAAGACGTTTGATATCTTTCAATGAACAGAGCATGAAAATCCTTTAAACAGTAAATACAGGCCAGCGGCAAATTTTCATATCAAGATTGGGCTTCACATTCCAAAGTGGCCAGGAATATCTTCATCAAGCAATCTTCAGGAAAATCCACCTTCAACTTGCGAATATGCATGTGAAATCTAACCAAATGTAAAGCAGCATCTTTCTTACCATCATCGTTAAACGTAGGCAGATTCCTTGACCAATCTACCTTGGGAATATTGATAATAAGGAAAACACGGAATGTGGTCAACCTAAATGAGAACATATCTTCTCCCAGTCTAAGTTAATAAACCAATTCGAAGCTACGATCACTGCTGGTGAAAACACCCATGAAGCATTGATTTACGGATTTGTTGAGTGAATGAAGTGCAGGTGAATGATTTAGGCCTTGTGGTGTCAGCCCATTTGTCCTACATCGACAAGTGATCCGAACTTTCTTGTCCTTCTGCACGGGGGAGGGCGTGCAGTATGGTACACTATTACTGGCACAAAATCCTCAGCTTCTAGCGGATTCGAGCACTTGTCAAACCAGCTATTCAGCCTCCAACCCTACGAGGACAGGAGAGGGCTCTCTCCGGGTCAAACTCGGTGAAAGATGTCCAATAGGATCTGAGATGACCTAAATGAAACACTGATATTGATTTTAGGCTAGTAAACAGATAAGAAAGGGGTTTTTGATAAATGATGGGTTTCGAGTTTGTGCAGGGCAAAGAAGGCATGACAGAAACGAGATTAAATGGCATCTCTAGGCAAGATAGCGCAGAAGTTTAACAATCAATTGAGGAACATGAGGTGAAAATACAGTGAGGGCGAAAAGGGCATATATAAGCTGTCCTTCTGGAATGGATCTTCACGAAATAAAACTGTCCTTGGAGACGAGCTGATGTGGATTCGGCCTTCTACTTAAAAGCATTCACATAGAAAATGATTAACAGAAATGAAATAAGTAAACATAACAAGGAACGTATGAGACAAAGAAGAAACATATGTCAAATGTCATACCACAGGAATCTCAGGAACCCGAGCTGTATCTTTTCATTAAAATTTCTGTCAAAATTGTACAATAAAAGCTCTGTTTTTCTCCTACACCAGCTTTCAGAATTCTCTCCCACTTACAAATGTTTTTACAATATATTAAATAAACTATGCTAGAAGAAAACAGATCGACCCAAAAACAAGGGCACTGTTTCACCTGAAGTTACAAAAATAGAGATAGAGTCATCTCTTTGTTCTAAAAACAGAAGATCGCTCCCCTTAAAATCCTCTGATGGCCAATTTAAAGACACAAACTGGAGCGCAAATCCATTTGAATTATTAACTGAAGTCTTAAATAGGAATCGAATCCTATTCTTCTGTTGTGGTAAGTAGTCTTGTTTTATTTTTAGCCTTTCGATCTCTGACTGCCACGTTACATTTGTCATTTTAATAAAAACAACCTTTAAACTAAAATTCTGCCAATTTCAGCTCATGATGACAACTGTGCTTATTTTTTGTAGTGACACGCGCAAGCTAAACATCTGAAGGAGAATGGTGCATTCATTTGCTGTAGATATGGCGGCAGAACTTTTGACTGGGAAGGCATTCATTCAATCACTACCCGTAGACCAGGAAACCATTAGATCTACACCTTGGGCTTCACTGCATCCATAGATTCACATCTATCTGCAGATGTAATCTTCATCAAAATCCCAATTAGAAACAAACTCTCCTTCCTCAATTTCCCCTTCTCTGCAAGTTTAGAACGCAGCGATTCTGTAATATTCAACTCATAATATAATTTTTTGTTTATATTCTATCTTGTTAGCTTGAGGTTTAGGTGATTCTTTAAAAATACCTTAATTTATGACATGACACAGGATTTCAGGACCAATTGTGGATGCTTTCGATATACTCATGACCATGTTCATGAGCCCATGAATTCACAAGATCACATACGGTAGAGAGAGCTACCAACTCAATACATCCCGGTAAATGCATTTCCCCCTTTTGTTTTATCTGTCGGATGTATTTCAAGCTGATCATTAGCGTTTTGGTATAAATCCGGATGCAATGGCAATGAGTGCAGATTAGAGCGTATGGTGATGTATGCAGGGTAGCGCACGGCAAGTGGGTAGCGCCAGTGTTAATTAACAACTGTTTATGGAACTTATGTGCTGGGTACAGGGCCTCATATGGGTAGCGCTCACAGTGGAGCACTTAGCGCCTCCTCTTATCATTGGCATTCTTGGACTCCCATAAAGTACTTCCAACTTTTTGATGCCTTTGAATTTCGTCTGACTCGAAGGGCATGTAGAGATTAGAGATCAGAAGCAGGATGATTTAGATCATGAAGCAACCGCCATACAAGTGCCATACGACAAGTGGTCACATCTATATCCTCTGAGTGAGATATAATGATGTGGGAAATGCTGACCCCTTACGAACTACAACCATGTGTAAATTACCCAATGATAATCGGAAGTTGTGGCAAATTCCTCCATAGGATGGCTTAGAAATAAGAAAAAAGGTTACTGCCATGGAGACAACAGAATGTGAATCCCAGCCTCCTTCAGGTTCTTTTCTCTTCAATGACATTAATGTTGAAGCTATTTTCTGGTTAAATGATCTTGTATGACTCTCTGGAGAAACGCGTCTGTCAACAATTGCAAATTGCTTAGAATCTCTAACTTCTAAATCAACTGTTCCAGGACTTGAACCAAAAGAAAATCCTCCATATGGGAATGCAGGTTGCGTAGCATTTGGGTATGCAATAGCAAGAGCTGACGTAATAACCGACCCTCTATAGAGATCGGAATTGTATGTAGGTCCAGATGCTGAAGTCAAAACTGGGTACGGCTATTCAGTTCCATCAGAAGGGTATGAGTGTATAGCTAGACCTGGATGAGAATTTCTTGGAGGCAAACAAGATGTTAATTTTACCACTTCACCATTCATTCTCCAGCCAGACAATGGGAGACCCATGTTCCCTTGATGAAAGCATAAAATTATGACTACTTACAGTAGCAAGCTATGAACTTGTCACACGTGCAGAAATTTGAGAGGAACAACAAGTCATCAAACCATCTTCCACTACCCCTTCATCAGGCACATTAAGATCAATATCTAAATGTGAACGACTCTGAATGTCACTTACACCAGCAGTCACACTGGTTGCAGCATCCTAGTGTGGACCTTCAGAAGTAACATGTTGCCTCTTTGGAGTTCTTCTAGGTTCAGCTGGCCGAAAAGCACTTGTTGCTGCAGATCCTTTCTAGCCTAGCTCTCCTGTACTCCGTAAAGGACTGGCTGGAGGTATGAAAGTCCCCTTTGCTTTAGCAGCCAATGCAATTGGCATTGCTAACCCACCGGGTTTTTATATAAGGGTATCTGAAGCACTTGAAGTAAGAAAAAGATACAGCAGAAGCTGCTGCATCATCTTGATTTGTGTCTTCCATGGAAAAACTTTCATTTAAGTCAAAATCTAATTTTACGCTTGTGTCAGTGGCTCCAACAACAACTGTAGTAGCCATCTGCATTTCTATTATAGTCTTGTCATCAACAACATCCACTATACCTACTTGTCCGTTGTGTATTGTAGAGTCTGAAATTTGCTTCTGCATCAGAAATTACTGGATTGGCAGGATAATAGGAAGGTAGACACTCCTCCTTAGAATCCCATCTGTCATTTTTACACTTAACTCAATCTGGTCCTGTCTGTATGTCTGTGCTTTTGCAGGGATAGGAGGTGTTGAAGCTGCTGTCATTTGAAGAGCTGGAGAATTTGAAACATTTTGACAAATTACATATTCTAAAAAACACATTTAATGATTTCTTCTTCAAAACACTATTTTGAAGAAGAATCAATCTCACATTATTGACGATGACATTCCTGAAATAAACACCTACTGAACCTTCCTCTAGCCTGCAGACATTATTCGACATTTTTGAGACCAATGACGAAGGACTGACAGGATTGTGTCTAACATGATGCTCCATCATAATTGAGTTTGATCAATCCATTTTGAGGGGCCTTCCACTTTTCCTCTATATTTTGACGCGGCGCTTTGTACTTCCAAAGATTTTTATATAACATTTTGGGTTTTTAAATTTAAATAGGCCAGCATTTGAGCTTCAAAACCTTCAGCTTGTCAATCTTCCTCAGACCAACTTTCCACTAAGATAGTTTCATGGCTATTCTCTATTAATTTGTGCCAGATCTGATTCATAGTTTGTTCTTCATCTCTAAAAACCCTATGGTTATTTTCTTTCCATATGCTCCGAAGGAGAAACCCAAGTGATAGACTCCAGGCTCTATTCAGAACTTCTTATTTAAAGCCTCCCTTTCACCAATTTTGAATAGTTTATGTTATACTCTGATTATTTTTATCAGTTTGTCTGAATAGTTGTTCTAAACGTCTCCATAGAGTCTCAACAGTGGAGAAGGTATTGCAAAGATGTTCTATTGTTTCTATTCCTGCACGACATAGGTAGCATCTGGATGGACCATACATTCCTCATTTCTGCAAATTTTCCCATGTCAAAATCTTACGATGGCTTAACAACCATAGAAAATATTCTACTTTTGTCCAATGTTTCAATAACCAAATTTTCTTCCATAGCATTCTTTCATTTTATTGATAATTTTGTGATTGAATATGATAGCCTTCCTTGATAGTGAACATTCCTTTTGTGTGATAGCCCCATCGGAGAATATCTGAACCATTTGCATGGCAAATTTTCCTAGATTTGAGTTCTTTTTCCAAGTTAGCCCATTGTTGCATTTCCGGAGCTTCTGGCCAATGGATTTTCTCTTTCCATTTCCTCCACTGATTGTTCTATTGTTGGCACCAATAGTTATGAATAATCATGTTGTTCGGTGTATTGGTGAAAAGAAAAATTTCTCCCAAATCAAGTAGGCTGAACAGTTTCTCTCTTTGCTGCCATGAATCTTCCCAAAAGAGTGTCGTTCTTCCTTCCCTTACTTCCCAAATGTTGTGTGATCCAATTAGGTGCCTGTTCATTGCTGCCAGATTCCAAATTGATGAACCTTTTGGTACTATATCCACTTTCAATTTACCTGAAACTGTATGCAGCATATCATATTTAGCTGCCCATATACTCTTCCATAGGTCATGTCCACCCTCAATCCATCTCCACCAAAGTTTATCTCCCATAACATTATTGAGAATGAAAGGATCTCTAAGTCCCAATCCTCCTGCAGATTTTGGTTTGATTAATTTATCCCAAGTTACGAGAGCCCACTTCCTATTGACCTGCGTGCCTTTCCATAAAAAATTTTGAACGGACTAACCATTTGATTACATATACCTTTAGGACAAGCTCTTCCTGATAGTTGGTAAAGAGGAAGGGATTGAAGCACAAATTTTAACATAATAATTCTGCCAAGGGCATTTAGAACTTGGAATGCCCAATTATGAATTCTTTTTTCCACTCATAGAATGAGGTCCTTCCAGTCTGCATTTCTTACTGGACCAGCATTTAATATCATTCCCAAATATTTCATTGGAAAAGAACCAATTTTAAACCCCAGTGTTCTGGCTAGAAAATTTTGAGTTGCAATATTAGAATTAAAGAAATAGACATTAGATTTCTCATTATTTATTTGGGTACTTGAAGCTACCATAAATATTTCTAGGATCTGGAGAATAGCTTTGCATTATTTCACCAAAGCCTGACAAAATAATAGAATATCATCCACGAACTGCTGATGTGTCAAGGGAAGGTCTGGTCCCCATAGTTTTAAGCCCTGCAACTTTCCTTCTACAAGATGAGCCTTGATTAATCTACCTAGACCTTTAGCAACTATAATAAAGAGAAATAGAGATAAGGGATCTCCTTGACGGAGGCCTCGGGAGCTGTTAAACGGTTGAGCAGGGATACCATTCCAAAAAATTGCTATTCCCCCTGCCGTACCTATTGAGTCAATTTCCATCACCTCATAATGCAGTTTAAAGGATTGAACTATGGATTGGAGCTTTTGCCCTGACACCTTGGTTTCTTGTATTAACATGACCTAAGGTTTCTCAACTTTTAATCTTTCTTTCAGATATATTTTTTTGCCTTTACTATTAAGGCGTCTAATATTCCAGAATATTACTTTGATTACATAACTTTAGGTAGTTGTTGGAATATCGTTGTTAACGGTATTATCTTTCTTGTATTAATCAGCATTTATCCAACCAATTGTATTGATTCCTGTAAGGTTCTTCATCCTCGCTTTTTATATTGTTTTGGTGGAGGATTAACCTTCTTCCCAGTTGCTTGTTCAATTTCCTATACTTCCTTGTGCGCTTGAGCTGTCAAATAATGTTCAAAGGTTTCCTTATATAGTTTCTTCTGGTCCGCCGGAATGAATCTGTCATCCAAATTCCTCCATTCAAACAGGAGCCGTTTCAAAATTTTCTCCTCCGCACTTAGGTCATCTTTATTTTGTTCCACCTCCATAGGTGTGAGTTCCAACAAAGTACTCTCCTCAGTCTCGAAATTTTCTTGGTCTGCATTTCGCTTTGTTGATAGAGTTTTTTGAGTTGTCTTCTGTTGACCATGTTCAATTCCTTCATCGACCATTTCGATAACCGATGGTTCACCTTCTTCCTGCAAAACTTCATAACGGTTCGCTGCAAATTTCTAACCTGAAGGGTTCGGCATAGTATTCTGGTGCGGACCATTATTCCCAGTTTGGTTGCCTCATTTTTTATTAGTGACTGTAACAAAACCATCTCCTCTCGAACGATTCTTATCATTTGGGCCAATTTGACGGGAGGGTTGTTGTTCTGGAACATTCAGAGGGCATGATTTATACAGATTCCCATACTCATGACATCGCTGGCAGCGAAATGAGATATGTTCATAGTCAAGAAGCTGGAGCCAGATCTTTCCTTCATATTCCAATTCTATCATTTCAGGCAGTGGTTCAGATATATTCATGTATACACAAATTCGAGCAAAAGAAGTATATCATCCATGGGAAGTGGTTTCTGCTATTTTAACAAAATTTCCTAAAGAATTTTCTATACCTTCCAGAATTTCTGGATCCCAGAAATCCACGGGAAGCCCAAATAACCAAACCCAGACAGGTGCAGAAAGAAATTTATCTTGTTCTAGGTTGTAACATTCCTCCTGTTGTCTGAGAAAAAGCCCTGCATTGCTATAGAAATATGGCCCTCCCTCAAAAATGTGTTCTTTATCTAATAGACTAGTAAAAATCACTATAAAAAACCCTTGGCCCCAAATTTTAGATCAATGTGACCCTTGGGCTACCATTTTATTTGTATCCATTTTAAAAAATATTTTTCTGTAGGCCAAATACCAATAAACTTACATATTAATGCGTGATTCTTCATATAGCCTCTGTATTCGTCCAACTTAGAAGCAAGTATAACAAGTCTTGGCTTTTTCACCGCTCTTGGCAAACATTGTCCCTTGGTTTTTGCTTGCCATTTCGCTCCTAAAATAGGAGTGATTCTTTGCTGAGAAGTTCCAGGTTGCTCCTGTCTCATAGAATGATCTCCACTGGTAATATTGCGGTAGGATGGATTCGACCCTCCTCCCGAGGAAGATGCCATTGTTGAACCAGACAATAAAGCTACAAGGTTCCTGAACAATTTCAAACCTTAGCAACTACGTTACTGTTGCTTTTTTGGAGCCATTTCCCCGTTGGCTTTCCTCCATATGAAATAATATTTAAAACCCCAAAACATAAGAGATTAATAAACCCTAAGAATTAATATTTTAAGATCAAGAGATTAATACACCCAATAGATTATTAATAATACAAACCAAAATAACTAATAAACCCAAGGTTTAAATATTATAAACCAAAGGAATTGGTGAAACCAAGGAATAAATACTAAAAACCTAAGGGGTCAATAATGCCAAGGGATCAATATTAAAAACAAAAGAGATTAATAAACCTTAAGAACTAATATTTGAAACTCAAAAACCTAATAAATTAATAAACCATAATATTATAAACCAAATAAATTATTAAAATGATAAAGTTAAGTAAGAAATAAACACAAGCATTTAATATTATAAACCCAAGAAATTAGTAAACCCAATGAAAAATATTATTAGTATTATAAACCCAAGAAATTAGTAAACCCAACTAGAAAATATTATAAACCCAATGAAAAAATACTATAAACCTAACGGATAAATATTAGTATTATAAACCAAGAAATTAATAAAACCTAAGAATTAATATTTTAAACTCAAGAGATTAATATACCCTAATAATTAATAGCTTAAACCCAAAAACCTAAGAATTGAATAAACCATAGGATTTAATATTTTAAACTCAAGAGATTAATAAACCCAATATAAACCAAAAGAACTAATAAACCCAAGGGATTAATATTATAAACCAAAAGAATTGGTGAACCCAAGGGAAAAATATTAAAAACCTAAGGGATCAATAAGGCCAAGGGATCAATATTAAAAACACAAGAGATTAATAAATCATAAGAATAAATATTTTAAACTCAAAAACCTAACAAATAAAAAAACCATGAGAATCAATATTTTAAAATCAACACATTAATAAATCCAATGGATTATTAATATTATAAACCAAAAGAACTAATAACCTCACAGGTTTGATATTATAAACCAAAGGAATTGGTGAACCGAAGGGAAAAATATTAAAGACATAAGAGATCAACAAGGCGAAGGGATCCATATTAAAAACATAAGAGATTATTAAAGCTTAGGAATTAATATTTTAAATGAAAATGAATGAGAAACTCACCCCATTAACAAAGAGATCAATAAATCTCAGGAATTAATTCTTTAAATAAAAAGGATTGATAAAGTCACATGATTATTGATATTATAAACTAAGGGAATAATATTAAACCAAAGAGATTAATATTATAAACCCGAAGTATATAAAATAACCTTGATAAATACTGTAAACTGTGAAATAAACATGGTCGATCATGCTTGATTTAAACATTGAGAAAATTTTTGTCACAATGCGACGTTGGACCAAGTATGACCATGCTTGGCTATGGTTGATTTTCATATTGAGACAATATTTGTCACAATGTGACATTCGACCATGGAAGACATTGACCGACTATGGCTAACGATCATGAAAAATGGTTTCCCATGGTTGATTTTCATATTGAGACAATTTTTTTTTATAATGTGACATTGGATCATGCATTAATATTAAATTGTAGGACTAATATTTTAAATTCAAGAGATTAATAAACCCAAGGGGTTATTGATATTATAAACCAAAATAAATCATAAACCCTATGGTTTAATATTATAAACCAAAGGAATTGGTGAGCCCAAGGATAAATAATAAAAACCTAAGGGATCAATAAGGCCAACGGATCAATATTAAAAACACAAGAGATTTATAAACCCTAAGAATTAATATTTGAAACTCAAAAACCTGAGAAATTAATAAACCCTAAGAATTAATATTTTAAACTCAACAGATTAATAAACTCAATATATTATTAATGTTTTTTTTTTCTCTCAGTAAGACTAATTCTATTAAGAAAAGAAAAGTATAGTACAATCAAGCTTGCATGCAAGCGAATCAGATAAGCATGGGAGCTGTAGGTGATAGGCTATCAACCTCGCTCCTGATAAACAATCCAGGAATGAGCAAAAGAGAACACCGGAATCCAAAAAGCAGGCTCTAAACAAAGGAAACTACCCAGCGTGGGAAGTTTATGCCACATGACATTTCTTGCCTTTTTTCTTGCTTACTTTGACCCAGCCAGTGGAATTTGGATGAGCCATAACAAGTTGTAGACTATTCTGCTCTAGCAGCGGAGTATCCTTGTCAGAATCTGAAGACGAAGGTACATGAGAACGTTTCTGAGAGATTGGCAAGGTAGAGGGGACTGTCGGACTGACCGAGGGAGCATCCAGCGGAGTCTCATCATTCTGCCCATCGGCTTCAAATTCCTCCTCATCCGAACTAGAGGAATCTGTGTCGTCAATAGGAGTGGGAGGGACACAGGGATTCCAGCTCTTGGATTTGGGTTTGCGATTCTGATTCTTCTTTTTGTTGAGGAACTGGGAACATGTACTCTGGAGGTGCCCTGTTTGATGACAATTTCGGCAAAGGAAGGTTGTATTTTCGTAATCCAAGGTTTGTGTCCAGTGGAAATCTCCAATCTTAAGGTTGATCTGATCCGGCAGCCCTTTGCTGATATCTATTTCTGCACATAATCTGCCGTAGGTGAAGAGTCCATTTTCCTTTCTTGAAGAGTCAGTAGCTAGAAAGCATCCTAGGGCGTCTCCAATGGCGATGAAGACAGAAACATGCCAAATATCAGCCGGAAGATTCGGGAGCCGGACCCAAATGGGAAGCTTGGTGATGACAGCTGTAGAAGGGTCGAAGTCTGGAAACCAAGGGGTAAGGAAAAGTCCTGCCAAACCCCAAAACCAAGGGCCTCCTGTTAAGGCCTTCTGGTAGTCTTCATTTGAGTCAAAAGCCACTATGAAGAATCCTTTTGAACATAAGAAGATCTGGTTTCTTTTAGTCCAATTGGTATGTATCCATTGGTAAAGATCTACTGTGCGAGGCCAAAGCCCATTAAATCTGCATATGATTGTGGATTCTGCAAAAAACTGGTAGCGTTCATCAATCCCAGGATGAGTGAAATTGAGAGAAGGAACTTCCTCTGATTTATCTACCAAAAATGGTTTTGGAGCCATATCTGGTTGAGCTGCTTTCGGAGAAGCCTGAGGGTGGGCAGCATTTTTGCGGACTGCGTCCTTGAAAGAGAAAGAAGGGCCAGAAGAGGTCTGCCCTATGGAACCACCTCTTAAGCGAAAGATAGCTGTAATATAAGCGTCCTTTTGAATGCTGTAAAAGAAGAGGGGAAGGGTGTTCATAAGTTGCTTACCCTTATATAGCAATCTCAGGTGAACTGAGGGGATCCCCAGCCGTCGTTCGATTTTTTGTAGAAGATTCTGCACCAGATCTGTTGCGTGCACCCAATGCATTGTCGTCTTGCCCGAGAGTGCGACTTGAATTTGAAAAGCAAGTGCTTCTTCTGTAAGATCTGGCAGATCTGGCTGGTTCAAAAAAGAAACCTGCTTGCGGGAAGCGGTGGACCGATCCATGTCTAGAATCTTCAGGCTTTGAGCAGTGGCCAAAGCAGGACGAGGCGCCGGGACGCATTTGGTGTGTATTCCCATCCTTGGTGCCTTTGTAGGCCTTTCTGGCGGATTCGATAAGCAGATCCTCTGCTTGCGCGTGCCCGCGATGAGATCTGATCCGAAGTCTTTGTTCCCCTTGACGTTGGAGAATGTTCTTGAGCCAAGTCGCTGGCAGAGAGGGGCATTGTCGGGGTCGAGAGTCCCTACAGCAGGATCTGCGTAGATCCAAATAGGGTTAAGCCTTCGATCTGCAACCTGGATGAGATTTGTTGCCGGTTCGAAGATTCGATGCTGCATTCTATGGAATGTCGGAGAGGAGAGACCACGGAGGCCTGCGGCGCTGAACACCTTAGTGAAAGTGTGCCCTGCTATGGTGACGGCAGCGTCATAGCTCAACAGGGTCGAGGGAGCAAAGGAGTCGGCGAAAGCCATTAGGGTTTTTTGCAGAGCTCCCGATTCAATCCAATAGATTATTAATGTTGTAAACCAAAATAAGTAATAATCCCAAGTGTTTAATATTATACACCAAATGAATTATTAAAATTATAAAGGTAAGGAACAAATAAACACAAGCATTTAATATTATAAACCCAAAAAATTAGTAAACCCAACAGAAAAATATTATAAACCTAAGAGATATATATTAGTATTATAAACCAAAAAATTAATAAACCCTAAGAATTAATATTTTAAACTCAAGAGATTAATATACCCTAAGAATTAATAGTTTAAACCAAAAAACCTAAGAATTTAATAAACCATAGGATTTAATATTTTAAACTGAAGAGATTAATAAACCCAAGGTATTACAATAGAACTAATAAACCCAAGGGTTTAATATTATAAACCAAATGAATTAGTGAACCCAAGGGAAACTTATTAAAAATCCTAAGGGATCAATATTAAAAACACAAGAGATTAAAAAACCCTAAGAATAAATATTTTAAACTCAAAAACCTAAGAAATAAAAAAACCATCAGAATAAATATTTTAAAATCAACTAATTAAGAAATCCAAGGGATTATTAATATTATAAACGAAAAGAGCTAATAAACCCAAGGGTTTACTATTATAAACCAAAGGAATTAGTGAACCCAAGGGAAAAATATTAAAAACATAAGAGATCAATAAGGCCAAGGGATCCATATAAAAAAAAGAAGAGATTAGTAAAGCCTAGGAATAAATATTTTAAATACAAATGAATCAGAAACTCACATGATTAATAAAGAGATTAATTAATCTTAGGAATCAATTTATTTTTTAAAACGATTGCTAAATTCACATGATTATTAATTTTATAAATCGAGGGGAATAATATTAAACCAAAGAGATTAATATTATAAACCGGAAGTGTATAAAATCCCTGTAAAAAATACTATAACCTGTGAAATAAACATGGTTTACCATGCTTGTTTTAAACATTGAGACAATCTTTGTCACAGTGAGACGTTGGACTAACTATGGCCATGGTTGGCCATGGTTGATTTTAATATTGAGACAATCTTTGTCACAATGTGACATTTGATCATGGAAGACATTGATCGACTATGGCTAACGCTAATTAAAAATGGTTCCCATGGTTGATTTTCATATTAAGACAATGTTTTTCATAATGTGACATTGGACCATGCATTAATATTAAACTGTAGGACTAATATTTAACCACTAATATTTGGAGTTAATAAACTGAAGGGACTAATATTACGAACTGAAAGAATTTGAAAACTTAAGGGATCAATGTTATAAACCCAATGGATAAAAAAATAAAGGGAAATACTAATATTATAAACATAAAACATCGATAAAGCAAAGATATTATTAGTATTATAAACAAAAAACATCAATAAACCGAAGGGATTATTAATACTATAAACTCAACAGATTAATATTATAAATAAAAAATATTAATAAACTCAAGTGATTAATAAAGTCGAAGGATGAATAAAATTAATAAAATATAAAAACCAAAGAAATTAATAAACACTAAGAATTAATATTTTAAACTCAAGAGATTAATAAACCCAAGGGATTATTCATATTATAAACCAAAAGAATTGATAAACTCAAGGGTTTAATATTGTAAATCAAAGGAATTAGTGAACATAAGGGATAAATATTAATAACCTAAGGGATCAATATTAAAAATAGAAGAGCTTAATAAAGCCTACGACTCAATATTTTAAACACAAAGGATTGATAAAGTCACATGATTATTAATATTACAAACCCGAATTGATCAATCAACCTTACTAATTGTTAATATTATAAATTGAATGAATTAATAAACTAAAGTGATATTCAATTCCACCATGAGTGCAACCAAAGAAATAACATTAAAATTAACATATATTTTTTTGTTGTCTTTACATAAAGAAATCCCACTACAAAAATGGACTTGAAACTCTCTATCAAAGATCATTTATGAAATAGCCTCTTCTAGAACTGTAATATTCCGAATTAGCGACAGCTAATTGGAATATTCGATTTTTTAATAGTTTTGTCGTCTATGGGTTGTAAATAAATAAAAAGTGAGAAAGAGGTTCTAAATCACTTTAGTAGAATAAGACATCCGCCTAGTAGCACAACATTGTGACACAAGGGGGGGGGTCAAGGGGGGCCACACACCACATAGAGGAGGGGGCCTACATGCACTCTAGAAGCTTTTGCGTAGATAAGGATGAGGAGTGGAGGAGAGAGAAATTACGACGGGTTTTGGAGGGAAACCAATGCTATAAAAGATGGAGGAGCCTCCTCATTTGGATCATTCTGGATTTGTTGATTTTGGAGTGAGACTTTGGTCTTCTTTCGCACGCTGGCTGTTTAGCTTGTCTACAGCACTGTTTAGTGCACCGAGTGTCTCCGTGCGAAGATATCACCCTTAGTCCCGGGGGACTTCGAGTGCCTTCTCGGGAAAGGTTTGTTCTCTTGCATTTTGTGAGTCGTTTCATTGTTTGGGTTTATTGCGGAGCTAGAGCTTAGAGAGACTGCGCAGTCACTGGGAGAGAGGACACAATCCCTTGTGGAGGAGCTCCGGATTGGTGTTTCTGCAGACGATTTCACCTAGATTTCGAGCAGAGGGTCATCCTCTGCCTGTCGGAGGTTTTTGGCGGAGTTTTTGGCAGTATTTTAGCCGTTTCTATCCAGCTACTACACTGTCCCTTGGAGGCCAACGTAATTCACTCGGGAGGCAATTTCTGGTGTTTTCGGGGGTTGGCCATTCTTGGAATGGTTTGCGGATCTTGTCCGGGTTATTGAGGAGAGGAGGTTTGCCGATTTTCAGCTCATTCTGGCAAGGGGATCAGCCCCTAGTTTTCTATCCATTCCAGCAGTTGCAGCTACACAGCAGTTCCCAGCAGCTAGGACGCAGTTCCTAGAGTAGCCATTTCCGGTATTCTGTGAGAGTGTTTTCTCACTTGCCTTGTGCAGGATAAGCTTATTGTACTCCATTACATTTCTTAGATTAATACAATGGCTCAGTATTTCTTCTATATGTTTTCTGGATGAGTTTCCGTAGTTGTCGTTGTTGCCGTGGTGGTCGTGTACTCTTCCTATTATATGTCTATTATTGATTTTGAGCATTCTAGTTCTATACCACTTAGCGTGTTTATCTTTCACTCTTAGATAGAGTCTGGAAGGGGCCAGGTAGCCTTCGGATTGCGTCCTCTTTAGAGGTGACATATCTGGTAAATGCCCTCCTAGTCTATCTTTGGTTGGAGTTTGCTTGTGTTTTAGAAATATCCACGAAACGGGATATTACAGTGGTATCAGAGTATAGTTCTGGTTCATCCTATGGTCTATGACATCGGGAAAGAGACCATACAAAGGTTTGTTGGGATTTTGGAGAGCAATGATTAACAGTAGCAGTTCCAGTGACAGAAAACGAAATTGGAAGAAGGCCAAACTACAAAGGGTTAAATTTTGAAGGTTGGAATTAGAAGAAACAATTTCTGGATTTTTCTGGGTTTTGGGCAAGGATCACCTTCCCAAATTCCTAGAATTGTTTGAGTAGTTTTCAGTGGGTAAATCAGAGGTCGAAGTTAGGCAGGAGTGTAGTCTTGGAGTAGCAGTGCAGTTTATAGAGGAGCCGATGGCAAGTGATGATGATGACAAGAGATTTGGGGAGATGCTCCTCAAATCAGTACAGGATCTGTCAAGGCAGATTAAGGTGATGGAACAGAGATTCACCACTATGGAGGCTAGATAGCATGAAACCCCAAGGGGTTTCCAGATTGGCAAGGGATCAGGCACATCCCACCATTTTCCGGAGCATGATGCCACTCAGCATATGGCATCACATACATCCACATGTTCTACTATGCCCACTTTTCTGGGGGTAGACACAGGGGCAGGAGCACAGCAGGAGCCAGAGCTTGGCCACATGGGTGATTATTTCGCTGAGTATTAGGCATATGGGAAGGAGTTCAGGGATGCCCTTCCATTCAGAGATTTTGTTCAGCTCCAGCGGGATAGCATACCCCACAAATTTCACAGCGGGAATAGGCACCCACATGACAGGGGCTTGCGGCACACAGTGGGAAGATTCCATTTACCGACATTTGACGGGTCATCCAAGCGTTCGGAAAAAGCTTGGGTGGAGAAGTTGGATACCTCTTTCCAGCTTGACCGAGTATCGGAGGGGGAAACCATCAAAATGGTTACCTCGCACTTGGAGGATGAGGGCACACAAGATTGTAGGAAGTTCGAGGATACACCTAGTGTGACAAAGGACTCACCCTCATTAGAGACCTCCTTGACCGTGTCGGTTGATATCATAGTGGAGAAGGTAGAGCCTACCCCAGTAGAGCCATCCATTGAGGTGATGACCGGAGTCGTGTCTGAGTCTTCGGGTGGTAGTAGCACACAACAGATGGGTGAGGTGTTAGGAGATGTATCCACCTTCGATGAGGCACTAGGAGATATAAAGGTATTGGATGATGGTCGCAGACAGCGGTATCATCGGCTTTGGGAAGACCTTCTAGTTTTGAAAGGGAAGGCCACATCAGTACGGGAGGCCATTTTTTTGCAGGACAAGGAGCTGGAGGGCATGAGAGTGGCTTGTGCCGAGTCGGCGGCCAAGTTGGCCCGCATTGGGGAACGACTGGATTCCCTGACGGTACAACCAGAGGGCACGTTGGAGTGTCAGATCATTCCCCTTCAGGCATGCATGGACGGGACTAGCAGCATTGTTGGGTCACCTCTTCCCATTGGAGAGAGAGAGGCGGAGCCACCTAGTCAGATCTCATACGTTGACTTGGATAGCGGTATGAGACGATCAAAGTTGAATAGGGTGTAGCATCCACATGTTGAGGTTGGATGGCGAGAGATTTTGAGTTTGTACTCGGTGGAGTGGGTTATGGAGATAGTGGTGGATCCGAGTGTAGTTCAGTAGGAGTTTCCAGGTATGGGGAATACGGGAACCCTAGATTGGCATTGGGATCAAGGCGGGATCACCTATCATTTCCCAGGTAGGTCAGCTGACTATGTCTTGGAGGGTACATTTGGCCTAGCAGTAGAGCATGTGCATCTGCTAGGGGAGTTTCGGTCAGCTCCAGTGGCCAACCAGTTTATGGGAAGACTCCCTAGGTTTTCTGGGTATGACACTCATACACGGGATCACGGGGTGGTCAACATACCTTGGCAGGAGCTTGTTGGAGGAGCTGGCATTGGCAGGCCACCAGATGGTGCCTTGTATGGGGCCAAGGATTCTTCACCTTTGTGTGGGGCATAAAGGACGCAGCGGAGCGGAGCGATGGTGGTAACACTACTGACACATAGGGAGATTCACTTCTTCGACCCCTCGAGGAGGGTTTGGAGTGATGATCCATTCGTCGGTGGGTATAGTGATGTGACGGTGGAGATGATGATACCAATTGTGGGTAGCTCTAGGTCATCACATATAGGGATGTGTGGGAGCCTCTAGCATTGAGCAGTGGACTATAGGTGGACATGGAATTGCATGGTGGTGTACCGTAGTGTGTGGGACTGCATTGTGGAGTAGGAGTGTCCTACATCACATTGAGAGCACGCGAGGAGTGACCGATGCGTTGACACAAATAAGGCAGGAGATGGTACAGGGTGGTACACCAGTAGTAGGGGGTATCCAGCACTGTACAAGGGTATGCCTCAGGGTGCAGTGGCATGTTGAGGAGTACATGGATGATCGGTGGTATGCGAGGGTGTATGGTACTGCACAGCAGGGTCTTAGAGCATTGCCTCCAAGGAGACTCACGGACAGTGACACTGGGCTTACCTTTTAAAGTATTTCACCCAGGATCGACGGGGAGACAGATGAGCGATACTTGATGGTATCTGTAGGGACTCACGCACCTGACCCTCTTCTACATCACTCGTGGGCACAACTGATTTTGTTGTTGTCCTTTGGCACTTTGGGCATGAGCAGCGGGGTATGCGAGGCACACCCAAGATATTTGGATGGCCCTCAGCACACTAGGTGAGAGACTTCTCAGCAGTGGCACTGGGTCAGTGTGCTAGTTGACAGCCATAGGATAGGGGATGAGATGATCCTCTACAAGGGTGGCACATCAGTCATCGCTGAGCCTACGCTTGGGGAGCAGGTCATGAGGGAGACATGCGTCACTTTTCCCTCGGGGCATGTCGATATCATGCATGAGCAAAGGATACTGGGTACAACAGAGGTAGCATCCCAGTATGTTTCTGGGCTCCAGACACCGGATCGACACTTTATCGAGAGGGTGGATGGCATGTTCAATGCAGATGCGATGGCGGAGGTAGAACAGGAGGGCATTCCTTCTGTATGCCAGGGTGAGGACTCTTTCTCATATGAGTCCATAGGATCAGTTGAGGATGCTCCTGGGGAGCAAGAGCAGTCACGCAGAGATGGAGATAGTAGACCGGAGCTGCATTCCAGTGTACAGGGTGAGCAGTCATGGGACTCTACGGGAGATGCTCTAGGCGATGAGACACTTGTGACGATCCAGCCAGAGCTGTATATGATGGAGCCTGAGTCAGTAGAGGAGGATGCTATGCACATCATGCATGATATTCCTTTGGGGGAGAGCCATATGGAGGCTCACATCGATTTTGTGATGGATATGCGGCTAACCGCGGGGTCGGCGATTGAGGAGGAGTAGTCAGATGCATTGACATCGAGTACGGTGACAGAAGTTGCAGATCCATATCCTCTGAAGGTGTTGGAGGTCGATGGGATTGTTCTGCAAGGGGCTAGTAGATAGCAGGAGCTGTTGGATATGGTGGAGCATCCATCTTTGGGTCGACACAGGGATGAGGTGCAGATAGATGTACTCGCAGTCAGCAGAGCTGTAGTGTTTTTAGTGGGTAGCACTCTCCAGGAGTACATCGATGGAGCTTTCAACATACCTTGCCCACTTTGGCCCATTATAGAGAGAGGGGCTTCCTTCTACAGGCAGCTTTCATTGGCAGACAGGGCAGAGCAGTGAGAGTTGATTACGGGCTGGCGGCAACATCCCAAGCATGTTCCATATGTCGTTGTTGTTGCTACATAGGATTCTTCTTCCAGGGTGGACTGGCGGGAGATCATGAGTTGGTACCCTCTTGATGGTACAGTATTCTTCGTAGGGAGCACAGCGGAGCAGGGGCCCTTGGACATAGTAGATGTTACAAATTCTAACTGGCAGGGGGGCACAGGTCATCATTTCTTCAGCACTCCATCCCAATTTCAGCAGAGCAGGATCAACGTGGGATTGAGTAAGGACTTAGATTGGAGAGAGGTGATGAGTAGGTACATAGATGATGGTACAACTTACACAGCCACAGATACAGCGCAGCATGGGTCATGGTCTTTGCCTCTTAGAGCATCAGTCATAGCCAGAGGCAGTGTGCAGTCCAAGCCATGGGACTTGGGCGATTATTGGCCAAGGTGGCGATGGGATCCGAGAGGATTGTTGGTTGGCTGGTATCGTGAGAGATCAGTATGGGATCCTGGCATTGAGAGATTCCTTCATATCAGGATGATGCAGAAGACAGGGAAGAATCATTGGTGCATCTGGGACCCAGGCACATTTTGCAGTGTCAGTGGGGAGCATCAGCTAGAGAGGAGGCTTGTTCAGGCATTGCTTGAGGACAAGCAATTTTTGCCGGATGAGGATGCCACTTGGGAGAACGAGAAGATTTTGCAGCATCCAACACTTCAGTTGCTTGAGGGCAAGCAACATTTTGCCAGGGGGGACTGTAATATTCCTAATTAGCGACAGCTAATTGGAATATTCAATTTTTTATAGTTTTTCCGTCTATGGGTTGTAAATAAATAAAAAGTGAGAAAGAGGGTCTAACTCACTTTAGTAGAATAAGACATCTGCCTAGTAGCACAACGTTGTGACTCAAAGGGGGGGGGGGGGGGGGGGGGTCAAGGGGGGCCACACACCACATAAAGGAGGGGGCCTACATGCACTCTAGAAGCTTCTACGTAGATAAGGATGAGGATGTGGAGGAGAGAGAAGTTACGACGGGTTTTGGAGGGAAACCAATGCTATAAAAGATGGAGGATCCTCCTCATTTGGATCATTATGGATTTGTTGATTTTGGAGTGAAATTTTGGTCTTCTTTCGCATACTGGCTGTTTAACCTGTCTGCAGCATTGTTTAGTGCATCGAGTGTCTCCGTGCGGAGATCTCACCCTTAGCCCCGGGGGACTTCGAGTGCCTGCTCGGGAAAGGTTTGTTTTCTTGCATTTTGTGAGTCGTTTCATTGTTTGGGTTTATTGCGGAGCTAGAGCCTAGAGAGTCTGCGCAGTCACCGGGAGAGAGGATGCAGTCCCTTGTGGAGGAGCTCCGGATTGATGTTTTCGTAGACGATTTCGCCGAGATTTCGAGCAGAAGGTCAGCCTCTGCCTGTCGGAGGTTTTTGGCAGAGTTTCTGGCAATATTTTAGCTATTTCTATCCAGCTACTGCGCTGTCCCTTGGAGGCCAACGTAATTCACTAGGGAGGCAGTTTCTAGTGTTTTAGGGGGTTGGCCATTCTTGAAATGGTTTGCAGATCTTGTCTGGGTTATTAAGGAGAGGAGGTTTGCTGATTTTCAGCTCATTTTGGCAAGGGGATCAACCCCTAGTTTTCTATCCATTCCAGCAGTTGCAGCTACACAGCAGTTCCCAGTAGCTATGACGCAGTTCCTAGAGCAGCCATTTTCGGTATTCTCTAAGAGTGTTTTCTCACTTGCCTTGTGCAGGATTCGCTTATTTTACTCCTTTACATTTCTCATATTAATAAAATGGCTCAGCCTTTCTTCTATATGTTTTCTGGGTGAGTTTCTGTAGTTGTCGTTGTTGCCGTGGTTGCCGTGTACTCTTCCTATTGTATGTCTATTATTGATTTTGAGCATTCTATTTCTATACCACTTAGCGTGTTTATCTTTCACTCTTAGACAGAGTCTGGAAAGGGCTAGGTAGCCTCCGGATCTCGTCCTCTTTAGAGGCGACATATCTGGTAAATGCCCTCCCAGTCTATCTCTGGTTGGAGTTTGCTTGTGTTTTAGAGATATCCCCAAAACGGGATATTACATGAACACAACTAGACCGATCAAAAAAGGAAAACCAACTCAAATCAACATGATAATGATCATGATACTTAAGGCTTTCCAACCAATCCCTTCTTTTTTTTCTCCCAGCCTCCCTCATGTGCACATGCAACAAGTATTTTACATTAATTTTCATTTCATCTAGCACACGAAGATGCTCATCAATAAAATCAGGATGGAAGTCATGTTTTCTATCGAACTTGTTCCAAAGGTACGAAAGAAAACTGATCAGTCTAGAAATATTTGCCACCGCTTGATTTAATATATGCCATCATTATTATCCATATCTGCATTTGAAAGGAAACATGACAAAATCAAAATTAATAGACACAGAGATAGAAACATCTAAGCATATATATATATATATATATATATATATATATATATATATATATATATATAATAGAACACTAAATTTGTATTATTGTTAAAAAAAAACTTAATCTTAAAAACATCATGCTATAAAATAACCTAACTCTACATGAACCAAATGATATAAAATTTCTACAAATATAAACCTCATTAGAAATACATATTTTACACATGAAATGAGTGATATGACCCTTATTACAGTAATCAACAAGAAATCACATTTTTTTAAACTTAATGTTTAAAATCAAATATTAATAATGTTAGTAACTCTATATTTGTATTTAAATTAATGTTAATGTATATATTAATTTTAATTTAATATTAATATCAAATATAAATTTGTTGTCATTGAGCCAAACCAAAACATATTTAGCAAACCACATTCATAAATATTATTATTTTCATGTCATATACATATGGATTTCAATCTTCAATTTTAATGACTGGCGCATATAGCTAGTTGTATATGTCTGAATGGTTCATTGGAAACAAAATAACATTAGCGACTTAAAAAAATGAGGTAAATTGAACAACATGAAAAAAGATGTAAGAACTTTCTCATATATTACTTTGAATATGATGAATGTATTCATTTCATTAATACATCAAAATCATTATTATACTAAATGTAATTACAGAGGACAATAAAAACATTAAAAAAAACATTCTATAAATTTGTCATAATATTATTAGTTGGATGTCATAGTGATATGGAATTCCATCTTGATTTTTAATGATTGGCTCATATACCTAGTTGTTTATCTCTGAATGGTTCATTGTAAACAAAATAACAAAAACCACTTTAAAAAAATAAGTAAATTGAACAACATGAAAAACGATGTAAAAAAATTTCCAAAATATTACTATGAATATGATCAATGTATTCATCTCATCAATATATCAAAATAATTATTATATTAAAATTAAGTAAAGAGGACAATAAAATAAATTCAAAAAAAATTCTAGATGGGCTTCAATCACTCATCTTATTTCTTCCTAATTGTAACATATGCACTATCTTTCATATTGGCATAACACTGAAAAGAGAAATACGGTGCAATGTGTAAACCATCTATTGTTTTAAACCTTGATATGGCTATGAAGGTTAGGCCTTGCTGCTCTTTATTTCCGATATCAATTGATGCTCGTTCTAAAGTCAAACCTTGTGACTTGTGGATTGTAAGATCCCATGCCATCTTTAAAGGATTTTTTTTTCGATTTCGTCTTATCACTGGTGTGATAGGTACAATGTTTTGATTGCTTGCATCAAACGGAACACCAACATATTTATAAAAAAAAATAGCTGTGAACATTGGAAGCTAAGGTGGCTTAGAGGTAGGCATATAAAATATTTCCTTCACATAATCTAGTACACCATTCACCAAACCCGATTCAACCCACAAATTACATGTCAACATAACACGTTGGCCACAACACAACAAATCTTCATGATCCAATTGATCATCATCGACACCACTGATTTATGAATGCCTTGAATTCTCAGCAATGCATCGTGCAATTGGAGAATTTAATGATTTCAACATATGCCTATTATGGAAGGACACCAAATTATTTTTTGGAAACATGTGAACTATTACATTAAATAAATCCCTTTCTCTATGATGCAACCTCATATCAGCCCGCAACATAAGAAACTCCCAATCATCAATAATAGGTTCTGCATTTCTTATGTTATTGAGGACTCTATGAAAACAAGATTGTTTCTCATTATTCCCTTGTTGGCGAAATATTGTGTCAAGAGTGACAAAAATGTTGATTTTTTTCCATAAGACTTTCCTTGTTGTATTACATGCATACAAAGGCGTATCTCTCATAGGAGGTAGCTCGCCAAGGTCACCCACAAGGATGATGGATCTGCCACTAAAATAAAATTTATTTTTCTCTCGAAATGCTTCTCGTAATTAAGCATCTATTTTCATGAATAACCTTGATCCTAACAAGCTCATTCAATCAATCAATATATATCGAATATGCCTCATTTATTCTTAGAATACTACTAGCGATTGACCCTGTAGTGGTTTCATATATTTAATCAGAATTTTTAGATCAGAGTGTATTGTTTTTGCATGTATATTAAAAGCATCTATTCCTGTTGGGGCAAGAAGAAGCAAAGGACTTTTTCCATTACCTGAAAAATTAGAAAGAGCTTCAAAAATACAATGGATAAGGAAAGACTTGCCAATGCCTGCAGTTCCCTGAACAATCATAGGAAGAGCTTCACGAATCTCATATTCAGCAAAATGGCTTAAAATAATTTTAAAAGCAAGTCATTGTTTTTCTGACAATGAATCTAGAGAGGAAAATGCTCTATTTGAAAGGTCAATAATATCACCCCTTGATATTCCATTCCTTATAAAATTAATAGCTTCTTCGGCCACATCATCAGAAATAGTTTTACTTTTCCAGTCAAAGGATATATGAAAATCCCTTCAACCAAGGGTGTGAAGACCATAAACATCCACATTATTTGGTGGAACCAAGCAAGAGAAAAGTTTCCATTCTTGAAAATCATCTTCAAGATTCATTTCCTGGTTAGAAAAATCACCATCTTCTCCATCTTCAATATTTTACACAATTTATGGATTTTGATCAACGTGCCATTCTCGATATTGGAAATTCCTCCAATTTTCAACAATCATTTCAGCTGAAAGCCCAATCTCCGCAGAAATGTCAGGAAATGGCTTGTACAAGAGAAATTGTGTCCAGCAAAGGTTTTTAGATTCGTCTGAAACCTCATTATGAATAGAATAAAACTGTGGCCAAACTCAAACAATAGCATGAACATCTCTATGCTTCCAAGGATTTTTTTACGCTTTCTATAAAATGTGCAAGATCTTGTTGTTTCTATCAAAGATAGATGTTCAAGAAAAAAAGGCCTCTTCTAATAATGTTGAACAAAAGTATTCTCAGATGAAAATTCCATGTCATGCCTTGATATTTTCCTGAAAACCTTTCTTCCAGCATTTAATGAAATAAATTTTCGACTACAGACAACAAGAGGTAGTTTAAGCAACATATGGCATGTTTCTTCTACTCCAATGTCATGGTCAACAATCGTTTCTGCAAGAAACCTTCTGTAAGAACATAAAGCATTATTCTTAGAGGAAATATAATTTGAAATTGTAGTTAACATATCATGATAAATTTTAGACCTTTTCTTTGCTATTGATGCATACTTTGTAATATATTTCAGGACAACATACTGAGAAAGCAATGGTTAGCAATCAACATTTGGATGCCACATTGTTAGAAGGTCAATGTTATGTACATTGAGCCTATCATAATTTCTTGTCGAGACATATTTTTTCCTTCCTTGATCATCTATGAACAATCTTGATTCCTCAGAAACATCCCATGGAGAATTGTACCGACATGTGGTAATAGTACCCCTTCTGTGCAAACAAGAATCTACACTACACTTTGTGTGCCTTTGGATATGGTTCAACAATTCTTCATAATCATTATGAGGATTGCAAGAGAAAATTTTATCAGTATTCCATAAGCAAGGGTCATCATTGAGACTTCTTGGAACCATTATATTGCGATGATGTATTTCACGTGGATTCCATGCAGTTAAATAATTGTCAAAGGATCTCTTTGCAAGTTGTAAATCATAATCATTTGACCAATAAATTCTTTCCATGTCAGGAGCACCTTGCAACCATAGGAAACCATGGATATGTGCTGAACCTCTATGTTTCCACTCATATATGAAGAAAAATAATATAGATCTACTACAAAAAATATAAGTAGAACCATAATAATAAATTTCCAATGAATAGAAAATAAATTCAACAAAACATCCTTGTACCAGAAGTCTTTCGCTTTAAGATATTTTTGGATAACTTACTCTCGAAATATATTGAATCTATGGTGCATAAATGTGGCAACAATATGAGGGTACTAGATAAAATTATCAATTTTCATACGATGCTCATTTAAGGGACGATAATGTGAGGGTACAGGCATGAGGTTATGCAACTCTAGCCACTTTGTGTCAATTGCACTAAAAGTAAAAAAAAAAGAGGGACATCCCATATGAATAATCATGTCAGTCAATTCAGCCCGAAATTTAGTCCAGTATACCCTTGTACCTATTCGAGAAGAAGAAAACCACATAAGATTCTCAACCAACTTATTATCTCGTAAATTAGAAATTTGGTCATGC
This sequence comes from Pinus albicaulis, assembly GCA_034641835.2. Classification (NCBI taxonomy): domain Eukaryota; kingdom Viridiplantae; phylum Streptophyta; class Pinopsida; order Pinales; family Pinaceae; genus Pinus; species Pinus albicaulis. The sequence continues at coordinate 78,199,465 of CM076578.1, forward strand.
AGGTTTTCAATTGTTGTCGATGACTTATCATGTACATGTTTCTTCACAAAAACTACAGCAGTTGCTTGGCTCTGATGCCGCATTATCGTTTTCAATAGGTAATATTGAAAGCGAGGATGGAGTCCAAACCTCTGATCATAGTATCTAAGAGGATGAAATGCATACTCATGAATTTCAACATTACAAATGTGTGGTTGCAACCAATCAGCATCACCAGTGGGGAGAAATGTGGGGAATTCCATATCTAATAACCCCTCAGTAGTATATTCATTCACACGAGAGGTTCTAATACTGGGCCAATCCATTTCTTGAAAATGTGAAGAATCAACATTACCAAGAAATGCTCTAATTTCTTCCACTTCTCTCCATTTATTGGGTAGGAGAGAAAGAAAAGAAGAAGGATGAGAGGGAAAATTCTTAATAGGAAACCCTTCATTATTAGCTACATTGATCTCATATTCTTCAATATCACAATAAAAAAAATTAAGCCTGGAGGAGACATCTGTTGAACTTTCAGGCAGAGCATTCACTGAATCATATTCAATTAAAACATCTCGATAATATTGATCACATTCAATTTTGAAAAGAAATGCAACCATAACTCGAGATATTTCTACATAAAATTCATAATATTTAGATTGAGCAGCATGTATCCTCACAATTATAAAGTGAAGACCTTCAACATGTCAGGGAAGATTTTGTGTAATTGTAAAAATATCTTAGGGAAATCTAATTTTGTGGTCGCTATACTTATATTTCCCACCTCGAGCATGTGTCACTTGCAAACTATGATTTACACGTGTTATTAACATTTCTTCAACTTGAGTAAGACATCTTAAAATATGAGGTTTCTCACCAAGATCCATGTTATTATATCCAAAAAAACGATGGGAACCTCTTTCATTCTTACATCGTCTGCAAACAGGTCCTTCAGAATCTCTCAAAACCTAGATTCTAGGATATGATTCTTGGCAGATGTAGCACATCTAGACAACTGACAAGCTATCTATCTTTTCTTGAAATCTTTTATGCACTGCAATCATGTTTTCATAAAAATGAATATGATCTATATTGGTTGGACCATGTGGATAACGATGTGGAAGAGTATAATTTCTTCTAAAATTTACTTGATTGTCAGCACCATGAGATTCCCTTCCGAAATTTGAAACATGTGGAACAAATCTATGACAGGGCCTTTCCAAATTTATGGTCTGCATTTCTGGAACTTGAGTGGATGAAGTTTTCTTTAGCATACATTTTTTTAAAATTTAATATCCAACTAATTAGAAATGAAAAAAAGAAGAAAAAAAACAAATTCAATCAATATTTACATTTTTTGACCGATGTGGATGAAGGCTACGATATGGTTTCTCTTCACATCTAACATCAGTGGATAGAACATTTGGGCAGTTAGTTTCTATGCCTCTATTAAAATGATTTTTTTCCTGTTTCAACAAAATAAAGTTCATTATAAAACTAAATTTCCAACCAATAAAGATTAAAAATTGTAAAATAAATCAAATACACTAAAAATTACATTAGTTTGACAATTTTATGCTTTAGATTCCATTTCTCCAACCCCATTAATGAAATCATGTTCCATAAAAGGTTATAAAATACAATTTACAACTAATAATAAATGAAAAAATGAGGAAAATATCAAATTCATTCAACATTTACATTTGGTAAGCGATTTGGATGAATGCTATGAGATGGTTCCTCTTCACTTATAACATCAGTAGATGGAACATCTATGAATTTTATTTGTATGCCTCTATTGAAATGAGTTGTGTCATGTTTGAAGAAAATGAAGTATGCAATAACATGCATGTCCAACCTACTCAAAATTCAAAAAATTAAAATTCAAATCAAATACATTGAACATTTACATTATTTTTCTGATTTGATTATCAGGGAGAATGCACTGGAAGGTTATGAAATGCTTCATCTTCAATTCTCAGATTAGTTGATGGAAGAATTGGGCAGTTAATTTCTAGACCTCTATTAAAATGAGTTGTATCCTATTCCAAGAGAATAAAATACCTTATAATTTAGTAAAAAAAAATTGTAAATAGAGGAATGTAATAAAACAACCATTATCGTAGCAATCATCAAAATATCATTGTGTTACCTCCATTTTTCCATGTGAAATGCTATCAGGGATGACTGATACTATTCGTGGGACAAAATTATTTTGAGAAGGGGGATTGGAAGATCTGATGTTTTGAGCAACTGACTCCAAATTATCAACAAATGTCCAATCAAACTATCATCCAAGTCATCACATACAATGACATCATTGCCTCCACCATGGATATTTTGCAACCTTTGGCCTTGCTCAAAAGATGCAATTGCAGAGACAGAAGGGTTAGGGTGAACTTTTTCATCCATGTTATCAATATGATGTTATTCCCTATTGCGATATGTTTCCCCAATATTATGAACATTTTCAAGAGAGCATCGAACAACAAAATTATGCTGACGAGGAGTATATTTTGGCAATGAACGATCAAGGGGAAATGTTCTTTCCATGATATCATCCATAGTACAATTCGTACAAGGAACCATAAAAAATTTTGAAGATTGGTTTCACTCATTCTTCTATGATATGTAGCTCTCCTATGCTAATTTATTGTGTCCTTATTATTTTGATACCATAAACGATGACTTTCATTAGACCCATCACGCAATGTTGGTGACAGATTCAGTTTTATTGTACATTTGCTTGTGCCTTCATATTACATGTCTATAATTAATAATAACATATTTATTATGGAACCATAAACATGAAACATATAATATATCCAATGTAAATCAACACAAAATAATGAAAAAGGAACACTTTTTTTTTTCCAACGATATAAAAACATTAAAAGAATATATGGTCTTTTTCCAACCATATAAAGTTATGAAAACATAAAAGGATTTTAATGGCTAAAAATAAAAACGGATTTTTTGAAATGGCTAAAACAAAAAAGGCTAAAATTTCATGTCTCATATTAGAATTGTAATGGGAAACCCATATAAATGGAACAAAATACTATAAGAATTATATGAATTGGAAATATATCTAAATATTTGGAGTTATATACCATCAAAATATAAATGTAAATAATAAAATGTACCTAAAGATATAAGATTGTTTAAGAACCAATGAGAAAAAACTAATGCAAACACCATGTATAAAATAAGTCACAGTAATTATAATTATAAAAAAAAAGAAAAATGGATAGCATCCAAACACATTCAAATGCAATTAAGAGAGCTAAAAGGGACACAAAAAGAAACATTTTCGAGCAAATTTCAATGGGATTCAATATCCAACATCCGATACACACATATAGAAGGAATCCGAGCAGGAGCCATATAAATATCCATAGAATTGTAATTTTAAATTCTTAGCATACATACCCAAAAGTATGTAAAGTAAAAAAAAAATAGAAATATTTTCCACAACCACAGAGAGAATATAAAATGAAAATATATATAAGAAATCCTAACATGAGTAATAGCCTAAGAATCCATGTCCATATCTAATGGTGGAATCTCATCAATAGAATCCATACGAGGAGCAATTGCAAAAACATTTCCAGAATTGATGAAGTCGTTGCACTCTTGTAGCGTTGGAGACCAAAACCCATACATATGTTGATTAGTTGAATTATCAATATTTGTTGTAAAACAGAGGCCAGTCATCATGTCATATAATAGGAAAGGAACTTCACTGCAGTTGCACATAAGAATCACACCTTGGACTATTCGAAATGGAATGTAACTTGGACATTTGCTATTTATATCTGTAGAAATTTCTTCCAACAACTTCCATCTGAAGCCCCAATCATCCTCAAAGTATTCAATTCTCCGTTCAACACATGGGTGACCAAATTGGAAATTATCTATTTCTTCAATTGACCATACAGAAGTGGAGCCATCATTTATAAGACATATCAACTAATTCTTGCATATTGCTAATGACATACACCATATGTAAGTGATTGGAACAAATGAAAAAACCCATTCATTTTTTTATTACATCAAACTAGTATATTGTATACCCATATCGAGGATAATATTCACACTCTGTGTCTAGATAAAGACAAAACAATTTACTTTTATAAAACACTCCATTATGAGGGGGTGAAGTGCCACCAAATGGAAGATCAACCCTTCGCCAAACCCTATCAAGACTATTGTAAACATAAAATTTAGATTTCGATATATCATATATATGTTTTAGAAAAACCCAACCATATTTGTTGATGTTTACATTTTCCAATAATGAAAATAATCCCCAGTCTCCGATTCATATTCGCATATTGTTTTTTAATGCCTTTGTAAATGGATTCATTACAATATAGTTTCTTGATTGGGATAATTTCGTTGGTAAGAATAAAACTACCATTGGTCTGACAATAGATTCTACTTTGTATCTTGAATCTACGAATCACAAATGAAAACGAGATATGCGGCCATTCTGATTAAGGTATTCATCAGCAAAATAATTATCTTCCTTATTGAGCAAAGGAACCATAAATCCAAATTCATTTGTACACACATGCTTGCAACCCAATAAGAAAGAAGGGTTTTGTAAAACGTTCTTCCATTGCTTACAAAGAGTGCTAGATCTATTTTTATGTCTCTATTAATGTCTATGTTTAGTATTGACGTAAATGTTTGATGTTCAATATAAATATTAACTTAAAACAATTTTTTTAATATTAAAAAGATTTTTCTTATAAACCTGGGGTTATAAAATAACATAATGCTACATGGACCAAATGATATAAAAATGCCAATTTTTTTAATTCTAATATTAGTGAACCTAAAAAAAACATAAATTTAAATTCTAGTGTCATTGAACCTAAGTAAACTTAAAGCTATCAATCCTATTGTTTAATGAAATATCTATATTGATGTTTAACGTCAATGTTCACTTTAATGTATAAATGCGAAATTTACTTTTATATAAATTTCTATGTTTAACATTAACATATGTAGTTATTATTATTAATAATATTAATTAACACTAAAGGAGATATTTATATTTATTTTTAATATTAATAATTTCTTATTTAATTTGAAATATTTATATTTATTATTAATGCTAATATCAATGTATATCATTAAATTATTAATATTAATATCAATCAATATTAATTTTAATAATTAATATTAATCATGAAAATATTTATAATATTAATAATATTTATATTAATATTAATACTTTATTTGTTAATTTTAAACCTTTATGTTTATCAATGCTTATTAATATTAATAAAAGGCATAAATATTGAACTTAATAACAAACATAAATATTGAAAAAACTAAACTTAATAATAAGAAAATTTAGGTAATATCTATTATGTGTATTACATGATTGACACTCTTTATATATGGATGAATCTCATTCATACATAAATATTAATTCTATAAATTTTTATATCATGTATTAATTAATAATTGAAAAGATAATTTCATAATTATAATAAATATATATTAATTTGATCTAATTTAATTAAATGATAAAAAAATATAATGTAAAAATATGAAATAATAAATATTTGAAATTTTATTAATATAAGTTGCAATGATAATATAAATTGTATTAATTGTATTATATTAATGTATCAATATTAATAGTATTATATATTATTAATAATTATATTAATTGTATTAATTACATTATATTAACAGTATCAATATTTTTTTTTTTTGTAAATTTTGTAGTACCTTACCATTTTCTATTTATCAAAAAGGAGAGCAAGTTGCAACATATACAAATTTGGTGGCCTCAACCTACCCGAAGGAAGCCAAGTTGAAAGATTCTTTAGTTTACTAGTCGCTATGTCCATTTTACTATAAAAAGAAAAGTATTGCTGAAAACATGAAAAGTAAAAGCTATCCACAAAATTCATGGAAACTTAGAACATCATTGGTTAACCATCTGAAGAGTCTATAGGTGCCGAGTCTTTTGCAATAGAGCCTGGCATGTCAACTTGCTGCATAGATTGAAGCTTCCTTTCGATTATTCCAATACGAGTTGTGGAATGATACTGAGATACTCTTATACCTTGAATTTATTTTTTGATTTCCTGCAGGATTGAGATCATAGTGGGATTTCCTTCATTTTCTTGTAAACTTTGCAGAGCTTTAGCCAACACACATTTGAGAGTCCAATATGTGTGGATGGACTGGTGAAAGAGGGAAAGTCTCCCTCTTGTGTTCCCAGGGTCTGAAACAAAATCCATGGTGTCCTCCTGAAATTCTATATATTCTTCCTTGCTATTGCTTTCCCTCTCCCAGCCTTGGATTACATTGCGGAATTGTGGTGGATTTCCTGAGGAGTAAACATCGAAGATATTCTCCATTACCTCTTTCTTTGTCTTTTTTCCTTGCTTGCTTGGGCCAACAGTGGTTTTGGAAAGCTTCTGCTTCCCTTTTTCTTCAGGTTGACGTTTGACGTGTTGACCTTTAACCATTTTTGTTTTCGGTAAGACAAGCACTAACAGCAACTGAGCTACACATGTGATATTTGTAAGTAGTCCTATATAGGGTGAGAGAGAATAAAAAATAGAATGCATGGGAATTCTTATGGGGCTCACATCTTCCGTCGCAGTTGAGATTACAAAGAAATTTGCCATGCAAATATTGAAAAAGGTGGTAAAACCAGCGCAGTAAAAGACCTGATAGTCCAAAAAAACAAATTGATAGGGATTGCAAATACTGCCATAATTCTCCCTATCGGACTGACCACAATTGAGATTCAACAATACTGCAAGAGAAAAATTGAGGTGACTAACTGACAGTCCTTCCTTCTCAGTTTACAGAGAGAAGGGGTTTTAATTTCCTGACTGACCCAGTCATGGTAGCCAGAGGTGAGGTTATAGAGGCAGGCTAGCTTATCTTGGTGCGCCATGCAAGCCGTCTCATAGATTTGAGATTCAATTTCAGGGTTACAAAGCCATAAAACGGAAGCCAGAGAATATTTTACCCAAAGACTCAGGGTGAGAACACAGAGAGGCCAGCAGGGGGTTCTGAAACACGAATCAATGGATGTAGCCGGGATGAATAGAATCACCATATACTGACGGTTTGACAATCTAAAGGGAATGAAAACCAGAGGAATTCAAATGTCTACTTGAAATTAGAAAGAGAAATATGCCTACCCTTCCAACAACGCTTTCCATACAATCCTTCTACCCTACCCAGGATTTTACTTTCTCAAGTGTTATTACATTGAGCAGGAGGGAAATTAGCAGTTAAAAGAACCAGAGCCATAACATACCGAAGGAGCTGTAGATGTAACCTTTGTAGACCAGTTGTTGTGTTGCCTTCGGGTCCTCTGCGAATTTTCCACACGAGAAGAATGCTCTGTTGGTTCTTCCCTTCATTCCTTAACCAACAACTACACTTTTTCCAATGCCTTTCTGACATGATTAGTTGGCTCTCAGTTTCTTCCATTATTATCTGGCATGTGAGGGTACTAGCCTCCATCCAGCTGCAGGGTTATGTTTTAATGGCTGAGTGCGATGGTGTGGTGCACGCCACCACATGACACCACCCGTTGATCTTCATTTGTCACTTAGCACCCCAATTGGGGGATTAACAGTATCAATATTAACAATAATAATAAATAATAAAAAAAATTATTTAATGAAGGGTAATGAAAAGAAAAATTCTTTAATATCTAGTAATATCTATTATTTGTATTACATTATTCGCTGATGAATCTCACTCATGTGTCAATATTAATTCTATAAATTTTTATATCATTTATTATCTAATAATTTAAATGATAATTTTATAATAATATTAAATATATATTTACAAATATAATTTAATCTTGATAATATGTATTTTAATTTAATTAATGCTAAAAAAATAATATAAATGTTTATAATATTCTTATTGAAGTTATACATCATGATAATAGCAATGAAACTCCCGGTAATGCAGAAAATATTATGCTAGTGGAGGAAAAGATACAGTAGGTAACATTTGTATTTTTTGACACGAGATATAGTACAAGGCCAAAAATAAATACAATTTCCAATCTAGAAGTTATTTCTAAGGATAATACCAATGAAGATCCCTCTGATGTAGAAACTAGCAATTGCACCGGGGTGCAAGGGAATGCTGGAAGGAGGAGATGTGAATCGTTTTTTTGGTATATGAGAGGTAAAATGTGTAATAACTGAAGGAGATGAATATTTTGTTCATTTGTGATGATATGGAATATTGGATTTTATTTTTAATAAAAATAAAAGTTATTAATTTAATAATATTAAATTTTAATTTATTTGATTTTATTTTTATTTAATTTTATTTGTTTTTTTGTTTTTTTGTTTTTTTAATCTTTATTTTATTTTATTTCTATTTATGTATTTATTTTATTTATTTTATTTTTATGTTTTAATTAAAAATTTTATTTATCTATTTTATTTGTATTTTTAATTTTATCTTTATTTTATTTTATTTCTATTTATTTATTTTATTTATTTATTCATAATTTTTATTTATTTATTTATTTTATTTTTTATTTTTATATGTCGATACATTAAAATGAAATCTCCTGGGCCCACATCAACTTATAACACATGCCTTGTTAAATTATTTATTATTGAGTAGTTTTTTTGTTAAATAAATATGTAAATATGTATAAAAAATATAATTGGTCAAGAATAATTAATGGAATTGTTTTTAGTGTTTTTTGGGTGTTTGAATTACACTTCGATTGTGTAAAGGTTATTCATCAAATTCTTGATTATAGTAAATTTTTGTCATATGATAGAAAAATTAAATCCACAAGAAAACTTTCAAAAAATCAAACTAAAAACAACTAAAAAATTAAATTTATTTTATATTATTATTGGATATAATGGAGACTGGCAATCTGGTGCTGAGATAGTGCAGTGAAGTGATTTACTGGGAAAGCGGAACTAAAGAGCAATTTTCTTCTTCAAAATCTAGTAACACCATTGGAGCAGTTTTACAAGGGATTGGAGTTTTTGGCCTCTTTGATAGACACGGGACCATCATTTGGTCGAGATATAGTGAAGATTATACAAACCCAAATGTGAATTTGAGACTTTTGAGGTTGGATGCTGATGGGAACCTTAGAATGTATTCATGGATTGAGAAACTTCAAGCCTGGAAAGTGGCATGGCAGGCTTTGGAGAATCAATGTGATGTTTTTGGTACCTGTGGTTTGTATGGTGTCTGTAGCTTTAATGCCACAGGACCCTTTGCAAATGCCCATTTGAGAGAGAAGGATCTAAGGCCAATGTTAGTTTGGAAATGGGGTCCGAAGGGGCCTGCAGTAAACTGATGAAGTTGGGTAGTTGCAACGAGGGGAACACCCTAATGGTCATGAATCATACTTTTTTATATGGAATATTTCCTCCTCACGATGTGTATGACTATTTCAACATCAAGGCTTGCATGGGAAACTGGCTCGAGGACAGGTGCTGTGTTGCTGCAATAGCCTTGAATGATGGGTTCAGCATCTGCAGGATCAAGAGGACTAGTTTCATCAGTGGATATCATTACATCTCGGTTCCTGCAATCTAATTTGTAAAGGTATGCCTTACACCAGAAGCAGTAAACAATCAGATTATTTCCATGTATCCTCAAACATCAAATTCGGACTCATCTTCCTTCTCTTCATTACCTTCAGTTTCAAGCATACATGGTCGCATTTGCATTGTAAGAGCAGTCTTGCCAATTGTCCTTTTTTTTCTTGCCATACAAGTAGGAATAAGTTGGTATGTTTTTAAAAGAAGAAGAAGAATGCAGGGGATGCTTTTACCCAAGCATGGATTGATGGATCAAAATTTTAGAGTCCCCATCAGGTTGACTTACTTAGAAATACAAGAATTGACAGAGAGCTTTAGCCACAAGCTTAGTCCAACTGTTTTTAAGGGAACTCTGTCCAGCATGAAACCTATGATAATCAAGCGGCTAGATGTTGAAACTACCGAGAAGGAGTTCCGGAAGGTATTGTCCAGTGTAGGAATTCATCGTTGTACGGCGCACTGTTTTTCCTCAATTCATCGCCCAACTCTTACCAATAATGGAATTTTAATCGATCCAAGCGAATTTTGACATAATTTATGGATAGATAGCCCCCAGTGTTTGGGAACTACTCTCTAAACAAGAAATATGAATTATCTGTAATTGAATTTTCTTGTGCAATTTTTGAAGTTCCTTGGAAGAGTTCACAACTCGATACATTATCCCAATGGCAAAAGCCAAAGAGCACAACACAAGGGATGTACCTCTCATATACCACAGCCATATTAACTCGCTGGGATTATTACTCATGAAAAGTAGGTTAGAAATGGGCAGAAAACAAATGGATAGCATAACCTAGTTTGGCAGTAAGTACCTGGTAAGACCACGTCTGGAAGCTCAATCCATTGGAGCGTTTCTAAGTCCCGGCAATTTCACAGGACCATCTATTCCCATCGGCCATGTATTTTATACTTTTGTGGACATTCTTACATGACATAATATACTCAAAAAGGGTCTTACAAATTATATTGGATCTTCATGACAATTCTTATAAGTATGCAATGGATGCCTTGACTTATTTGACCAATGACACAAGCACGAAACCCATGCTTTATAAATAAATAATTTTCTTATATTCTTTTTATCATATTCTCATACATAATGAGAATTAGGACAATTATGAAGACTGAACTTAGTTACTTTTCCAACATAACACACTTTGTTTTTAATGCATGTTTTGGTGCTCCAAAGTGTGTTAATGCATTGCTTTAGTGCTCCACATGCCAAAAAAGTGGTGACCTGCAACTTGTGTGTGTCCAATAGATGTTGGAATGATTGGTGGTTGAAAATCTTGCTATGGTCTTGAAAATGAATGTCGAAATACTCAAGTCCAAGACGGGATAAAAAAAACAATTTTGACATTTTTATTATCCTAGATATTCTATTTGGCTGTGATTTTTGGGCCTGTGGCATATCTAATGACACACAATAAAATTGGGTGAATCCATAAACATTTTACAACCTATAAATTTAAATGCAACACTCTGTCATGATTAAATATTTAAAATATAAACATAAATTGTTCAAGTTGCGAAGGACAAGCTCCCTATTATCTTTTAGTGTGAGTAGTTATAGCCACCATAAGGTAAAAAGAGGTTTGAGAGATTACAAGGATTGCCCTAATTATTGGAACATAAAAGAAGACCATCAAATCAATAATAATAAATCTTCCATCCATATGAAATTTAAACCATAAACGATATTAACTCTTACATCCCTATGAACTTTTAAGCTATAAAGATTTAAAGCTTATAACAAAAATATAAATTATTCAAGACCAATGCTTACAACCTCCATAGTTAAACTAGACAATGGACAGATCCAAAAACACTTTTGGATGAGCGAATTTGTATCTGTAATACAAAGGAGAAGGAGGATGAACACCATTTCCTTTTAATATGACCTACCCTATAACAATACAAGACAAAACTCTACCCAGTTTCATAACTTACTCTTTTAGGACCAAATGGCTTACAGAAACCATAACAATCTTGGCTCTTTTCATTTCTACACATGTTGAGATATAGATATGACATTCTAAATAATATTTAGTATAATTCCCTTTATTTGTTGAACAGACCTTGTTGATCTTGGGGGGATGGTAAACATCAGCAGCGGCAGCATTAAGAACTTGAAATTTGACTCTTAAAATACCTATAAAGAGTAGCATTGCCACATTACATCATAACGATTCATTCCCTCTTTTCGTACAAAGGTTTTATAACATATAAGTAGTCAGTAAATACTTGAGTTTGTGACTTACAAGGCTGAAAACATATTAAGCATTGCAATGCTTTTATAGAATGTGATACACAACACAGTCTGATATTTTCCCATAGCTTCTCCATTTCCATATTCAATATTTTTTCTTTTTAAGATATGTTAATGCATGTAATCCACTAGCAAGGTGTTCCTCACCAGAAGATCATCATATACCAGGCTTTAACACCTTTACAAGCTTTAACCAGATATATACTTGAATTTAAAAATTAGATTGGCAGTACAAAAATAATGTTCTGACAACCCATAGAGAATGAAATTAGCAATGAAGCATATGCGCAATGAATGATTTCAAAGTTTCTGCTTTCCTTCATATTAACTAAATAGGCATTCTTTCAGAGGTTGTTAAACATTAACTCGAAGGTTGCATGTGTACGTGGCAACAAGGATATGTTGACTAAGAGTGCAGAGTAACCAGCACGAATCCCCATAAACTGGGTATGCAAGTTTATGCAAGGGTATAGCTAAATAGTAAAACCTAATACCACATATAAGTAAATGACTAAAATAATACATCCATACATGGCACAAAGGCTAATTTATAAGTTTGTACACCCTGAGTAGGCTTAACAGTTAAGAACATGGGATTAATTTTTGGAGGTCACATGTTAAATTCTGGAGGGGGTAGAGTATGTACATTAACAAGCTGCTGTTTGCAGATATTTGCATGGTGCTGGCAAGGTACCAGCATTCTCACTCTAAGTGAGAATAAGAAGAATTGTATTACTTGAGAAGATCCCAATGGCAATATTCTAGTGGGAAAGAAAAAAAAACATGAACGAAATTCAATTTGAAATAATACTTTAAAGTTTTAACTTCAAATTTTAAATTTAAGGAACAAAAGAGGAGTTATTGCTCAATTACAATTTACTATTTACTGCAATTACTCATATTTCAGATTAGCATTTAACAATACTCATATTACATTTTAGTGTTTGACTTTGAATAATACTCACAATTTAAAACTTCAAAATAGTTACCTGCAACTGAAAAATCTCTTTCTACAAAAGAAAATATTTGCCAATGTGTACAAATATGTGTTCAAACTTTAAAATTCAAGAAACAAAAGAAGATTGATTTCTCAATTATAATATACTATTTCCTACAATTGCTCATATTTCAGATAAGCATTGAACAATACTCATATCACATTTTAGTATTTAACTTTGAACAACACTCACAATTTCTTCAAAATAGTTACCAGAAAGTGCAAAATCTCTTTCCGCAAAAGAAATTATTTACCAATGTGTAAACATGTGTTCAGATCAACTGAAAATTGCTGTCCACGCCATACCTGAAGAATTGCAGACTCTCTTTGCCCACAATTGAGATGTGACAAAAAGGGTAATCTAATTTCTAGCTTTAAAGCTGAACTTAATGAGTCCCCCCTTGGATGTCCCCGATATTCCAGGGTACTCTTGATCCTATATGGGCATACCTATGACAGTGATGTCCCCATTTGGGGTACCCCAGGTGATGCATGCCTGTTCAACATTCAACAAATCATTCCAAAGGATATTAAAACATTTTAGACTCCAGATAAAGGACTAGCAAGAGTCCTACATTTCAAAGAATGGCAATTAAGGAACATAAATATATCTATATTGATTTGCAGAAAAGACAACAGATCAATGTGTCCAGAACATGATGATTGTTGCATCACTACTGAGATCCCAATCGAGTGCAAAATCTTGAAAAGTTCCTTCCATGCTGTACATACTCAACAACGGTGTAGCAAATATTTTTCAACACTAAATCAAACACCGAAATTTTCAGATTCGTTAAATTTCTTCCACTTCTAAATGCATACTCATCCAAAAAAAATATAAAACAGTGTGTTCTAAAGATTACAACCAAGAAAATCTCATGAACCATTTCAGTATAAGCCCAACTCCCAAGAAAACAACCACATATGATCAGTTGAGTTCTCACTTAAACATATATGCCCAAAACATTTAAGCATGGGCATGGCGCAAGTATCTTCTTTCATACAAACCAGTGACCTGGTCTGCCACTGCCCACGTGATAGCCTGTCCTGGAGGTATTCTCATCAGCCTTGGAATCAATCCCTTCCACAAGGCTAACAATCCTTGTTCTGCAAAAATTGTTCTCAGCGCGTGAAACATACCCTTATATTTGAGTTCACCTGTTTCAGCAGATCTACTTTGAGCCATTAACCTTGTTTTCACAACATCGAAAGGGCATGTGTAAATAGGACCAGCAGTTCCTGCCAAAAATCCTGATATCATGGACTACCATGGCAGGAGAGTTCGACCGTCTCCCTCGTGCTTCTTCCACAGGAGCCCATCAAAAGCATTCTTGGCAGTGATATGGAATGAAACTCCTTTATAAAGATATATCTGGATAATAACCACAAACTAGAGAAAGGCAGAATACATGAAATTGATATTACTGGGAGTTTTTGATGAGAAAGGATCCTATAGGCTATAACAACAATTCGTGAACTTGCACAAAAACCAACTTCCTAATTGGAAAAACATTTGGGTTAAGGCGTCATAATTTCCTCTTGTATCAAATGAAGAAGTTAATTACAGGTTCAGAATACCTTGTTGTATACCATAGATAATCACTTTTATCTAAAACTGTGCTGAGCTGCTCTAACAAGCCGTGGGCAGAGAATTCGTTTTCTCCCCATATTCCAACATCTTCTTTGTGCCATGACCAGTTTACAAATATTTTTCCTCTATCTCCACTTGATGTTCCAACAGGATGAAGGGACTCCATGCTGACCTGCTCCATTCCCATTAAGGAAGTCTGTATACTAATCTGTAACATTATAGAAACATCTGATTAGAGGTCCTATATAATCCCACAACTTTCATCATCACTTCAGCGATTCTAATGACAATCAATAGAAAATATCACTAACCCTTGTAGTGTTATAGACCACTTTTTTGCAGTCGGGCAAGATACTGACAGACCAAACAGGTAGATTATAAGATACTCCATTGAATCGCACGGTTGCATCCTGCTTACTGTGGACATTGCTAAGGAAAGCAGCACATACACCAGAATTCTTGGCAGAATATACTGTTGTCTGCATATTCAGGGCAAGTTTTATGCCTAAAAGTCTCATTAGTTTCCATCTCAACAGCTTTTGAAACGACACTCTCTTGCAAGGGTTAAACGTTTATATAAAATGGAATGACGCATAAATTATTCAATTGAATGACAAACCTGAAGGCCTTTGCTCAGTGAAATTATATTCATGTCTCCATAGATTAGAGCAGGTTCACATAGTTTTATCGCTTTGTGCAACTCTTTTAGATGCCCCCACTTCGGTTGCCTTATATTCCCTGTAAGGATCACAGAGGACCGCGATTACACAGAGATAGAGAATGAACTTTTATCGTTTTTGGTTTTTACTGAGCAGGGGATATTTACAGAGAAAACCAGTTAGGTCTATTCTCATGAAATTGTGAATGGAATTTAAGACTATTTACAAATCGAGTCGCCTCACTGCTTACAAATTTACCTGAATCCAATAAACATAAACATAAACATAGAATACATATTGTTTCAAATAAATGGAAAATTTCCAAATATATATTTACAACGGTTCCTAACTTTCTATGATTTATGAATCTGGAACGGTAATTGAACCAGACTTATTCTCCAATGCTATACAACCCAGGTGCACAGATCTGCAAAGATTTCTAAATGTAAAACCCTTCACAAAAACCTCCCCCGCACTCTTTGAGTGCCGAATAAATTTGGGCAAGGCAAACTCTGGCATACCATATGCGTCAATAGGCGCATCGTAGTCATAACTGGTGGTAATGAATGGACCTCCACCTGTCCGGCTGAAATTTGTGCCTCCATGGCACTGCAACATAGAAAAAACAAAATAATGGTTCAAATGGTAATAACAAAATTATAAATGTGTATCGTCTGGAGCTGAAGATGAAAGAAGATCAAAATCCACCATGTAATAGTTCTGAAATGTTCCTCCTCTCTGGAAAAATCGGGCCACTGCGAACGCGACATCCTCAGCAGGCCTGTGAGGGGTTCTCCCTCCGAATGTCTGAAACCTGTACTATAAAAACAATGTGTAATCAGCATGAACAAGAAGCCACCGGACTCGGCAATAGTCTTGCTCCGTGTGACGGCCATGAGACTCTTGGGAATCTTCATCCCGGTGTCGAGCTCACTCCTGTAAACCACAAATTGTTCTCCTCTCATGAACCTGTACTTGTGCGCCAGCATGAAACCTTCCCCTGCCGCTTGCCCACAGATCGCAGCAATGGTGGGCACCTTAACCCTCTGTTCAAAGAACACAAAATACGCAACCATAGCCCAGCAGTCTCTCTAGAATCCCCGGTATCTTTCTTGAACGCAAACCCTAAGACCGCAATCTTCTTGCCCGAAACAGTATTGAACATCGACGACATGACCCTGTTCACAAACCTGCTCTTCTGGTAATCATTGATATGAACAACCTGCTTCCAGTAATTGGCAACATCGGACAGCCCATTGCATTCACAGATGTACACCAAATTCAAGATACCTTTCTGAAAGCACGACCCGCCGAATCCAACACTGGAATTCAGAAACCAGGGTCCGATCCGAGAATCTTTCCCGACGGCATACGCGACTTCAACCACGTCGGCCCCTGTGGCCTCGCAGAGAGAAGACATGGCATTCACAGACGAAATCCTCTACCCCAAGAAAGCATTCGCAGCCAGCTTCGAGAGCTCGGCGGACCAAAGATTCATAGTGATGATTCAGTTCTCCGGTACCCAGTGAGCATAAACCACCTTCAGTGATGCCAAGATTGCTGTGAATTCACGCGAGTTTGAAGTTTGTATTGAAAAAGAAGGTGAGGCTACAGTGAAGAAGTCGGATCACCGGTCGTGGGTTCGAGTCGCCAAGACTTTTCAGTTCTTAAAGGTAATGCAAACTTCGATTTTTAGCACGTATCAGCGGTTATTCTTTTTTGGTATGCTTAATTGGGAGGAATCTGTGACTGACGTTGTCCTTCTGCTATTTTTATTTGCCAGACACCTGCTCATCACAGAAATGAACCGGAAGTTTCACAAGAGCAGCCGAAAACACGACAGATCCAACAGAAACAGGAAGTGAGAGATTCGATCCTGCGACCGATTGAGCATACACGTGGCTAAATTTCATTGGTTCCATGCGCGGTAGGAGAAGCGTTCTTATTGGCTGGGGTGAACGTTTGCTCACCCCAAGCCCGCAATGGAAAACGCCTCCGGTGTAAAAATTATGCTGACGCAGAAAAGCGCTTTTATTTCCTCCACTAGCATAATTTTTTTGACATCAATCACAACTTCCATATTATGGTCAAGAATAACTTCACTTATAGAACTTGTATTTATCTTTCTACTTGAAAATAATATTCTATCAACAAATACGAATGTGACATAGTCTTTTTCCTACACTAACATAATTTGTTCTACATCAGCTAGAGCATCATTCCTATTATCGAATCGAATTACTTGAATTTTGGAAGTTGTCTATCATTTTATCATGAAATCATATTCACTGGATTTAGTGAACTGAAATTTCTATCCAAACATAGGGAAACTATTTATATAAAAATGATATGTTTACACTACATTAATTATATTAAAATAATATACTAACACTATATCAATTTCACATGGTTCTCTTTACACAACAATAAAGTTAAATTAGAATTGGAATTCTAAATTAGGATTAGAATTTGTTCATTAGGAGAGCCACTAAATTAGTCCATATGCATATCAAGTGACATGAGAGGTTTGCAACATAATATTTGCAAAATTAAGATTAATTTAAAATGGTTTTAAATTATTCAAAAAGATCTGTAACTCTATTTATAATAGCATTTCTGTAACATCTGTATTTTTTTATAGGAAATATTCTACAAAGAGAAAAATAAATACAAATTCCAATCATGAAGTTATGTCTAAGGCTAATACCAATGAAGATCCCCCTGATGCAGAAAAAATTATGTTGATGCAGAAAAGTGCTTTTATTTCCTCCACTAGCATAATTTTTTTGACATCAATCACAACTTCATTGCTATTATGGTCAAGTATAACTTCACGTATAGAACTTGTATTTATCTTTCTCCTTACAAGGTATTTTCTATCAACAAATACAAATGTGTCGTAGTATTTTTCCTACACTACCATAATCTGTTCTGCATCAGCGGAGTATCATTATCGAATTACTTGAGGTTTGGAAGTTGTCTGTCATTTTATCCTGAAAGCATATTCACTGGATTTAGTGGAGTGAAATTTTTTTCAAAATCATAAGGGAAAAGGAGAAAATGTTTATATAAAAATGAGATATTTACACTACATTAATTATATTAAAATAATATAGTTACACTATATCAATTTCACATGGTTCTCTTTACACAACAATAAAGTTAAATTAGAATTGGAATTTGATCATTGCGAGAGCCATTAAATTAGTCCATATGAATATCAAATGACATCAGAGATTTGCAACATAATATTTGAAAAATTAAGATTAATTTAAACCGGTTTTAAATTATTCAAAAAAAATATGTAACTCTATTTATAATAGCATTTCGATCTCAACCGAACAATCCAATCAATTAACTAAATAACTCCTCGAGAATTTAAGTCTCCTCCTGAATTGTGCCTTTTCCCATAACTCATAGGCATGCCTCGGAAGTCATATCAAACGTATTTAATGTGTATGATAATTTACAAAGATCCTAGCCGATTGAACTGCCACATGGATGTATAGGGAAATATGGAAGGTTCATTCTAAGATCCACGAAGCTTGGACGCAAGATTTCATTAGTTGAAGAGTTGCAACCAATGAAATTGGTGGTTGTGTTTTGAGAATTTGTACCAGCATCGTATTTTGGAGTGAGGGAAGGGATGAAATATTATATGTACCTCATAAACAGTGACTAATATGTAACGTGACATCATGCTTTTTAACCGAATTTAATAATTAAAAAAAATTGTTTTTAATAATAGTTGATGAATTTTCTATTTAATGAATTGGATTGAATTTGATTCTGGTGTCATGCAGAATAATATTTTCTCATATGTTTCAATGGCCAGTAACATGAATATGATTATAAGTTTCTAGTTAAAATTAGATATATAAATTATAGAATTATTTATGATTACTTTTATTATATATATTTTAAGGAATAAGTCTGTAATTTTATTGAATTTGAAAACTAATTAACAAAATTAAAGGCATTCCCCATATGCCAAGAATGTACTAAAGAGAAAAAAAAAAAAAAAAAAAAAAAAAAAAAAAATATATATATATATATATATATATATATATATATATATATATATATTAAGTGATAAAAATCACTTATTTTCCCATTTTTCTCACCTTTTACCATATTTCTTGTTTTTGGGCTGATGTTACTATTACTAATCAATTGTTGTTTGTATGTGGCTCAGTCCTACCTCTATACCTCTATAGAAAAGTAAATGAGGATCTCAAATAGGTGTATCGAATGTAATAGCAAACTATAAAGGGGAGGAACTTTTAAAACCATTTCTTTTTATCAATTTTAATGAATCTTATTGTTTCTTAAAATATTAATATACAATATTTAACTATATCTTTATAATATTTAAATATATGCCAAGCATGCACTAAAGAAAAACTATTTTTTTTAACAAAAAATTAAATGATAAAAATCACTTATTTTCCCTTTTTTCCCACCTTTTACCGTACTTCTTGTTTTTGGGCTAATATTACTATTACTAATAAATTGTTGTTTGTATGTTGATCAATCCTACCTCTATAGAAAAATAAATGAGGATCTCAAATAGATGTAGCAAATGTAGTAACAAACTATAAAGGGGAGGAACTTTAAAACCATTTATTTATAACAATTTTACTGAATCTTATTGTTACATTTAGCCTTAAAAAATGTGTTCAAGCTTATCTCCAGAAATGAAAAGCCCTTGGAAAAGAATTAAGAAATGTGATGAATGTAAACAAAAATGAAAAGCCTCTACAATGGTAAGTTTCATTAGAACCATTTGACAATAAGAATAAAAATACCCAAACCAAGCAATGGGGGGAGGGACCCTACTACAAGAAAGACCCAAACCAGCTTGGGGAGGGAGCCTATAATCCCAATCCAAAATTTTCACTATAATTTAAATCTGCAATCTTTGCATCCTTCTATTCTATAGTTGCATCCCTCATTGAGCATGATTATCAAAACAAAGAGGGCCTGAGTTTTACATACCTCCCACTTTGTATTGACACTTGAAAATTTTAATAAAGGTTTAAGGTTGAATATGTGGTACTGAACCTAGGTATACCTGCTTACCACAGTAAATCTATTATATACAATTCAATCTATGAACCACAGTCAATCTATTATATCCCATTCAATCTATGAAATTTAAGAAATTTCGCTGCAATTTTGGAAAAAACCAATGAATCGAAAAATTCGACTAACCTGGATATCTGTTGGAATATGTAATTCCTACTTGTATGTGGTGTTGACTCTCTATGTAAGGATTTTTTTCATATATCATATGAGGTAGCTAAATATAAATATTCGTAGTTTGGTGTGTGGTCGAGATATTCTCTCAACCACCTTATTGTGCGTCCAAGATAGTTTTTCTATCTTGAGACTATACTTCATGTATATATATGTAATACTTTTGATTAATATAAGATAGTGTGCATATTGAGATTTTATCTTTGGTATCAGATCCCATACGGGCTTGGACCTCGGCCCCTCTTAGGATGAGGGAAACTCCTGGGCTGAGGGAAATAAGAGAAAGTATATTGTGTTTTTAGTTCTTTGGTTGTCTATTCATTTGGGCGGAGGTGTATTGGAGCAGCGGTGCGCCCATCACTTGACGACGAAGTTGTATGTTGCTTGTTTTTGTTACCCTCCTGAGCAGCGTCACCAACATAGACAAGTGGCAGTATACCTTGTGGGCTCAATCCCTTTTCGCCTATGCCTGAAAATGAAACACCACTTATCATTGCCCTGTTGCCAAGTTGGACATCAACATGGATGTCACAATCGAGAGTGTAGGTCCCCACTATGGTGATCTAGGGGGCCACATTTGACACAGTCGAAGCGTTGGGACCGTCGTTTTCCGCTGAAGCAGAAACGAAGTGGATGTTGGTGTATCCGACCTGCAGATCCAAGTGTGCGAAGGAGCTGCGTAATGAGGAACAAGCGTGCATAGGTCTATGGATTGCCTGCATAGTGGATTGTGTGCTGGTGGTGGAGAAGGCATATCTTCAATAGAGAATTGTGAGAGAGCATCACAATTGGCCACTGAATCGATGGTAAACCTGTAGTGCAGTGTTTGTTTCTTGGTTCTCAGCGTTTTCAATGTTGATCCATATACGAGATCTGTTGTTGTAATGGATTCAAATTTTCTATTTTCCGAGGGATGTGCCTGGTGATCGTCCATGGACTTGAATGGGAGACGTTCAGTGGCATGATGAGTTTGATAAGTATTACATTTTTTGTCCATCGAGCTGGGTTATGGGCGTGTTTTCAAATAAGAGTTTGTGTGTAAAGCAAGTCACTGCATAGATAAAGAGTCATCGACCTCAATTTTTTGCAGATCTATGAATGAAGCGGGTTTGCAGATTTGATAGAGGCCGAGATCTGCGATCCAGATCGGGCATGAGCTGGAGGAGGCTCGATTTAAATGTAGCTTGAAATCACGTTTCTGGCAGCGAACTGTATTTGGACATGAAGAACAAACCAAGTGTCGTGAGAGTTTTCTTGTCGGTTGGTTGCGTTGGGGGCTCTGCCTCGGAGCTGTGGTGGTGAGTTGATGGGCAGAAGAGGAAAGACAGATACTATTATATTTGTTTGGTCAGGTCGTCTTTCCATTATCATATCACTTCTATGGGTTGCTATAAATCCTCCATCAGGTAGTTTAGAAATCAGTGGAGGCTTTGAATTTCCATAAGGGATTTCATAATTACATATGACAGAAAAGTGAGTATCGTCAGAAGACCCATTATCCTTGGGTGCAATATTTTCCTAATAGTTCGACTCTTCTCTGGAATTTGGCTGCTCCACATCTAAAGGTGTGCATATTCAAATTTATGAATTCTTCGTCAGAAAACTTCAGATATATTTTTTGCTCTTTTTTCCATACAGCAGAGCTACTGGCCATTGTTGCAAATTCTATAAAGACTGTTGGTATCAAGTTGGTACGAGCCCAAGTGGCTGAGTTGAATATGGATGTCAGGTCATTGAATGGTGTGGCTCATTGGAGGATTGTATTATAGTGAGGAAAGTGATTTCCGCTAATATATGTTTTTTTGAAGACGAAGAGGACCCGATGGGGATCTGAGAATTCACACAGGTGGATGTTTCTTTTTCAATAGGTTGAGCTTGTAAGGAATGTTGGGAAGAGGTACTGAATATGTTGAAGCATTGATATGAGAGCTTATCTTTTGGGATTTGTTGGGATCTACACAATGCCATGGGATTGAAGAAAGTTACCTCTGGCGGTGATCGAGACTCGAACATCGAGGAGGCCAACTTCTCATAGATATTTTGAGTAATGCATTTTTGAACTGTGATCACGTCAAGTGATTTGATGTCAAACTGATGCCTAACTAGAAATATGGAAGGGAGAAGAACAGAATCAGATTTATGAATTTTTATTATTTAATGGATCTCAGTGCTCCCCTATATGATGTCATGTTTCCATTGTTTAAAATTTCTTTAAGAGTTCTCATGTGAGTAATGTAAATCTGATTAAAAGAATTGATTTATTTATTGTGAAACTTATCTTGGCCAACTATTGTCATGAGTTTGAGTCTTTGTTGGAATTGGCCATTCAAACAATAGACAAAGTTATTTGCAAGGATGATTTACTACCAAATATGATGAAGACATGACAATGAAAATGGCATAAAAGGATAGTGGTTGGAGCTACATCAGAGATCGGAGGATGATCAAGTTTGTGTGTGCCTGGTGTGATCAGGGGAGTAGATTGTGATGGAAACGAGTAAGTTGAACCAAAGTGCGAGAAGTGTCTTTGCGTTTGTAGGGAGTAGAGAAAAATTCGGTTGTTTGTTTGAAAGATGTTAAGAGATTGCAAATATGCATGCTCAATTGCGAGGAGATTAGCTCGACAGTGGGTCTTCATTGTTGCAGCTTGGCATCGATCATGAGGAGGCATGCTTGGAAGCAGTTACCCAGCCTTGATATTGTGAACAGGGGAAGTGGCATTACGCTGCAATGCCGAGGAATTGGATGCTGAAACAAGAACTTTGTGTGTAAAATCTTTGAATTTTATGCATGTTGATAGTGAATTTATGGACGACAAAGGATCGAACCATGGAGTCCTAGATTCTAATTTGGATAGGGACAGTTTGTTATTTTTTCTCTTTGTGTGGCTGTGAGTGCCTACGTCTGGATCATCTGTGTTGGAATGCACTGCATTGAGACCAGTTGAAAAGGCGTCGATCTGTTTCTTTATCAGTGGACCCCTCTGAGGCATCATTGGAGAAGAATGGTTGCTGTTATGTTCAAGAAACAGTCATATTTGGGTAGAGATAGAGAAATTTAATGGTCTTGTTAATCTGAAAATTTTATTTTGTTTCTTGAAATAATGTTTAAAATTATTGACCCTTATTGAGCCTAGGTAACTCAATGTAGGTAAAATTAATATGTTAGGATTCACGACTCTAAAAAACAACACGTTAAGCATGGAGTTCCAAGAATTTATTTGACAAAGACAAAGATGCCCAAGATATGAATAATGAAAATATGAGGTGAAGGAGTAGCAACATCGATTATGATGGACAATCAAGTTTGTGTGAGTTTTTTTGTGAGTTTCTTGGAATAGACTCTTGATGATGAGTCACGCATTTGAATGGTAAGAAACTCTAGGATGGTTTTGTAGTGGTTTTTGTATGTACCTGGTAACTCTAAGGGTTGGAGTGTGTAATGTAAGCCTTTTATATCCCCGTGAAATTCATGGTTATCTAAAAACCACTTTGTAATTACAGGTTTGTAGTCAGCCGGAAACCATTTTTTTCACTTTGAAGTGATGGTTTGTGGTGAGCCAGAAACCACATGCGAGCCCTAGTGGCCACATAGCCTTCACGGCTATAGAGCCTTCATGGCTATGGTGCCACGGGTGCACATAGGAGCCTTCATGCTCACAACGAAGTAGGTGGTCTGCAGAAACACCTTACTCACAGGAGAAACTTAGTTTCTCATAGGTCTCAGTTTACTAAGCACATTTGGGGGGGTGGGGGGATTTGCACATACAGGTACATGTATGTAGTGATAATGGTTGACAGAACCATATATGCGAAGGACATCCTACGATACTAGCGGTTGCAGCGGTTGGTACCCATCCATTCCGGTGGATGTTTTCTCCTTTATATCGACGTCGACATATCCTTTTGTTGGTTCTGGACATGGGATTTTCCTGTTTGTGGTGGATCAGAGTTGCAGACACATATTTTTTTTGGTTTTACACATGGGATCTGCCCGTTTGTGGTGGATTTGAGTTGTAGACACATCTTTTGTTATGATTGACCATAACTAGACTTTGTGAATCGCTATCGAGAAAAGTAGTCATTAAGGGGGTGTGTTGGAATATGTAATTTCTACTTGTCTGCAGTGTTGAATCTCTATGTAAGGATTTTTTTCTAATATCATAGGAGGTAGCTAAATCTAAATATTCCTAATTTGGTGTGTGGTTGAGATATTCTCTCAACCGCCTTATTGTGTGTCCAAGATAGTTTTCCTATCTTGAGACTATACTTCATGTATATATATGTAATCCTTTTGATTAATATAAGATAGTGTGCATGTTGAGATTTTATCTATATCAAGTTGAAACTTGTGAACAAACAATAAACCTCCACCACAGATCATGTTTATGAAATGAAACTTGTAGCATGTTTGATTTCTTTTTAAAAAAGCTTCATTTCTTTTTGTATTGAATTTGTTTTGTGGAATTTGAATCAGAGCCATTTCAATTTAACATAAGTGTATTAGAAAAATAATATGGAAGATGAGGCATGCACACCTCTAATGGTAGTGCTCCATGGCGCTCCATTGCATGCCATCATTTTAGTTGTACCCTAGATAAAAAAAATTAATTATAACATACATAATAAATTGTAAGTTACATTCTGTAAAGTACAATTTAATACTGGGTGTTTTGTTTTAATTTTTGGATAATTAGAGTTTAAGCTGTATAATTCTTTCATTTATGTGGAGTAAATTTGATTCGATATTATTTTATTGCACAAAATTGAATAGAAATATTAAGCTTCCATATAATAGTAATATTTAAACCTTAATTTAATATTAATATTTTCTCAAATTTGTAGAGTTAATAGTTTCTCAATTTCCCAAAGACCGTATCAAAAATTTGACTTTAATTTTATGAGCTTATGTGAAA
Source organism: Pinus albicaulis (assembly GCA_034641835.2). Taxonomy (NCBI): domain Eukaryota; kingdom Viridiplantae; phylum Streptophyta; class Pinopsida; order Pinales; family Pinaceae; genus Pinus; species Pinus albicaulis. The sequence continues at coordinate 78,224,730 of CM076578.1, forward strand.
GTATTGTATACAAATTATTACAATCAATATTTAGATTTTCAATATTTTGATTGGATAAATTTATGTTATTATTATATAAAATTTAATAATACAATTATATTTTAAATTTAGAGTATTAAATTTATATAAAATTACTTAATATTTTTTTTTAATGATTACTTTTAAGAAATACAAAAGAGCATTATTAATAAAAATGCAAAAAAAAATTGTTGGCCTTGAGCTAGACTATTTCTACTATGTGAATCATTTAGATATAAATTTTTCATTCTATTTTAAGTAGATTTCACATAATTAAATATAATTATGGTAATAATAATGTAATAATAAAAATAATTATTAATAATCAGATTTTACATAATTATAATAATGTACATTTTTAAATAATTAGTATATATTATTTTATCTCTAAAAAAATAAAAATGTATTTATCTTATTTTATCTTATTTTAGCTTATTTTATATAATATTACTTTATATTTATCTTCATATAAACACAATTATTTATACTAATATGGAAAAAGTTGAACTATGGCATTAGAAAAGTATTCATTACAATGATTATGATGGACAATCACGTTTGTGTGAGTTTTTTTGTGAGTTTCTTCGAATAGACTCTTGATGATGAGTCACGCAGTTGAATGGTAAGAAACTCTAGGATGGTTTTGTAGTGGTTTTTGTATGTACTTGGTAACTCCAAGGGTTGGAGTGTGTAATGTAAGCCTTGTATATCCTCGTGAAATTCGTGGTTATCTAAAAACCACTTTGTAATTACAGGTTTGTAGTCAGCCAGAAACAACTTTTGTCACTTTGAAGTGATGGTTTGTGGTGAGACAGAAACCACATGCAAGCCCTAGTGGCTACAGAGCCTTCGTGGCTATGGTTCCACGGGTCCACATAGGAGTCTTCATGCTCACAACGAAGTAGGTGGTTTGCAGAAACACCTTACTCATAGGATAAACTTAGTTTCTCACAGGTCTTAGTTTACTAAGCACATTTCGGGGGGGGTGATTTGCACATACAGGTACATGTATGCAGCGATAATGGCTGACAGAACCATATATGTGAAGGAAATCCTACAAGAATAGCGGTTGCAACGGTTGGTACCCATGCATTCTGGTGGATGGTTGCTCCTTCATATCGACGTCGACATATCCTTTTGTTGGTTCTCGACATGGGATTTTCCTGTTTGTGCTGGATCAGAGTCGCAGACACATCTTTTGTTGGTTTTTCACATGGGATCTGCCCGTTTGTGGTGGATCTGTGTCGCAGACACATCTTTTGTTATGAATGACCATAACTAGATTTTGTGAATCGCTATCAAGAAAAGTAGTCATTAAGGGGGTGAGTTGGAATATGTAATTTCTACTTGTCTGCGGTGTTGAATCTCTATGTAAGGATTTTGTTCTTATATCATAGGAGGTAGCTAAATCTAAATATTCCTAGTTTGGTGTGTGGTTGAGATATTCTCTCAACCGCCTTATTGTGTGTCCAAGATAGTTTTCATATCTTGAGACTATACTTCATGTATATATATGTAATCCTTTTGATTAATATAAGATAGTGTGCATGTTGAGATTTTATCTATATCAAATTGAAACTTCTGAAGAAATAATAAACCTCCACCACAGATCATGTTTATGAAATGAAACTTGTAGCATGTTCGATTTCTTTTTAGACAAGCTTCAATTATTTTTGTATTGAATTTGTTTTGTGGAATTTGAATCAGAACCATTTCAATTTAACATAAGTGTATTAACAAAAGAATATGGAAGATGAGGCATGCACGCCTCTAATGGTAGTGCTCCATGGCGCTCCATTGCATGCCATCATTTTAGTTGTACCCTAGATAATAAATTTTAAGTGTAACATACATAATTACTTATAAGTTACATTATGTAAATTACAATTTAATACTGGGTGTTTTGTTTTAATTTTTGGATAATTAGAGCTTAAGTTGTATAATTCTTTCATTTATGTGGTGTAAATTTGATTTGATATTATTTTATTGCACAAAATTGAATAGAAATATTAAGCTTCCATGTAATATTCCTAATTAGCGACAGCTAATTGGAATATTTGATTTTGTTAGTTTGTCGTCTATAGTTTATAAATAAATAAAACAAGTGAGTGAAAAGGGTCTAACTCACTTAGGTGAAATAAGACATCCACCTAGTAGCACAACGTTGCGACTTAAGTGGGAGTCAAGGGGGGCCTAACACCACGTAGAGGAGGGGGGCCTACATACACTCTAGAAGTTTCTGCCAGCTTCTGCGCAGATAAGGATGAGTATGTGGAGGAGAGAGAGGCTACATTGGGTTTTGGAGGGAAACCAACGCTATAAAAAATGGAGGAGCCTCCTCATTTCATTCGTTCTTGAGTTGATGATTTTTGAGTGAGACATTTGTCTTCTTGAGCACGCTGGATGTTTAGCCTGTCTGCAGCACTGTTTAGTGCATAGAGTGTCTCCGGTCGGAGATCTCGCCCGTAGCCCCGGGGGACTTCGAGTGCCTGCTCGGGAAAGGTTAGTTTTTCAGTATTTTGTGAGTAGTTTGTTGTTTGGGTTTGTTGCAGAGCTGGAGATTTTAGAGACTGCGCAATCACTGGGAGAGAGGACAAAGTCCATTATGGAGGTGCTTCGGATTGGGGTTTCTGCAGGTGATTCAGTCGAGATTTTGAGCAGAGGGTCAGCCTTTTCCTGCAGGAGGATTTTGGTGGAGTTTGAGGCGATGTTTCAACTATTTCCATTTAGCCTATGCGCTGAGCCTTGGAGGCCAGCATAATTCCCCGACAAGGCATTTTCTCGTGATTTCCGGGGTTGGCCATTCTTGGAATGGTTTTTGGATTTTGTCTGGGTTGTCAAGGAGAGGAGGTTTTCCGATTTTCAACTCATTCCGGCAAGGGGATCAGCACCTAATCTTCAGTCCATTCCAGCAGTAGTAGCTACACGACAGTTTCCCAGTAGCTAGGACATAGTTCATAGAGCCGCCATTTCCTGTATTTTCTGAGAGTGTTTCTTCACTTGCTTTGAGCAAGATCGCCTATTGTACTCTATTACATTTCTCAGATTAATAAAATGGCTCGGCATTTCCTCTCTATGTTTTCTGGATGAGTTGTCGTAGTTTCCGTAGTTGTCATATTCTCTTTCTATGATATTATATGTCTATCATTGTTTTTGAGCGTTCTAGTTCTATACCACTTGGTGTGTTTATCTTTCACTCTTAGACAGAGTCTGGAAAGGGCCATGTAGCCTCTGGATCTTGCCCTCTTTTTAGAGGAGAAATATCCGGTAAATGCCCTCCCAGTCTATCTCTGGTTGGAGTTTGCTGTGTTTTAGAGATATCCCCAAAACGGGATATTACAGTGGTATCAGAGCTTTTGAGTGGGATTATTCAAGCTGCTCTATAGACAGAGTCTGGAAAGGGCCAGGTAGCCTCCAGATCTCGTCCTCTTTTTAGAGGTGAAATATCTGGTAAAAGCCCTCCCAGTCTATCTCTGGTTGGAGTTTGCCGTGTTTTAGAGATATCCCCGAAACGAGATATTACAGTGGTATCAAAGCATAGTTATGGCTCAGCCTGTGGTCTATGACATCAGGAAAGAGACCATACAGAGGAAGGAAGTATAGAGACCGTGAGCGTAGGTTGGAAACCACCTACGAAGAGGAAGATTGTGCCCAGGTAGATGATGCAGATCAGGAGAGAGAGCCTGTGACAGACACAAATCAGGTGGAGCTTGTAGTAGATTTAAGAGAGAAAGAGCCGATGGCAGATGAGACAGAGGCCAAATAGTTTGGAGAGGCACTCCTCAAGTCTGTGCAGGATTTAGCTAGACAGATTGAGATGATGGGACAGAGGTTCACAGCTGTGGAGGCTAGGCAGCATGAGACTCCATGGGTTTTCCAGGTCGGAGAGGGATCAGGTACATCCCACCATTTTCCGGAGCAGGGTGCTGCTCATCATGATATTCCTCAGCCGATGGCTTCCCATGCACCTACCCGCTCTACCATGCCCACTTTCTTGGGAGCAGATATAGGGGCAGGAGCCCAGCAAGAGGCAGAGCCTAGACACTTAGATTTATTTTGCAGAGTATTTGTCATATGGGCAGGATTTCAGGGATGCTCTCACATTCAGAGATTTTGTGCAGCTCCAGCGGGACAGTAGACCCCGCGACCATCATAGAGGGCACCATCATTATCATGATGGAGATTCCCACCGTGCCTCTAGTAGATTTCATTTGCCTACGTTTCATGGATCATCAAACAGTTCGACAAAGTCTTGGGTGGAGAAACTGGATATCTATTTCCAGCTTAACCAGATGTCGGAGACGGAGGCCATTAAGGTGGCGAGACTACATTTGGATGGTGAGGCCCAGGACTGGTGGTTCCATGGGATCGTTACACTCGGACACTCTACAATGACGACATATGCCGAGTTTACTAGGAGGTTGATGGAGCGTTTTGACCGGAGAGATCCGGAATAGAATTTTGTTCAGCTGAGGAAGCTCAAGCAGACAGGGAGCCCGGAGACATACATCGCAGATTTCTTGAGGGTCTCGGTGATGGTGCCAGATCTATCCACAACACGGATGATATATATGTTTGTGGATGGATTGGAAGAGCCACTTCGAGGTCTAGTCAGATCTACTGGACTAGCTACACTCCAGGATGCTATCAGTAGGACCAGGGACTTACAGGATCCATTTCCCAGGACGCGGACACCTTACCCCCAGAGACAGGGCTTCCAGCCCAAGGGGAAGGATGTGAGGGTTCCTCCTCCAAAAAGGAATCTGGGACGGGCAGAGATAGATGATGATGCCAGGAGGGAGTTGAGGAAGAAGCGGTTGTGCTTCACGTGTCAGGAGCCATGGACACCAGGGCATAGGTGTGCTGCTGGCAAAGCACACTTCATTGAGGTCTTCTTCGATGATATCGGGGAGGATGATGAGGAGGAGGTAGGGGATAATCAAACGGCCCAGGATTAGTTACCGCCTCCACCTCCAGGAACAGGAGGTGCAACTTTTGCACCCACAGGAGGGGCCCTTGCAGCTTTGTGAGGGGTTCCTAAGTATTTAACGATGCGCGTACGAGGGACAGTACGTGGCCAGCGAGTATCAGTCTTGGTTGACAGTGGGGCAACCCACAACTTCATTGATGCACAGATGGTCGAGCGGAGGGGTATACCCGACCGAGAGTTTTGACGGGTTTTCAGTCTTGGTCCCAGGAGCCTAAACGATGCAGTGTGCCCGGTATGTTCCAGAGTTAGAAATGACGATGCATATTTACACCGTGACCGATCACTTTTTCATCGCCAACATACCAGATACCAATGTGGTGCTGGGTGTTCAGTGGCTGATTACTTTGGAGAAGGTCACCATGGATTGGGAGGCCTTAGAGATGGAGTGGGATGACAAGAAGACCAGAAAGCATGAGAAGATCTGCAGGATTCATACTTACCCACCTCAGACAGTTTCGTCTCACCAGATGGAGGCAGAATTCCGGAAGGGAGACATAGAGTGGGTGGTTGAGTTGCGGGCATCAGAGGTAGAGACCACCGGTCGAGAAGTTCATCTAGATATATAGGCCATCCTTCACAGGCATGAGGTAGTGTTTGGGGATATACCACCAGGATGGCCACCAGATATAGGGTTTGAGCATGCCATTGAGCTTGAGCAGGGTATTCAGGCGGTGATCACTACACCCTATAGGCATCCCAAAGCCTATCGGGATGAGATTGAGCGGGCCATCCAGGAGTTTTTGGCTCTTGGACACATCAGATCGAGCACGAGTCCGTTTGCTTCTTCTGTAGTGCTGGCGAAGAAGAAGGATGACACCTTGAGGATGTGCATTGACTACAGGGCCCTGAACAAGAAGACTCTGAAGAATAGGTACCCTATACCCAGGATCGATGAGCTGATGGATGAGCTAAGAGGAGCTAAGTTCTTCTCAAAGATTGATTTGAGATCAGGGTACCACCAGATTCGCGTGAGGGAACAAGATATTCCCAAGACCGCCTTCAGGTGTCATTATGGGCACTTTGAGTTTTTGGTTATGCCTTTTGGGCTGACCAATGCACCAGCCACCTTTCAGTCTTGCGTGAACCATATCTTCCACAGTCATCTGAGGAAGTTTGTATTGGTTTTCTTCGATGACATACTCATATATAGCAAGACTTGAGAGGAGCATCTCCAGCATATAGAAGCAGTACTATGCATCTTGGAATAGCAACAGTTCTATGCTAAGCTCTCCAAGTGTGAGTTTGGGATGACGGAGATGTTATATTTGGGCCACATTATTGGAGTGGACGGAGTGAGGGTCCACAAGGACAATATTATAGCCATCAGAGATTGGCCAGAGCTGAAGAACGTGACGGAACTTTGAGGGTTCATTGGGATATGTACCTATTACAGGAAGTTCGTCAGAGGATTCTCACAGCTTGTTCCACCCCTTACAGATTTGATGAAAAAGGGGGCATTCAGTTGGTCAGATACAGCATAGCGAGCCTTTGATAGGCTCAAGGAGGTGATGAGTAGTTTCCCAGTGCTTACATTGCCAGATTTTACGCAGCCATTTGTCTTGGAGTGTGATGTGTCAGGAGAGGGGATCGGCGCAGTATTGCTGCAGGGGGGACACCCTATATCTTTTGAGAGCCAAAAGCTCCTTCCGCATGAGAGGTTGTATTCCATATACGAGAAGGAGATGTTGGCCATCATGCATGCTTTGGCCAAATTTCGGAAGTACTTGGTAGGGAACCCGTTTAGGGTGAGGACTGATTACAACAGCCTCAAGTTCTTTTTGGAGCAGAAGCAGCTACAGGAGAGGCAGCAGAAGTGGATCAGTAAGATCCAAGCATACGACTTTGACATTGAGTATGTCAAGGGTAAGAATAATGTGGTAGCAGATTCCATTTCATGTATACCAGCCACGTTATCTCTTATGAGCTTGGATACGGATTGGAGGGCTCAACTTTTGTTTGAGTACTCCAAGGACAGATTTGCGTGTGAGGTGCTGGATGGACAGGTGGCGGATGACAGGTACAGGGTGGTTGATGAGATCATCTATTACCAGGACAGGATCTTCTTGACTGAGGGATCTCAGCTTAAGAAGAAGATACTCCAGGCATCACACGATTCTCCATTGGTAAGCCATCAGGGGTTTACCAAAACCTACAGGTCCATTAGGGAGAGGTTCTCATGGAAGGGCCTCAAGGAGGATGTACTCCAGCACGTCAAGGAGTGCGATGTTTTTCAGAGGAATCAGGGGAGATGAGCCATCCCGCAGGACTATTGCAGCCTCTTCCCATTTCCGAGGGGAAATGGGAGAGCATTTCGATGGACTTCATCACAGGGTTGCCCATGGTGCAGGGCAAGGATTGTATCTTTTTCGTCGTTGATCGAATGACAAAGTATGCGTACTTTTTCGCCATATCTACATATTACACAGCAGCACAGGTGGCCGAGCTGTTCTTCAGAGAGGTTTTCAGGTTGCATGGTCTTCCTAATACCATCATCAGTGACAGGGACAACTGTCTCATGGGCAGATTTTGGCAGGATATTTTCTGACTCGTGGGGATGCAGTTGGCACCAAGTACTAGTTACCACCCACAAACGGATGGACATACGGAGATAGTTAACAAGTGGCTGGAGGGCTACTTGCGTAACTATGTCAGTGGGCAACAGCAAGCGTGGTTGAGATGGTTGCATTTGGGGGAGTACTGCTATAACACGACACATCACATGTCTATTGGTATGTCACCATTTTATGTTTTGTATGGGTACCATACTTTATCTTTTGTTGATGTGATGTTCAGTGCTAGTAAGGCTCCTAGAGCTAAGATTTGGATCCAAGAGAGTCAGGACATCCTCCGAGCTCTCAAGGACAATACGGCTACAGCACAGAACCAGCAGAAGCTGTATGCCGACAGAGGTCGGGTGGAGAGAGAGTTTGAGGTAGGGGACTTGGTCTACCTACGATTAAAGCCATACCGACAGTCATCGCTGAAGCAGAAGGGGGCTGAGAAGCTCAAGCCTCGCTTTTACGGGCCATACAGGGTGATATGCAGGATTGGGCAGGTTGCATATGAGTTGGAGCTGCCCCAAGGTAGCAAGATGCACAACATTTTCCATGTATCATGCCTGAAGAAGGTGTTGGGGCAGCAGGTGACAGTGACAGAGGAGCTACCACCTACGGATGATGAGGGGCACTTTTTGTTGCATCCGGAGGCCATTATTGATACCAGGGAGAGGTGGTTACGGAGAAGGACGGTCTGGGAATTCTTGGTGAGGTGGAAGAATTTGTCGGATGAGGATGCCACTTGGGAGAGCGAGAAGATTTTGCAGCATCCATCACTTTAGTTGTTTGAGGACAAGCAACATTTTGCCAGGGGAGATTGTAATATTCCTAAGTAGCGACAGCTAATTGGAAAATTCAATTTTGTTAGTTTGTCGTATATAGTTTGTAAATAAATAAAAAAAGTGAGTGAAGAGGGTATAACTCACTTAGGTGAAATAAAACATCCACCTAGTAGCACAACGTTGCAACTTAAGTGGGCGTCAAGGGGGGCCTACGTACACTCTAGAAGTTTCTGCGAGCTTCTGCACAGATAAGGATGAGTATGTGGAGGAGAGAGAGGCTACGTTGGGTTTTGGAGGGAAACCAACGCTATAAAAGATGGAGGAGCCTCCTCATTTCATTCATTCTTGAGTTGATGATTTTTGAGTGAGATATTTGTCTTCTTGAGCATGCTGGCTATTTAGCCTGTCTGCAACACTGTTTAGTCCATTGAGTGTCTCCGGTCGGAGATCTCGCCCTTAGCCCCGGGGGACTTCGAGTGCCTGCTCGAGCAAGGTTAGTTTTTCAGTATTTTGTGAGTAGTTTGTTGTTTGGGTTTGTTGTGGAGCTGGAGCTTATAGAGACTGCGCAGTCACTGGGAGAGAGGACGCAGTCCATTGTGGAGGTGCTTCAGATTGGGGTTTCTACAGGTGATTCAGTCGAGATTTTGAGCACAGGGTTAGCCTTTGCCTGCAGGAGGATTTTGGTGGAGTTTGAGGCGGTGTTTCAACTATTTCCATTTAGCCTCTGCGTTGAGCCTTGGAGGCCAGCGTAATTCCCTAAGGAGGCATTTTCTCGTGATTTCCGGGGTTGGCCATTCTTGGAATGGTTTTTGGATTTTGTCTAGGTTGTCGAGGAGAGGAGGTTTTTCGATTTTCAGCTCATTCCGGCAAGGGGATCAGCCCCTAATCTTCAGTCCATTCCAGTAGTAGCAGCTACACGACAGTTTCCTAGCAGCTGGGATGCAGTTCATAGAGCCACCATTTCCTGTATTTTATGAGAGTGTTTCTTCGCTTGCTTTGAGCAAGATCGCCTATTGTACTCTATTACATTTCTCAGATTAATAAAATGGCTCAGCATTTCATCTCTATGTTTTCTAGATGAGTTGTCGTAGTTGTCGTAGTTGCCATATTCTCTTTCTATGATATTATAGTCTATCATTGTTTTTTAGCGTTCTAGTTCTATACCACTTGGTGTGCTTATCTTTCACTCTTAGACAGAGTCTGGAAAGTGCCAGGTAGCCTCCAGATCTCGCCCTCTTTTTAGAGGCGAAATATCCGGTAAATTTCCTCCCAGTCTATCTCTGGTTGGAGTTTGCCGTGTTTTAGAGATATCCCCAAAACAGGATATTACATTCCATATAATAGTAATATTTAAACCTTAATTTAACATTAATATTTTCTCAATTTTGTAGAGTTAATAGTTTCTCAATTTCCCAAAGACCATATCAAAAATTTGACTTTAATTTTATGAGCTCATGTGAAAGTATTGTATACAAATTATTACAATCAATATTTAGATTTTCAATATTTTTATTGGACAAATTTAAATTATTATTATATTCAAATTTAATAATACAATTATATTTTAAATTTAGAGTATTAAATTTATATAAAATTACTTAATTTTTTTTTTTAATGATTACTTTTAAGAAATACAAAAGAGCACTATTAATAAAAATGCAAAAAAAATTGTTGGCCTTGAGCTAGACTATTTCTACTATGTGAATCATTTAGATATAAATTTTGCATTCTATTTTAAGTAGATTTCAATTAATTAAATATAATTATGGTAATAATAATGTATTAATAAAAATAATTATTAATAATAAGAGTTTACATAACTATAATAATGTACATTTTTAAATAATTAATATATATTATTTTATCTCTAAAAAAATAAAAATGTATTTATCTTATTTTAGCTTATTTTATATAATATTACTTTATATTTATCTTCATATAAACACAATTATTTATACTAATATGGAAAAAGTTGAACAACTATGGCATTAGAAAGGTAGTCATTACAATGATGGATGCCAATCCATTTCTCATTAACAGAGCCAAAATGTTATATTATAAATTAAATAAAAAACAAATTAAAATTTAATATTATCACTATTATTATCATTGTCTTTATGTTTATATAAATAAAAATGTTTCTATTTTACTTTATATAATATTACTTTATCTTTATCTTTATAAAAATAAAGTTATTTATTTCATTATGATCATAACACTTGCATGTTAAACCTAAAACTTTATAAAAACAAATTAAAAATTAAACTCTATGTTAAAAATATGTCTATTAAGAATTCATTAAATTGTTGTGCTAATTTCATTTTATTTAGAATATTTTATTCAAGTTAGAGATTTTAAGTTCAACTCCATTTGTTAAATGTGAAGTGGTAACCATTCAAGATAAAATAAGATATTTTATTAAACTCAAATTATATAATAAAGTGTAAATCCACCATAGCGTTTCCATTTTCATAACATATCTAGTAAGCTCAAAAATATTATTAAACTCAAATGAAAACATAAAAAACCTAATAAAGACACAAGCATAACAAACATAAAAAAAGAAACTAATAAATTCACATGCCATTTTCATAACATATCTAGTAAACGTGGTAGTGTAAAAACCCCACAGAATAACCCATAAATTCTGGTAAGATTATGAAACATTTCGGAAAATATTTTTCGAAAAGTCTTTACAGTAGTTAAATTTTAGTATTTTGGGTGTCCTAAGGGTTTTTAATGGTGCTGAATCCATTTCCACCATCAAAAATGCAATTCAAACACTCCAACTACTTGATTTTTTGAAAAAAAATTTATCGTATTCCTGCAAAAAAAACTGTTGTCTGGGCTATTCTGTTGAGTAGGTAGAAACTAATAAATTCACATACAATACACTCTTGTGGTAATGCAACCACCTTCAAATGGGGATAGAATTCATAACACATAGACAACCATACAGGTAATCATTATACACTTAGCAAATGGCTGACCGTGTTTGATAATGTGAAAAGGTATAAATGGAATTAGTAACTGTTACCTTAAAATAGATGGCAAATAGTTGATTAGGCATATTTTTCACAATGAGATAACTATTACATTAAAACACTTGGAAAATAGTTGATTAGGCATACGTTTCACAATACGATGCGAAAAGGTGTGCGTTTCAAAATAAATGCACGTTTTAATTTTTCAATTCATTTCTCATTAATTATCATATGTGGTTAACCACAAAAAGCACACTAAATTTTTAATCATGCTATGTAAAAAATTAATTTAAGTATGCTTTAAACATGTGATTTAAACATGTAAGGGAGTTCTCACTTTTAATTCCATTCATTGATGCAGTGGTGACAAATAGAATATACTAGCATCTTTCAATTTAGACCATTTAGTCAACAGGATTAAAGTTGCCAATTCCAACAGGGAATAATGTAAATATATCTTGGTCGACCCAGCGTTATATTGAGACATTAATCTATTACAACTTGAGTGGACTTAATGGTTAAGAGCATGTGTTTTGTCCTAAGAGGTCACAGGTTCAAACCTAGAGGAGGGTAGAGCATGTATGCCAACTTAGCCATCAAATCTCTATGAGGAGATAGATCCCTTGTCCCACAAACAAGAAAATCACATACACCAATTTAGTGTGTAGCTTAGCCGTCTTTATGAGGAAATAGATTCCTTATCTCACATACAAAAGAATCACATACACCAATTTGATGTGTAACTTAACCATAACTTTAAAATTAAGTAATAATAATAATTCAATAACTGAAAAAAATAAACCTTGCCTTCATTATCTATTAATATTGTGCTGTGCTGATCTGATCAGATCCGCATTAATGAGTCAATCGTCCAAAAAAATAAACATTGCCTTCAATAACTCTCAGTGCCACTCCACATTAATGGATGGGTCGGTGGCCCAAAATATAAACCTTGCTTCCAATAACCCTCACTGTACTTGGAAAAGGACCGGAGCGGAAAAGGATAGTTGAAAATTCTTGCATGGACCAGCCACGTTTCAACATTCTACCTTCCGTTTGAATTGAGAATCCTTGCATCCACGAGCCACGATTCAACATTCTGGCTGCCTCGGGTATCATTTAAAGTACTATTCAGTTACCAATTCAAAATTTGCAATTTCGTCAGGGAAAATGAATTTATACGAAATAATACAATGCACCATTTCAGTACTTTGTGTCTATTCAGACCAACATGGATATTTATAAATAGAATTATAACTAGAAATATAACATGTCCTTTTAACATCTTTGACACCGACTTGTATTAACATAATAAAACTTAAAATTATGAAACAAATGGAATTATGCTTTAGAAAGTTTGGCTATTGATTTATCTTATTAGCTCCAATCAATTAGTTCTTTACCCATGCTATCCAATTGTCATTGTTATTATTAGTATTGATTAATACAAGTTATAGTGTTTAATTTTAAAAAATAGATATTTAATTTTAAATATTATTTCAAAAAAATTCAAATTTTTGATTGGACTATAATTTGAACATTTTATTGTAACTTTTGCACAATAAAATATTATGTTGATAATTGGTTTAAATGCAATTTCAATATTTTTGCCACTATTTTTATTTTTCGAGTATTTGATTGGACCATAACTTAAACATCTTATTGTAACCTTTGCACAATAAAATACTATGTTGATAACTAGTTCGGCCATAATTTCTAAATGCAATTGTAATATTTTTGCCATGATTTTTAGATATTTTTGCAATGGTTTTTCTTTATTAAGCTTAATCGAAAAGCAACCTAAAATTCAAATTCTTGAAATAACTCATACCCACATAAATAACATATTCGCAATTGCAATATTTTGCCATGATTTTTACATATTTGTGCAATGATTTTTCATCTTCATAGAAAACAACTTAAGATTAAAATCTTTAAAAATAGCTCACATAAATAACATATTTACCATCATTTAAGAAGTATTTGCATAAAAAATGGATAGGAGAAATATATATGGTTAGGAGCAAGACGTAAATAAATATATTTACCAATAGTTACTGCCCACAATTATTTATGTGTTTTTAACAAGTACAAGTAAAAATGTAAATGAGGAGATCTACCCACTAGTATTTATGTTTATTTCAACACTTTAAAAAGTAGGGTTAATTTTTGAACTTCATATAGTTGTTCCCCACCATTATTTATGTGTTATTCAAAACTTTAACAACTAGGAATAATTTTTCCACTTCATATAGTTGCTACCCACCATTATTTATGTTTTCTTCAATATGAGTAATTTTTCCACCACATATATCAAGTTGTAATTTTTTTGAAAGCATAATTTCAACTTAAATGGTAATTTCTACAGTGCCATGCAACTCTTGTTAAAAGCAATTATATTATGATTAATGTGGATTTAAAGTTATTTAACTTTAGTTTAAATTAAACACTTTTATTATAGTATATCGATGTCTGCTAGTGACAATTGGTGGAGCACATGCTAGCTCCTATAAATACTTTCACATTAGCCTCCATAGGATGTTGCTTCAATAAATATATCATCAGCAACCCTTTGGACATCTGATCGGTAAATTATATTAAAAATTTGAAATTGTCCAGCAATGTTTTCCGCTTGTTGGTGGAGGGGTTTCAAATTTTGTTTTCTAACATTGTAAATGCCAATAATTTGATTCGTTATCAATTCTGAATTGGTGTAAGTGATAATTTCACTTGCACCATAATTCCTTGCTTCTCTTGGCCTATCAACCAACGAAATATAATAGGATTCATTTTTTGTTGTTGTCCCTGTAATTTCTCTACTATTCTAATAGAATTTTCTTAGTGCTTCATTATTAAGCACAAATATAGTTTGTATGTTTCCTGGGTTTGGATGGCACCAAACCTGGATGATCAACGACCACGTTTGCACCATCTGCAAAAGAAGAAAACAATTTAATGAAATATAATGAGGATCTTGGTTGTAAAAAATGTTTTCTTAACTCCACAAAAAATTCACATAACCACAAATATAATGAGCATTTTGGTTGTAAAAAATGATTTTTTAACTCCACAAAAAAATCATATAACCAAAAATACAATGATCATCTTGAAAGTTTGTAAAAAATGTTTTTTAACTCCACAAAATTATACGCCATGAATAAGCATCAATATATATATATATATATATATATATATATATATATATATATATATATATATATATATATAGGTATAATAACTAAAATCCCCACATAATTTATTATTTTGATGTAGAAAATAACATTGTATAACCACCAATTGGATTATGCGTCTCCGTGTTACAATGGCGGCAACTCTCACTCTCTAAGAGTGGAGGAAACTCATTACGGTGGCGGAAACTCTGTAAAAAGTGAATTGATGGCACTATAACAATGAGTAATACTAACCTGAATATAATGAGCATCATAGTTTGTAAACTTGTGTTTTTAAACTCACAGAAATATTCCTTAACTGAAAATATAATGATATCTTGGTTCTTGAAAAATGTTTTTAAACTTAAAAATAGTTCATATATATATATATATATATATATATATATATATATATATATATATATATATATATATATATATATATAACTAGAATCCCCACAGAATTTATTGGCCTGATATGAAAATAACATTGTATAACCATCAATTGGATTAAGCAACTTCATGTTGAAGTGGTAGAAACTCACTATACGAGTGAAGTGGCGGTGAATTGTTGCCACTGTAACAATGAGTAATAGAACCATAAATATAATGAGAATACTGGTTGTAATTTTTTTTTTTTTAACTCCACAAAAAAAATCATATAACGAAAAATATTATGATCATCTTAGTTGTTAAAAATGTGTTTTTAACTCCATAAAAACTTCATATAACCACAACTAAAATCCACACATAATTTATTGAACTGGCATGCAAAATAACATTTTATAACCATTAATTAGATTAAACAACTCTCTGTTACAGTAGCGAAAACTCACTGTAACAGTCAATTGCTGCCTATTCAAGGAAATTTCAGCTTAAAAGTGGCCTCCTAAGGAAAAATAATAAAATAATAGTTAAAGTAATAAAATAATAGTTATAAATTTTGGAGAGAAAATAAGAAAAAATAAAAATTTATTTGTATTTTTGGCATATATATTTAAAGGTTTACTCAAATTTCATGTGTGGAGACATGCACAATGCAAAATTAAATTACACATCAAACTAGTACCCATTATGTATACTTTTGAGAAGAACCACATTGATAAAAATTGAAGGTACATTAAAAAATTATGTTCACCACGCTTTTTAAATGCATCTTCAATTTGTATCATTGTGCGTCTTCTCAAAAGTATGAATAATGGGTACTCGTTGTATGTGGAATTTAATTCCAGATCTAACGAGTGTCTACATCTAAAATTTGAGTAAACCTATAAGGAGATAAGCAAAAAATACAATTAAAAAAAAGTAATTTTTCTTCTTTTCTCTCCAAAATATTTACATCTACCTCTTTTTAAATTTAAAGCACTTTGATTTATTTACATATTATGACATGGAAATTACATGAAAATTTCACAGGAACTTTTAGGTTGATATTTCCTTGAATGCATTGTGAGAGTGAGTAATAGAACCACAAATATAATGAGTCTATTTGTAAAAAAAATTAACTCTAGGAAAAATTCATATAACCACAAATATATATATATATATATAAACTAACTAAAATTCCTACATAATTTATTGACCTCGTGAAAAAATAACATTATATAACCATCAATTGGATTAAGCAACTCCATGTCACAGTGGTGACAACTAATTGTAATAGTGGTGGCAACTCACTGTAACAGTGAATTCTACCACTATAACAACGAGTAATAGAACCAAAATATAATGAGCATCATGGTTGGAAAAAAATCATAAAACCACAGATATAATGGGCATCTTGGTTGTAAAAATTGTTTTTTTAACTCCACAAAAAATTCATATAACCACAAATATAATGATCATCTTGGTGGTAAAAAATGGTTTTTTAAATCCACAAAAAATTCATATATCTATATATATATATATATATATATGTATATACTAACTAACTAAACCCCCACATAATTTATTGACCTCGTGTGAAAATAACATTGTATAACTATCAATTGGATTAAGCAACGCACTGTAACAATGACGGTATGATAGCCCAGCCCTCCAACTGTGCGTAATATTAATTCAATGCTTGTTGGTAACCGTGACAGGTTACAGGTCCCACCTATCTTCTCAACTATGGTTTAATACACAGGTTAATGGTTTAATACACATATCAATGGTTTTATGAATATACGGTTGCTGTGTTGTTATATTAAATAACTTTCAAAGGTCCGTGGATTTGATCCACTTTGCAATCTCCACGCAAATAATTACCGTCCTTTGCGCCGGTCATTGGGTGCCATCTGTCGGTCTCCTCGATCCGATCACTCCCGCCTTTTGACAAACCCTACCCTCGTCATACTGTCATTTTCATTTGTGCAATTGTGCTACGGGCTCTCCGTTCTGCTCTGCTGCGGTGATGTTGATACCTTCCGGTTTTTCCTGCTCTATGCGATGGGTTTTTCACTGAGAACGACAACTCTGTCGATTTCCTGTTCTATGCTTATGGTATGACTGTTTTGTAGTCGATTCCCTGTTCTGTGCTTTTGGTATGACTGTTTTGTAGTTGAGCTAAGTCGACCCTGTTGCTCTGGACTGTTATGGATTTATAGGTTCGCTTGCTCTGGTTTCGTAACTGTTCTTCTCATTGTGACAGGGTGGTCCTTCGGCTCCACGCTCGTGGCTCGGTTCATTCGACCTTTCTCGCATCCGAGGTAAATTAATGTTCCCTGCTATAACCCTCTCTGCACTTTTCTCAGGTTCTTATGTGCCCGCTCCTTGTTATCAGGTTCTGTCTGTCAGTCTTCAGCCTTCTCTCACAACGCCGCCCTTCAATCACGGGTAAATATGAATGTGGCTGTGATTTCGTCTCTATTTCAGTATTACTTTGTCTTCTCCTTCCTGTTTCAGCACTTCCAACTTCTAACCTGCTCCTCCTCTGTTTGTGCAGGTTACCTAAGGTTTTTGGTCGCCAAGGGTTCGCTCTTCTACAATTTTCGGGAAACAAAACAAAACCGGCCCGATTCAAACAACCGGGTAGGGTCGTTCCGACCACGAATCTATTGTTAGCTTCGTAATAGGGTTTTGTTGTTTCTAGTTCCCGCGCTTTCTGTGATTACAATCTCATGGGTCATTGTTTGGCCCAAACTTTGCTCTGTCACTCCATGGCATGAATTTTCCTTGTATATTCTATTTGGCTAGAAAGGGTTTAACAGTTAGCCGTTCTAGGAGCACTGTCTGCTCGGCTCAGAAACCCTTCTGTGCACTCTTTGCTTGTAATGGACAGTGGTTTTACAGTTTTAATTGAATAAAATGTTCCTTGTTTTGCTTTAAAGAAACTTGTATTCTTTTCAAATGATTCTATGGAATGGTATGCTTACCCTGGAAATTCGTTGGTGACTGTTTATAATGATGACTGGATGTCCTTTACTCTTTCGTTGGAAGTTGTTCCTTGTGTGCTGTGTCCTTCGCTCTTGGCTTGCGCAAACTCTGTCTTCGTCCTAGACAGCTGTGGCTTCTCCTTAAACTGAAAAACTGCTTTTGACTGCAAGGGTTTCAATCTCTGTCTTGGGTTTACAATGCGTAATTATCTGGAATGAATTCAGTCCGCTATTCTATCGATTACAAATGCATTTCTACTTGTAATGATTTCAACTCTTAGCTATTTCTGATTACAATGTACATCAGTAAATAATTATGAAACGAACACAGGAATTCAATGCATAAAATGGTTTTCTGTGTATTTAAATTGGCAAAATCTTTTTTATTACAGAAAAACTGTCATTCTACTTGTCTTCTCTGGGTGGAGATTCGAACCCTACAACTTATTTTCTCGCTGTTTAAATGCTTGCAAGGTGTAACCGTTTCCTGCTTTCGGTTTAACTGTTTTAACCAGAATCTGTCTAACTGTGTAGCCAGTTCTTTTAAAGACAGAGAATAACCAACTGCTAACTAATTATTAAACTAAAACAGTTCACAACCTTAATCCTATTGTCTTTAACTGATTTCTGGAAAATGAAGTAAATAATAATAAACAAAAAAAAAAAAACAAGTTTGATAACCTGTCCAATAACACATGAAACTTTCGGTTTTCTTCGACACAGTCAACCGCCTTCTGTCTCCTCGGAGCTGGATGCTCCTGCATCAGGCTCCCGGGGTGGAAAAAAGTCATGGCTCCGTTCCATGAGGTCGTTGACAGAATAACCTATTTTTCTGTATCTGCGTTGCGTCGAGCCACGAACTGTCCTCAATCGGACGGTTCTTCCACTTGACTAAGTACCGCGGATATTCCTTCCTGCGTGTGTGCCTGGCTACCTGTGTGTCGAGGATCCTCTCGATCTCAAGGGGCTGTGCCATTGGTATCTGTCTCATCCACGAACTTTCCTCACAACTGGTGTCCCGTGGTGGCTTCTCTGTTGCACTATCTTCTGGATCAGCGACATAAGGGAACAGATCTGCCATGTTAAAGATGGGAGAAATACCTATCCCTGGGGGAAACTGTAGTTCATAGGCATTTGCAGAAAACTTGCGGATGATTTTGCAGGGACCGACCTTTTTATACTTCAGCTTGTTGTATTCCCGCTTTGGAAACCGTTCCTTGCGTAAATGTGCAAGGACTTCATCTCCAACGTTAAACTGAACTTCTCGTCGCTTTGAATCAGCTCGCTGCTTATACTTTTGACTGCTGTCCTGCAACTTTAACTTTACCTGCTCATGTAGGTCGCTCATTGCTTGGGCGAAATCTTCCCCATCAGCACTTCATTTTTCGAGTTTTCCCAAATCTCGCAATTCATGCACTCTGCGTGGATGCATGCCGTATAAGATCTGGAAGGGACTATAACCGGTGCTGCGATTAGGTGAATCGTTATATGCGAATTCCGCCTGAGCCAGTACGCGGTCCCACATCCGTGAATTTTCGCCTATTAAGCTCCGTAGTAGATTTCCCAGACTCCTGTTCACCACTTCAGTTTGCCCATCAGTCTGTGGGTGATAAGCGGAGCTGAACTGTAACTGAGTGTCCAACTTCTTCCACAGGGTTCGCCAAAAATGTCCGGTGAACTTCACGTCCCTGTCGGAGATGATGGACCTTGGTAGACCATGCAGTCTGACGATCTCTGTAAAAAAAAATGTGCTACATGAGTAGCATCACTGGTTTTCTTGCAAGGTATAAAGTGTGCCATCTTTGAAAACCGATCTACCACTACCATCACTGAATGAAAACCCCGCTGTGTCTTAGGCAAGCCCAAAACAAAATCTAAGCTGACGGAGTCCCACGGTCTGGTCGGAATGGGTAATGGCAGATAGAGACCTATATTCTGACTGTGACCCTTGGCCAGTTGACATATCTTACATCTGCTTACGTACCTTTGTACATCCCGTCGCAACTTTGGCCAAAAATAAAAATTCTCCACTTGTGAAAATGTCTTGTCTATATCGAAATGTCCGGCTAGACCCCCACTGTGCTTTTCCCGAATAATGTTCTCTCTCATAGAACAGTCGGGAATACATAATTGTCCTCCCTTAAATAGTAATCCTTCCTGTAAATTGTAGTCCAACCATGGACTATTATTTCTCAACAGAGGGTTTTGGCAGGCCTCATAGGCCTCCTTAAAATCTGCATCTGTTTGATACAGTTCCCTCAGGTGCTCAAAGCCTAAAACCTGCATTGTACTTTCCTGTAAGAGTAGGGTCCTCCTACTCAGCGCATCTGCCACCTTGTTTGCCCGCCCACTAATATGCTTCAGCACAAACGTGAAACTCTGAAGATACTCAACCCATTCTGCATGCTTATGGTTCAATTTATGTTGCTGCATAATGTACTGTAATGCAGAATTATCTGAAAACAAAACAAACTCATTACCTAACAGGTAATGTCTCCAATTCTTTAACGCTTGTATAATTGTGTAAAACTCCTTGTCATAAGTTGAGTACTTCTGTCTACTCTCGTTCAGCTTTTCACTGAAGTATGTGACTGGTCTATCCTCCTGACTAAGCACCGCCCCAATGGCTGTACCACTGGCATCACAACGAACTTGAAAAAGTTTGTTGAAGTCAGGCAGCCTCAATATCGGCCTTTCGATGATCTTCCTCTTCAAAGTCTAAAAACTGTTTTCCGCTGCTTCGGTCCAGTGAAAAGGCTGATTGGCCTTCTTGATTGTATCCAGCATGGGTGCGCAGATTTCACTGAAATTCCTGATGAATTTCCTGTAAAAGCTTGCTAGTCTGTGAAAACTTCAGACTTCAAATAAACTCTTTGGAGAAGGCCAGCTAACTATAGCTGCCACTTTTTCTAGGTCCATCTTCAGTTCATTCTCTGCAATTACAAAACCCAGGTACACTAACTCCTGCTGAAAAAAAGTACACTTTTTCAGATTTATCAGCAACTTATTTTGCTGCAGCTTCCTCAACACACTTCGAACATGCCTGAAATGTTCTTCCTTGGTTTTACTGAAAATCAGTATGTCATCCAAGTAAACAATTACAAACTTCCCTATAAA
This sequence comes from Pinus albicaulis, assembly GCA_034641835.2. NCBI lineage: Eukaryota > Viridiplantae > Streptophyta > Pinopsida > Pinales > Pinaceae > Pinus > Pinus albicaulis. The sequence continues at coordinate 78,245,702 of CM076578.1, forward strand.
TTCTTTCAGTACTTCATTCATCAAGCGCATGAAAGTGCTGGGAGCGTTACTCAACCCAAATGGCATCACCAGCCACTCATACAGCCCTTCATTTGTTTTGAAAGTTGTCTTCCATTCATCTCCTTCCCGAATTCGGATCTGGTGATATCCACTCTTCAAATCAATTTTCGAAAAATAAACCGCCCCACTCAAACAGTCCATCATATCGTCCATTCTCGGCAATGGAAATCTGTACCTGATAGTAATTTTATTAATGGCTCTGGAATCCGTGCACATTCGCCACTCTCCTCCTTTCTTTGGAGCCAAAACTGTTGGAACCGCACAAGGGCTCATACTCTCTCTAATCAACCCCTTATCCAACAATTCCTGAACCTGCTTCCTAATTTCTTCGTGGTCCTTAGGACTCATGCGATAAGCTGCTTTATTGGGCAGACTAGCCCCTGGTATAAAGTCAATACAATGACTGATACCTCTCCTGGGGGGTAGTTCATCCGGAAGATCATCCACCACAATATCTCCAAATTCCTGCAACATATTTTGGATTTCCTCGGGCAAGTCTGAAATCTGTGTGTGCAGTATCACTGTCTTTGGTCTTCTTACGATAGCAAAATTTACTTCATTGTCTTCAATCTGTTTTAGAAATTCTTTTCCGCCCAACAGTAGCGCTTTTAATCCACTGGTCTCTGCTGCACTTTCCTCTTTAATGGGTACGAGCGTGTGCTTGATCCCATCTTTGACAAACTTATAAAAGTTTGTTTTCCCATCATGAACTGCACTTCTGTCAAACTGCCAGGGCCGTCCTAGCAGTATATGACAGACATCCATTGGCATAACATCGCAGATAATTTTGTCCTTATACCTGCCTATCTGGAACTCCACCTCACACTGCTCATCAACTAACAGTTGATGTCCTTTTTGCAGCCATGACACTTTGTAGGGAGTGGGATGCTTCAGCTTTTTCAATCCCAATTTCTCCACCATCTCCATAGCCACCAGATTGTCAGTACTTCCACTGTCAATGATCAGCTTGCAGCACTTACCCTGTGACTTGCAAACTGTTCGGAACAAAGCCTTCCGCTGGTCAGGTTATGCAACTTCTTTTGCTGGTTTCAACAGCACCTTATTCAACACCAAAGCTTCACCTGTCTCTGGTGCGTTCTCCACTTCCTGAGGCAGTGCCTCCGCTTCCTCCGACTGGGCAACATAAGCTCCTCTCCCACCTGCTGGTTCACCTTCAGGACAGTCATACGACTTGTGCCCCCACTTGTGGCACCGATAGCACTGGACAGATCCTCTGCCCCGACCATTTCCTCTCCCTCGTTGGGCTGGTCGTCCTCCTCTAGTGCTATTGTCCTTTTCTGTTGTTCCTGCAGATTTGGAACTGCTGCCTTCTTCACTTGAACCTGTACCTCTGCCCCTGCCAAAGGACTTTCCCTTTCCTCTACCAGTTCCACCTCCTCTCCTGGCATTCTGTTTCCGGTTGATTTTCTCCTCCGCCTTTAGAGCAAACTGGTATGCTTCATCTAAAGTTCTGGGTGAGAGGATACCGATTTCATCCAGTATTTCCCCTCTCAACCCATTCACGAATCTGGCTGTCTTTTCTGGGGTATCTTCCATATACCCGGCCCGCAGATTCAGCTTATAAAACTCTTCTGTGTATTCTTTAACAGTCATGCCTCTTTGCTTTAAATTATGTACCTGCCTGTACAACATGATCTGATAGTCTTTCGGAAAAAACTTCTCCTTCAGTTTTGCTTCCATCCTGGTCCACTTCCTTATAGGCTACTTGTGTAGCCTTTTCCTTTCCGCCTGAACGATGTCCCACCACAAGGACGCATGTCCTTTCAACTTCGTGGTAGCGAACTTCACCTGTTTGTCCTCACTGGTTTCCTCAAACTCAAAATACTTGTTTACTTCACTCAACCAGTCCAGTAATACGTCTGCAGACAAGCTTCCGTCATAAGTGGAAAGCTCGTGCTTTGGCTTATGACTGGATAGCAAAACTGATTTCAGTAACCTGAGTTCAGGTGTCACCCCTTCAAACTCATCTTCTAATTCTGCCACATCTTCATCACTATCATCTGCTGGGTCTCTCCTTCCCCCAACTTCTACTGCTGTCAATCTTTCACGCAAAATTCGAATCTCCTCACGCAATCCCTCCTCTGCTACCCTTCGGACTGCTCTTCCTCTTCCTCTTCTGCCAACCTCCATTTTATTTCTGTTCAGCAAACCCGCTCTGATACCACTTTTGATAGCCCAGCCCTCCAACTGTGCGTAATATTAATTCAATGCTTGTTGGTAACCGTGACAGGTTACAAGTCCCATCTATCTTCTCAACTATGGTTTAATACACAGGTTAATGGTTTAATACACATATCAATGGTTTTATGAATATACGGTTGCTGTGTTGTTATATTAAATAACTTTCAAAGGTCCGTGGATTTGATCCACTTTGTAATCTCCATGCAAATGATTACCGTCCTTTGCGCCGGTCATTAGGTGCCATCTGTCGGTCTCCTCGATCTGATCACTCCCGCCTTTTGACAAACCCTACCCTCATCATACTGTCATTTTCATTTGTGCAATTGTGATGCGGGCTCTCCGTTCTGCTCTGCTGCGGTGATGTTGATACCTTCCGGTTTTTCCTGCTCTATGCGATGGGTTTTTCACTGAGAACGACAACGTTGTCGATTTCCTCATTCTCGTACAGGCGAGCGCTTGTAGTCAATTCCCGTTTCCGTGCTTTGGTATGATCGTTGGTGGATTTATAGGTTCGCTGCTCGGTTTCAGAATCGTTTTCATAGGACAGGGTGGTCCTTCGCTCCACGTCGTGGCTCCTGCCTATCTGACTTTCGCATCCGAGTTCCAAATTATCAGCCTCGTTATGGTCCTCTCTCGCACTTTTCTCAGTTCTTATGTGCCCGTCTGTTATCAAGTTCTGCTATTACTGCCTTTCTCTCACAACGCGCCCTTCAATCACGGTAACATGAATGGCCGTGATTTCGTTCTCTATTTCAAAAGATTACTGGACTGTCTTCTCCTTCCTGCTTCAAAGATTTAACTTCTAACCTCGCTCCTCCTCTCGTTCAGGTGTGTTACCTGGCCTTTGGTCGCCAAGGGTTCGCTCTTCTGCAATTTTCGGGAAGCAAAACAAAACCGGCCCGATTCAAACAACCGGGTAGGGTCGTTCCGACCACGAATCTATTATTAGCTTCGTAATAGGGTTTTGTTGTTCTTGGTTCCCGCTCTTTTTGTGATTACAGTCTCATGGGTCATTGTTTGGCCCAAACTTTGCTCTGTCACTCCATGGCACGAATTTTCCTTGTATATTCTATTTAGCTAGAAAGGGTTTAACAGTTAGCCGTTCTATGAGCACTGTCTGCTCGGCTCAGAAACCCTTCTGTGCACTCTTTGCTTGTAATGGACAGTGGATTTACAGTTTTAATTGAATAAAATGTTCCTTATTTTGCTTTAAAGAAACTTGTATTCTTTTCAAATGATTCTATGGAATGGTATGCTTACCCTGGAAATTCGTTGGTGACTGTTTATAATGATGACTGGATGTCCTTTACTCTTTCGTTGGAAGTTGTTCCTTGTGTGCTGTGTCCTTCGCTCTTGGCTTGCGCAAACTCTGTCTTCGTCCTAGACAGCTGTGGCTTCTCCTTAAACTGAAAAACTGCTTTTGACTGCAAGGGTTTCAATCTCTGTCTTGGGTTTACAATGCGTAATTATCTGGAATGAATTCAGTCCGCTATTCTATCGATTACAAATGCATTTCTACTTGTAATGATTTCAACTCTTAGCTATTTCTGATTACAATGTACATCGTTAAATGTAAATTAAGTGAAACTAACATATTGTAATTTAATGCATAAAATGGTTTGTTTGTATTTAAATTGCAAAATCTTTTTTCTACACATGTAGTGACGTCATTCATTTATTTTCCTGGTGGAGATTCGAACCCTACAACTTATTTTCTCGCTGTTTAAATGCTTGCAAGGTGTAACCGTTTCCTGCTTTCGGTTTAACTGTTTTAACCAGAATCTGTCTAACTGTGTAGCCATTTCTTTTAAAGACAAAGAATAACCAACTGCTAACTAATTATTAAACTAAAACAGTTCACAACCTTAATCCTATTGTCTTTAACTGATTTCTGGAAAATGAAGTAAATAATAATAAACAAAAAAAAAAAACAAGTTTGATAACCTGTCCAATAACACGTGAAACTTTCGGTTTTCTTCGAGACAGTCAACCGCCTTCTGTCTCCTCGGAGCTGGATGCTCCTGCATCACGGTAACTCCCTGTTACAGTGGTAGAATCTCACTGAAACAGTGGCGAAAAATCCTTGTTAGAGTTGCAGAAACTCACTGTAAGAGTGAATTTTTGCCACTATAATAGTGAGTATCTTGGTTGTAGAAATTCATATAACCAAAAATATCACGATCATCTTGGTTGTAAATTTTTTTTTTTTTAACTCTATAAAAAAATTCATATAATCACACACACACACACATATACTAACTAAAATCCCCACATAATTTATTGATACGGTGTCAAAATAAAATTGTATAACCATCAATTGGATTAAACAACTCCCTATTACAGTGGTGGAAACTTATTGTAACAATGGTGACGACTCCCTCTTACAATAGCGACAACTCACTGTAACAGTGAGAAATAGAACCACAAATATAATGAGCATCTTGTTTATAAAAAATTAATATAACCATGAATATATATAGACACACACGCACACACACACACAAACTATAATCGCCACATAATTTATTGACCTGGTGTGAAAATAACATTGTATAACCATCAATTGGATTAGGTGACTCCATATTACAGTGGCGGAAAATGACTGTAACAGTAGTGACAACTCCATGTTATAGTGACGGAAACTCACTGTAATAGTGAATTGTTTCCATTGTATCACTGTGTAATAGAACCACAAATACAATGAGCATATTGGTTGTAAAAAGTTCATATAGCCACAAATATAATCATCATCTTGGTTGTGAAAAATGTTTTTTTAACTCCACAAAAAATTAATATAACCAAAGATATAGTCATCTTGGTTGTAAAAAAAGTTTTTTTTTAACTCCCCAAAAGTTCATATAACCACAAATAATATATATATATATATATATATATATATATATATATAACTAAAATCCTCACATAATTTATTGACTTGGTGTGAAAATAACATTGTATAACCATCAATTGGATTAAGCAACTCCCTTTTATTCTGGTGGCAACTCACTCTAAAAATGGTGATATATATATATATATATATATATATATATATCACATAATTTATTGACCTGTTGTAAAAATAACATTGTATAACCATCAATTGGATTAAGCAACTCCCTCTTACAATGGTAGCAACTCACTATAACAATGAATTGTTGCTACTATAGTAGTGAATAATAGAAACAAAAATATAATGAGCATCTTGGTTGTTAAAAAATGTTCTTATAATTCCACAAAATATTCATATAAGCACAAATATAAAGATCATCTTGGTTGTAAAATAAAAAAATTTAACTCCACAAACACTTCATATATATATATATATATATATATATATATATATATATATATATATATATATATATATATATATATATATATATATATATATACTAACTAAAATCCCCATGTAATTTACTGACCTGGTGTCAAAATAACATTTTATAACCATCAATTGGATTAAGCAACGCTCCCTGTTACAGTGGTGGCAACTCACCGTGATAGTGACAGTGGTGGCAACTCACCGTGATAGTGAATTATTGACACTGTAAGAGTGAGTAATAGAAGCAAAAATATAATGAAAATATTGGTTGTAACAAATTAATATAACCACAAATATAATGAACATATTTGTTGTAAGAAATGTGTTTTTAATTGTACAAAATATTCTTATAACCACAAATATAATGATCATCATGGTTGTAAAAAAAAAATTTCTAACTCCACAAAAAATTCATATAACCAAATATATATATTCCCCACATATTTTATTGACTTAATGTGAAAATAACCTTGTATAACCTTCAATTGGTTTAAGAAACTCCCTATTACAATGGCAATAACTCCCTGTAACAGTGGTGACAACTCCCTGATTTGTTGCCACTATAACAGTGAGTAATAAAAACAAAAATATAATGAGCATGTTGTAAAAAATGTTTTTTTAACTCCACAAAAATTTCATATAACGAAAAATATAATGATCATGTTGGTTTTAAAAAATGCTTTTTTAACTCCAAAAAAAATGACATAACCACAAATATATATATATATATATATATATATATATATATATATATATATATAAACTAATTAAAATCCCCACATAATTTATTGACCTAGTCTGAGTAACAGATAGCACCGCAAATATAATCAGAATCTTGGTTGTAGTATTTTTTTTAACTCCACAAAAAAATCATATAACCATAAATATAATGATCATATAAAGTGGTATGAAAATAACAATGTATAACCATCAATTGGATTAAGAACTCCCTGTTACAGTGGTGGTACCTAATTGTAACAGTGAATTGTTGCCATTGTAATGGTGAGTAATAGAACCACAAATATAATGAATGTCTTGGTTGTAAAAAATGTTTTTTTAACTCAAAAAAAAATCCATATAACCACAAATATAATGGTCATCTAGGTTGTTAAAAATGTTTCTTTAACTCCAAAAGGAATTCATATATATATATATATATTAAAATCCCCACATAATTTATTGACCTAATGTGAAAATAACATTTTGTAACCATCTTTGATATTCTATAGAAAAAGGGCTCATTAGAGGATAGTAGACTTTAAGGTATCCAAAAGAGAGAAAATGAATAAACCAACATTCATGGAAGCCCACCATTCATGAATCCCACCTTACCGCAATGGTAACAAGTTAGTTTCCGCAATGGTGGCTCAGATAAATATAGTTGCGGCAACTCACTGGTCACCATTGCAGCAACTTGTTGGTCACCGTCGTGGAAACTCGCTTGCCACTATTGCAACAACTCTGGGGAACAACATCTCAAAGAAAATGTAATTCCTCATTTGATGGCTACGCAAACGTATTTGGGGACATTAGTTAGTATATATTGCATGAGCAGGGAATGATCTTAGTTAATATATACTTAGCAGAAAGAAATGACTATGAATTTCCTAATCTTGGATTTTGTAAAAGAACAATAAATTTGGTTTTGCAAATGCTCTAAATAGAAAGGGAGGCAACTCTTATCTCGCTAGACACTGACAATAATAAAGTGGAGAGAGCTCTAGTTTCAATTATGTAAATATTTTGTTTCCTCTTTGCATGGAGAGCTCATGTTTCAATACTGTAAAGTTCATGTATCATCTTTGCACGAAGAGCTCTTCTTTCAATTATGTAAAGCTCCTATTTCAATTCCTGTAAAGCTCCTGTAATCTACATAGCAACTCCTCCCATGTTACTCACTCGATGGAATGAGTGCCCTCGATCGACGGAATGAATGAAACGGAAGGATTTGCTCACTCTATGGAATCAAAGTCCTCGCTCGAGGGAATGAAATTAAGACTACAATTCAAATGGGTAGGAGAGGAGGTTTCAACGGCAAAAGCCTAGCGAATCATCCCTTGTCTGACCCCCCACGCGCGGTAGATTGGAAGATAATTTGAAAAAATACGTAACATTTAATCCCCATTAATTCATATTTCAAATTGGAGCCCTCCAATATCTTCAAGAATGGTGGCCTGTCACTTCGGCTCGCCTCTCAATACGTGAGTTAGGTGAGTCGCCATGTCTAGCTACATGAAATGTCCTGCAAATGGAGAGCGAGGAAACAAAGGTTAACTTCCTGCGTGAGCTGGATGACGATCAAGGTAGCGGATGTTAATGTCTCGTAGCTCTATTTCATTAATGCTGGGGAGGGATTGGACCCACTCACCGGAAGGGCTTCACCGGCACTGAGGGGGCATGAAACCTAAAGGGTGTTTCATTGACCCATTAGCCCACTCCATATATCTTGGCCATTGAAAAAAACCAATATGTCTTGGATATTGACGCATTAATTCCAGTGGCAAGATATGGTCAACGTATTGTCGCGTTGCATTAATGAGTCAATAACCTAAGATATAAAACTTACCTTCAATAACCCTCATTGTACTTCAAAAAAGTTGAACCTTTCATTTGAGTTAAGAATTCTTACATCAACAAGCCATGTTTCAGACATTCTGCCTTCTGTTTGAATTGAGAATCCCTGCATCCACGAGCCACAATTCAACATCCTACCTGCCTCTGGTATTATTTAAAGTAGTATTCATTGATAACATGTAATTACCCTTTCAAACTTTGCAAATTGGTCAGAGGAAATGAATTTATAGGTAATAATCACCCATGTGTCTATTCAGATCAACATGGAATTTTATAAAAAAAATTATAATTATAAATATAACATGTCCTTTTAACATCTTTGACATCGACTTGTATTAAGAGAATAAAATTTAAAATAATGAAGCAAATAGAATAATTAGTTCTCTAGCAATGTAATCGATTGCCACCATTATTATTATTAGTTTAGCATTGATTAATACAAGTTATGTTGTTTAACTTTAGAAAATAGATATATTTATTTTTAAACAATATTCGAAAAAAAATTCAAACATTTGATTGAAACATAACTTGATTTCTAAATGCAATTGCAATATTTTTTCCATGATTTTTAGATATTTTTGCAATGATTTTTCTTTACTAAGATTTATAATAAAAATAAAAATAAAAAACCTAAAATTAAAATTCTTTAACGTACTCACATAAATAACATATTCACAATTGCAATATTTTTGCCATCATTTTTACATATTTGTGCAATGATTTTTCATTATTAAGTTTCATAGAAAAACAACTTACAATTAAAATCTTTGAAAATAGTTCACATAAATAATATATTTACCACAATTTAAGCAAATATTTGCATAAAAAATGGATAAGAGCAAGATATAAGGATCAAAGCTATATGTAAATAAATATATTTACCAATAGTTACTACCCACCATTATTTATGTGTTCCTCAATGCTTTAACAAGTAGGAGTAAAAATGTAAATGAGAAGATTTACTCGTGTTTGCTACCCACTATTATTTATGTGTTGTAATTTTTAGTGGCTACCCACCATTATTTATGTGTTATTCAACACCATAATAATTAGGAGTAATTTTTCCACTTCATATAGTTTCTACTCACCATGATTTATGTTTTCTTCAATAATAAGAGTAATTTTTCAACCTCATTTATGAATTTGCAATTTTTCAAAAATCCTAATTTCCACTGATAAGTTCTTCCCTGCCATACAACTCTTGTTAAATAAAAGTATATTATAATTAATGTTGAGTTAAAATTATTTTACTTGAGTTTAAATTAAACTATATAAATTTGCATTTTTTAAGAAAGCCTAATTTCCACTTAAATGGTAAGTTCTACCATGCCATACAACTCTTGTTAAATGAAAGTATATTATCATTAGTGTGGAGTTAAAGTTATTTTACTTGAGTTTAAGTTATTTATTTACTTGAAAATTATATATTAAACTAAATAATCAATAATTTAAAAAACATTACTTTATTATTTTAAAACATTTTCAATTTTATTATAATTTTTTTTTAACATTAAACAAAATGATACAAGATTATTTTTTATTTTTATCAAGTTAAAAACTATTCATAGGAAATTATTTAAAATTAATATATATATATATATAGAGTTTTCCAAAAACTGTTGGAATTTTTTATTTTTTTCCAAAAAATTTAGCAGCAGGAGTGTTTGAGTGTTTGAATCTTGTTTATAATAGTTGAAATAGATTCAGAACCATCAAAAACTTCTAAAACACCCAAAATCTTGAAATTTGATAACTATAACAAAAATTTCCAAAAACTTTAAGTTTTTGAGAAATTTTATCAAAATCTTGCTAAAATTTTCATAATTTTAGAAAGGAAATGCCAAAAACATAGCATTTGCAATCTTCTGTTTCAAATCATTCTTTTCTACTTCAACTAGATATCTTGTCCATTCCCAATCACTGTTATAGACCAATGATAAGATGGAAAGAATTTTGGAACTTGAAGAAAAGATAGAAATTTCATGTGATATGGATAACAAAATTCTTTCCATCATCTTTTCCAATATAGATGTTATGGTTCCTCCACTTACCTCAAGTTTCATCTTACTTATTAATTTTTTTTTTTATTCTTCTACACATTGGATATGTCAACATTCCTCAGAAGATTTCCATTTAACAATAGATTTTTCTTCACCATTTACAATTTTCTTTTCATACACCTTTCCCACATGCTTTTGTAATGTATCTAGCTTCATCTGAGATTTCACTACCTTGCGAATTTTCCAACTAAATGCAATAAATCTAACTTCTCAAAAAACCTCATTCACATTTGTAGGAGTTATTTATTCAATAAATGGAAAAATTGAGACCTAATCATCTTGGAATTGTCTCCCTGTGGTCCACTAGACTTATTTCCTTTCCGTAAATGGTTTATGTCACCTTCCAAGGAAAAATATTTAACATTTTCATCACAATTTTTATTGAAACTAAATTTATCTCACCCTGATCACTTGAGGAACCTATTCTTTCATCCATAATATGGATATCATATGAATTTTCACAAGAGTTAACATCTCTCTCGGTAACATATTGTTCAAAGGATCTTGAAGCATGAACATAATATGTATTCTTGGATTAAGGATTTGGAAAGTATGATAATACATCCATTTACCTTGATGGTTTCTTCTTATGATTAGATTTTGACATCTCACTGAATACTCCACAAGTAAAATTTCAAATTGATCTAGAAACTTGCATCAATAGTTTCCAAGAGTTGAGAATTACTAGATTTGTAAGTAGCATTCAAAGTAAAATAAGAGTAATATTCACAAAAACCATTTCAAGCATTTTTTTATTAAAATGTTATGCCAAGCCCAAAATAAAAAATATATCATTATACACAAAACAATAACATCATGATTCATCATCTATAAAACAAATAACATCATTTAAATGTAAAATATATAAAAATTTCCATTAAATTAATTCATATCTCCAAATCACCTAATGAACACTCGAACGCTTTAAACAAAACAACAAAGTATCACAATAACTTTAATCATCCCTTACAAAAAACCTCTCATCCAAAGATTATATATATATATATGGTGAGAATGTTCTCGAATATCAAAGATTAATTAGAATAGGTGTTTCTCGCACCTATAGTTTTCCACTATACAATTTTTAAGATTGATGTCTTTATAAATCAAATTATACATACTCAAACATAAATAGATATTTACTTCATGTATCTCCACCATACAGTGACTCAAAATATGCACATTACAAGCTACCATAATTTTTCTATTTATAGGCGGTCTTACAATCTCAACTTCCATGTCACAAAATTGAAAGATCCCTCTAACAAGTGACTCTTTTGCATCTTGGGAGTTGTCATTGCTACAATTTCTTCGAACTAGCTACAATCTAAAATCACTAGATCAAAAATAAGGTTTCACAGCCCTTAACCATTCATAGGTCCATGGATTGATCACTAGAAAATTTTTACCTCGATAACTGAAACTTGGACATATTGCACATTGAAACCTTAATACAACTCTCTACTCTAAACAAATTGCCTCTCCATACATAAGATTTGGAAGATTTCAAGAACTGCACCTTGATACCATGTTAAATCTTATAAACCATGGTAAGTATATTCTACGTGAAAAGAATTCTTAAAAAACACTAGATATCTGAAAACTAAAGGCCACTCAAATTGCAACTCTAATTATGCTAGAATTTACAAACACACATTGCAAAAAATATACAAGATAAATTCACTAAATAAAATATCAAAACTTCCTAATGATTTCTCATTAATTTTGAAATGAAATCTGCTATAGGGAAAACCAAAGGACTAATTCACTGCTCTCTATTGAACTGAATGAATAACACATATGCCAACTTGTAGAAATTTCTGCACAATTTTTCTTTAGATGTAAAAAAAAATTCACATTTTTTACTAGATTTTTTTGGATCTTAATAATGAGAAGTTTCAACCTTAGGGTTGTTATGGAAAAAGGTATAAATCAGCAATAGAAAAGGTACAATACTTCATCTATTGTTTGATGCCATCCTCCAATATGCTTAACACTCCTCCAAGTAGGCATTCTCCAAGAAAGTGAATCTCTCCATGTGGCCATCATGAAGGACGTCCAAGAAACTATAGGGTTCTACTCAGTCACAACAAACAACCCTTGTGTAGTTTAGAATCATGTATACCAAATTTCATAAAACACGCATTACCTACAAATTGTTTGAAACAATGTGTCAAAGAAATGTGGTCTTGTTATTCCTAATTTATGCTACGCGCTCTTTCCCTCAGGTTCAAGAGATTGATCTATTTTATTTTTTCCATGAGGGTATAGCCATGTATGTAATATATTAGGGAAATTTATGCCCTAGTTCTTTTTGTTTTAGTAACTAGGTTTTAAAAATTATTTTAATACAAACAGTCCAGTTCAATAAAGATAATATAATCCTCAATAAGTAGTATTTAACTCCAATTATGAAGAAAATTCCAATAGTATAACCCAATAGTTCCAACAACTAGTGCAATCAATTTCATCCAAACAGAACCTAGTAAAACAACAATACAACAATAATTTGATTTGTAAGCAGCCTGATACTACAAAATCCAAATGCCCTAGGTTGCCTCAGATCGGAGCCTTCTCGTCATTTCCTAATCACTATAATCATTTGGGTTTGTTAAAATTCAAGACCCTCGGGCTTCCTCTATAAGTCTCATTCAGGTTTTTGCATTTCAATTCTAGATTTTATATTTGTAACAATTAATTCCAAGTTAGCTAGCGATTCCAAGTCAGTTAACAACTCAAAATGTCTACATTGCTTCAGGATGGATTTTGGATTAGAACATTGAATGATTCAAACCCTGCCTCATATATTAACTACTAATGCTTCAACTTCCAAGCGAGATCAACTCCTACAGAAAGGTTTCGATCCACCGAGGAAAATATAGAATTGCAAAGATGTTATCTATATTAATTCCATGATCATAATCTAGTGCAATGTCTGCAAATATGGGAACAAATTTCTGGAACACAATGTTTTGAAACATGTCCCACGTTGCTCCCTCAAAGTTTGGAATTAGTATGCTCCCATAACCTACCAATTATAGCTTAAGAAATGACTCCATCACTAAACAAGGCTTGCAGGCATAATTATAATCCGTATATCAATACAAAATGTACATAAAATTCCTAATTTGTTTTTGAATCAAATTTTTTCATATTCAAAATATTTTTCTCTTAACAAAATAAAAATGCATCCAATCTCTAGTTGTGTGAGTAATATTTTCTCCACTAAATTGTACCAAATCAACGACAATAACATTCATTATCATGAAAACAAAATATGTGTAGAATATTAATGTCATACATTACCTTTTCCGTGGAAATTGGTGGATACAGTCACTAATTCTTCTTCCTCTCAGATTTAATAACTAATGTGCTTGGAAGGATCCAAGGCTTCGTAATTGAAGTACATGGAATCTCGATCTATTTTCATCTCATGCTAACCTTATCGAATGCTATGGGAAGATATTTTGTATTTATTCCAATCGTTAAAATAACCCTTCGATTCTTTTTTTTGAATGCATATCTTAATTGAAATCTGTCCCCATCAAACTCTTCCATCACAAAATTGTAGTAAATCTGCCTTACATTATTATTGATATAGTTAAAATTGTTGCTACCTTGGATATGCATTCTAGATAACAACATTGAAGGCTTTTACTTTGAAATAAAAATAAAAAACAATCTGTATTGGTTTGTTCAAATTGAATAGATGCCTCTTGATATTCTAAGAACTCGATATATCAAAAAAATACTAGATCGAAGAAAATAACTTCTTAGACATTGGACCAAAACCTGTATGAATACATAGAAAATAAGTTGTGTTCATTAAAGATGGGGCCAAAACAGGCTATGAAATTTTTATCCAAATGATATATCTTGTATAAAATTGATAAATACAAGTTTGGTCATGTTAATTGTTCATAATACATCATATATAGCCTCATTGAAAATAATCCCTCTGACAAGGTTACATAGAAATACTTGGGTCATGCAATATTTATGGCAAATAACTCATTATCAAAATGCAAACTCTAGTGAAAATGATGTTGGGAGAAAATAATTTTTTTAAGAGGTGGTGGCAGAGAAATCAGTATGCCAACTATGTGGTAAAAATGAGGTGAAACATGGAATATATTGAGGTATTTAAGAAATGAATTAAGAGAGTGTGCATGTTGGGCCAAGTATATGCCCAAAAATTAAGGTCTTATGGATTTGGATGACATAAAATAGACATGATAACCAGTAGGGCCTTGGTTAGCTCGTAAAACAAGAATGTCTCAAACCTACCAAAGGTTTCAATCTTCAAAATAAAATTTTTCCAAGTCATGGACCATCTTGATCATAGACTGGGCAAGTGAAAATCTGGGTGAACTTACTGCTTCTCAATCATAGGGATCTTTTGATTTGAGATAGGATGGAAATATTTATGAAAATAGCCAATTCTTGATCTTCAATCAGTTAGCGCCACATACAGAGGTATAAATCCTACACAATGCAAATCCTAGGTAAATTTTGCATAATAAATACCAAGTACAAATCCCAGGAAAATTTGGCTAAATAGATACCCCAATTGTAGCTTCTCGGTTGCAGGATATTTCTCGGTGGTAGGGATCTGATCCTTTCAATTTGAAATAAGATGGGGATTGGTTCAACTGAATCTTGTAAATTTAATGTAAATGTAAATTGAACTGGATATACAAAAATAGATCTAAGAAAATCACTTCTTAGCCATTGGACCAAAACATGTATGAATACTGTTAGTATGAATCTTAATTGCAAGTGTACATAAAAATACCACTTTAGTTGTGCATAACAAAGAACTCTAACAGCAAAGATGGCTACCAATATCTTCAGTCTACAATTAGGTGATCAATATAAATGCTGCGAAAATCTAGATCTATGCACCAAAAGACATTAAGCGGTAAATAAAAACAAGATTTACTCCATGCATCCAATAGACAAGAAAAGAATATGTTGAATGAATTTTATATTAAGGGCACCTGGGAGGAAAGCATAGAAGGATGTTATCAATTCTCCTAAATGGGATGGGTTCTTGTAAGTTCTCAGCACTTCAGATCTAAAATTCCTCTCTCTTGATGGTGTAGAAAATCCAGACAAAAAAGGAACTCAAAGGGAGCTCAGAAGAAAAAAGATAGAAAAATATGACAATGATGGTGGATCAAAGTTAGACCAAAAGTATAGATCTAGAGTGATCTTTAGGCAACAAAAGGTGATGAATGAATGGAAAAACCCTTCTATTTATAACAAAATATTGAGTTAGTCTAGATATTGGCATAATTAAACATATTAACCATGTAAGACCACCTCTTTATAATACTTATTAATTTTGTTGAGTAAAAATAATTCACTTAGGTCAAATCCCTTTATTTGTAAATAATAAATAAATAAATGATTTATTTATCATTTTAAGGATGTGGTTGAGTAATAATTAAATAAATAATGATTTATTTAACTATTTATGAGTGATTTAGTAAAATTTAACAAGGAATATTATTTAAATAAGGTTTAAATAATTATTCCTAGAAAATAATAAGATAAATAATAATTTATCTAATTAATTTTCCTGTTTTGCGTTAAATATGACCAGGAATATTAATTAAACTGGTGTTTAACTAATTATTCCTTCAGGAAAATCAAACAAATGTGGATTTATTTAATATTTCCTCATGGGGTTTCCTGTTTATACCATAAACAACTTAATAAAGGTGTTTTACTAAGTTATTTTTCATAGTGAAAGCACTTTTACTTGGGGTAAAATTGGTCTTACATGGTGTACTTAGGTCCATCTAATAGTAACAGGTTAGATGACCAAAAAATGGTGTAACAGATTGCCCCCAAGTATGCGAGCGTTAGGAGCTAATCGTATGACCGAAGTACGTTGTAAGAACTCAATCACTAGACACCAAAGGCGAAGTCAAAGAGAGATAAATATAAGGTAGACCGAAGTAGTAAAGGACTAGACCCTGAGGAGGCAAGACTTACAGGTGCGAAAATTCTCTTTTATGAGTGAGCACCTGTGCTATAGGCGGCGGGGGAGGCATACCTATGCCCGCCGAGACAAATTACAAAGAATAATGCATCCAATAAACAAGGGACTGAACAATATAGTACATGCTGGCATAAACATGAGCCAGGTAAAAACATGATAATGAATCCCACATATATAGTGTTCCTGGGATAATAGCCAGGACTTATACAATAATATCTGAGTACATGAGATACAAATACAACCTAAATGCCCCTTTAAATAGGAAAGGGTGCTTAAAATCTGACTCATACATGCAAACAGAAAGGCACTACAAGCGGTTGAGGCCGACATCATTAAATCTATGGAGCTACATCAAAGGCTATAATGAAGAGGTCATCCGGGCATGTGGGGGGTTACCTGTAGGGCCACCCCCTCATGAGGGCTGAAACATCCCACACACACCCAGGAATCACTGGTATCAGCTACTGCATCACTGAACCATCAAGTATACGGATCTCGATCATGTTGAAAGGAGTTGGAGCTGAGAAAAAATCAATTCGAAGGGTGATAAGAAGTCTCTTTGTCTGATCTGAGGCACCGACCAAGAGTGGAAGTTGGAACCAAGGTACATCGTCCTCTAGACCTGTCTTCTTGAATGAATGATCTGATGTCGACAGAAGGAGGTCCACCATAGGTGAGGCAATAAGGGATCCTCGACTAAGGCATGAGAGAAAATAGTAGAGCGACTGACAGACTGACACCAGGGAAGATGATGAAATGGGAATTACTTAGTAGCGGACAGACGACTTCCCTTGTTAGAGCATAAAGGTCATGGATGACCTAGCAGCGACTGACACAATATCATGAAGGATAGGGGATAGTGGTACTGAAGGCCATAATGTGCGACACGAGAGAGGACCCAAGCAATAAAGGATGGAGGACTATAGCAGCATACATAGGGACTCAGGATAGGCTCCATGAATGCGGTGATGACTCAACTTATATGCTCTAAACAAGGGCGACTCAATGATGCTACCACACAGTAAAGGTCCAATGGGGACCATAAAAGCATCAGTACATGATGGTTACTAACGACGAAAATCGACACGAGCATGGACAAGTATGAAGGCAAAGTGGTGCCCCAAGTACAAGTGTTGTAGGTGAAGAAATTCGATTTTGAGGAGTGGTGAAGTGACCCTTCTTGGATGAAATGTGTCTTGGTGAAGTATCAAATAACAAAAAACTAATAGATACCCATTTGAGGGCTCAGTGAAAGCTTTCCAATGGTACAAATGATTTGTCAAACTGAGCTACAGTTTGGCCTCAGCAGGCGAAAGAAAAAAAACAGGGGTTTCTCTTTTAATAAGGAATTTTCCCTCCAAATTCACTCATTTGCAAGTATAACTATGGTGAATGTAAAGAGGAGAGAAGGCCATAAATATTGCGGTGAGCGTAGTGGAAAAACTGACCATTGGAATCAATATTCGTCGGTTGCAGGTAAGAGGCCTAACCCTACTCTTTCATTTAAGTGGATCAAAATTTTAGTTTAGGCACCCAGAGCTCATGAACAAGCCTGGTCGCATTTTTTGGGGTCTGTTCTGCGACCTGGGTAGTAGGTACTGGGCAGAAAACTATGACCTATCCCATGAAATGACCGCAAAAGTGCGACCTGTCAGAGAAAGAGGGTTTTATTGTTGTTTCTGGCTGAGGAGCATAGGTGCCCCCAAGCATGTTATGGTCATGCTAAAATGTTTTTAGAAAAGGGGAATCTAAAAAAATTGAAATGATGTGGTGTGCCATTTGTTTTCGTTATGGTTATGCAGTTTGAGAAAGGGAATGGAGGATTACCAATCTCTTTTGGTACTGCATATATGAAACAAATGGACTAAGTTTATGGGTTGGCATACATGGTGTCACTATCCCAAAGAGTGGATTTGGAGATAGTGAACTGGTGCGCTCCTAGAAAGCCCACAGGTTGGTCAACAACAATGTCTATGGCACTGGGTTGCTGATGTAAGATGAAGGAATGATGAGGGTTATCATCCCTAGAGTGATCTTAAGTGATATGGGACTCTAGAGGTTCTTCTAAATGGGGAAGAATAATGGTACTAGAGTTGACACAACCATGTACACTAGGAGAGTTGTGGAGAATTGCTTCTCCTAGACTCTCAAATATGGGTGCCCCCTTACCCAAACATTGGGTGTCAATGTAATGGCCACAAGGTGTATGTGGTTCGAATGCATGGGTTCGATGTAAGGAGGGACAGATAAAGTCAAGGGTGGTGACTATTTCCATATTTTCATCATCGTAATAGAAGATGGAGTGACAAAGCTAGCTGACTCATCATCATGAGAAGAGAGGTTCACATGCACATCGTCACGGAGGGTGACAGAAGGACAAGTATATTAAGGATCCATCGATGTTGAGCCCAAGGTGATCGCTAAAGGGAGGTCAGGCGAAATCGAAGGGGAAGGGGAAGGCCCAGGGGGGTCTTCCACCGAGGATCTCATAGATGATGACAGGTAGTGGACAGTGGCCAAAGAATCTGTCATTTCGGCATCTGGAGGGGGAATTTCAATAGGAGTGGATGCGTCCTCTGGTTCTGTTGAAGCAAAACGTGCAAATAAGGGAGTGGTGGACTCGTTGCGCTTGGCATCAGATTGGCGAATTTCCACTAGAGAGGTGCATAAGTCCTCGAGGCGAGGATAGAGGTGGGTATACTGGCCACGGAGATCACACAAAGCATAAGGGTGGTTGGTGTGAATAGTCTTGGGGTTCCTGGTTGCAGTCGAGGAAGGAACAGAGGTTTCCGGGACTGTAGACTCAGGGAACGCGACATTAACCATGGGCTTGAGATAAGGCAACTCCAAAAAAATATGGGTGGCATGACTGACAACATCAGACAAAGCACACTCGATGGTACACTTTGGAGGCCGAGGAGGGGAAGAGTTTGTTGGGGCAGCCTTGTCTTTTAATGCCCTCTTGTGAGCTTTGACCTTCTTACTCGAAGTGGTCGCAACAGGAGAAGTTTCCTGTTGAGGTGGCTGAGGCACTGTAGCAGCAGGAGAAGTCACGGGGACCGGTTGAACCGGGGTCAAAGGTTTGGGTTGACCAGGCGGGGTAGTGGCTAGAGGATAAAGGTACCAGACGAGAATCCCAATGGTCAAGTTAGGGAGATAGACGATAGCCATGACAGGTACCGTGTACACTCTAGTGGGGAGCTAGGAACGGTATTTGACTGGAGGGGTAATAGCCAGGCGAGACGGCTCCAAGATGGTTAAGGCCTGGAGGAACCATTCCAGGAGGGTAAAGAGGCTCATGGATACCAGTTGTAGGTGAAGGGCCAGAGGAGGAGGTCCAGAAAGCTGAATCAAAGGGCTAGGAGTAGGTTGCGGAGGGCGAGGAGGCTGATGACTAGCCAAAGCGGGCTGCTTGAGGGCAACCCGAGATGATTGCATCGTGAAAACATTCGATGAGTTGGGATCAGAGACAGGAGGAGGAAGACCAGGGAAATTACCAAGCAATGAGGAGTCTTTATAGACTCCGAATGAGATATTGGTCAAAGGATCGATGATTTTCTTAGTGGCCACCGAAGAGATGATGGACTCAGGGGAGGTCTGAGACTTCAGTTCATAATATTTCAACTGGTCAATGGTGACTATATTTCCGTTATGAGGGAAGGACATCTTGCGGTGAACCGCAGATGGGACTGTTGGTGTCCCGTGTTTTGATAGTTTGGCAAATCAAAAGACAAGGCAACATCAGAACCAATCTTTAGAGTTCCAGGATCTAGTCCTCCTTCTCTTAGAGAGGGATCTCTCAAATGTTTGTTTGCAAAGGTTTATCTTGTGTGCTTTGAGTATTGGTTTTAGACTAGTTATTATGCAGTGTTTGGATGTTTAAATAACATTATTAGTTAAAGAATATGAAAGGCTCAGTGAAAGATATATAGGACAGAGAAATATCTGGTTCATTGGGCAATGGAGTCAAGAAAAGGTCATAACAAACTCATCAATGGATATGGGATATCAAAGGGAAAATCTAACTTGGCCACAGGATCCTTTGTTTTTGGAATGGGATGAACATTAATGATTTGGAAAGAGAAGTTTAATTCTCAACAAAGGGAATTTGAAACATAATTTAAATAATAAAGAGCTCTTTAATAGACATGGCTAACCATAAATTCTACAAATCACACCTTTAAGCAAATAATGATTTCAAAACAACTTTTAAAATGAAATCTAAGATTTGGGGAACACCCTATTTCCTCAAAGATTTTATTTTAAAGGACTTAGAAACATAAAATATTCACTGATAATTGCAGTCATAGAAGAGGGAACACCTAAATACATCTATGATCATAATTATAACGACTTTTAAGCC
This sequence comes from Pinus albicaulis, assembly GCA_034641835.2. NCBI lineage: Eukaryota > Viridiplantae > Streptophyta > Pinopsida > Pinales > Pinaceae > Pinus > Pinus albicaulis. The sequence goes on from CM076578.1 coordinate 78,266,293, forward strand.
AACTGTTTAAGTGAGGACAAAGGGCAAGATCAAAACATACCTCTTTGATTCACTGTAAGCAAAGAACTTCAAAGGGAGACTTCAATAACAGTTTTTAAGTGGCAGCAGACAAGCAGGGCAAACCATAATGATGCTGAAACCAACTGTTCAAACTGTTAAGGAAATAAACAAGCATGAAGACTAAAGAGAAAGATTAAAGCCTCTAAAATACTTCAGTAGAAGAAAACATGAAACAGTGAAGGATGAACAGGTCTAAGGTGCTTCCAAGAGTCATTTCTTATCCTAAAACTTTCAGCCTACTGTAGTAAGAAATTATGGAACATAATGAAAACAAGGGAAAACATAAAACAGTTCAGAATACTTCACCAACAGCCAAGCTCATGGATCTAATGATAGAGCCTTCTCAGGAACAAGCATGCAACAACATCATCAAGACCTCCAAGACTTCAATTTCTTCTTCAACTTCAACAGACTTATCTATTTATTTCAGAGAGTTTCAGTATTACAACTTCTAATCAAACAACAACCAACAACTTCTCATCTTCTTCAGAAGTATTTATAGAAGAAATGAGGAGGTGGAATGGAATAAAATATCTTCTAAGTTCAATTAATACAGTTTACTGTCTCTCGGCCTTTGAGGGGCTTAATGGAGAAAATTATGATATTTTTCCTGTATTAATTGGTTTCTATTAACTACCAAGCTTGCTGGAAAGGATTTGTTGACTTTAAGGCTCTTCGTCATCCTCATAATAACTTTTGCTGTCAGTTTACAATAAGTTCCTTTGGTTGAATTAACTGTTCAGCCGCATTGATGCAAATTCTCCAGTTCTGGTCATAAATCGGGCTCCTTTTGATTACTTTGAGGCTGTAGGTGGCTCTGTGGTAGCTGGGGGATTCAATTTTCCCCTGATGTGGCAGCGTAGGCTCTTTGAACTGATAGATATTTTTATTTTAACCTAAAAACACCTTTAATATACTTGAATTCTGTGTTTCAGGCTCAACGAAGCCTAACCTCTGTCTTCTGGTCTTCAAACTTTCTTTAATCGTGAATTAGGTCTTTTGATTTAGTCGAATAAATGGCCTAATCCCTTCAAACTGCGTTAACGGTTTTCAAAAAATTTTCCACTTTGATTCCATGCTGTCGGTTTGATACTCTTTGATTATATTAATCTTCACTGTGTCTTGTTGATGTGCAGATCCGTGGAGTTTTCTTATGGTATCAGCGCTTCATGATGCGCCAATGGATCATGGTATCAAAACCTTTAAATGGATCCCTTTTAATAAACAAAACCTGAAGGATCGTCATCCTTGGCTTTGATTTTCCCTTTAAAACATTCGAAAATCCATTAGATCCTGCAAAAAACACACAAAAATTAAAAAATCCTATGTTTATTTGGTAAAACTGCTTCAGAGGGCGGGGAAGGAGCGTGGCCATTCGATCTGGACACGTGGACGGTCCAGATCCAATCGGCGGATCGCAATCGGAAGTCAGAAGTGAAACGATGCGATTGCGCGATCAGGAGAAGGGGCGATGTGATTGTGCTATTGGGAGAAGGGCCGATGCGATTACGCGATTGGGGTGCAATCGAAGAAAAGGCTGATGCGATTGGGCACCCGGTTGCGGGGCTTGTTTTATATAGACCATCCGATAGGCCCCAGGCTTATATATAGGGGCTAATCGGGGTCGGGCCTTCGGGCTTGGGCTTTTCAATCTACCCATTGAAAACTTTTCTGATGCGATAAGAGTTTCGGCTTTTGCACTTGGTTTTTCCAAAGAAAGAAAAGGACCGGGGACTATGGATATGGGACTTCATCGCATCAGAAGTTCTTATGCGGCCTTTTTAATCTACCCATTGTGTTTCCCCGATGCGATTGCGTGATCGGTCCTTTTAATCTACCCATTTGATATTTAACACGCGATTTGGCATTTTTAAAAAAAAATTTGGATAAATGGGTTTTCGGGTTTTACAAAGGAAAAAATGGATCGGGAAAGAAGTTTTCAATGTTTTAAGCGTGAAGGCGGGCCCACGGGTTATATGAAAAATAATATGATCGGAGGATAAAAGCACAGGGCTTAATCGCATCAGAACTTTTGGCGTGGTACAAAGACTTGTCCACTCAGAATATTTGCGATGCGATTAAGCGCTTGATGGGTCGGCGCTTGATTTTTATGGCAAGGGCACATGTGGGGAAGTGGTTAGGGGGTTTAGCCAAAGGGGCTAAAGCCTTATGCAAAAACATGTATTTTTAATGAGTTTTCAATGTTTTTTAAAGGGATTCGAGGGTTTCGATAAGGCTAAAAAGTGGCTTTTAAACCTTACAAAGTGGATTTTCATGAATGGAAGAAGGAGAAATCATGAAAAATAAAGGAATTATATGGAGAAAATGGGGAGCAAATGAAGATCAGTTTTGAGTGGGGAAAGGGGAAAAAATGATGGTTTTGCAGCAGTCTTTCTCTTGGAATTTTAGTAGAATTTCTGAGTATTGAAATGGGGATAGTAGTGAAGATTTTGGACAGAGGCGTGAGGCCTTAAAGAGTCTTCAAGAGCCAACACTTTTTAGCAATAAAATTTGTTCCTTGAAGGCTCAAAAATGATTTAGCCACCTTTTGGTATAACAAATTTATAGGTGGCTAACAGTGGCTCCACTTGGGGATGGTGCCTTCTGGAAGACATCAAGAACTTCAGACTTGCATTCTCTGGGAGGCTGACCTGTGCCTGATCCATTGGGCTACTCTTCCTTTGCTGGGATGATCTTGCTCTGAAAACATATTAGCAGCCATAAAAACAATGGTTCTTTCATCAACAAGCTTTCTACCTACCCAATCCTACTGATATAACATTTTTTCTTCATTAGAGTGCACTTGGATTGGCAAACTCTCTCACAACATTTTATTCTTTCAAAAGCAGGAATTATAATCTCTTTCTACTCCTTATTTCTCCATGAACTCAGATTAAATAGTTGAGCCTATATGCTTCTCTACCTAATCTAATAATTTGTTAGGATTAAACAGTCTAACAGATTTTTATTCTCTAATTTCTAAAGCAGAAATTAGAAAACATACAAATCAGGATTGAACAGTCTAACTTGATGCTGATCTATGGCATAAAAACAAGCTGCACATAGATTATTATTTTCAAAAAATTTAAAACAAAATGATGAAGGCTTAAGATCTGAAAATTCAAAGCACTTCCTTCATCTTTTTACAGCTCTGTTTTGACTTTATTTGAGTTGTTTCTCCTTTGCCATGTGGTTCAGATTTTGAGCTAATTAGAACCAGATTTTTATCCTTTTTGACTCAGAAAACAAAACAGATTTGATTCATTCTCTTTTTGAAATGTTAGGTTTAGATTTTGAGTATGTTTGAACCTTTGATTTCTATCCTAATCTATCTACTGATAAGCCAAGATTAAACAGTTTGGAAAATCGAATTCACTATCCTATCAGCAGAAAATTTAAAGGCTAATTAGTCAAGATTAGGCAGTTTGACTAACTAGAAGTGTGTTTTTTAGTAGTGGCATTTAAGCTTGCACACTTTCAGATTTGTTTCTCTTTTCGGTATGGGGCTATACCTTTCTTGTTTTTACAATCTGCCCTCTTTCTTTTTCCTATTGTTTTTGGTTTTTTCTTTTTCTTTCAAAGACAAAAACTCAAAAACTAAATAAATGCTCAAAGCTTAGCTTTATTGACATTCCTATCTAACCTACTCTAATTTTGGAATATTTACATGTTTAGCTGGTGAACTCTCTTTTCCAGTACAACCAATCCAGTAAATGATTCCATGATTGGTCCTTTCTCATCTCCTTGGGAAGGCTAGACAAACAGGGACACTCCCATTCCTTTTGTTTTTCAGCAGCAGTGCTAAAAAATCTTCTTGCTTTTGGTAACATACTGCTGCTAACAACCTTTATCCCTTCCTCAAATATCTTCGAGAAATGAGCATAGGGATCTTGAAATAATACATGGTTGTGATTGTTTGGAAGATATGTTTCAACCAGGATCATCTCTTCTTTCTCGACTGGATTAAGGCAAAGATTATTATGAGGAAGAAAAACTTCCTCATCTTCATTATTATCTGAACTAGAGGATTCATCATATATTGCAGTGTTGTCTTCTTGTAGTCCTGGTATGTTCTGATTCAGTGGACTGTGCTCTGTGAAGAGATCATCATGTTCTTGAGCAGGGGTATCTTTTATTACCTCAACCCTTTCAGGAGGAGGCTCCTTATATGCATCCTTTTCAAGAAATTCCTCTTTCTTCTCAACCCCAACATTACAACTAATAGATAGCTGATTCCCAATTATGTGAAAGCTATTTCTGATGAATTGGATTGGCTGATTGCTGCTCTCAAGCTGATGATAATGAAATTCATGACACCAATCTACTATTGGTTGCCCTGCATGATTAGTTTCTGTTTGAAGCTCATCATCATCATCAAATTGATCAGAAGTTGAAAAATCATTAGTGTACACAATTTCACCAATCAAACATATTGGGTTATCAGTTTTTTCTTTTAGCTGATTTACAAGTTTATTTTCTATTTCAAGACAACAAGATTTAATAGGTAAATGAGTAGAAGTGTTTTTTTCTAATAAATAATTGAGGGTTGGTTGTTTATTTAATATCTGATCAATTTCTTCCTTTGTAAAAAGAGAAGGAATTTTCTCTTTGCTTTGGACAGAAGAACAACAGTCCTCTCTCTCTTGTGTTAACTAGTTTTGAGGCTGGATGTCTTCTTGAGCCTCTTCTAGGGAATCATTACTTGTGCTTGTAGGGGAATTTTGAGGATTCTCTTCCTTTTCCTGATCTATCTCAATTTCAAACAACTCCTCATGATTTTCATGGCAGACACTTTGACTATAAGGTTCATGAGTTGTTTCAAGTATATTGTCAGGATGCCATTCTTCTTTAATAATCTGAAATGAGTCATGACATAACGGCAGAGACTCTGGCTGGGTTGTCTCTTCTCCCATTTCAAGTTTTGTGAGTTCAAGATGGCTTATGTTTTCCTCAGGGCACTCCTCACTATAGGTATTTGTAATTTGATCATGAAGTTCTTTTAGTAGCATGGTACAAGATATAGGTAGATAATCAGGAATTTCCCGACAACCTTCTTCATTTCTTTCTTTGTAATTTTTTTCATCGCACATATCTTGTAATGTTTGGGTTTGTTCTTGATTTGAAAGGAGCATGGGCTGCTCTAGATCATCAATATTTAAATTGGCCTCATACCTTTCAAATCTTTTCCCAAGCATGTACACCATTTTCTCCATCATGATTAGTAATTTTTCTTTATTGTTTTCTCTATAATCTTGCTCACCTTCTTCTATAAAGTCTTGATGATCATCTATATATTTCTCATTGTCTAGGTCTTGTAATGGTTGAGTTTGTGTTTGATCTGGGAAAAACAAAGGTTGCTCTGAATAATCAACATCTATATCATCCTCATGCTTTCCCAATCTTTTATCAAGTATGTACACTATTTTTATAATTAGGTCCAATAATGTGTTTATTTTAGCTTCTCTGTCCATACTTGGATCCATATTTGTAATAAAGAGGTCACTGTATATTTTCAACCAGTTCAGAGTATTCTGCCAGTGGAGTCATTAGGTCTTTTGGGATTGTGGAGTCGCCAGGTGGAAGATTTTGGATTTTACTATCCACCAACAGCATGATTGGGTTTGCTTGATGCATTCCCAGGAAAGTTAACAAGGACTAGGGAAGTAATAGGCCTACTGGAGGCCAGTGGAGTCGCCAGGTGGAAACTTTTTAGCTTTTATGAAGGTAAAATGTTTTATGGTTCCACCACCATGTTTATTATGAATCCAAACTAAAATATTCTTGTATTTTTCTGAGTTTCTATGGTTGTTTGAAAAACTAATGAGTCTATAAGAGCTTACTAGGAAAGTATCAACTCAGTGGTCCCACCGTGATCGCCATTATGTTGGTGTCCCGTGTTTCGATAGTTTGGAAAATCAAAAGATAAGGCAACATCAGAACCAATCTTTAGAGTTCCAGGATCTATTCCTCCTTCTCTCAGAGAGGGATCTCTCAAATGTTTGTTTGCAAAGTTTTATCTGTAAGCCATATTACTTTAAATTAGTGATAAGGTAGAAAGTTATCGGGATTTGACATAAAGAATAATAGTACCTAGGGAAAGGACAGAGGATGAGAATATCTGTTCATTGGGCAAATGAGTCAAGAAAATATTTATAAATAAACTCATCAATGGATATGGGAATAAATAAAATCTAATCAACACAGATCCTTTTTGTTTTTGGAACAGTTTAATATTAATGATTTGGAAAAGAGAAGTTTAATTTCTCAAATAAAGGGAATTGAAACATAATCAGCGCCATAAGATCTCTTGAATATTGTGGTTTAAACCATGAATTCTACAAATCACACTTTAAGCAAATAATGACTTCAAAACAACTTTTAAAATGAAATCTAAGATTCGGGGAACACCCTATTTTCTCAAAGATTTTATTTCAAATGACTTAGAAAACATAAAATATTCACTGATAATTATGGTCATAGAAGAGGGAACACCTAAATACATCTATGATCACAACTATAACGACCTTTAAGCCAACTGTTCAAGCAAGGGCAAGGGGCAAGATCAGTACAGACCTCCTTGGTTCACTGTAAACAAAGGAACTTCAAAGGGAGACTTCAATAAACAGTTTTTAAGTGGCAACAGACAAGCAGGGAGAACCATAAATCATGTTGAAACCAACTGTTCAAAATATTAAGGAAATAAACAAGCATGAAGACTAAAGAGAAAGATTAAAGCCTCTAAAATACTTCAGCAGAAGAAAACATAAAACAATGAAGGATGAACAGGTCTAAGGTGCTTCCAGGAGTCATTTCTTAGCCTAATACTTTCTATCCTACTGTAGTGAGAAATTATGGAACATAATGAAAATAGGGAAAAAAATGAAACAGTTCAGAATACTTCACCAATAGCCAAGTTCATGGATCCAATGATAGAGCCTTCTTAGGAACAAGCATGCAACAACATCATCAAGACCTCCAAGACTTCAATTTCTTCTTCAACTTCAACAGACATATGTATTTATTTCAGAGAGTTTCAGTATTACAACTTCTAATCAAACAACAACCAACAACTTCTCATCTTCTTCAGAAGTATTTATAGAAGAAATGAGGAGGTGGAATGGAATAAAATATCTTCTAAGTTCAATTAATACAGTTTACTGTCTCTCGGCCTTTGAGGGGCTTAATGGAGAACATTCTGATATTTTTCCTGTATTAATTGGTTTCTATTAACTACCAAGCTTGCTGGAAAGGATTTGTTGACTTTAAGGCTTTTTTTCATCCTCATAATAACTTATGCTGTCAGTTTACAATAATTTCCTTTGGTTGAATTAACTGTTCAGCCGCATTGATTCAAATTCTTCGGGTCTGGTCATAACTCGACGTCCTTTTGATTACTTTGAGCCTGTAGGTGGCTCTGTGGTAGCTGGGGGATTCAATTTGCCCCTGATGTGGCAGTGTAGGCTCTTTCAACTGATAGATATTTTTATTTTAACCTAAAAACACCTTTAATATACTTGAATTCTATGTTTTAGGCTCAACGAAGCCTAACCTCTGTCTTATGGTCTTCAAACTTTCTTTAATCGTGAATCAGGTCTTTTGATTTAGTCGAATAAATGGCCTAATCCCTCCAAACTTTGTTAACAGTTTTCAAATATTTTTCCACTTGGTTCCATGTTGTTGGTTTGATACTCTTTGATTATATTAATCTTCACTGTGTCTTGTTGATGTGCAGATCCGTGGAGTTTTCTTATGGTATCAGCGCTTCATGATGCACCGACGGATCATGGTATCAAAACCTTTAAATGGATCCCTTTTAATAAACAAAACCTGAAGGATCGTCATCCTTGGCTTTGATTTTCCCTTTAAAACATTCGAAAATCCATTAGATCCTGCAAAAAACACACAAAAATTATAAAATCCTGCGTTTATTTGGTAAAACTGCTTCAAAGGGCGGGGAAGGAGCGTGGTCGTTCGATCTGGACATGTGGACAGTCCAGATCCAATCAGCAGATCGCAATCGGAAGTCAGAAGTGAAACGATACAATTGCGCGATCGGGAGAAGGGGCGATGCGATTATGCGATCGGGAGAAGGGCCGATGCGATTGCGCGATCGGGGTGTGATCAGAGAAAAGGCCGATGTGATTGGGCGCCTGGTTGTGGGGCTTGTTTTATATAGACCATTCGATAGGCCCTGGGCTTATATATATAGGGGCTAATCGAGGTCGGCCCTTCGGGCCTGGGCTTTTCAATCTACCCATTGAAAAATTTTCCGATGCGATAAGAGTTTCGGCTTTTGCACTTGGTTTTTCCAAAGAAAGCAGAGGACCGGGGACTATGGATATGGGACTTCATCGCATCGGAAGTTCTGATGTGGCCTTTTTAACCTACCCATTGTGTTTCCCTGATGCGATTGCGCGATCGGTCCTTTTAATCTACCCATTTGATATTTAACACGTGATTTGGCATTTTTAAAACAAACTTTGGATAAATGGGTTTTCGGGTTTTACAAAGGAAAAAATGGATCGGGAAAGAAGTTTTCAATGTTTTAAGCGTGAAGGCGGGCCCATAGGTTATATGAAAAATAATATGATCGGAGGATAAAAGCACAGGGCTTAATCGCATCCGAACTTTTGGCGTGGTACAAAGACTTGTCCACTCGGAATATTTGCGATGCGATTAAGCGCTCGATGGGTCGGCTTCTGGTTTTTATGGCAAGGGCACATGTGGGGAAGTGGTTAGGGGGTTTAGCCAAAGGGGCTAAAGCCTTATGCAAAAACATGTATTTTTTATGATTTTTCAATGTTTTTTAAAGGGATTCGAGGGTTTCGATAAGGCGAAAAAGTGGGTTTTAAACCTTACAAAGTGGATTTTCATGAATGGAAGAAGGAGAAATCATGAAAAATAAAGGAATTATATGGAGAAAAAGGGGAGCAAATGAAGGTCAGTTTTGAGTGGGGGAAGGGGAAAAATGATGGTTTTGCAGTAGTCTTTCTCTTGGAATTTTAGTAGAATTTCTGAGTATTGAAATGGGGACAGTAGTGAAGATTTTGGACAGAGGCGTGAGGCCTTCAAGAGTCTTCAAGAGCCAACACTTTTTAGCAATAAAATTTGTTCCTTGAAGGCTCAAAAATGATTTAGCCACATTTTGGTATAACAAATTTATAGGTGGCTAACAGGGACAACAGACATCGCATATTTGTAGCTATGACCCAATATAATGTTGTAATCTAAGGGGGCATCTATGACTTCGACGACAATGAAAATAGTCTTGCCCACAAGAGTAATAGGACAATTGCAGAATAAGTTAGTAGGCTGGGACGCATGGCCATCCTACGCTCGGAGAGTGATCATGAAAGGAGCCAACTCAGGCGATCCGAGTTGCTTCCAAACCGAAGCGGACATCACAGAGGTGGATGCCCCCTCATCAATAATGCACCGAGAAACGTTGGTGTTCCGGATCTTGACTGGGATTTGGAAGGCGACGGAAGCAGGGAGAGGAGGATGTTCTGACTGGTCAACATCAAAGACAATGAATCGATCATCGGAAGGATATACAACACCCATGGCAGATAGTAGAGCTTTTCGTTATGAAGGGCACGAGTGGAGGAGTTCCATCATTGAAATGGTAGCATGAGATTGCGTCAAATCATCTACTATACTATACGAATGGGAAGATTTTCCAGAAGCAACATTTTGGCATAGTGTTCTCTTAAGGATCTTGGTATGAACCTCCGCCTTAGGCTGAGCGATCTGCAAGGGACCATTAGGTGTCGAAAGAGGCTTTGTAGAGACCGAAGGAGGTGGCTCGGGGACAGACGTATCGGGAGGCTTGTTGTACTGACGAGAACAAGTCTAAAGATTGATGTCTATGGTTAGGGGTTGATTAGAATTCATCATGAGAATCTGGTAATCGGGGGTACCAGATGGAAGAGGTTGAGTGGCCACTTGACCTTCAGGTGGTTGGGTAGCCACAAATCCTTGCTGAGGGAAAGGATTAGTAAACACAGCCGGCTGACTAGGCACAACACTAGGAGGAACGGAAGGGGAGGCTTGTTGTCCTCGCAATGTTGCTTGAGACTACCACATTTGCTTCATCTGTGGTAAAAGAGGACAATCGTGCATGTAATGACCATAAACACAACAACAAGAACAAGGCTTGTTCATGTGAACAAGCCTGTCCTGCTTGGGCTGAGTGCCCTGTTTTTGGTTAGCAGTGTTAGGGGCATTATTTTGAGGATTAGGTCGAGGATTACCAGAGGCAGATTTATCTTGAGTGCCTTTCCTCTTCTTTTTAGAGGGAGGAGGATTAGTCGTGCCCTGCTATGCATACACCTGCCCCTAAGGGGGTGGTGGCTGCTGTTGCAGGGGTTGAGAAGGCAAGGGAGGAGGAGGTGCTAATGCTGGAGGAGCTGGAGCACTAGGCTATGGATATGGATAATAAGGAGGTCGGGTAACAGTGTGATAAACAGGAGGTTCGGAAAAAGGAGGAGGCATGGCGTATCTTGGATACATGCTACCGAGAGGGGGAAAAGTGCAGGAGGTGCTGGCACCCACCTGAGGAAAACCATAGCCCATGGGAGGTTGAGCGTATGGATGAAAGAGAGCTCCAACGATACCATCAGTGGCATGAGATGCCCCCAGTGTGTTGGCACCACCGAGTCTAGTAAGATCAGGTAGAACGGTATAAGAATAACCCGACTAAGCATAGATCAGGTCATATTTTAACTCAATTTGGAGAGCGGCTTCTTCAGTTTGAGGGAAATGCGATGCGACATCTTTGCTGATAGGAAGAAAAATATATCTAAGAAGCCAGTCCATGTAGACATGGTCTTAAAAGGTAGGGGCTCGACATAGGCTCTTTCTTCTCCGCCATTCCTGGACATGATCGAATAGGCGGGTCGCACACGATTGACAGAAAGAAGTCAAAAGTTCGGTACTAGTGTTGTAATGAAGGGGAAGCTAGAAATAAGATAGAAAATCCCAAGCAAGAGTCGCAAAGGTGGTATGAGAGGATGAGGCCTTATCAACATACCACTTAGAAGCTTCACATGTAAGCGTATGTTGGAACAACCGAAGATGGACAGATTCATCGGTAATGGAGTTAGATGAACACCACATGTGGAAATATTGAACATGATTTGTAGGATCTTCTCCAACAAGGCCTTCAAACTTGGGGATGTCGGAAGGGAGCTTGGTCAACATAGCAGGCAAACTAGCATCATGGTGTATAGGGTCATTTATCAACTGGTAAAAATCGGGAAGACTGAGGCCTGCCATATAGGGGAGCAAGGGAGAAGCCGAGATAGTTCTTGTTATGGTCCCACTAGTAGTATTGCCAGCATTAGGGCCAGGGCTACCACCAGCGTTAGGTCCTGAACCAAACATGGTGAAGGTGACAGGAGGAGAACTGAGGGCGGAATTAGAAGGAGAACCAAATGAACCAGAAGAAGAGTCGGAGTGCAGACTCGGTGGAGGAATAACTCGAATCCTACACAGAGGAGTAAGTCTTCCTACTGGAAACTGAGGATGAAGGCCAAGAATTCTCTAGGATAAACGCCTTGGTGGCGCAATGATGACGAAACAAAAATGGCACAAAGGGAAAGAAGAGACCAACAAGGGAAAATAGGTGCAGGATCAATTGATTTCAATGTTTTAGATTCTTTGCTTGGTGGTGTTAACCAAGCTCTTTTTCGCTTAGGGCGTATGTGAAAAATGTGTAAATTTTAATTTTTAAACCCAGACGTTTGTAGAGAAAAAGGAAAAGTGTGTTGTGTAACTGTAAATAAACCTACAGATAACAGTATATGAAACTGAAATAATAGTAAATAAATAGATAATAATGCAATAATCTAAACCCAAGAAGGTGGGCCTCTCAACAAGTAGTCTGTAGGTGGGAAAAAAACTAGTCAAAACACACCAAAATAGCCAATAGATCTAAGGTCGAGAGGGACAGGGATCTAAAGGTTAAATCTGCTGGAAAGTAGTGCAGAAAACAACAACAAATCAGAGGAAATATTGTTGTAAATGAGGTGGCGAAAGGCTATCTCCTGAAGGGAAACAGAGTGGACCCTAGAGGAAAACCAAAACAAAACTAAATGAGGTGATTTGGATGGCTAAATAGCCAATCTGAAGTGGACCTGAAGGTGAGGTATTAGATCTGAAAAATGGTTGAACAATGAAAATTTTAGACAACCTGTAGCAGCCAAAACTCTTCCACAAAGTGTGGAGGGTACTGAAGCCTTAAGGGGCTAGGTTCCCACTTATTTGAGTAAAAAAAAACAAGTACACGTCCAAAACGGGCGGAGATGGAGGTCAGACAACGTTAAACAAAGGCCTATACAAACCCAGAAAACTTTCAGAAAATTCCCGCAAAAGTCCAGGTTGCAGTTTCTGACCTGTTTTCTGCAGAGGTCACAGTTTTTGGGCTGAAAAGTGCATGTTGAAGCTCCAGGTCGCAAGTTTAGAGCCAAAAGGTGCGACTTGCACTTCCGACACTCTCGGCAGAAAATTTCAGCAAAATGTGTCGTCTTAGATGTGGCTGATATCTGTCACCTGCGCAATAGGTCTGAAAACACACGGAAGTAAGAAATTTCAATGTTTTAGGGTTTAATAGGTTAAAAAAAACATCAAGAAAAAAAAAAAACCAGAGGCTAAAGAGAAATCCTAGGGTTTGAAGCAGCTGGATATTGAGAGATCTGAAAAACGATAGCGGTCGTAATCGTAAACCCGTGTGGAGTTGCTAGTTGTTAGTATGAATCTTAATTGCAAGTGTATGAAAAAAGGCCACTTTAGCTATGCATAACAAACAACCCTAATAGAAAATATGGCTACCAATATCTTCAGATCTACAATTAGGTGATCAAGATAAATGTTGCAAAAATCTAGATCTATGCATCAAAAGACATTAAGAAGTAAATAAAAATGATATTTACTCCATGCATCTAATAGACAAGACAAGAATATGTTGAATGAATTTTATATTAGGGGCACCTGGGAGGAAAACATAGAAGGTTGTTACCAGTTCTCCTGAATGGGATGGGTTCTTGTAAGTCCTCAACACTTCAGATCTAAAATTCCTCTCTCTTGATGGTGTAGAAAACCCAAACAAAAAAGGAACTCAAAGGGAGCTCACAAGCAAAAAGATAGAAAAGTATGACAATGATTGTGGATCAAAGTCAGACCAAAAGTATAGATCTAGAGTGATCTTTAGGCAACAAAAGGTGATGAATGAATGGAAAAACCCTTCTATTGATAACAAAATATTGAGTTAGTCTAGATATTGGTGCACAATTAAAATATAATTAACGAAATCAAGATCCAAATTTTATGGAATATTTTATTATTTTTGTTGGAGGGAAAAGGAATTTGACTTGAGTCAAATCCCTTTATTTGTAAATAATAAATAAATAAATGATTTATCTATCATTTTAAGGATGTGGTTGGGTAATAATTAAATAAATAATGATTTATTTAACTATTTATGAGTGATTTAGTCAAATTTAACAAGGAATATTATTTAAATAAGGTTTAAATAATTATTCCTAGAAAATAATAAGATAAATAATAATTTATCTAATTAATTTTCCTATTTTGGATTAAATATGACCAGGAATATTAATTAAACTGATGTTTAACTAATTATTCCATGAGGAAAATCAAACAAATGTATCTTTATTTAATATTTCCTCACGGGGTTTCCTATTTAGACCATAAAAGCCTTAATAAAGGTGTTTTACTAAGTTATTTTTCATAGTGAAATCAATTTTACTTAGGGTAAAATTGGTCTTACATGGTGTACTTAGGTCCATCTAATAGTTACAGGTTAGATGGCCAAAAAATGGTGTAACAAATACATATAAAATAAGTCGTGTTCATTAAATATGGGGCCAAAACGGTTTATAGCATTTTTAGCCAACTGATATATCTTGTACAAAATTTATAAAGACAAGGTTGTTCATGTTAATTGTTCATAAGGCATCATATATAGCCACATGGAAAATAATCCCCCTAAAAGGGTTACATAGAAATACTTGGGTCATGAAAATTGTATGGAAAATAGCTCACTATCGATATGAAAACTCTAGTAAAACGGATGTTGAGGGAAAACAACCTTTTTAAGAGAGGTGGTGGCAGAGAAATCACTGTGCCAACTATGTGGTAAAAATGAGGTGCAACATGGAAGATATTGTGGTATTTAAGAAAGAAATCCAGAGCTTGTGCATGTTGGCCAAGTATATGCAAACAAATAAGGTCTTATGGGTTTGGATGAGATAAAATAGACATGATAACTAGTAATACCTTGGTTAGCTAGTAAAGCAAGAATGTCTCAAACCTACCAAAGGTTTCAATCTTCAAAACACAAGTTTTCCAGTAATCCCAATGTTATTAGTCCCAAAACCCATAACATCTCTTAAGTTTTGGCAGTAGTTCCTAAAACATGGCAGCTAACACGGGTGTTTGTTAATTTCTCTTACTTGATAATTTCTTGTGATATTATATTAATTTCTTCATATTCTTATTATGGTATATTTCACCAAACAATTACTGAAACCATAAAACAATGAACACAAGATGTAACCTCTCAACCAAGGAAAAACCCGTCTCTTAATGGAAAACCTAATCAAAATTCTTCTATTCTTATAGAGATAGCTTCAAATGAGAAACACAAGACCAAAAACCCTAGACCAAGACCACCTCCAAGCACCAAGTTAGCCCTCCAACAAAAACCCTTCCAACTAGTGAAAGTCAAACCAAGTCAACAAGGGTCAACCCTTCCAGAACTACTAAAAACTCAAAATTTCGTCTCCCAAAATCTAAATTTCGGACCTGTAGTAGTTCTACAACTTCATTCCCCTTACAAATATCATAATTTTATACGTGTGAGAGAAAATTGTCTGGAAACTAGGTCAAAACTTTGATTTTCCTTCCTCCTTGCATCAGGTTCTCTGTCCTTTGAATTTCTTGGCTTCTTCCTTGAATTTAACACTCTTCTATTGAATATTGGACTTCTTGTGATGAGGTGAGATAATGAGGTCGAAATCACTTGTATTATACCCTTTCCAATGGGTCAAATAGCCTCTTCTAGTCTGATTAGGACTGGCAGGGACGACTTGGTCGTGGAGGTCAATATTCACAATTTTGACTCAAAAATAGTTCTTCTTTCTTGTTATAAATTGCCTAAGAAGGTCTTATACATAGGAAAAAAAATCTCTTGGCTCATGACACATCTCTTATAGACTTGAGGAGCATGTAATGCATGCATGACCTAGATGACCACTTAAAGGAGCATGAAACCCATGCTTGAAAAAAAAAAAAATTATCTCTTATTTTCTTTCTTATTTTGATAGATACATAATATATACATCATTACATGAGTACAATTACAGTTATGAAGAAGACCGAATAAAGTTACATTTTCAACACAAGGGACATTATAAATCAGTAAAGAGGATATCAAAATGGCCTACTATAGGTTGTGTGTAACTACCAAAAGTATTGCAATAAGTTGACAACCAAGACATCATTGTATACATTTTGATAATCATGATGAGAGGTGATTGGTTACACCAAGATAAATTTACATTCATGGGTATTTTAAAATGAAAACCATCAATGCAAAATGACGACTATAAGTCTGTTCGACTAACTAATGTGGTTGAGTACTTTAATGATCTTCATGCAAGACTTGTTGGGTTCAATCCCCCATAATATGGGTGCGTCTATTGCATGTCTCAATTTATTTTCTTAGTAGAAAAAGAACTTTCATAAATACTAGACAAGTGCTTGAGTATTCCCCCACGAGCCTTATTTTGGAAAAATAGTGACTTGCTAAAGTTGTGGATTGTTTCCATTGGTGATTGCAATAAGTTGAGACCAATACTTATAAAATTTAACTTCTAATTTCTTTAAACAACAAGGATTTGAAGAAAATTTTAAATCATAATGTACTTTGGTTAATCTTTTAAATTGCAACCAATCTATGAAAAATCATATGTTGTAAGTTGAAGGTTGCTACCAACAATGATTGCAGTTAATTGAGAACCGGGATTTATATCATGGAGCTTCTAATCCCTTTAAATACTGATGATGTGGTGAAGACAACATGATATAGACAACCAATTTTTCAACAATATATGAAAGAAAAACAATTTCAAAATAACCACAATGTTGCTTTATTCGATTCCTACAGATCTCATTCTCAATCCATAGATTTGCATCAAGTACTCAGAAGTTTTATTTCTTACATCAGCAAATAATCTCTACAGAAAATATAAAATTGCACTATATTTGTTTCAATATGGTAAGGAAATAAATAGTACAAAGTAAAATATAAGGTCTTTGACATATTTTTCTCCTCATCTTGAATGGTAACTCGTATTCAACAAACAAGTATTCAGATACATTTTTGTAAAAGATTCACCTCCAGTAATTACTCATAGTGGGCACAACCTTGCATACAACTAAATTATTGTGATACAAAGAAATTCCATAAGAATACAGTCAATATCATATCACAAGAGCCCTGAGGGTTTGTATAGTAATTCATGGACCATATTACTTGATCATAGACTTGGCCAAGTGCAAATCTAGGCGAATGTACTACTTCTCAATCACAAGGATATTTTGATTTGAGATAGGATGAAAATCTTTGTGAAAACAACCAATGTTTGATCTTTACAAAAGGAACCTTTGCTCAGAATTAACATAGAAATCATTAATATAGAACTAATCATTCATAGAGAACTAATGAGATTGATAAAATAAAGAGAAAGAGAAATGTAGCTACTACTTTTCACTAAAAATACTCTAAGACTATTATTTATAAGTATAAAAATACATAGCAGAGAGAAAAGAGAAAGGATATTGAGAAAAAAACTGAGACTACTACTTCATTTAAGCTTAGATATGGCCCATAAAACTAATATAAATAGATTGAGGAAATAGCTTATGGAATTCAAATGACAAGAATGGAGACTAACTCTTAAGGCTTTCAGGAAATATAATTATTTCTTTGAATGGAGACATTATTAGCACTTCACTCTAACTAAGGAAATATTATTCTATTTCTTTTTCAGTTACTGCCACATACAGAGATATAAATCCTACACAATGAAAATCTTAGGTAAATTTGGAAGAATAAATACGAAGTACAAATCCTAGGAAAATTTATATGAATAGATACCCCACCTATAGCTTCTCGGTTGTAGGATATTTCTTGGTGGCAGGGATCTGGTCCTTTAAATTTGAAATAAGATGGGGATCGATTGAAGTGAATCCTATAAATTTATGTGAACTAGATATTTCAGAGCACCCGAAATTTAACAAAACAAAACAAAAATGTGTCTGCACTGTAAAATTGAAAAACAAAATTGCATTTGCACTGTCAAATTGCAAAGCACCCGCAATGTGAAATTTATGGGTCATGAACTTCACTACACATTTCACCCCTAGCCTAAGCTCCTATTATCTGCCACTTGCCTAATTAGATGGATGGAAGGATGGAGAATGACCTTAAATGTGTGCACAAGTCGCTTCATATTAATAAAACAAAGATTTTTCAACCCTAGTGGATGAATCTCTACGCTCTCATTCCATGCCAATGTAAGCCTCTAAGTCCCTTCTTTGAATGGCTCACCATTGTCAAATTTATACAACCCCAATTCAACCCTACCCTCCATTTCTAGGAAATGGTTGAGGTTTCAGGGGGCGCTTGCAACCAAATCAATTCAACTTGCAACAAGTAAATTTGGGGCGATTCTAACTGAATTCAAAATGGAACTAGAAATAGGGGTGAATGTCATTTGAATCAAACCTCCAAACCAGTAAATCGGGGTGAATTTCATTTGAATCAAATCTCCAAACCAGTAAATCGGGATGAAGGCAAGCCAATAAAATATGCAAAGGAGGAAAATCATGCCTTCTAACAGTTTATGCACCTTATTTATTTGGGCTAAAATGTAATAATTAATTTTTTTTTAAATAATTCTGGGGATAACTATAGAAAAGGGGTTTTAAATAAAAAATTGCCCCTCTAAATTATAAAACCCCTTAAATTTTTCCCTTGGGATAAAATTTTCCCCTAAATTTTTTTATGGTATGCATGGGTCTACAAATATCAGAATGCACAAGTTCTAATACATCTCTTTTTCTCCTATCAGAATTATAGGGGAATTCATCTCTGTGACTTTTTCCTAATGCACAACCTTCACAAACAACATACTCATTTTTTAACATAGGGAGTCCTTCAACCATTCTTTGTTTATGAAACTACAACAAATAATGATAATTGATATGAACATACATCTGCTGCCAAAGGATTTCTGTTAAAAAATATGTAGAATTCAGTTCTTGATTACTCTTACTGGTGACATCACGTTTGTACATTCCTCCAAATATGACTCCTGAAGCAACAAGTTTGTAGTGATCCAAAAAATCTTTCACTACGCAATCTGTTTTGAATAATTTAACCTTTATTTTGATCTGTAATTATGGACACATAAATCCTATTATTCTTGATCCCAGACACATACATATCATTATGAATACACTTGACACTATCATTTGGTAAAGTCACTAGAATATGAACATATCCCTTGATCTGATATGCAGGAATATCTACAATATAGATGTTTATGTCATTGCTTATTTCCTTTAATTTATCATACCAGTCCTTATTTCATGTCATGTGGATCGAAGCTCTAGAGTCCACAAAGCAAGAATTAACATCAATCGTTTCAATAGATAACGCAACATTAGACATAAACAACTTCAGATTTCTGAAATCAGAGTTTAAGCCTTCTCCTGGAAAATGTTTTACATGCCTTTTGTGCTTATTATGCCTAGCTTCATCAGATTTCCTCTTATGATAGTCTCTGGAAACATTCACAATTCTACCATAATAAAAACATTTCATTCCAGAGTCATTTTTAATATATGAAATACCTTGAATTGGTTTTGGAAATGGCATTTTCTGATATATACTTCTACCTTTACTTCATCCACCTTGTTTCCATTTGAATAAATACTTCTTTGCTACAAGTGCTAAATATGGATTATGATACTTAAATTTCTTGCGCCTCCTTTCTTCCTATATCAATATACCTGTCAATTCCTCAAAATTTTGTGTTTTCTCCTTTGTTGCAAGACCTATAATAAACATTTAATAATCCTCTGACATTCCATTTAAATCAATTGTCACAAGATCAATACTAGATACTGATACTCCCATGTCTCCCAACTTATCTTCCAAATCTTTAATTCGGGAAATAAAGGCACTAACATATTCATTCTCTTCCATTCTAATGTAATGAAGCATACTTTTCATAAATAGGACTAGATTTGTATTTTTAGTCCCATACAAAAATATATGTGTAGTCTAGGCTTCAGTGGAATTTTTACACTCACAAATGTGAGGGACTATGTTATATTTAATAGACATCCTTAATAATACCTTTTCTTTGTTCTCCCGCTTCTCATAGTCTTGAATTGATGTAGCATTAGTGTCTGCAACAGGTTTTTCTTATTCTCCCTTTGTAATGGCCCAAGCGCCATATCCTTCTAATATTGTTTACAACTTGAATTTATAGTTAACATAGTTGGTGCCATCCAATTTATTGGCCTCATTCAAGTATGTCTTTGTAAGTGGATTCACCATTTTAACATAAAATATCAAGTACCCTACTTCACACTTCACAAGCCCCGCCAATTGCTCTAAACATATATTTGCAAAACAAATCTAGAAAGAGACTTTATAAAAAAAACACTCCTCTCAATAAATTCAACCAAAGTGGAGCTCAATTAAAAAAAAAAAAGGTTTCTTCAATAAAATCTCAAACCATATTTTAAAAACAAAAATTATGGCTCATTGCCATATTACAAATATCATATAAGAAGCGATGTTTTCCAAAGTAGTTTTGTCACAATCTAAATTCCAGTGCTGCACATGGTCAAACTGACCTGAGCAACTCTCGATGGAAATCTCATGCGTTGCGTTGCACAACTTTAATGTATCGTAACTTTTCCCTCTTCGAAAGTGTTGATCCAAACAAAAACAAAAAATACTACTATCAGAGCCTCACTGCACGAATCTCGATTCTAATCTTCACGTGGCTTTACTTTAGGTTGTAGTTATGATCTCAAAATCAAAGCACCGAAACTACGATTCATGACGCTATAGGAACTCTCCATGAATTGATCCATGAACTACTTCTTCAACCACCGCCATTGCCATAAAATTTCAAAACTTGCACGACTCCACCAAAGAAGCACCGGAGTGACTCCACTCCTCAAAATTTTTATCACAATAATGAACACCAACACTAACATTGGAGAGAAGAGGGATCTCGTTAGCTCCACGGTTTGTTTGCCTCCACGATGACCAACATGAACAATCTACTGACTCCTCCACAATTCCTGCTTTATACAACGTTTAACTCAACTTTTTGAAGTTTGGATTTTTAATTGGGCCACTTCCAGATCCGTGGTCAACAAATCTTGGTTCTCGATCAATGTAAAAATCAAAACTATTATTGGACACTCAGCTTCTCGACTCTTTACAGGGATCTCATCTCCTTGGCTCTTTACGCTACTAATCCAGTCAACACTCAAAGAAACACTCCACACTCACACCACCAGATTGTCTTTAAACAAAACCATTAACAGATCGGTTATCAAGCAGCCACACCAAAGCACCACAATCGAATGTCACACCAACACTTGTATCTCTTCACCTAATCCAGGCTTACATGCATATTGACAACTCTTAGGTCTACAAACGCCCATGCAGATCAATTGTCCAACTTGATCCATGATCAACTAGTTGGCAGCCTTTATGGACTCAGTGCCCTCACCGGAAGCTGTCCAAAAGCCCTCAAAGCTTAAGGAGTCACCAGTTCATTCCTCAACATCGCAGTAAATGAGGCTTTCTCTTTTTGGTACCAAAAAAATGACACAGGGTCTCATCAACGAGTCTCAACAACCACGCTCGGATCTAGAATCACACTCTCTCACATAAGCCCAGATCATCGCTCTAATTCCAACTCAAAATTAGTAAGAAAAAACCAATTGAATGTAACTCCACATACCTCAGGTGAGAGCCCCGGAGGCTGCTACAACAATGTCTCACATTAATGATCACAAACAAACAATAAAGATTTATAGGAGTACAATTAGTTAGAGATATCAAACAGATTCCCAAATAATAAGAACTAAATCCTAAATAAAACAATAATCTAAACGATATAACTTTTTCCATTATTTATAAGTTTAAATAGTAAATTTTTTTAATTTAATTATTAATTTTAAAAATATATTATATTACTTGAAGTAATTTATTAGTAATCTATTTTTATTTTTAATAAATATTTTTTAATTATTTTAAAAAATACTTCATTTCAAAATAAAATAATTGGGTCGAGAGGCATATTCTATAATCTATATGAGGGTGGTTAGTGATTTCATATGAGATGAACATGGAGTTGACATGTGTCCCCTTTAAAATAAAAATAAAATATACACTAAAAAAAAACTGTGTTATAATAAAAACATAAACGAATATACATATTTTATAAATTTTAATTCAAAACTAAGATGTGGGTGACATCATAGACCACACCACATCCTCTAAGCACCCATGGCAAAAGAATCTATGAGACTCAATCGAATTCATTGGTGGCACTCACCTACTCTAGTTAATAACCTCGTCAAGCATTCAAGGTCGACGTCAAGGTGGCCACTTTTTAGCCTTAATGAAATAAATCCTCTGGTACACATTACAGGTCTCTTAATCGACTACGTGGTTATAAAACTTTGTGAGGAAGGGTTTGGAAGATATTTGATCTCCTTCTGCACACATATATCTTCCCTATTCTAGATCTGAACCTTTGTTTCTTGCAATTTAGTTCCCTATTCATTTATTTTTTATGGTTCGTGAGCATAACCACCCCTACTGTGGAGTTTAGGGTAAGGGAAAGCCCCCACTACCACCTTCAAATGGATTACCGGCATTAAATGCTTTGATCACAACATCCCATAATGGCACTAACATAAGGTTGGTGACATTGAGGCTCTTGAGCTCTACTTTGTGGAAGACAATCCCTTGGCTTTGCAGAATGTTCTGGGGAGCCATCTTAGGGATAATGAAGATAACATTCTAGTTATTGAATCTCACAACCTTGACCTTGACCACTTGAAACTTGATCCAGATCTTGGTTGAAATGGACATCTTGCTGCAACTTTGCTAATAACTTCTACTACGAGCAATTCAAAATAAAATTTTGTCAAAGACCCATTTAAGGTATTGAATAGATCCTTACAATGATATAAGACACTCGAAATTTTATGACATGTGGGGTGAGAAAATGATTCCATGAACTCAAAGGACATGCGCTGGCACAGTGTTCTAGACATGTCTAACTTAAATTTCTCATATCTCTCAAATCGGGAAACGAAATCAAATTTCGTAAAAAACTCATTTGAGATAATAATAAAAAAATTAAAATAAGATATTTTTCACTATCTAATATGATATGTGGAGACTGCAGCACTTGCATGAATTTTACTGAAGATTACTGCAAAACATTGAAACTGAAATATGTTTCAAACCATCATGGAGTAGTAACCTGAATCTGGATTTATGGAGGAATTAAATAAAATAAAAAAATAAACATAAACAAAGAGATGGAGGAGAAATAAAACTTAATTTCATTAATATCAAATGACTAAAATATGCTTACAGACAGAATGGACATAAACTAGCTAGGGCGATGGTAGCTTATCTCTATGAAGAGATGTGGCAGCTACATGCCTCTAAACTATGTTACAATGAGGCTCAAGCGCCTTTTTATTATTGAAAAATAAGAGAAAACCCTAAACAACCAAAACCCTTACCCGAGGAGATGTAACACGAAGCGTTTATGGGCGTCGTTGGGGTTAATTGGGCAACCAACTTCTCGGGGTCATAACTTGGTCATAGTATCTCCATTTGGCACGTATGATACCTCGTTGGAAATATCTCACAAAAAATTACGATGTTTAGGGAATAAAAATGGCTTTGGAAGTTCAGGTTTTAAAAAACTACTAAAAATACTAAATAAGAAAACTGATGAAATTGACGAGGTGGAATAAGCGGGTGGCCACCAATATCCACCTCAATCATTCCTCCCCCCTTAGGAAGAGATGGTCCCCATTGCATGTAGAGCCTCCATTAGGTAGGGAAATCTATGTTGAACCTACTCCTTGGTGAAGGAGATGGCCTGCTTTGAAAACTCAGTGACGAAGTTGACCTCCTTTGAAGTGGGTGTAACTTGTGGTGGGGTCCAGAGAGGTGCTCCTTCTGCAAATGTAACCAATTTTTTTTGCCCAAATGGAACTTGTGTGTGACTCGATGTTGATCCTGGCACTGCTTGTACTTGGCATTGGATTTCTCCAAGATGTCGTGGACCTGTTGGCAGACATCGGACAGTAAACGTGTGGAGTTCGTATGTGCGGTCTCATGATGTATGGAAACATCAGGCAACGGTGTGTCTGGGGTCATATCAATGGAGTGCTTGACCTGACAATGTAGAGGAACCTCTGTTGATGAGGAGAAGATTTCCTTGTATTCCTCCAAAACTTTGTCCATTTGTTGCTACCATGCAGGCGAGCCCTGTTTGGAGTTTGTGGTCATAATCTTCTTCTTTCCATGTGGGCAAATTGTAATGAAAACAAATTTATTGGTTTGGGAAATAATCTTACTACGTTTCTTTTCAGTAATCAAACAGGTGGTGGGAGGTTGTACTACCTCTGATACCTTGTACAACTTATTCCCCAAAGTAATAATAAGATAACGAGGCCTAGACTCATACACAATGTGTTTCTTCCACAAGTATGGTTGGCCCAATAATACATTAGACACGCCAAGAGTGTTAGTGTGAATTATAATCGCAAGCGTACAAAAAAATCTCACTTTAGTTGTGCATAAAAAACAGCCCTAACATCAAAGATGGTTGTTAATTTCCCTAGATATGTAGTTAGTGATCAAAATAAATGCTACAAAAATCCAGATCTATGTAGTTAAATAAATTAAACAACAAATAATAAGCAACAGTTGCTCCATGCATCCAATGAACAAGACAAGAATTTTTTAAAGAATTTTTTGTACTATGACACCTGGGAAGGGAACATAGAAAAATGTTACCACTCCCCCTCAATGGGATGGGTTCTTGTATGTCCTCAGTGCTTCAGATATAAGATCTCTCTCTCTTGATGGTGTAGGAAACCCAAACAAAAGTGAAACTCAAAAGGGAGCTCACAAGCAAAAAGTAGAAAAATATGACAATGATAGAGGATCAAAGTCAGACCAAAAGTATAGATCCAGAGTGATCTTTAGGCAACAAAAGGTAGTGAATGAATGGAAAAACCCTTCTATTTATAAAAAAATATTTTGTTACTCTAGATATTGGTGCATAATTAAAATATTATTAGTCAAATCTAGATCCAAATTTTATGGAATATTTTATTATTTTTGTTGGAGGGAAAAGGAATTTAAATTTGGTCAAATCCCTTTATTTAGAAATAATAAATAAATAAATGATTTATTTATTATTTTAAGAATGTGATTGAGTAATAATTAAACAAATAGTGATCTATTCAATTATTTATAAATGATTTAGTCAAATTTAACAAGGAATATTATTTAAACAATGTTTTAAATAATTATTCCTAGAAAATAATAAGATAAATAATGATTTATCTAATTAATTTTCATGTTTTGGGTTAAATATGACCAGGAATATTAATCAAGTGGTGGTTTAATTAATTATCCTTTGAGGAAAATCAAACAAATAAGGATTTATTCAATTATTCATCATGGGGTTTCCTGTTTAGACCATAAACAACTTAATAAATTATGGATTACTAAGTTGTTTTTCATAGTGAAAGAAATTTTACTATGGTAAAATTGTTCTTACATGGTGTACTTTGGTCCATCTAATAGTAACAGGTTAGATGACCAAAAATTGGTGTAACAAAGAGGAGCAATATCACATAGTACCTCATCCATTAAGGGCTTGATGTTGTACGAAAGACGACACTACTAGCTAATGCAGAGATCTCTTCCTTCGTGAAGACACCCGATGGTCTATAGCTATGGGTGTGTTGTGGTCGATAGGCCTAGCCGCTTCATGACCTATCCTAACATGAGGTTCTTTTGGCTTTTCCTATCGACAAGGAATTGTAGTGGAGAACCCTTCACCCACATATGCGAATGGAAGAGGCGCTCCCCCTCCTCTAGATCTTCCCTCTGGAGCTTGGTGGTGGCAATAGTGGCACTGGGATCCACATAAATGGTCTTATTCCCTTTTTCATTCCCCTTGTCTGATTTAGACTCATAATTAGAACATGCATCTAATTCGAATGCCTTCAGTTCGGACACCAGCGACTATTTGGTCTGACACTCGCTTGTGTTGTGAGTGGAGTTTTTATGGAATTCACACCACTTCCCCGTGTCCTTCTTTGGCTTTGTGGTGTTTTTATGAGTCACCTCACTTTGGCTTTGCCCCTTGTTATGTGGTTTGTGGGTGTCTTTCCATGGCTTCAGATTTGCGGATCCAAAGTCTCATTTCTTCTGCTTAAAATTCTGCTCGATCTTTGCGGCATATCGATATACCGCACCAAGAAAGGTAATTTCAAGGAGCTCCATTTGATCCTAAATGTATCTGTGCAAACAACTGCGTTACTTGAGCACCAAATGTCTCTTTGAATCTTTAATACCCAACTTTGTACGTAGGGTATGGAACAAATTTGTCACCTCATGCACATCTTGATCCCTTTGATGTCGCAGCATGCTCCATTGGATGTACTTGTCCTCATAGCTCCCCATGGGGTAATATTTTTCCTTGATGCGGTATCATAAAAAATTCCATGTGGGTGTGGCCGAGAACAGAGATGGTTCTTCCTTGTCCTTTTTCTCACAGTAGGTTTCCCACCAATCTTCAAAATGGGGGGTGACTTTGAGGAGTGATAAATTAATATTTTCTCATTCAGAGAAATCATGGATCTAAGAATACCCTTTTAGCAAATTCAACCATCTATCTACAATGTCTACATCTATCTAGCCTTGAAATATAGGAATGTTGAAGTTGACTTGTACCTTGAAAGGAGTGGCACATCTAGAGTGGTTGTTAGATGTAGATTCACCATTGGTGGGAAGTAGTTGAAGGATTTGGGCAAGGTTATCCATCATCGCATTCCTTTGTTTCTCAAGGGCCTCCTCAAGCAATATTTTAATATGATCTCCTGCTCTCTCGTCTTTCTTTTCTTCCACCATGGGAGGCTGTCGGGCTTTACGAGGCTGATCTGGCAAAGGTTCAACCAGATTGAGCCCTAACTCCTTATACCTCGACCTCATTGGGGACATGCAAATAAATATCGAGAAAGAGCATACCACTTTGATACCACTGATCCAAATCTTGGTTGAAATGGACCTCTTGCTACAACTTTACCAATAAATTCTGCTATGGGTGATGAAATCAAATTACGTCAAAGACCGATTTGAGGTACATTGACTATATCTTTTCGCTGATATAAGACACTTGAAATTTGATTACCTGTGGGGTGAGAAAATGATTCCACAAACTCATAAGATGTGTGATGGTGCAGTGTTCTAGACAGGTGTAACTTCAATTGCTCATATCTCTCAAATGGGAAACGAAATCAAATTCTGTAAAAAAATCATTTGATATAATAAAAAATACTTTCAAATGAGATATTTTTCACTCTCTAATATGATTTCTAGAGACCGTGACACTTGCATGAAGTTTACTGAAGGTTACTGCAAAACATTGAAAATGAAATATGTTTCAAACCATCATGGATTTGTAACCTAAATCTGGATTTATGTAGGAACGAAATAAAATACAGAAATAAAAATAAACACAGAGATGTATCATAAATAAAACTTCATGTCATTAATATCAAATTACTGAAATATGCCTACAGACATAATGGACATAAACTACCTAGGGCAATGGTAGCTTATCTCTGTGAACATATGTGGTAGCTACAAGCCTATGAACTATGTTACAATGAGGCTCAAGGGCCTTTTTCTTATTAAACAACACGATAAATCCTAAAAAAATAAAACCCTAACAAGATGAGATGTAACACCAAGATTTTAGGGGCCTCATTGGGGTTAGTTGGGAACCAACTTCCTGGGTTGTAACTTGGTCATAGTATCTTTGTTTGGAGCATATGATACCTTACTGGAAATATATCTCAAAGGACTATGTCATTTATGGCCTCAAAATGGCTCCAGAAGTTCAGGACCCAAAAACTGTTAAAAATAATAAATATGAAAACTAATGAAACCGACTAGGTGGAATATGTAGGTTTCCACCAATATCCACCTAGATCAAAACATGATCTAAGGAGACACTTCGATACATCACTGACTCTTTATGCATTCTCTAACACCTATCATCACCATCAACATCGCAAGGCACTTCTATTGACATCTCGTCACAATCAACACCTCCTCAAGAAAATTATTTGTCCTTGTCAACATCTCCCGTCAAGTGTCCAAGAGCCGATGTTGCCACCATGCCAAAAGAATTCCCCCGGCCTGGAGATGATGACTATTATGACTATGATGAAGAGTTTCTAGAATCATGAAAGCATGAATTTCCATCATGAGAAGGTGTTCCAACTCTACCGTGTCTACTCTTCCTTTCATATTCTGGTTTTTTTCTATGATATCATATATGTCTTTGTTTTACCATAAGCCTCCCTATCACTTGCTCAATGCTTAGTTATCAGGAACCAACCAGATTTTTTGGACATTATTTGTTATGCTTTTTTCTTACACCCTCTATGCACTCATGAGAAAATATCAAGCTAAGGGTCTACATTGTATTGTATATATTTTGTAATACAAAGTTCTTTTACTTACAAAAAAATATTTTTTTAATTAAAATCATTATAAAACATAAATAATCTCACTCTTGTTGTGTTCACTAAATTTTTTTGTTAATATTACAACCCAGTATGAACGAGATGTGGTAAAAACATCTCACCTTTACTCTACGTGCCATAAATAAAATATTTCAAATAATGTAATTTTATATCAATTATAGATACATAAAGTAATTGAAAATTACAAATAAAATATTATATTTGTCTTACTATTTGATGTGTGTATTTATCATAACAAAATATTCAATGCTCAAAAGGAAGAAGTAATTAAACGCAAAAATAATTAAGTTACTTTCTAATAAAAAGGAAATGTGTAATTCACTGAATTCTTAGAAAATTGTTATGTGATATTAAAAAAATATTATTAATAATAAAAATATTCAATATGGCTCATAAATAAAATATTTCAATATTGAAAAGGAAAAATCAATTAAAGTAAAATAATTGAGTTACTTTCTAATACGAGGGAGATGCGCAATCATTTAATTCTTAGCAAAAAAATTGATACGTACCATTCAAAAAATATTAATAATACTAAAAATATTCAATATGGATCATAAATAATATATTTTACTCTATAAGGTTTAATAATATTCACATGTGTGAAGAAAGTCTTTCATCTATGACTATTTCCATGAGAGGTAGCCGCAACTCACTGATTTCATATGAGTTTTGAATAGTCCACTTAGGACTCGTTAACGGAGTTGAATCCCCAAAAAAATAAAAAAAATTAGATATGAAATATACTGCACTATGAAAACCCCTCAATACTTAAATATTCACATGTATTTAAAAATATATTAATAACATAAAGGCATTTTAATATGGATAATGTCGTTCACAAATAAAATATTTGTGAGCTATGCATATATGTATATATTATATAAAACCATTAAAAAAAATTAATCATTATGATCAACATATTTTAAATCATTACAAGTAGGCTCACTATTTTATTTTTTGGCTCTTTTTTAATATATTTTTACTTTTTACATCTAAAATCTAGTAATGATTTCTTATACTTGCAAATTTTAAGTTGTGTAGTCACACAATCCATGTGCCCTGGGGGACTTGCAAGGAATTCTATCGATTGAAGCATTAAAACATGCAATTTAACTAATAGAAAACCACACATGAAATCTATTTCTTGAGGTGCAAACATTTTTCCAAATTATGTAATCTAAAATAGGTTTGCATACAAACAAATTTGATCACTCTTAACACTCAGATAGATCAGTGATTAAAATAGATATACACTAGTATATAATTTTGAAATAAAATAATATGTAAAAAAACTTATAATTATAATTAAATAAATTTTTAATCTCATTTTAAATATATACCAAATAATATTTACGTTGATAGGCATTCCTCTATGGGTTTGGACTTAACAGATTCAACCAATCATAAGGCTCTATTTCAGTCCTCCTTTTCTGAATAAAAAAAGGACATGTGGGTTTGAATTCCCAGGCTCGCACAGGTGAAATGCCCTCACCATCGGCGATGTCAGTTACGCCGCCTTCACCACCAATGATACAGGCTCTAGCCTTGGGCATATAAAGACACGCGAGACCATCGTGTTGATCAAGCAAGGTTTCATCCTAGACAAAAACCTCATAGTTAACCCCACTCCAACGAGATCATCTAGCCATTCTCCTAGGAAGTGTTTCACCCATAAGGGACTCTTCCCCTTCTGTTGTTGCATCAAATTCCTCTTTTGGTTAATGGAAATTCAATTGCACCCTCAATGTTAGTCTACTGAAATTTCATTAATTCCAATGGCACCACACACATTCAGTACTATAGCACCAAAAATAAAACAACCTCTTTGACATCGGTGTAATAAATGTAGATGCTGACTTTGAACTCTATGCAAGACAAATAGATGTTGATGCAAGAACGAGTTTCTACCATTCTGGGAAGCTGCAACACTAGTATCCAATGTAATGATCATTATTCTAATGATGTTAAGTTGATAATCACTAAGGGAATTTTGAGGTCTAAATGGGCCTCCTAAGGAGATTATAAAGTAATAGTGGAAATAATAAAATAATATTAGATTACATCATCAAATTTTAGAGGGAAAAAATAAAAAACTACTTTTTCAACTCATATTTTCAACATATCTCCCTACGGGTTTACTCAAATTTCGAGCAGGAACACTCATTGGATGAAAATTTTGATTCCTCATCCAAGGAGTACCCATGTTGCATACTTTAGATGGAACCTTCTAGATGAAAAATGAGAAATACATGAAAAGTGTGATTGACGTGATTGCAATCACATTTTTTCAGGTATTTCTCCTTTTTCATGTAGCATGGTCCATCAAAAGTATGCAAAATGGGTACTCCTAGGATGAGGAATTAAATTTTGCATCCAATGAGTACTCTCGCTCGAAATTTGAGTAAAACCTTAGGGAGATAATTTGAAAATACATGTTTTAATCTAAAAGTGGAAAAAAAAGATCTTCTTAACTCTTGACAGAAATTTAACGGGTAAGAAGAATAACTTAATTTTTGAGATCAATGATTTGTATGTTAATCAAACTACTTAAAACAGAGTGTTTGAAAGGAAAGCAGTTAATTTTAATGTTAAAGTTCAAAACTTAAGCATCATAAATAACATCAAAATATAATGACTGCAAGAATTAGTGACGGAGTTCGTCCCTCATGGACTACGTCTCTGGGTCCACTTCAAAGGTGTGTGACCATTATATTAGGAAAGTCGAGAGAAATGGTTACGTTGAATTGTCAGTTTATCAATGCTTATCAACACTATTGACAATGTGGAAGGAAATTATCTGAACTGGCTTTTCAATGACTGGCTCTTTTCTTGAGAAGGCCCTCAGATGTCCAAGAAAAGCTAGAGAAAGTCAGTACACACTATCTGGTGAAATGAAGCAATTAGACCTCTGCACGCTTGTAGTTGAACTGAGTTTGATGTTTTGATCTTGAACTCTATGCTCTGCAATGATCTTCAAATCATATTGCATGCAAGAATTAGTGAAATCCACCTCCGCAAAATCCTGTAAATAAAACTCTCTATAATGTGCTTAGAAGCACCTCTCTAGAGCTCCTCAAAAGCACTCTTATTTATTCCACTCTGGACACCCTCCTTCTCAAACCATCATTATGCTTTTAAAGAAGAGAATAAAAGAGATTAAACTTCTTGACCTTATCTCCAACTCCATGCATTGAAGTTTAGGATTCATTCATACTTTACTGTATGTCATATTTAGTAAGAATACTTTAATTCTTATGCATCCTTCCACACCCTTTTTAGCTTTAGTCAAGATCTTCAAATCATCCTCGAGATATTCAAAGTATATCTGGTTAAAATTTGATCTTCATAGTTTTAGGGATCTCTACGTTTTACAGGCATTTATGTGTCTAGGTCCATGGTTTTTTGCATGCCGAGAAAGCCCACTCTAAAACATTATGATAAAAATATAACCATAATCATTATCCAAATCGAGCGGTGGCTATACCAACAGCATGTGATCAGGTCAGTTGACGGCTAACTCTATGGTCGACTCCAGTTGTCACAGTTTTTCTGATGGATATCGTTGTCATGTGATAAGGATATCACCGGTGGTTATGGTCGGCATAACTGTGGAGTGAACTAAAATCCCAATTCCACCATGAAACTTCGCGTTCACACAACGGCTGGATAACTCTGGAGTTCGCAACAACTGTTATGAAAATTTCTGTTGAGTTCTCATGTACCCAAACTCCGACTGGAGAGCTAGAATATGTGGAGTGTAACATGTTGTGGTTTGCGTGATCACACGCACAAATTCTCCGACGTGGTCACCACTAACATCTCCAACGGTTCTGATACAATTGAACCTCCAACTGCTTGCAGTGACTGTTAGGCATGTTCACATGTTAAGGAGCTCCGATGCGGTTAACTAATAACTATTGCGATGACATTTTCCACTGTGGTTAGCTCTATTCACATGACTATCCAAACTCCGATGCACTCACCTTCATAGTTTGACTGATTTATCAATTAAAAATTTAACATAAAGTTTTATCATATGGCCAAAAGGTGTTAGTCTTAAGTTTAATTGCGCCTTAGGTTCTAGTCTTAGGTTTAGAGTTTAGAACTTAGGACTTAGACTTTAGACTTAGGTTTAAGCTATAAAAACTTAACCTTTTTGTGCTATTACTTAGGCATTTAGGATTTAGTCTTTAATAACATGACTAATCACTAACATTTTTGCCTAAAACTAACACTTAACATCTATCTTAGAATTATAGTGGTAACGCTTTAGACTTAGGATTATTTTTCCTTAGGTATTTACAATATTTTAACACTTTACATTTTTCACCATGACTATGTCATTTTCGATGGTTTCATGTCACAGGTTGATGACACTTTGGACACCATATCCATGAAGAGAGACGACATTGGCGAATATTCTCGAAGTCACTAATGTTGATGATGAAGTTGATGACGATCATTTTGAACTATATTCCTAGACATAACAAGAATGCTGCATGTGACCATCTTGTTCGTTTACCAATTTTTGACAAGATCTTGTTGATGACATGAGTCGATGAACCATTGCTTATAAGACCTTCTTGGTCGACGCAATTTCGACACAACCTGCTATTAAAAAATTTAATGACTAATTACTTATAATGGACCATCTTGGTCATTTTGCAATGTCAACACAAACTTCAGGATCCAATTTGGATCACACCTTCCCACAGGAATAAATTTTGGTTCTCCAAAATCTTTTATTCTAATGTTGAGTAAATGCATTGAAAAATAACTCTAGATCCTAGTTACAGACTTAACTATATCTAAAAAGAAAAATTACAGACTCTTTTTAGACATAAGGCGTATAGTCTGCCCAGTTCCATTTGGCAGTCATATGTTCCTTAGCAGGTGAATTGGATGGCTCTTGTTCTGTTGATGTCAAAGCTTTTTCCTGTGGTAGAATTGGACAGTTGCATCTAGCATGCCCTGAAAATTTGCAATGCTAACAAATTCTCTCTTTGGAATTTGTACTTGTTGCCTTTGAATTTCCTAAATGTTGTTCATCTTCAGTGGATTCATTGTTATATTGAAGTAAGTTTTTACCTTAACGCATCTTCACTTGTAGTGTTTCATCATATTCCTGTGGTTGGATTCTGGTAGCTCCAAATTTCTTGATGTAGGCTCTTTGCTTCCAGGAATGTTCTACACAATGCCATGAACTTCCAAAAAAAGTGCATGGATATATTCTTTTAACACTTTCTACAACCTAGTTTTGATAAAAGAAATCACTTCCTAAATCACTACTAGTAGATTGTTTTTGCTTACATTTCTTATCCCGTAGCTTCTTTGGCATAAGCTCGGGATGAAGAGATCAACATTGGTCCGAAATGTGACCAATATTCCCGCAATAGTTACACTTCATTAGGCCATATCCTAAGCCTTGCTTAGAACTTTCTTGCATAGATATTGGTTGAAGTCTTCCTTGACTATTCTTACCAAGGCCTTCTCCCTCTTGATATCCCATAGCCTTCATCATGGATAGACCTTTTCTTTCAGAAGTTTCACTTCGCTTCTTGCTGGAAATTTTCTCTGAGATTGAATCACTTTTTGGTGATACTAATATGTTGGGAGTTTCCTCAGTAGGTGAGGAAACAAATCTGATGGCCCCTCCTATTGATTTTGATGTTAATGAGAGAGAAGAACTATATTCATCCTCCTGATGAAGAGATAGGGTTGGCTTCTTTCCTTTAGTAGTTGAACCTTCTACTAGAGGATTTTTTCCCCTTTTGTTCTTTCACAGGACTTCTATTTCCGACCGTAATCTCTACTTGTCACTTTCCAGATCTTGCACCATACTTGGTAGGGCAGTGTTTTCCTGCTGAAATTGTTTTTTTTTTTTTTTTTTTTGCTAGTTTAGACTAATCCTACACCCACGGGTTTCGAACCGGTGACCTTGCAGAACGGAGTGCCTTAACAGTGCACCCCATCACCGACTGTTCTACGCCTTGTGGGATTTCCTGCTGAAATTGTTGGTTGAACTCCTCGAGTTCTTTTTTCTGGCCCATTTCTGTACATGAAAAATATCTAGTGCTCTCTGATGCCAAAATATGATATCAAAGTGGAAAAACAAGATCTTCCTAACTCTTGACAAAAATTGAACGGGTAAGAAGAATAACTTAATTTTTGAGATTAGTGATTTGCATGTTAATCAAACTACTTAAAATAGAGTGTTTTAAAGCAAAGCAGTTAATTTTAATGTTAAATTTCAAAACTTAAGAATCGTGAATAACATCAAAATATAATGACTACAAGAATTAGTGATGGAGTTCGCCCCTCCTAGACTACGTCTCTTGGTTTGCTTCAAAAGTGTGCGACCATTATATTAGGAAAGCTGAGAGAAATGGTTACATTGACTTTTCAGTTTATCAGCGCCTATCATAACTCCTAACAATGTGGAAGGAAATTCTTTGAATTGGCTTTTCAATGACTGACTCTTTTCTTGAGAAGGCCCTCATATGGCCAAGAAAAGCTAGAGAAAGTCAACACACACTATCTGGTGAAATGAAGTAATTGGACCTCTGCATGCTTGTAGTTGAACTGAATTTGATGTTTTGATCCTGAACTCTGTGCTCTACAATGAACTTCAAATCAGATTGTATGCAAGAATTGGTGAAATCCACCTCCACAAAATGCTGCAAATAAAACTCTCTACAATGTGCTTAGAAGCACCTCTCTAATGCTCCTAAAAAGCACTCTTCTTTATTCCACTCTCGACACCCTCCTTCTCAAAACATCATTATGCTTTTAAAGAAGAGAATAAAAGAGGTTAAACTTTTCGACCTTATCTCCAACTCCATGCATCGAAGTTTAACATTCATTCATGCTTAACTCTATGTCATATTTAATCAGAATACTTTAATGCTTATGCATCCTTCCATACCCTTTTTAGCTTTAGTCGATATCTTCAAATCATCCTTGAGATCTTCAAACTATATCTAGTTGAAAGTTGATCTTCATAGTTTTAGGGATTTGTAGGTTTTACATGCATTTAGGTGTCTAGGTCCATGGATTTTTGCATGCTGAGAAAAACCCACTCTAAAAAATTATAGTAAAAATATAACCATAGTCGTTATCCAAACTGGGCAGAGGCTGTATCGACGGCATGTGATCAGGTTAGTTGACAGATAACTCTGTGGTCGACTCTGGCTGTCATGGTTTTTGCTTACGGATATCAATGACATGTGATAAGGATATCACCGGCGGTTATGGTCGGCATGACTGCATGATGAACTGAAATCTCGATGCCACCGTGAAACTCCACGTTCACATGATGACTGACTAACTCTGGAGCTAGAAACAACTATTATGGAAATGTCCACTGAGTTCTCATGTAACCAAACTCTGGCTGGTGAGCTAGCAGATGTGGAGTGTAACATGTTGTGGTTTGCATGCTCACATGCACAAATTCTCCGACACGGTCACCGTTAACATGTCCAAAGGTTCTGATACAATTGAAACTCCAACTACTTGTGATGACTGTTATTCATGTTCACATATTAAGGAGCTTCGATGTGGTTGAATAACAACTGTTGCGGTGACATTTTCCGTCGTGGTTAGCTCTGTTCACATGGCTATCCAAACTCTGATGCGGTCACCTTCATAGTTTGACTACTTTATGAATTAAAAATTTAACATAAAGTTTTATCATATGGATGAAAGGTGTTAGTCTTAAGTTTAATTGTGCCTTAGGTTCTAGTCTTAGGTTTAGAGTTTAGAACTTAGGACTTAGACTTTAGACTTAGGTTTAAGCTATAAAAACTTTACCTTTTTATGTTATTACTTAGGCATTTAGGATTTAGTCTTTAATAACATGACTAATCATTAACATTTTTTCCTAAAACTAACACTTAGCATATATCTTGGACTTATAGTGCTAATGCTTTAGACTTGGGATTATTTTTCCTTAGGTCTTTACAATATTTTATCACTTTATATTTTTCACCATGACTATGTCATTTTCGATGGTTTCATGTCACAGGTTGATGACACTTTGGACACCATATCCATGAAGAGAGGCGACATTGGCGAATATTTTTGAAGTCACTAACATTGATGAGAAAGCTGACGACGATCATGTTGAACTGTATTCCTGCACATAACAAGAATGTTGCATGTGACCATCTTGGTCGTTTACCAATTTTTGACAAGATCCTGTTGATGACATGATTCGATGAACCATTGCTTATAAGACCTTCTTGGTCGATGCAATTTCGACAAAACCTTTTTTTACAAAATTCAATGACTAATTACTTATAATGGGCCATCTTAGTCATTTTGCAATTTTGACACAGACTTCACGATCCAATTTGGATCATGTTGAAAAAGTAGTTTTATTATTTTATTTTATTTTTATCTTTTTACATTTTTTCCCCAAAAATGGTGAATCAAACCCCATCATTGACATCATCATCTTGAATCCTATTGGTTCTTATAAAGTTTATTTTTGTTGTAAAATTTTCTTAGGAAGCCCATTTTAGACCTCAAAAGTTCTATAATGAAGCTCCAAGGGCGGCTTCTTTGTCACTTTGAACATCCACAGAGATATTCTTGTGGTTCACAATAACCTTTTATCTACTAAGCTTTCCAACATGTGGTCTAATCAGTGGCAGAGTTTGTGGCATTTGATAGAGATTTCCAACTGCCATGATGTGGAGATCTATATGGAGGCGATGTGGTTGATGTACTGTAAGGACATTATTTTGATTGTTCAGATTTTAGAAAAGGGATCATGGAGGGTCGTTCTCATCCTTATTGTAAGTGTAGGCTTTGATCAAATTAATTGGGGGAATGCTGCCCATAAGTTACAGATGTAGGATCATGATGATTTGTTGTTTGACATAGTACAATAGTAGCTAAATCATGTGCCCTTAATAAAATGCATATTATAATGTACAGAACTGACTTGTTTTCATTTTTCATGGTATTGTATTTCATTCTCCTCGTTTCTGCAAAATTGTGTATATGTAGGTGATAAAATCTCAGACTTTAGTTGGAAGCACCCTTTTTTTTGTTTCTTTGTATGTATCTGAAACTTCACATGTCTTAGAGCTCACTAAATTAGTGTTGGCATTTTTACCATATGACAAATGAATTCTCGCCAGTCTCTCGAGTGTTATTTCAAATACATTTCCTAGAAATCTAACATTTTTAGTATATGTTTTTGTTAATGTTTTTTCTTTCTATTTTTGTTTTCATATTATATGTAAATCCACACTTGAGATGAAAATCGATCAATTCTACAGGAAATTTTTCATGCAACTCTTAGTTTTATTATGTTTCATTATTCCTTTATGGGTTCCATTTATTTAACATTTCCATGTTATTTTCTATTTTTGTGCATTCGGAATGCTTTGTTTTAGCTGCTATATAAGAATATATTGGGAATAAGGAAAATGAGCTAATTGATTGAAATTTGTGTGCCTAGTTGAAAGAAATTGCAACTTTACCTTTCTACCTTGGGTTTAAATCATTCAGTAGGAAATATTGATGGTGAAGCATTTAGCTTCCATTTTTGGTACCGAGAAAGAAAGGGTCAACTGCCCCTTCTACTTTAAGATTGGATTTTGCAGGCATGGGGATCGGTGTTCAA
Organism: Pinus albicaulis; assembly: GCA_034641835.2. Taxonomy (NCBI): domain Eukaryota; kingdom Viridiplantae; phylum Streptophyta; class Pinopsida; order Pinales; family Pinaceae; genus Pinus; species Pinus albicaulis. The sequence goes on from CM076578.1 coordinate 78,303,938, forward strand.
GGATGCACACAAGACCAACCATCAACCCTACTATATTTCTTTCAAATATGTACCAAAGACCTGATATGGTAACTCCTAGAATGGATCTCCAAGTTCATACATTGGATCCTTAAAATATTCAAGAAAATTTTGAGGTATATGCAGTTATGTTAATATTTTAGTTGATTATCTAACCTCAAAATAAAGTTACTTTTTAGGTATTAATTACAACATTTAAATAGTCATTGTGCCATGTCACGTTGAATGATGACAAAATTATTGTTCTTTTTTAATGCAAGGGGTTTGTAACAGGTTGAACTAGGGCATGATGTTTCTCATTTATCCCATGTTTATACTTAATTATGAATGGTCTTTTACTTATGTGGATCTAGTTTTCTTTTTGTTCCAAGGTTTTATTAGTTCTATGTGTAGCCACAAATTCCTCGTCACCAATATCTGTCAAGTATAGAATATACAGTGTATCTTTATGTATTTACTTACATATATTTATTTGATGCTTTGATTCATGTATGTTTGCACTCTTGTAAATTATTTTCATGGTGTTATATTGCATTGACAAGTTTGTCTCCACTATGTGCTCCATTTTTAAATTTTTGCAATTTCCTATAACTGCATTCTATCATTCCCATATGTATTCATATTGAATTTGAACGATGATTGTTCTTTGTTTTCATGTAAGGAGTTTGTTATAGGTGGAACTAGATTATTTATATCTTCCCTTTTTATATTTGAGTATGAATGGATACCTGATTCCTTTCTTTAATTTTTTTGTTTTTTTTAATATCTATTTCAGTTTTTTTGCTTGATTGTAATATTTTTATGAGTTTAGTATGTAATCACAAAAGCCTCATAAGTTATTTTTATGATTTTAGTGTGTAATCATAAAAACCTCATAAGCTATATATGTCTGCTCCCAAATATGCCCTCATCTTCTAGTTATTTACTATGATTTGTGTTTATTTTTGGGTAGCATCGGATGTGTTATAAGCCTCAAAATCTGTAGGGAGGCTTAGACACATGTATTCTAGATAACCCAGAAATTGTTTGGGGAAATTCCACCCGAATTGTATTTTATTAAAATAATTAATTATTTTAAAGGGACCCTAAGTCTAAACATAGGAAAATAAAATAATTAAAGTGAGTTAATAGAATATGGGTGTGAACGTTCTACAAAAGGCGGATCAAGTCAAAAGCTAATCTTAGTTGCTGATTAGAGATATAATTTGGGTCATTGAAGTTTCAACAAGAAGACTATAACAGTGGCTTGAAGGGTCATTTGGAAAACACATTTGGAGACACAATAAGGATCAACAGATCGATTTTCTGAAGTCAGTAGTGCTCAGAGGATATATTGATTGAGAGATTCTTTGCAGAGAGGGGCCATAAATCTGGTTAGAAGCATTCCTGAGGTGGAGAGTGCATATTAGAAGAGACATTGAGATCCATAGAGACACCGTAGAGCTAGTGATGCAATTCTTACGCAGTCATGGCATAGAGCCTAAAGGGAAGTCATATTTTTGTTGAGGAGACAGCGTTGGGCGAGTGCCAGATCCTAGAGAGATTTTTTAGAGACCAGAAGGCAATAATTTCCAGCCATCAGAGAGACCATCTCAAAGACAGAGGGTAGTCGTAGTTGTGACGTAGAGACTGTGAATATTGAGGCAATCACTGCGTAGAGGCAGTGCAGGGAAATTCGTTTTCATTTTTGATCAGTGTCAAGTTCCCATGGAGGAGTGAGGTTTGTCTCACATGATATTTCTTGTCAGTTTCTATGCATGACTTTACATATGTCTCAATATACTTGTACTTTGAAATAATTACTGCATAATATATAAACCCTCATTTCCTTCACCGTTTTTCCCGCAATTGGGTTTTTCTGGCGACATTTGTCCAAAAATAACTTTGTCAGATGTGTGTGTGATATATTCTTGTTCAGTTTTGTTTCCACGCTTGTATTTATTCCATCGTTTATTTATGTAGATTTCAGTATGATGTATTCAGTGGTTGTCATAGGAAACTACAAATAAATTGTTAAGTTAAAATTAACAATTAGGTGAATATATTCCAGTTGTTGCAATAATATTCTAGATTTATGAAATTTACCCATGGTAATAGAGCTTGTCTAAGATGAGTGCAGGATGAACAGAATAACTAATCCATCAGATTTAGTTTTGGTGAAGTTGGGATCAAAGAGTTGCATAAGCAACAGATCAATCACCCAGTTGATTTCGTAGTCCAAGCCAGGAGGATTAGATCAGCAAGAAAAATCTCTCTCTGAGTGAGCCTACAGAGAGGTAGGATTCTTCCATATTGTTGCTTGTCCAAGACAGAGGGAGAAACGTAGATGATCAGTGCATATCAACAGTTGGAGGGATGCAATTTTTTATGCAACAGTAATTGTTGGTGAAAAAGAATCTGGAAGAGTAGTTGAACACATTTTGGGGGATTTCTGACCTCAAAAATTTTCTTGCCCAATAAAGTGAGAATTCCCATGCAGAAGCAGCATAGTTTATGGCTTTCTCCAGCAGGGAGTGCATAAATCCAGCTACGCAGAGGGTTAGAGGAAACAAATCGACAGTCGTTGGGTGAGATGGCCACCAGCGAATTGTGTGGCCAGGTCCGATTGGAGGGTTCCTCCAACTACGTAATTTGGAAGGTAAGGATTTCCTTCCTTCTCGATGAACATGACCTCAAGCACCTTATTGACGGTGCTCAAGTTGAACTGGTGGATGTCACACCATTAAGGGCCTTCAAGAAGATATTGGCTAAAGCCAAGCAGTTGATCCTTGATAGAGTGAAGGATCATATTGTTTCACACATCTCAGCCAAAGGGACAACCAAGGAGATGTGGGATGCATTGGTGACGCTATATCAAGGGTCTTCCAAACAGTGGAAGATGTTTCTGGAGGAGAAAATGAAGACCACCAAGATGAATAAGGGAGAGCACATTGAACCATTCCTCTCTAGACTTCAGGAAAACTAAGATCATATGGCAGTTGTGGGAGCAGCTCCTTAGGCCATAGAGATGGTCACAATTACCTTCAATTCCTTGCATGAATACTATCACGTCTTTTTCTATAGCATTCTTGGCAGAGAGAAGTTATCAGAATGGGAAGCGATGTGGGTAGCTCTTCAACAAGAAGAGATGAGGATAGACTTACTAAAATGTCAACCTGAGAGCGACAATAGCAGTGGTTCGAAGTGAAGAAAGAGGAGAAGGAGAATGCAACCCTTGCACCAAAGGGGCAGCAAGAGCAGTGCAAGAGGAAGAAGGATATTTCAAATATCAAGTGCTTCGAGTGTGGTGAGATAGGACATTACACCACACAGTGTCCTCTTAGAAAATAGGACAAGGATGAGAAGCATGATCCTCATGATAGAGCAACGAAGATGGAGGAGGAGTAATTCATTACGATTACCCATATACCTCTAGGAGGGAGGGGGCTGATTTGGAGTTGTATACCCAAAGATATACAAGATGGGAAGGATCCTTGAGGAGTCTACCTCTTGAATAATCACCTTTCTTCTAGAGCCCAACTCAGAAGTAGCAGGATGGAAGGGTGTCGATTGGTGCAGAGGAGTGCAGAAGTGACAATGCAGTAGTTATCAACACCAAAGTCTAAGCAGCGCAGAGTAGAGTTGGCAGCAATGCAGAAAGGCACAGTGTAGAAGCCAATAGCAACACAACATCTTCAGAGGGATAGCATAGAGGCTTGTAGCAGTAAGATCTTCATCAACGAGATGCATCATACTTCTCCAATTTTGGATTTTTTTTAGTTGCAGTAAGAAACTATGATGCAGTGCGGTAGTTGTTGGAAGTGGTTGATTCAGCAGCAGCACATATGAAAATTTGAGAGGGAGTTGTAGTACAAATGCAATGTTGATAGTGGAAATGTGAGTAGTAGTACAGATGCAGATTTTGTGTAGAGTTGATAGATAGTAGTGTTAGACATCAGCGGCACATAGGGAAATGTTACACTCATAACAATACTCATAAGGTGTATTGCTAGATCACATTCCTCACTAAGAGGGAGTTTTGATTTTGGTATAGCATCATATGTGCTCTAAGTCTCAAAATTTTCAAGGAGTCTTAGACACATGTATTCTAGATAACCCAGAAATAATTTGGGGAAATTCCACCCGGATTGTATTTTATTAAAATAATTAATTTTTTTGAAGGGACCCTAAGTCTAAACTTAGGAAAATAAAGTAATTAAAGTGAATTAATATAATATGGGTGTGAATGTTCTAGAAAAGGTGGATCAAGTCAAAATTTAATTTTAGTTATTGATTAGAGATCTAATTTGGGTCGTTGAAGTTTCAACAAGAAAATTATAAGAATGGATTGAAGGGAATTTTGGAAAACACATTTGGAGACACAGTAAGGATCAAGAGATGGATTTTCTAAAGAGAGTAGTGCTTAGAGGAAATATTTATCAAGATATTTTTTGCAGAGAGGGGTAGTAATTCTGGTTGGAATAATTCCGGAGTCAGAGAGTGCATATTAGAAGAGACAGAGGGAACCACAGAGGCAGCTCAAATCCAGTGATGCAGTTCTTACACATTCACTACACAAAGCTTTAAGGGAAGTTTATTTTTTGCTGAGGAGGCAACGTTGGGCCAGTGCCAGATCCCAGAGAGATTTTCCAAATTCCAAAAGGCCTCATTTTCTAGCTATTAGAGAGACCAGCACAGAGACATATGGAAACCATAGATGTGATGGAGAGACTGCGTAGAGTGATGCAAAGAATACAAAGAGTTACATAGTCACTATGCAGAGACAATGCAAAGGCACCCTATTTTGGGTGTTGATCAGTTTCGGGTTCTCGTGGAGGAGCCAGGTTTGCCTAAAAAGATATTTCTTGTCAGTTTCTCTGCATTAGTGATTACAAAACTCAGTAACAGGTTATTCCTCTCTTCTATTCTCTGCATTATTTGACATATGTGTCAATCATAGAATTGTACTCATAAATAATTACTGAATAATATATAAACCCTCAGCTTCTGCACTGGTTTCCTGCATTGGGTTTTTCTGGGGACATTGGTCCAAAAATAATTGTGTCAGACATGTGTGTGATATATTCTTGCTCATTTTTTATTTTACACTTGTATTTCTTACATATTTTATTTGTATAGGTTGCAGTGTTATGTATTCAGTGTTTTCCATAGGAAACTGGAAATAAAATGTTAAGTTAAATTTAACAATTAGGTGAATATCTTCCAGTTTCTGCAATAGGGTTCCAGATTTATGGAATTTTCACAATTTGTGTATGTTTGAAGTCTCCTATTGTTTTCTCGATGTCTTCTTGTGTTTCTAATTTTATCTTCATCACAATGATTCATTCTTCAACAAGGAGAAGATATTTGTAAGCATGCAGTCTCATAATTTTTTTCTCTATGCTACTAATTTTTTCTCCATTGTCTTCCTCTGTTTTGAACATTTACAATTTTTTTAGCACTTTCTATTATTTACAAATCATATTCTTGAGATTTTGTGCACATTCTCTATCTTTTTATACCTGGAAAAAAGGGATTTTAAATAACTTTGTGACATCCAAATGAATTTTCCAGCATTGAGAAAGTTCAATTCAATATTGATTGTAAGCTTGTAACTATTTCGTTTTATGCACCCTGATTTTTTCTCACCCTCATGACAACTCTCTTTTCTTAAGCTTATGTTTAATAATTTTTTACTATTTCTTAATTTTTATACTTGAATGGTTCTTTAGATAGCATCAACCCCGTGGAATTTTGGTATGTTGAACCCAACAACAAAAAAATCAACAAAATCACTAATGGATTATACCTAGAGGAATGCTACCAAACCCATCATTCAATAAATGATCAGAAAGGTTTTTCCTCTTCTTTCTGTCTCTGTTTTTATTTTTATCCTTTTTGGATATAAGAGGTGTCAAATTTAAATCCTTGTATTTTTTTTGGCTCATGAAGAATGTGAAGAAAAGTGATGGCAAAACTAGTAGTGGGGAGAGTCCCCACCATAAATTTCATATTGTTGAACATAAAAGTGTTGGAATCCTTGTATTTGTTCTAATAATTACCCACTTCCATTTAATAAATTGTCAAATTTCATGGAAGCCACTACCCATAGTCTTGAACATTGGATTTTCCCAGTGATTCGCTAGACTTAGAAGTTTCCATGAAATTTCACCATGGAAATGGCATTGAAAATGATATGTTGTTCAATGTGAGCCCCAATTACGCTTTTGATCTACATGAACAATGGGCAGGATACAAAGTCCAACATTTTCCCATTATTTTTCAGGATGTTATTACATAAGGCCTATTGAAGACATGAAATAAAGCTCTATGCATTGGAATATTTGAGGAAAGATGCATTCTTGGCATACCATATTCCATTGGATTTGGAGTTGATATGATTTTTAAACAAGATTTTAACAAACATGGACATGGATTTCCTGAAAACTCATTTGATTTTCAGTTCAATGTTTTTTTTAATACACAATCCTTTCTTGCAAGTGAAATATAATGTACTCCTAATATGGGGGGTGTTTCCCTTATGCATCTTCGAGTCCAAAAACAAAATCCTCCATCCTCAAATACTATAAGCTCAATTATTTCCCAACTTCAAAATTGTATATCTCAAAAGATTTGGTTATTATGCACATTGGTTGGGTGTTGGCTTGAGGGGTCCTGACCAAGGTTCAAATTTAAGGATTTCCAACAAACCCCTAAACTACTGGCCCTTTCGGAAATGACCTACTTTCGCAGGCCAAGGTCTCACTCGAAGTAGTATGGGTGGATGCTAGAACCAGGTTTCCACACCCTAGGAGAAAGTGGGTAATTAAGGCAATCTTTTTGAGATCTATCAGGTTCACACAGAGACAAGCTTATTACCGAGCCCTTAACAGTATAACCAGCATGTAAACATCAACAAAGATACTACTATTAAGAATATCTTAGCAACACCTTTGCATCCACGTGTGCATCAGTAATTACCATCACAGAATAACACAATCACAGCTAATTCATATAACATAGACACAATTGCAGCTAATTCAAATAACGCAGAGGTACTTCAATAGTAAACACAACCAGTTCAGATAACATAGAGATACTTCAACATATTCCATGTTCATTAACATCCAAAGCCAAGTTACAAACCCAAGTTACAGCCCGCGCACACAGCCAGCGGGGTCCGCACACAGCAAAACTGAGGATATTTGTGCACACAGCCAACAGGAGTCCTTACCAAATACTACCCAAAATGGATCTCAATAGTTCGTACTTAGCATCAATCTTACTTACTTAGCCCTAGACTCAAACTATCTATCTATTTATATCATCATAGACTACGCTATCCTGTGGTCTGCAAACCATGCTTTGCGGACTCCAAGTCTACCCTATGACCCGTTACAATACATTGGGGGCTTTGACCCACCCCAGATCCCCTGCGCTATACTAATTACTACAAAAATACATCAAAAACGCAGTTAGGGGACCCCGTTCCAATAGGCCCCCAACATAATCTTGTGACTCGACCCGAGTCACAGCGGCCGTGGGGTTTGCATCTTTTCCTGGAGCTATTTGATTGCATCAACTAGAGGGGGAAACACTCATTCACTCTACGCAACAGAATTCTACAAAATTTCCACCAAATTCTGCGAATTTGGGCCTTCAGTGGCAGGGGTGACACTCTCCAGGGTCTGATTCAGTTGTTTGACCATAATGTCCAAGTCCTGAGATATCTTGAGGGCTTCATCGGCCCATGGCTTGAGGTGGTCACTCAGAACCTTATTCTTGTGGTGAAACCCTTCCAGGTCATCTCTGAGTGCATGGCCCGCTCGCAGACATGCCAGGCATTGAGCTGGGATCAGAGTGGGCATTGTAGCCTCCATTTGCTCGAATTCTTCTTCCTTTTGTCGCAGTTCTTGGGTAAATTCCCATAGGAGGGGGTCATGCTGCACCATAGACCACAACTGCATATCTGTCTTAAGAAATTTGCCGCCCTAAGAAATCTTAGTTGTAATGGTGTTCATAGCTTCTGTGACCAGCGCAGCTCTCTGGGTGCGTAGCTCAGGAGGGGTTTCCAGCTGCAACTTAGCTTGCAACGCAGCAATCTGCTACTCCATCTCGGTCTTAACATTCTAGATCTTGGTCCGAGAAGCTTTCAAGTCTGTGACAAGTCCCTCAATATTAGCTTGGGGGGTTGGCAGAGGCCGAAATGTCTTCGGTCACATCTGCATAGATTTTTTTGATTAGGCACTCCAACTTGATCTGTTGTTGTTGGGCACCAGATTTGTATATTTTCTTCTCTCATTTTTAACCTACCTTTCTATCTCTTTGTGCCATTAATCATCTTAAAATCATGAGGTAAAACCATTCTTCCTATATTTTATGGGATATTTGATTAATGATGTACTCGCCATGGAGGTTTTACCTTTTTATGTATTAACTCCTATATTTCTTCAGATTTGGCTACAACAGGCGCATCACAGCCGCAAGACAGGGCACAGGCCATCATTTTCCAGCACCTCCCTTATTTGCTTTATTTTCTGCTGCAGTGTAACTGCCATGGATGTATTAGCACTATCTTTGGGTTTCTTACGGTTTCCTTCCGGGAAATCCGGTTGCCATTGTAACAATGTGTATTTTTGTAACAATGGATTTTTTGGGAGAAATTGGGGGATCTCAGGACTATGGTATAAAGAAGCCTACCAGTTGTGAATCGAGGAACCCTTACACAGATACATATCTTGTAATTAATCTTCTTATTATTAATCGAATACATAGCAGCTCAATGTTTCTCTTGTAATACTTGAGTTTCCGCAACCCTGATCCAAGAGTTGGGCCCACTCTTGTGATCAAGTGATGTGTTCTTCTTTCTTTTCTTTCAGTACTGTGTTTTGTGTGACTCTTTAATTGTTGTTACAGTTACGTTAATTGTTGTGGATGCTTTTTATTTCTGTAGTTTATTTATTGTTTTTACAATGGTATTTGTGTTATAGATTAAACCTGTGATTCACAACAGACCACAGTTCTTGTATCTGCATATACTTTTTCGTTAGTCTTGAAATAACTAACGCCCTCAGGTTGATAATTTATGTGGAAAAAGGATTGAATCTTGTTCATATCTGAACACCAACATTTTGGCGCCGTTGCCGGGGAAGGCTAACAGGTGCAAGAGTAGGATCTGCAGTAGATCTCAGATTCGATCTCTCGTCTTGAGGTGGGAATCTATTGCCCAGCTTCAAGTCTTGAGTGTAAGTGCCTTGTGTTTTCTTTTTGCTTTCTTTCTTTCTTGTTTCTTGTTTTATTTTGTTTTTCTCTAAAAATTAAACCCTCGTCTTGAGGAAGATATTTTGTAAAACCTTGCCCTAAGTCCTGGGCATAGTCCAATTTTTCTTTCTTTCCTATTTTTTATTTTATTTCCTGTTTTTCTTTCTAGGGGCCGCTTTCTCTTCCTGGGGAGGGTATGTTATTACTCTGCTCCAAGTCCTGAACTCTGATTTCTTTTCTTTTGTTCTTTTGTTTTATTTCCTGTGAATATCTTCTCCCGTCCTGGGGAGGAAGTTATCTGTGTTGGAAATATTTTCATTGATGGCGAAGAAGCACAAAGGAGCAGCACCAAGACAAGGGAGCAGATCAGACTCAGATGGAATTGTTGTAGAGATGTCACAGAGGGTTTAATGTATCAGTGGGTTGTGGCTTCCCATTTGGGGTTTTTAATGTAATATAAAACGATGGATAAGAGCCACAGAAATTGAATATAGAGGTTAAACCATGCATGGAATGAATTCCAGAGAGGGTTTGAAGATTGGTTGATATCGTGAAAGCAAAACGATGGAGTAAAGGAGAAGTCATAGTGCAGTGAAATGAATCGATGGTTTGTTTGAACAAGTATACGGAGGAGATGTAACGAAAGAAATTATATGTGGAATTAGGAGTCAATAGCACAACGGAACCGTGAGTAGCATCACAGTGAACAGTGAACACAGTTTCAGAAAAAAACAGATGGTTTTCGCGTAGCCTTCGAGTGGTAAGTGGTTCTATTGAAATTGAAGGCGATCAAATAAGACTGTGACACGTCACAGGCGCGAAACCACCAGTTTCACGTGAATTTTGAGTGATAATTCACCGGGGTTAATTGAACGCGATAGGCATTCGATCATCAACAATTGAGATCCGAAGGTGTTCGCACCCAAAGTTGGGCAGGGGTTAACAAAGGTGTGGACCCGATGGTGTTAAAAAGGCTCGTTAAATGTTATGCATATTGGAATGTGATATTCGTTGGATATACACATAAATCAGTTGTGGAGTGCAATGAATTATCACCATTGGATTTGATGAAAAGTGGAAGGTATCGACGGCAGTCGTTTAATCGAAGATGCAACATTGGTATACGTGCAATACTGGCGAAAAGATAAACCTTTACAAATTTTTTATATATTAAAGTTTATATGATTATAGAGCGGAATGATAAAAGGTGTGGGACTAGGGAAGGCAGCAGCAAAGGCTAAACCTCATGCACATCGTATGAGCATAGTTAACATTGATATGGGATCAATGGTACCGCGGGGCAATAAACAATCCAATGATTAACCCAAGCGGGTGCCTTCGTAGTTGACCCGCCCATCGAGCGTTGACCGCAGATCGACGGTTGTCATTCACTGCAGTAGCGCAAGCCCGATGATGATTCCGTACCAAGGAGTGCCTCCGCAGTGCTGAGAACTGGGACCAGCTTTCCTAAAGTCCAAAAGAACAGTGGTGGACAAGCGTGATGAATGGATAAGATTAAATGAGATAGACGACAGATATTATATCAGACATCACAAGCGAATGCGATAGCTGTTGGATGGATGCAAAGCTACGATGCGATGTGGCGATACGAAGGGACACGTGGCGGCATAGTGCTATATCACACATCAGCGATGCAAATTCCATCGCATACCGCGAAGTGGCAAGGCGATGCGATGTGATGCGATCGCATATCGCAATCGGAGCAGTAGAGAAATCACACAAACACAGTGGTCACAAAAAATGCGAAGTGTGATATGATGACATGGTGATGACATGGCAAGTGACGTGGCAGCTGACATGGACCTGACCCACAAATCGAAAATAAATCAAGATGATGTGGCAGTGATGTGGAGATAACATGAGGGTGACGTGGCATGATGACATGGAGATGACGTGGACCTGGCCCACATATCGCAAATCGCAAGATTGGAAGGGTGAAGATCGTAAGAGCAAGGTTGAATCGCCGAAATGCGAAATGCAATAAGAGTTCCGGATGCGATGCAACTTCAATTCAAAAGTCTAAAGGATTTCAAATCCAAAGGTATAAGGTTTCCCTTTGATAAATTGCATCAGTGGTTGGAAGAGCTATGCATAGCAAGAAACACATGGGAACGCCAAAATGTGAAGTAGCGATAGAGTCAAGTGGGACCCGTCGCATATCGCATATCATAATTGGCGATGATTTTGTGATAAGAATTCGCAAGTTATAGAATTTGCGATGTGAAGTAGTGATAAATTCAAGTGGGACCCATCACATATCGCATATCGGGAGATCAGATGGATGAAGGCACATGGATAATTGGAATCGCCGAAGTGCGATAAAGAGAGCAGACGCGATGAAGACCAAAGCTGAAACCTAAAGCATATCAAGTCCAGAAGTATGTGGATTTCCTTTGTTAAATCATTTTGGAGAGCAAAGGAGGATTATAACTTTAAAAAAAAGGAAAGTATGAATGTGGGTAGAAAGGCTCGGGTAAGGACCCGACACAGAGTCAGAAAAAGGGAGAATTTGGTGGCACTGTTGGAAACACAACAATTGGGTCGAGTTAGGCCAAAATGACAGTTATGCAGAATTGTGTTTAATTTAATAGCAGAAACCGAAACGACTCTGACAGCAGTAGAAAAGACAAATGCACAACAAACCAAGAGCTGAAAGGGCTGAATTGAAATATATTTGTTGTAACTGTAAATGTAAATGATTTAATTATTTTATTGTATGTGATGCAAAGGCAAGTCTCCATAGGAAAAACAAAACTCCACTGTAATACACAAATGTATACATTCTGTTATACTATTCTAAATGTGCTGGACAAGAAAATGAGAAGGGGGAAGGCAAAGAGTCATACCTATTCATTTCAAATTCCCTGCGGAATGCAAACATTTATGAGGTGATCTCTATAAATAATGTTACCAACATATGCATAAGGGTTGAGAGAATGAAGAAATAAGTGAGAAAGAGTAAGAAGAAGAAGGATCAGACAAAGAAGATGTGAATATCCAGGGATAAAGGCAGATATGAAGGGTGGAGAACAGCAATGAAGAAGGAATATAACAGAGTTGATATCCAGGTAAATCAGCATGTGTTTTCATAGTAGTATGAGGAAGTTGGTGCTTCCATATCAAGTTATAGCTTGATAGATGTCTAGTTGTAGCTGGCTAAGGTAGGAGCCTCCTGTAGGTTGTAGGCTGCAGAAAATAGATGGGAGTTGGAGCTTCCTTGCAAGTTGTAGCTTGCAGAATTCAGGTAGTAGCCTCGTGTAGGTTGGAGCCTACAGAAAATCAGTGGTGAGAGGGAGTTGGAGCTTTCCTTTGCATCACAACAATAATAAGATGTGGTTTTATCCCTTATTGGTTTCCACTTATATCTGTTGTCTATGTGCATGATGATTATGTGTTGATATTATGTATTTAATCTGCTTAATACCTGCTACTCACTTATTAAGATTGTTGTTCCATTGAATATTAAGTTGATCACAAAATGAAGATGTAAATAAGTGTAAAAGAAAGTTTTACAAGACCATGACTACATTAAACTGATTCACCCCCCCCCCCTCAGTTTAACCAAGGGTTCAACAATTGGTATCAGAGCAGGTTCCTTCTGTATCATTTTAACAACTGGAAGGAGATCCTAGCTCCCCAAGATGGCTAGTCTAGAAGGATGCTCAACAAATAAAGCCCCTTTATTCACTGGTACAAATTATGCCTTCTGGAAAATAAGAATGAGGATGTACATAATGTCTCTAGGAATAGAATTTTGGGCTGCTGTGGAATTGGGATATGCCCCAAAGGAGTCTGACTCATAGAAAGATGCCAAACTAGATTTTGTAGCTAATGCAAAAGCCATGAATGCTCTCTTAAGTGGTTTGTGTGAGGAATAATTTATCAAATTAATGCACAACAAGACTGCCAAAGAAATATGGGATACATTAGAAAGTATCCATGAGGGAGATAAAAAGGTGAAGGCTGCCAAGCTGCAAGTCTATAGAGCTCAATTTGAAAATATAAAAATGAATGAAGAAGAAGATGTTGCCAGCTTCTTCTTAAGCGTTACAGAAATTGTAAATAACATGAAAGCTCTAGGAGAAACCATTAGAGAATGTGTATTTTTTCAAAAGATATTGAGATCTTTACCATCCAGTTTTAACCCCAAGGTTTCTGCCATAGAAGAAACAACTGATTGGGAAACATTGACCATGAACCAATTACTTGGAAACTTAACATACTATGAGATGAGACTTCCACAGAGGAAGCCAAAAGTGAGGGAGGCGGCCTTTAAGGCAGAGAAGAGAAAAGAGGAAAGAGAAGATACATGCTCTTGCTCTGATGAAGAAGAGGCCAAATTTGTCAGAAGATTGGATAGAGGCTCAAGCAAGTATAAAGGTAAACTTCCTTTTAAATGCTTTAGCTATGGAAGAGTTGGGCACTATTCATCTAAGTGTCCTCATAAGAAAACAAATAATCATACTCAAGAGACAGAGAAAACCAAAACAAATAACTGGCAGAAAGGGAAGAGATTCAATAGAAGATCATTTTATGCTCAGCAAGATAGCAGTGCATATGAAAACTCAGATGAATCCTCAAATGAAGAAGGAACATCTGAATTTTTGTTGATGGCCAAGGAAGATTCTGAAGGATTCCTTCTAGAAGATGAGGAAGAAGGTGAGGTAGATCTTGAGGGGGAGCTAAGAAGTGCCCTGGAGGAAATTGATAGACTTAAAATGAAGTGCAAAAAACAAAAAGATATTCTCCTCAAATATGTAAAAGAAGAACCAACTTCAGAAGACCTCATTCAATTGAAAGTGGAACTTGAAGAAGCTAAGAAGGTAGAAGATTTTCTGTTAAAGCAAATTAAAGATAAACATCAGGAGCAAGAGAAATTGGAAGAAGAAGTGATATGCCTGAGAAAGAAACTATAAAACACCCAAAGGGAATTGTCAATGAACACCCCTCGAATGACAAGCACTGGACAGTTGGACAAGATCCTAAATGATCAAAGGTATCCTCTCATAAAGGCTGGGATAGGATATGAAGGAGAAACCTGTAAGTCCAAGGTATAAGGTAACAAGAATATCATTTTTGTAAAAGCTTTAAAGGATAATGAAGCAGCTCAAAAAGGAACTACAGATGCAGAAGCCAGCAAGAACTTGATGTGTGATGAAACAAATAGAAACAAGTAGCAACATGAAGAGACAAAGAATGAAATGAAGAAACAGTCAGCTGAAAAAGGCTCTTACAATCCTGAATATGAATTGAATAAATTCGGAAGCTATCAAAAGAGATTATTTCCTCCTATGAGAAATATCACCTGTTTTTCTTGTCACAAACTGGGACATATTGTTGCATATTGTTAGACAAAGATAATCGATTTCAACCAGCAAAATATGCAGAAATTGAAAATACTAACTCAAGCAAACATATGGAGAACAAAACCCTACACTAGGTACACTAATCGTTTCCATGGGTATTGTTTTTATTGTAAGTGGGTCGGCCATAAATCCATGGAGTGAAGAATGTATGGACAAAGACTGATGCTTAAAATCCCAAGGAGATTTATGAACAATGGAGAGTTCACTCGTACAAATGTCTTCCAAATGTCCTCTCAAAGAATGTGGTCCATCTTCTCAGAAAAGGTGCCAAACAAATAGCTACCTACAGTGGAAAAAGAAGTTGAATAAGTGTGACCTAGCTCTAATAGCCCAAGATCAGAAAAGCCAATGGTATTTGGACAGTGGATGCTCAACGCATATGACTGGAGATAGAAGCAATTTTGTAACCTTTGATGAAAATAAATCTGGAAATGTAACATTCGGCAATGATAAAACAGGGAAAATCAAGGGAAAAGGCTCAGTCAGTCTAAATAATGGAATAGGAAAGGCTCAAGATGTGCTATTTGTGGATGGGCTGAAAGCCAATCTGTTAAGCATCAATCAAATGTGTGATAAAGGTTGTGACGTCATTTTTAGAGCCCAAGATTGTGAGGTAAGATCAAGCACCATAGGAAAGACCTTGATCAAAGGTGTTAGAACAGAAAGTAATGTCTATATAGTGGAAGAAGAGAATGAAGCATGCCACATAAGCAAACTTGATGAATCATGGCTATGGCATAGAATACTGGGACACCTAAACTTTGACCACATCATCACTCTGAGCAAGAAGAATGCAGTCAGAGATATGCCAGCAATAAAGAAGCGCTCAAATACCATATGTAAATCCTGCCAATTAGGAAAACAGACCCACATATCTTTCAAGACCAAAGATGAACTATCAACAAGTAGGCCACTTCAGCTTGTACACATGGACCTGTGTGGACCTTCAAGAACTAATGAACTAGGTGGAGAATCTTATTTCATGCTAATAATAGATGATTTTACCAGAATGACGTGGGTAGCATTTCTCAAATATAAATCTGAAGAACTTGAGAAATTCAAGATATTCAAGGCATTGGCAGAAAATCAAGCAGGATGCAAGCTAAAGTGCATCAAATCAGATAGAGGAGGTGAATTCACAGACTATGATTTTGCAGACCTATGCAATGAGCATGGGATAAAACAACAGTTTACAATTGCAGGTACACCTCAATAGAATGGAGTGGTAGAGAGGCAAAACGGGTTAGTACAATAGATTTCCAGAGCTATGATGCAAGAAAGTAACATTCCCCAAACCTACTGGGCAGAAGCAGTACACACAGCTGTTCACATTCTCAATAAAGCTCATCTAAGACCAAATTGTGATAAGACTCCTTACGAATTATGGCATGGTAAACCAGCATCAATCAAGCACTTTAGAGTCTTTGGAAGTAAGTGTTTCATAAAAAATAATGATGAAAAATTGGGGAAGTTTGATGCAAGAGCTAATGAAGGAATATTTTTAGGATATGCATCCAAGACTAAGGGTTATAGGTACTACAACAAAAGACTAAAATTTTTTTTGGAAAGCATTGATGTAAGATTTGATGAAGATCTACCAAACAGAACAAGAAGCACAAGCTGTGCCAATCCTCCAGATGATCATGAAGCTGAGAACCAAGACAATGATGAACATAGCAAGACAGCAGAAGATATTGAATTAAACTCAAAAGGTCCCTCAAGACACACTCAAAAGAACCATCTAGAAGATCAAATCATTGGGGACAAGAGTGTGGGATTCCAGACAAGAAGATAGCTTGTTGAACAAATAGAAGAAGTATACCTAGCCATGCTATCTCAAATAAAGCCAAAGAAGTTCGAAGAAGCCAACAAAGACAAAAATTGGGTAAATTATATGAATGAAGAACTGGACCAAATTGAGAAGAACAATACCTAGGAATTAATTCCAAGACCCACTGGGAAAAATTTCATTGGCATAAAATGGATATTCAAGAATAAGATGAACGAACAAGGGCAGGTAATCATAAATAAAGCTAGACTTGTATGCAAAAGATATTCACAAATTGAAGGTCTGTATTATGATGAAACCTTTTCCCCTGTAGCCATAATGGAAGCAATCAGAATGTTTTTGTCCTTTGCATGCTATCATGATTTCAAGGTATATAAAATGGATGTGAATTCTGCCTTCCTGAATGGAGATCTAGAGGAAGAATTCTACATGGAACAACCTGAAGGATTCTCACTAACAGATAAACATGACTATGTGTGCAGATTAAAGAAAGCCTTATATGGTCTGAAACAAGCTCCTCTTGCATGGTATTCAAGGCTGCACAAATAATTGCAAAAACAAGGGTTCAAGAAAGGAGGAGTAGACAACAATTTGTACATAAAAGCTAACGAAAATGAACTCTTAATTGTAGTAGTGTATGTATATGACATCATGTTTGGAAGCAACAAAGATGAGTTAGCAAAAGGATTTGCTAAAGAAATGAAATCCGAGTTTGAGATGTCAATGATTGGAGAGCTTACCTTCTATTTAGGACTTCAAATTCAACAAAAGAACACAGGAATATTCATTTCGCAAGAAAAATAGTTAAGAGAAATGTTGAAAAGGTATCAAATGGAAGACTGCAAACCTGTGTCAACTCCCATGATCATTGGATGCAAACTATGTGCTAATGATGGATCAACAGATGTAGATCAAAAACTTTACAGATCCATGATAGGAAGTCTGCTATACCTAATTTCCTCTATACCAGACATTATGTTGGCAGTAGGACTTGTGGCACGATATCAAGCAGCACCAAAACAAAATCATTTACTTGCAATCAAGAGAATATTTAGATATCTACAAGGAACTTCACATTATGGCCTATGGTATCCAAAAGGAAAAATCTTCACATTGACAGCATACACAGATGCAGATTGGGCCAGCTGTGTGGATGACAGGAAAAGCACAAGTGGAGGTGCATTTTATTTAGGAAAAAGTCTGGTGGCATGGTTAAGAAAGAAGTAAACTTATATCTCTCTATCTACAGCAGAAGCATAATACATAGCAGCAGCAGCATGTTGCACAAAAGTAATGTGGATGAAACAAAATCTCCAAGACATGAAGGTAAGCATTGATGAACCTATTCTATCAAATGTGACAATACAAGTGCAATAAGTATATCAAAAAATCTTGTACTTCATTCAAAAACAAAGCACATCCCAATAAAGTACCACTTCCTCAGAGAACAAGTAGCACAGAAATTAGTGAAGTTGGAATATGTACCAACTAAGGAACAAATAGCAGACATATTCACAAAACCTCTTGCTAAAGAACCATTTGAATATCTAAGAGACAAACTAGGGGTAGTGTCTGCAGATGTTACCCACTAACATGATCAGAAATCAGAAATAAAAAAAAATGGCTACATACAAGAAACAAGATCAGTGCAGAAAACAAGTGATAGTCAATATCAGATAAGAAAGCACCATTCCAGGGGGAGAGCAGTCAATCAAATTTGTCACAAAAGAGCTAGAGAAATGGAGCAGTGCATGGAATAGGTCCTTAAGATCAGAGTATTATGAAAAGATAGAACCCACACTGGGAAAAGTGCAACCCTTTGCCATTGATGTCAAAGGAGGAGGAAAAGCAAGAAAAAGAAGAAAGGGTCTTCTATAAAGTAGGCAGCGGAAGAAAGACAAGATACTTGAGGAAGTCCTGAAGGAAGTATGGGAGTATTGGTGGTTGTGTTGCCATCAATGCCAAAGGGGAAGACTATTGGAAATATTGTCATTGATGGCAAAGGAGCACAAAGGAGTAGCACCAAGACAAGGGAGAAGATCAGACTCAGATGGAATTGTTGCAGAGATGTCACACATGGTTTAATGTATCAGTGGGTTGCCCATTTGGGGTTTTTACTGTAATAGAAAACGATGGAAAAGAACCACAGAAATTGAATATAGAGGTTAAACCATGCGTGGAATGAATGCCAGAGAGGGTTTGAAGACTGGTTGATATCGTGAAAGCAGAACGATGGAGTAAAGGAGAAGTCATAGTGCAGTGAAATGAATCGATGGTTTGTTTGAACAAGTATACAGAGGAGATGTAACGAAAGAAATTAGATGTGTAATTAGGAGTCAATGGCGCAGCGGAATCGTGAGTAGTATCACAGTGAACAGTGAAGGTAGTTTCGGAAAAAAACAGATGTTTTTTGCGCAGCCTTCGAGTGGTAAGTGGTTTTATTAAAATTGAATGCGATCAAATAAGACTGTGACATGTCACGGGTGCGAAACCGCCAGTTTCGAGTGACTTTTGAGTGGAAGGTAGTTTCGGAAAACAACAGATGTTTTTTGCGCATCCTTCGAGTGGTAAGTGGTTTTATTAAAATTGTACACGATCAAATAAGACTGTGACACGTCACGGGCACGAAACCACCAGTTTCGCGTGACTTTTGATCGATAAGTCGCTGGGGTTAATTGAATGCAATAGCCATTCGATCATCAACAATTGAGATCCGACAGTGTTCACACCCGAAGTTGCACAGGGGTTAACAAAGGTGTGGACCCGATGGTGTTAAAAAGGCTCGTTAAATGTTATGCATCTTGGAATGTGATATCCATTGGATATACACATAAATCAGTTGTGGAGTGCGATGAATTATCACCATTGGATTTGATGCAAAGTGGAACGGATCGACGGCAGTCGTTTAATTCAGAGATGCGGCATCAGTATACGTGCAAGACTCGCGGAAAGATAAACCTTTACGAATTTTTTATATATTAAAGGTTATATGATTATAGAGCGGAATGATAAAAGGTGTGGGACCAACGAAGGTAACAGCAAAGGCTAAACCTCGTGCACATCATATGAGCGCGATTAACAGTGATATGGGATTAACGATACTGCGAGGGCAAAAATATTCCAATGATTAACCTAAGGGGGTGCCTCCGTAGTTGACTCGCCCATCGGGCATTGACCGCAAATCAACGGTTGTCATTCACTACGGTAGCACAAGCTCGATGATGATTCCGTACCAAGGAATGCCTCCGCAGTGCTGATAACTGGGACCCACTTTCCTAAAGTCCAAAAGAACAGTGGTGGACTAGCGCGATGAATGGATAAGATTAAAGGATATAGACGGCAAAGATTATATCGGACATCACAAGAAAATGTGATAGCCGATGAATGGATCCAAAGATGCGATGCGAAGGGACACATGGTGGCACAGCACTATATTGCACATCGGCGATGCAAATTCCATTGCATACCGCGAAGTGGCGAGGCGATACGATGCGATGGGATCACATATCGCAATCAGATCAAGAGAGAAATCGCACAAACACAATGGTCACAGAAAATGTGAAGTGCGATATGATGACATGGCAAGTGACGTGGCAGCTGACATGGACCTGACCCCACAAATCGCAAATAAATCAAGATGACGTGGCAATATGATGTGGCAGTGACGTGGCGATAACATGAAGGTGACATGGCACGATGACATGGAGATGATGTGGACCTGGCACACATATCGCAAATCGCAAGATCGAAAGGGTGAAGATCGTAAGAGCAAGGTTGAATCGCCAAAACACGAAATGCGATAAGAGTTCCGGATGTGATGCAACTTCAAAGAAAAAGTCTAAAGGATTTCAAATCTGAAGGTATAAGGTTTCCCTTTGAGAAATCGCATCGGCGGTTGGAAGAGCCATGTATATGAAGAAACACATGGGATCGCCGAAATGAGAAGTAGCGATAGAGTTAAGTGGGACCCGTCGCATATCACATATCACAATCATTGATGCTTATGTGATAAGAATTCGCAAGTTATAGAAGTTTTGATGCAAAGTAGTGATAAAGTCAAGTGGGACCCATCACATATTGCATATCGGGAGATCAGATGGACAAAGGCACGTGGATAACTGGAATCGCCAAAGTGCGATAAAGAGAGTGGACGCGATGAAGACCAAAGCTTAAACCTAAAGCCTTTCAAGTCCGAAAGTATGTGGATTTCCTTTGTTAAATTGTTTCAGAGAGAAAAGGAGGATTATACCGTAAAACAAAAAGGAAAGTATGAATGCGGGTAGAAAGGCTCGGGTAAGGACCCAACACAGAGTCGCAAAAAGGGAGAATTTGGTGGAACTGTTGGAAACACAATAGTTGGGTTGAGTTAGTCCAAAATGACAGTTATGTAGAACTGTGTTGAATGTAATAGCAGAAAGCGAAACGACTCTTACAGCAGCAGAAAAGACAAATTCACAACAAACCAAGAGCTGAAAGGGCTGAATTGAAATATATTTGTTGTAACTATAAATGTAAATGATTTAATTATTTTATTGTATGTGATGCAAAGTCAAGTATTCATAGGCAAAACAAAACTCCATTCTAATGCACAAATGTATACATTATGTTATACTATTATGAATGTGCTGGACAAGAAAATGAGAAGGGGGAAGGCAAAGAGTCATACCTATTCATTTCAAATTCCCTGTGGAATGCAAACAGTTATGAGGTGATCTCTATAAATAATGTTACCAGAATATGCATAAGGGTCGAGAGAATGAAGAAAGAAGTGAGAAAGAGTAAGAAGAAGAAGGAGCAGATAGAGAAGATGTGAAGATCCAGGGATAAAGGCAGATATGAAGGGTGGAGGATATTAGTGAAGAAGGAATATAACAGAGCTGATATCTAGGTAAATCAGCATGTGTTTTCATAGTAATATGAGGAAGTTGGTGCTTCCATATCAAGTTGTAGCTTGATAGATTTCTAGTTGTAGCTGGTTGAGGTAGGAGCCTCCTGTAGGTTGTAGCCTGCAGAAAATAGATGGGAGTTGGAGCTTCCTTGCAAGTTGTAGCTTGCAGAATTGAGGTAGTAGCCTACTGTAGGTTGGAGCCTACAGAAAATCAGTGGTGAGAGGGAGTTGGAGCTTGCCTTTGCATCACAACAATAATAAGATGTGGTTTTCTCCCTTATGGGTTTCCACTTATATCTGTTGTTTATGTGCATGATGATTATGTGTTGATATTTTGTATTTAATCTTCTTAATACCTGTTGCTGACTTATTAAGATTGTTGTTCCATTGAATATTAAGTTGATCACAAAATGAAGATGTAAATAAGTGTAAAAGAAAGTTTTACAAGACCATGAATGCATTAAACTGATTCACCCCCCCCCCCTCTCTCAGTTTAACCAAGAGATCAACAATCTGTCCTACTTCGGGTCCTGAACTAATGATTGATTTTTTTTTTAATGAACCCTTTCTACAATTTGTATGAACAAAGATCCGAACAAGAGGGGTAGAGGAAGACCCCCAAAGAAAGAGAAGGATTTGGGTAGGAAGACGTATATTCAAGAAATTATTGAAAAATCTAGATCTAAGGCATCATCTTGTGCTGCTGCTAGGGTTAGGGTTCAGATGAAGTTCGAAGGGCAGTTTATGGAACAACTAGCACCATCCACGGTACCAGAAGATGTTCGTTCTAGAACAGAAGATTTAATAAACAGGGTACCAGTGGAAGAGAAATCCTTATCAACAGCAGAAGGGGAAGAAGTGGAAAATAAGGGATCAGAAGAATTGAGCAACTCTAACTGGGAAGAAGAACCTCAAAAAGGGTTTTCATCCCCAAGAGACCAAGGCAGCGCTCTGGGAATTCCTGTTGCTGAATTAAGAGACTCTGATCTGGTAAAGGAATTTTTGAAGGCTTCTAAATCACTAAGGGACCAAGCCAGTGCAGTGCGACCACCTTCAGTTGAATCACTCCAGATACCGGCTGTGAAACTGACCGAAATTCCAAGTGAGTATTGGAAGATATTTATGGCACCTGTAAGTTCCTCCATTGATTTTCCTATAGGAAACGTTACAGGGGATGCACCAATGAGACCCATACCTTTGACAGCCTTGCCTAGTTTTCATGGGCTCTCTTCGGAGGACCCTGATATGTTCCTTTTTGAATTTTATATTGTTTTTCGAGGATACGACTATATGACTGATGCTCAGAAGTTGAAAATATTCCCTGCTACCTTAAAGGGGATAGCCCTGAGATGGTTTATGGGTTTAGGGGGAACCACGATTACTTCATGGGACGAAATGAAGAAATCCTTCTTGGCAAAATACCAAGACTATTGTAAGTCTCGTGATATCAAGGAGGAAATATTTAAATTTTCACAGAAGGAAGATGAAAATATGGAGGACTATGTAGAACAATTTAAATATATACTGTAGAGGTCTAGACATAGTGATTTGGATAAGGAAATTCTAAAGATCATTCTTCTCAGAGCACTCAGAGAAGACTCTCTGCAACTCCTAAATATAGTGGGTAAAGGAGATATTTCAAAAGAAAACTTTGAAACTATCTGTGATTATTGTATCAAATGTTCAAGGGGGGCTGCAAGAAGTGCACAGGGTATTTGGTCATTAAAGATCTCTGGTGGAGGGGTCACAAAAGAAGAGATTGGGAATCTGTTAGATAATCTAAGGACCGATATCCTGAGTACACTATCAGCCCAAATGGACACTCTACAGGAAAAATAGAAGCATATGGAGCTGGAAAAAACCATGGCCATAATCTGCCCTCAGTGTAGGAAGAAACACCCTTTGAAAGAATGCTCGCTGAACACAGTGGAAGCCTGCACAATCTGCGAACAGACTCATGTGACCAGTGCATGTCCTTCCTTGCCCGGACTAAAAGCAGTTTTCCAAGGAGAAGGCAAGGAAAGCACAATGGACCAGCTATATTTCATGGGGCAGAAGAAGCCATGGCAACCTCGACCACCGATGTTGAATCCAGGTGTGTTTTAGGACCCATCACAGTATTTTCATAATTTTAGTATGGGTCCCCAATCTGCACCATTTTCAGTCATGTGGCCTCAATACCAATATCCCCCTTGGCAACAATGAGTTCATCAAGCCAGTCTGAATCCTTCATGGAATCAGACCTAGTGTGGATCCCCTCCCACTAGACATTTTCCTCAACCTATGCCTCAACAACAACTTCAGTTTCCTTCCAATGTGCCCCCAGGAAACCCAGCCATTAGACCTCAGCTTCCTCTTCGGCCCAACCCAAATCCAAATAACAAAGGGGTTCAACAAACAGACACGCTAAACCTTCCATCCTATATCATTTCTACCGCAGGGCTCAATGAGATAAATCTATGGTCTGGTTGGGTAGTAAATGCACCCACTTCACCCATTATCACAGAACAACTTGATGGTGAAGATACAGAACCAAAACAAAGAACAGTGAGAGAGAATGTAGATCAAAACATAATAAACCAGACACCTCCCCAAGTTGTTCCTAATCAAGGTCATTTAAAATTTCCCCCATATCCTGAAAGATTGACCTTGAGCAAACCAAACCCTCAAGCAGAATTTGATTTTCTAGGGGAACTACAGAATCTTTTTGTTAAAATACCTCTTTTACAAGCTATGAGGGGCATACCTATTTATGCAAAGACTTTGAAAGAATATTGCTTAAAGAAACCGGGAAGAAAACCTAAGGATCCATTAACTGTGCATGTAATGGGTAGACTATCTGATATCATGTTAGGAAAGATCATGCCCGTAAAATACGAAGATCTTGGGAACTCAATTCTAACAGTACAAATTAATGGGATTGAAATCCCAAATGTACTGGTGGATTTGGGAGCAACCATTAAAATTATCGCTGTTGAAACAATGAACACACTATGACTTAGAAACATTAAATCAACCCCTACTATCCTGCAACTTGTAGACAGATCCACAATTAAACTAGTAGGGAAATTAGAGGATGTGATCATTTCAGTAGACTCATGGCATTACCCTGTGGACCTCCTTATATTGCAGACTCGATCTTCGGTAGGTGGTCACCCATTGATCCTAGGAAGACCCTGGTTGGCAACTGCAGATGCCTCTATAGGATGTCGGCCTGGACATATGATCATATCAAATGGGATAGTCACGAAGGACCTCAAGTTTTATTCTCCTACGAAGCCAAGCCCATCTAAAAAAGCATTAAACGATCAAAAACCTCTACTTGTACAAGAGCCTGAACCTAAAAATGAAGATGTTAGACCAGTTCTCACTATTGGCTAGGCCCTTTGATTTAAAACAGAGACGGAAGATGATGCCATTAATGCCTTCATTAATGATTCTAGTTGAGAGCAACAAATTTGAATTCAGGCCCCACAATGAGAGCTGGTCTCTCTCTACGGTATCTCTATCAGTATTTTCCTCTCGGAGTAACTCAGTTCATCCCACGTAGTCTTCCTCAACTCTTCTATAATTTTATTTATCAATTTTAGAGAAATTGACAAATAAATACATTAATCAAACTTGGAAAAATTTAAATATATCAAACCTTATAACTTTGCAATATCTCCAATATAGAATCACCACCAAAATCGGGATTTAATTATAATTAGGTCGACAATCAAACAAGTATCCTCGCTCGAAACCTTATGACAAAGGTTAAATACTTCGGGGATTATGTGAATAACCCAACTACCTCACCACTGGAACACTTAATGTACTTTAGGCCTCGGGACCACACTTACACGACGTGGATTCAATAAAATGAACATCCATACCTTAAGATATCTCCCGTGTTCCTTTACGTGTGATCACCGTTCGATGGCCACCCTCCAGATCGTACGGCGTACATGGATATCGCACTTCCTCCTCAGTCGATGGTTAACGCGTGATGAGGGAAGTTTTGGAAACCCACCTTATTCCACGTGTCCTCCCACAAATTTGATCGCTCCAAATTCTCAAATACAGCTTATCCCATAAAGGCGGTGCAATCAAACTACTCCAGGTTTTGAACAGTGACTGACCGGGTTCTCACCGGGGTTACTACTACTCCTCGTATGCTCTCCAGTTCACTAACTCAGGGTCGACTCTTGGCCCACACTCTTAGTTCACAACCAACCGAACTATTTCTTTGTAAGCAGGGTTTTCACTACCACGGGACAGAGCTCAATGACCACAACCATACACATACCTCTTCTACGAAGGGGAATTTTCAACAAAGCTTGTGGCAGATACCTTTACGAACTCACAATGTAAGTTTGTTACAAGGTGGAATGCATTCGGTTATGGCTTCTTTCAGGGATTTAACTCAACAGAGCTTGTTCTGACGATTTAAGGGAAAACAATGGACAGAGAGATGCGGAGATTATACAACAACTCTATTCAACAATTCTACACAGGATGGTGTTTCAATCACCTCACAATTAAACAAATTCTCACACAAAGATCAATTCAAGACAAATTGAAAATCAACGAGCACTGAAATTTATTCAACAGGAAGCAATTGCTTAACACCAACTTTTTCTGCGGAAATCTCCTCCCTTCAACACATCCGGGGGATACAATTTATATGCATTACAATTTGTATTTTGGGTTCCTCAGTGAGGACCGTTTATCTTCTAACAAAACTTAATTACATTATTCGAATAATTGAACATGACAGATGGACTAAACTAAACTATTCGACTTCTATTGACTCTAACTTACCTAAATGCAATAGGAAGCTAAGGTATTGACACCTTGCTGTTACAAATTCAAATGATTTTGATCCCTCCTAGCCACATCATGTGGACAAAACTTCCTACACTGCTGGCTAGTGTCTAATGCCCCTGCATCAGACTCCCGAGGGAAATTTTCTTCATGGAATCCTGTCCATGAGCTCTTCCACTTATCTGCCTACTTCAGCAACATTCCTTCAGTCATCCAAGTGGCATCTTCCTCTGGCTGGTCCTTCCATTTGATTAAGTACTGAAGGTACTCTTGTCCTGTGGTCTTCCTGAACACTCTTTTGTCCAATATCTTCTCTAGTTGCAATGGTTGTGCTGGAGGTAGCTGCTTTTCCCACTCAATCTGTTCCTTCTCTGCTGGTCCCTCTTCTGCACCATCATCTTCATACTTGTACAAATCTGCAACATTAAAAATGGGAGATATTCCAACATCAGGAGGCAATTCAATCTCATAAGCATTAGCAGAAAACTTTCTAAGTATCTTGCATGGCCCAATCTTTTTGAACTTCAGTTTGTTAAACTGCTTCTTTGGGAATCTCTCCTTTCTCATGTGTGCCAAAACCAGATCTCCTACTTCAAAATGGACTTATTTTCTGCTCAAGTCTTCTCTGCCTTTGTATTTGATGCTACTGCCTTGTAGCTGTTGTTTCACTCGTTCGTGTATGGCTTGGATTTCTGAAGAAAATTCCTCACCATCAGCACTCCTCAGTTCTACCTTTCCCAGATTTCTTAACTCTGATATTCCTCTGGGGTGCATTCCATAAACAACATGGAATGGACTCTGCCCTGTGCTCCTATTTGGTGAGTCATTATATGCATATTCTTCCTGAGGAAAAATATGATCCCACTGCTTGGGAGGCTCTCCTGCAAGACTTCTCAACAAATTTCCGAGACTCCTATTCACTACCTCAGTTTGTCCATCAGTCTGAGGATGATAAGCTGAGCTGAAACTCAGTTTGGTACCAAGTTTCTTCCACATTTTCCTCTAAAAATGGCCCACAAATTTGGTGTCTTTTTCTAAAACAATACTCTTGGGAAACCCATGCAACCTAACAACTTCTTTGAAAAACAAGTTAGCAACATGGGTGGCATCACTAGTTTTATAACATGGAATAAAATGTGCCATTTTGGAAAACCTTTCCACTACAACAAAGACTGAATCATTCCCTCTTTGTGTCTTGGGAAATCCTAGAACAAAATCCATACTCACCATGTCCCAAGGCCTATCTGGAATAGGCAAGGGAGTGTACAATCCTGCATTCTGGCTCCTTCCTTTGGCATATTGATAGATTTTGCAATTTTTCACAAACTTGTGCACTTCTTCTCTCATCTTGGGCCAATAATAGAAGTGACTCAGCTGCTCATAAGTTTTATCAGCACCAAAGTGTCCAACAATTCCACCACTATGCTTCTCTTTGATCAAATTTTCTCTCATGGAACATTTTGGTACACACAGTTGGTTTCTTCTGAATAGTAAGTCCTCCTGCAAGAAATAATCCAGCCACTAGCTTCTATTTATTAGAACATGATTACAACATGCCTCAAATTCTTCCTTAAAATCTGAATCTGTTTTATACAATTCTTTGAGAAAATCAATTCCTACAACTTCAAAATTGGTTTCTTGAACAAGCATGTGCCTCCTACTCAAAGCATCAGCTACTTTATTTGCTTGGCCACTTATATGTTTCAAAACAAATTTGAAACCTTGGAGATACTCAAGCCATTTGTCATGCTTATGATTCAACTTGGGCTGCTGTACAATGTATTGCAAAGCATGATTATCAGAGTATAATACAAATTCTTTGGACATCAAATAATGCCTCCACTTTTTCAGTGCCTAAACAACTGCATAGAATTCCTTCTCATAAGTGGAATACTTCCTTCTGGTGTCATTCATCTTTTCACTGAAATAGGCTATAGGACTATCATCCTGACTCAGCACAGCTCCAATGGCTTCTCCACTGGCATCGCACTTCACTTGAAATGGTTTAGTAAAATCAGGCAGAATCAAAACAGGCTTTTCAGTTATCTTCTGCTTCAAAATTTTAAATTTTTTCTCTGCTTCAGCAGTCCATTTAAATGGATTTCTGCTCTTTTTTATTGTCTCAATGATGGGTGCATTAATCTTACTAAAGTTTCTTATAAATTTCCTGTAAAAACTGGCAAGTCCATGGAAACTTCTTACCTCAAAAACATTTCTTGGTGAAGGCCACTCCACAACTGCCTTAACCTTTTCTGGGTCCATCTTCAATCCTTCTGCAGAAACAACAAAGCCCAAATACACCAACTCTTCCTTCATGAATGAGCATGTCTTTAATTTTATCAGCAATTTCTCTTGGTGCAGCTTCTTCAAGACATAATTAAGATGCCTTAAATGTTCTTCTTTAGTTTTGCTGAAAACTAATATATCATCTAGATACACTATCACAAATTTACAAATGAATTATTTCAATATTTCATTCATAAGTCTCATGAAAGTGCTAGGTGCATTTGACAACCCAAAAGGCATTACCATCCATTCATACAGTCCTTCATTCGTTTTAAAGGCATTTTTCCACTCATCACCCTCTCTTATTCTAATCTGATGATATCCACTTTTTAAATCTATCTTTGAAAAATATTTAGCACCACTCAAACAATCCATTAAATCCTCAACTCTAGGAAAATGGAATCTATACCTGATTGTTATCTTATTGATTGCTCTGGAATCAGTACACATCCTCCAGCCTCCATCCTTCTTCGGGCTCAATACTGTTGGTACTGCACATGGACTCAAACTTTCTATGATCAGTCCCTTGTCCACTAATTCCTATACTTCTCTCCTGATTTCCTCATTTTCTGTGGGAGTCATTCTATAGGCTGCCTTATTTGGTAGATTTGAACCAGGGATAAAATCTATCTAATGGTTGATCTTCCTCACAGGTGGCATCTCATTAGGTAAATCATCCACAACAATGTCACAATAACTATCTAACATCTCTTGCATTTCTATTGGCAAATCAGAAAAATTTGTAGAAGTAAGAACTACCTTAGGCTTGCAAACTAAAGAAAAGCTTACCTCTTCTTCTTCAATTTGCTGTAGATATTCCTTCCCGCTCAGCAGCAAGGTATTTAGATCAACCACTCTGCTTGATGGCTCTCCTTCTTCCATGGGTATCAATGTGTACCCCATCCTTGAAGAACTTGTAAGTGTTCTTCTTACCATCATTCACTCCTGCTCTGTCAAACTGCCAAGGTCTACCCAGCAGTATGTGACACACATCCATGGGCATCACATCACACAAGACTTTGTCTTTGTAGTTACCCATTTGCAGCTCTATCTCACACTGTTCTTTTACAATCAGCTGGTGCCCTTTATGTAGCCAGGACACCCTGTAGGGAGTTGGATTCTCCCTTGTGTTCAGCTTCAACTTCTCTATCACCTAAGTGGAAACCAGATTGTCTGTGCTGCCACTATCAATGACTAGCTGGAAGCATTTCCCTTGGACTTTGCATATGCTCCTAAACAAAGTCTTCCTTTGTGTAGGCTCAGTGACCTCTTTGGCTTGTTTCAACAGGAGCTTATTAACCACCAAGGACTCTCCCCTCTCTGGTAGAATTTCTTCTTCAATTTATACCTCTTCTCCAGCCTAGGCAACAACATCATTTCTTGGAACAACACCTACATTCTCTGGGCACTCATAGTGCTTATGTCCCACTTGCTAACATCTATAGCACCTCAATTCTCTACCTCTACCTCTGCCTCCTCTTCCTCTGTAAGAACACCTTCTGCCTCTTGCATCACCCTCTGTAGATGCATTCTGAGGTGAGCTACTCTTAGCTCCATCTCTGGGTGTAGTAGGCTTTCCTCTACCACCCTGACTTCCCTTTACACGGAAAGTACCTCTTCCTTTGGTAGACTTCTTCCTTAGGAGTTTCTCCTCTGCTTCCAAGGCCATCTGA
Source organism: Pinus albicaulis (assembly GCA_034641835.2). Classification (NCBI taxonomy): domain Eukaryota; kingdom Viridiplantae; phylum Streptophyta; class Pinopsida; order Pinales; family Pinaceae; genus Pinus; species Pinus albicaulis. The sequence continues at coordinate 78,334,025 of CM076578.1, forward strand.
TAGGCCTATTCAACTGTCTTAGGAGATAGAAGACCAATCTCTTCTTGGATCTCCATTTTGAAACCATTCACATATCTGGCAGTCTTCTCTGGTGTGTCTTGAAATTGTCCAGCTCTTATGTTTACTCTATAGAATTCTTCTGTGTATTCCTTTACTGTCAGTAACCTCTGTCTCAGGTTCTACATTTGCCTAAACAATGTCAGCTGATAATCACTAGGCAAAAATTTACCTTTTAACTTAGCCATCATTCTGGTCCAGCTTTTGATAGGCTGCTTTCCAACTCTCCTTCTTTCTGCTTTCACTCCATCCCACCAAAGTGCAACATGTCCCTTCAGTTTTTTTACTGCAAACTTGACCTTCTTATCTTCGCTCATTTCTTCATAGTCAAAGCACTTGTTCATTTCATTAATCCAATCCACCAGCTCCTCTGGACTCAGTCCTCCTGCAAAACTTGATACTTCAATCTTGGGCTTAACTGCAGACCCCAGAAAAGTTCTGAGGAGCCTCATGTTAGGAGGAATATCAGCAATTTCTCCAGCTTCTTCTATCTCATGTTCACTGATGTCTTCAGGATCTCTGGGCTGTCTTCCCTCTATGGAATCCATTCTAGCTTGGACCCTCTGCAAGGTCTCCAACACTTCTGCATTGGCAACAGGTCTCCTTCTGCCATCACCTCTACCAACTCGTATTTCCATGTTAATTCTCTGTAAAAACAACTCAAAAGCAGCTCTGATACCACAATTGACAGCAACAAATTTGAATTCGGGCCCCACAAGGAGAGCTGGTCTCTCTCTACGGTAGCTCTATCAGCATTTTCCTCTCAGAGTAACTCAGTTCATCCCACGCAGTCTTCCTCAACTCTTCTATAATTTTATTTATCAATTTCAGAGAAATTGACAAATAAATACATTAAGCAAACTTGGAAAAATTTAAATATATCAAACCTTATAACTCCGCAATATCTCCAATATAGAATCGGCACCAACTTCTGGATTTAATTATAATTAGGTTGACAATCAAACAAGTATCCCCGCCCGAAACCTTATGACAAAGGTTAAATACTTCGGGGCTTATGTGAATAACCCGAATACCTCACCATCGGAACACTTAATGTACTTTAGGCCCTGGGCCCACACCTACACGACGTGGATTCAACAAAATGAACATCCATACCTTAACTTATCTCCCATGTTCCTTTACGTGCGATCACCGTTCGATGGCCACCCTCTAGATCGGACGGCGTACGCGGATATCGCACTGCATCCTCAGTCGATGGTTAACGCGCAATGAGGGCGGTTTTGGAAACCCACCTTATGCCATGTGTCCTCCCACAAATGTGATCGCTCCAAATTCTCAAATACAGCTTATCCCACAAAGGCGGTGTGATCAAACTACTTCGGGTTTTGAACAGTGACTGATCGGGGTCTCACCGGGGTTACTACTACTCCTCGTATGCTCTCCGGTTCACTAACTCAGGGTCGACTCTTGGCCCACACTCTCAGTTCACAGCCAACCGAACTATTTCTTTGTAAGCGAGGTTTTCACTACCATAGGACAGAGCTCAACAACCACAACCATACGCCTGACCTCTTCTACGAACGATAATTTTCAACAAAGCTTGCGGCAGATACCTTTACGAACTCACAATGTAAGTCTATTACAAGGTGGAATGCATTCAGTTATGACTTCTTCTGGGGATTTAATTCAACAGAGCTTGTTTCGACGATTTAAAAGAAAACAATGGACAAAGAGATGTGAAGATTATACAACAACTCTATTCAACAATTCTACAGAGGATGGTGTTTCAATCACCTCACAATTAAACAAATTCTCACACAAAGATCAATTCAAGACAAATTGAAAATCAACGAGCACTGAAATTTATTCAACAGGAAGTGATTGCTTGACACCAACTTTTTATGCGGAAATCTCCTCCTTTCAACACATCCGGAGGATACAATTTATATGCATTACAATGTGTCTTTTCGGTTCCTCAGTGAGGACCATTTATCTTCTAACAAAACTTAATTACATTATTCGAATAACTAAACATGATAGATGGACTAAACTAAACTATTCGACTTCTATTGACTCTAACTGACCTAAATGAAATAGGCAGCTAAGGTATTGACACCTTGCTGTTACAAATTCAAATGATTATGATCCCTCCTAGCCACAACATGTGGAAAAAACTTCCTACATTGCTGGCTAGTGTCTAATGCCCCTGCATCACCAATTCTGTTCCCAATCAAACTCAATATATTTTAGAATATGCTATGAGTTGTGAGAGACAGGAAAACATTGAACTAGAAGATGACATAGAAGACATTCTTGCGACCCTATTCCATGATAGTACTCCAATCGATATTGAACCAGGGAAAACACTTAATATCAACCCAACCTGTCTGAATCCCAGACCAAAAAGCTTTTGAAAGTCCTTCAAGAACATCAGGAATCTTTTGCCTAGGATTATACCGACATGAAGGGTATCCTTGCTAGCCTATGTACTCATAATATTTACATTAAGGAAGATTTCCACCTTGTAAGACAGCCTCAACGGAGGATGAATCTTGCTCTCAAAAATATTGTTAAAGAAGAATTACAAAAATTGTTGGATGTAGGATTCATTTATCCCATCTCAGATAGCCAATGGGTATCCTTGCTAGTTATCGTTCCCAAAAATAATGGTAAATGGTGGATCTGTGTAGATTATAGAGAATTAAATAAGGCAACACAAAAGACCATTTTCCTTTGCCATTCATTGACCAAGTCCTAGACACCTTGCCTAGAAAGAAGTTCCTTTCCTTCCTAGACGGATTCAGCGGATATAACCAGATCCAGATAACCTCAGAAGACCAGAATAAGACAACTTTCACATGCCCATGGGGAACCTTTGCATATATGGTCCTTCCATTTGGCCTGTGTAATGCTCCTGCTACCTTCTAGAGGGCAATCTTGGGAATTTTTTCTAGTTTGGTCGATGATAGTGTTGAAATCTATATGTATGATTTTACTCCATATGGGAATTCATTTGAGGAGGGATTGGAAAATTTTGAGAAGGTACCAAAAAATATGTAAACAGACCCATGTATCATTGAGTACAGTCAAATGCCATATGATGAGGGAAGAAGGAGTAGTACTGGGACATTTTCTCTCAGCCGCTGGAATTCAAGTTGATTCAGCTAAAGTAGAGGTAATATTACATTTTCCGGTACCCAAAACACCCACACAGGTACGTAGTTTTCTTGGTTGTGATGGTTATTATAGGCGCTTTATAGAAAATTTTGCTAAAATAGCACATCCATTATTTCAATTGCTGACAAAAGATGCATAATTTTTGTGGACCAAAGATTGGGAGACAGCTTTCACGAAAATTAAAGGGTCGGTGTGCACGGCCCCAATTCTTCGAGGACCTGATAAGGCATTACCATTTCACATACATACTGATGCTTCTCAGACAGCAGTAGGGGTTGTTTTAGGACAGCAGGTAGACAAAACATCGTATGCAATTTATTATGTCAACAAGAATCTAATTCCTGCTGAACTAAACTATACGGTGACAGAAAAAGAATACTTACCTCTCACTTATGCCATCAATAATTTCTGACACTACATCACCGGGTATTCTAATATTGTCCATACTGATCACGCAACAATCAGATATTTGATGAATAAACCCATTACTCCTAGCCGTGTTACAAGATGGTTATTATTGCTTCAAGAATTTGATATTACAATAGTAGATAAGCCAGGAAAAGATAATGTACTAGCTGATTTCCTATCTAGAATGGATAACAATGATGAATGCACAACAATAGAAGACAGTTTCCCTGATGAACATCTTTTTGCAGTCTCTACTAAACCTCTGTGGTATGCAGATATTGCTAACTATCTTGCTACAGGGAAAGTGCCTCCTCATTTGTCATATAGGGAACAACGAAATATTATTCATCATAGTGCTCGATATTCTTGGATGGCAGGGTACCTTTTTCATATAGGAGCAGACAAGCAGATCTGGTGCTGTGTCTGAAGATGATATCTATGAAATATTGAAAGCTGCCCATGATGGCCCTTGTGGAGGGCATTTTGCAGACAAAAGAACACGCCATAAGGTGCTGCAAATGGGATATTACTGGCCTTCCATTTTTCTTGATGCTCATAATTATGTCAGGAGGTGTGATAGTTGCCAACGTATGGGGTAGCCCGGTAAAGTGGATGAAATTCCTTTACAGGCACAGCTAGTTCTCGAACCTTTCAAGAAATGGTCTATTGACTTCGTTGGACCCTTTAACCCACCCTCCCAGCAGAAAGTCCACATCTTGGTCTGTACTGATTATGTTACTAAGTGGGTGGAAGCCGAAGTAGTTGCGAAAGAAATAGAGCAGGTAGTCTCAGATTTTCTATTTGAAGAAATTTTTTCTCAGTACGGTACTCCAAGAGAGGTTGTTTCAGATGGAGGAGCATAATTCACATCACACAAGATAGCAAAGCTTATGCAAAAATACAGGGTCAAGCACAAAGTGACATCTCCATACCATCCCCAAGCGAATGGAAAAGTGGAAAGCACAAATAAGACATTAGAAAATATTTTGACAAAAAATGTGGCATACCATCGTCAGGATTCGGCTCAGAAACTTCCAAAGGCTCTACGGGCATACCGAACAACATGGCGGAATACAACTGGGTTTTCACCATTCAAGTTGGTTTATGGGAAATATCTGTTGTTTCCAATTGAATTTGAAATAAGCACACTCAAAATAGCCCTGGAAGTTGGTTTAGATCTATCAGATGCCCAGAAGTACTAACTGGCTTAGCTTAATGAACTTGATGAAATACGTTCAATGGCTATCCAGCGAACTACTGCTATTCAGCAGCAGAGAACGAAATGGCACAATAAGTTTATCAAAAACAAGGTGTTTCAAAGTGGAGATTGGGCACTACTTTATGACTCTCGTTTTAAGGATTTTAAGGGAAAGCTTTGCACACAGTGGATGGGACCTTATGAGGTGAATGTTTTACTTGATAATGGAACATTCAGGCTAGTCACAATTGACGATACACTTACCTCCTTTATACTCAATGGACATCACTTGAGACTATACCACCGGCCGGCCTCTAAGGATGCTTTTATTAAACAACTCTATGAGAAATATCGTTTGAAGGTTATCAGTGTAGAGAATCTTTCCTCTGCACCCTTGTAAAAAAATAAAAAATAAAATAAAATAATAATAATAATAATAATAAAGAATTTTGTTCTATTTTCTTGTCTTTTTGCAGGAGCTACGACTAAGGAGTAAAAATCAAGGAATGTTCATGTTACTTGGTTGTTGCTACTTCGATGCTGCTACACCAGATGTTGTTACTTGGATGCTGCTACTCATGTTGTTGTTACTTGGTTGTTGCTACTCCGATGCTACTACACCGGATGCTGTTACTCAGTTGCTGCTACTCATGTTGCAGTTACTTTCTTGTTGCTACTCCAATGCTGCTACACTAGATGTTGTTACTCGGTTGCTGCTACTCATGTTGTTGTTACTTGGTTGCTGCTACTTTGATGCTGCTACACCAGATGCTATTACTCGGTTGCTGCTACTCATGTTGCGATTACTTGGTTGCTGCTACTCCGATGCTGCTACACTGAATACTGTTACTTGGGTGCTTCTACTCATGATGCTATTACACTGATGCTGTTACACTGATGCTATTACACCGATGTTGTTACACCGACGTTGTTACACCAACGCTGTTACACCGATGCTGTTACACCGGATGCTGTTACACCAATGTTGTTACACCGATGTTGTTACACCATCCCATCATCCAGTTAGGCCATCAGGTATGCCTCCACGTGACTTGTACTGATTTAATTAAATATCCCATATGAAGACTTTAATGTCGCGAACATCAAAAATTTAAGTCGGGGGGTGTGTCTTCATGCAAATGACGATGTAATAATTACCCCATAAGTAAAGAATGACATCTCACTCATGGTGCAACTTACGAATCACATCAATATGTGGTACCATAATTTAATCCTATTGGGATTCGCAAAATGTCTCATCTATCCTGTACAAGTAATTATTATTCTTATTTTATTACACTCACCATACTCCTTTATGATTTTTCTCGATTTTCGAGAATTACCAATCATATTTACCATTACCATCTGTCCACTTTCACTATGTTGTTCCTCCAAATCCGGTACCCACCACCTTGCCCAACGGTCTGCTACTATAGGAAGTGCTGCTACAAGTCTCCACAATATGGGTGGGCTTGCTGTGCGGCATGAGCCTGAAAACACAATTTTAGTTCGCACCAATCTAGAGGTTTGGCAAATTTTTGTCGACGCAGGTTGGGATCTCTACTTTGACAGATTGTAGGCATTCGATGGAGGTATCGCAATGGAATTCGCACTTAATTTAGAGGAGAATCATTCGTGGGTTAGAGGTTTGGAAATTCCTATTACAGAGGAAGTAATTGCTGAGGTTAGCAAGCTAAGACAGCAGGGGCAGCAATCGTTTGCTCGAAATGTTTCTCTCCCGGAGTTTCTTGAATTGTTTTTCCAGGAAGGAGAAAGTGTAGTTCAATTGGGCAGGGGATACGAGTGTAGAACTGTACCATATCCTTGGAACAAATTTGCAGGTTTCGTAATTAAATACATTACCTGTGAGGGTCATGCCTCAGCTCTGTTCAACTATCACTTTAAAATTATAATGCACCTCCGATTTCCACATAATCAGGAGCATGCCCTAAACATGCCATTCTTTCTATTAAAAAACCTGCAGCATACAGCACAGGCTGCTTGGCGCTCCCGTCGGATGATGGCGGTACTTTATAACCATGGATTGGTGCGATTATTGGTCATGCATCCAATAGGTAGGTTGTGGGTTTCTTGGGTGGATCTCTGCAAATCCTCAGAAGAAGTGGTAGCAACTATGGCTGCTGCTAGAGAAGAAGAGCCAGCCTCTCTGGTTGGTCAGGTGGAAGAAGAATCTTAAGAGGAAATCAATCAAAAGGAACCTGAGGAAATGGAAACAGAGATTGATCAGGAAGAACCTGAGTAAGAGGAGATGATGATTGATTAGGAGGAACCTGAAGAAATGAGTATGGAGGAAGCAATCGACAACAAAGATGAGGCTGTCACACAAGAACCAGCCTCACTGGAAAAAGCCATGGAAGAGGAAATAAGAATGGAAGAGCTAATTAGCGGCATAGACGAGGCTGCCACATAAGAACCAGCTTTGCTCGAGGAACCCATAGAGGAAGGGATTATGGACATTATGCAAGAAATTTATATTGTGATACAGTCGGCAACCGTCGCCAATGAAGAACAAAGGGATGGAATTGTGGACAGGGAAATGGCAAGTGATGATGTTTTGCAAGAAACATCATCACTTGCTCCGATTAAAATGGATGTTGATACAGTTGGGGGTGCTACACAAGAACCACCCCCAATTCGGTCGGAACAGGAGGAATCGACCCGCGAAATCGATGTTGGACCTCAAGAATTGGTACCAACTGTGAAAATGAAGGTGATTTCTAGAGAAAAAGAGGCTAAAGAAGGAATGAGTCGGGTGGTCGATACTATTGCACAAGAACCAGTATCAACCCATGAAGAATAAGTGATAAGAAAAGGGCAGGAGGAAAGAAGGGAATTGAGCCACGGAATCAACGCTACTCCACAAGAACCAGCATCGACTCTAGTTGAGGTAGTAATGCATGAAGTCCCGATCCCACTTGAAATGATGATGAAGGGTCTATTCCCTGTTCTCCGTTCCAATCCATGATGTCCAGAGGGGCAAGGGGATTTCGTTCACCTAAATGGTTAGTGGAAGAAGTTGTTGTTCCCCCGGTATTAAAATTTGTTGACACGGCCAAGGTTGGCCTAGACACCACTGAACTGAAACAATTGGAGGTTAACCATGAAGAAATAGTTCCTGTAGAAATATTGGAACACAGAAGAGTCGATGAATTTTCCGGCCAAACAACAGAAGTTTCCGGAAGAAATGTAGAAGAAGAAAGACCTGTGGGTCGGGGACCCGGCTAAGAGGGTTTGACGAAAGAATCAGGAAAAGATGCTGGCAGCATTCCGCTGCCTTCTGAGCTTATCATAGGTCCAGAACTGAAATTCGCTCTTAAACAGGAATGGGTTGAACAGTGCAAGAAAAGAAGGTTACCTCTTAAAAAGATGTACGAGCTTCAATTCAGTGAAACCATGAGACTGAAAAGAGAAGTTCAGAGTTTGAAGAAGGAAGTTTCACGTTTAAAAAGAAAGGTAAAATTCTACAAATGGAGGTCAATAAAGCTGAAGGTTGAAGTCTCCACTGCGGCTACCCAGACCAGCCCAATCGAAGAATTGTTTGAAGGTCGGGAATTCATATTGGAAGCTAAAATTCAAAAATGGCAGTTTGTAGCGAGCAACCACAATAAAGAAACAATTGGGGTTCGAGAACAGGCTGTTGGAGTCATTATAGGGTACGTAGATCAATTACACAAGGCTCGGCTGAAGCAGGCCAAACAGAAGGCTAGGATAGAAGAGTTGGAAGAACAGGTTCAGTTGCTAAAGACGAATAAGGAGAAGATGTTCTCCCTAGCACAATAGGTAATGGCCTGCAGACCTCCTGCACATAGCTATGCCTTATTCCTTCATGGACAATTTCTTTTCTTTTTTCTTGAAAGTATATATAAGGAGATTTGGTACGAAATTGAGGACCCCATTCAATTTCTCCGTATTTTAAAAATTCATGATGTTATAGGACAACATTTAATGTGTGAGCTCTACATGCATGGGTATTATTTAAGGCATGATCAATCCTTTAACCCCATTCCATTCATGGGGGACATCCATTTAAGGGCTTTTACCTCCTATACCATCAATCAAACTAAATGGAGAAAGGCTTGGGATACATTTGAAGAAAATCAAGCTGGAAAGCCATTAATGGTAAGAAGGGAGCATGGTCGGTCCACAAATATCTACAATAAACATTATACATTTCTTCAGATTAAGGGCCAAAAGGAACATATGACGGCAACTCAAAAGTGGTGTGCTGACCTGTGTGTCGGCTAGATTACGTCATTTCGCCAGGAAGCCCTGGACAGTTGTCAGAAAAGATGGATGTTGTCCTCTTAAGCCGTCATGGGAAGAGAACCATTTGGGGCACCTAACTTTGCATGTGCCTTAGAAACAATGCTGCGTTATGTGGCACGTATTCATACCTGTGGGGTTAGATGGATGGGATTGAGATTTTGATTTCCCCTTTTATGGATGCCTGCTGAACAGTATACTCCTGCTTATAACGTTGAACCTGACTAGTGGAAAGACGTTGTTTTGACAGAAGGATATAAGCCACCAAGAATCAAGATAGCAGTAGAATATGTCCTCACAGAGCTTCATGCCGATCACAGTCAGTCCAATCCAGACCTGAGGAGACGACGAGCTGCATGAGGACATGCAGATAGATCAGTTGGGGGGAGATGTTGGGCACTGGATTTGTATATTTTCTTCTCTCATTTTTACCCTACCTTTCTATCTCTTTATGCCATTAATCATCTTAAAAGCATGAGGTAAAACCCTTCTTCCTATATTTTATGGGATATTTGATTAATGATGTACTCGCCATGGAGGTTTTACCTTTTTATGTATTAAATCCTATATTTCTTCAGATTTGGCTACAATAGGCGCATCACAGCCTCAAGACAGAGCATTGGCCATCATTTTCCAGCACCTCCCTTATTTGCTGCTACAGCATAATTTCCATGGATGTATCAGCATTATATTTGGGTTTCTTACAGTTTCTTGATGGGAAATCTGGTTGTCGTTGTAACAATGTGTATTTTTGTAACAATGGAATTGTTGGGAGAAATTGGGGGATCTCAGGACTATGGTATAAAGAAGCCTACGGGCTGCGAATCGAGGAACCCTTACACAGATACAGATCTTGTAATTAATCTTCTTATTATTAATCGAATACACATCAGCTCATTGTTTCTCCTGTAATACATGAGTTTCCGCAACCCTGATCCAAGAGTTGGGCCCACTCTTGTGATTAGGTGTTGCGTTCTTCTTTCTTTTCTTTCAGTACTGAGTTTTGTGTGACTCTTTAATTGTTGTTACAGTGACGTTAATTTTTGTGGATGATTTTTATTTCTATAGTTTATTTATTGTTGTTACACTGGTATTTGTGTTATAGATTAAACCTGTGATTCACAGCAAACCACAGTTCTTATATCTGCATATACTTTGTCGTTAGTCTTGAAATAACTAACGCCCTCATGTTGATAATTTATGTGGAAAAAGGATTGACTCTTGTTCATATCTGGACACCAATAGCTGTGCAGTGGCAAGGATACACGTGGCTTGTGCCTGGGACACCTCGGTAGTTTTTTCTACAGTGGTCTGCTCGATTCTACTTAGTTGCTGCTGCACTCGCCGGTCTCTGTGCTGGATTTCCTTAAAGCGAGATGTGTGGAGAACCTACAGTGGATCACTCGGAAGTCAGGCCAAGTCCAGCTCTACTTCTGTATAGGCCTGGAATTGCGCACATAAGTCGAGCAGACTCAAAGTGATTACTGCGCCTGGCAGGGGGCAGAGGCAGCTATCGTTCATGGAGATCAACTCAGTGTTGGTCGCTTGAGGCAGCCTCACTTGAACCACACTCGTCTGTAGGGTATCGACCTTGAGCTGAAGAGCTTGGAGCTCATACTATAATGTGGTGACTACGGCCTTATGTTGCTCTTCCAAGGCAAGCCACCTGTCTTCCAAAGCAAGGGTGACCGCATCTGCAATTTGCTCCAAATCTTCCTCGGTTAAAGTAACATCAATCTCCCTGCCGGGCCTCGTAGCCCGCCATTTCGTTTGCTAGCCCTTGAGAGGTTCAACTGTCTATTTCTTGCAATGTGGGGAACCAGTGCCTTGTGCATCCAGGACCTCAGTCTCCATTTCCTAGTGCGATTCCTGCCCACGCCCTGCACGGCATCTGGGGGAATCTCCATCCTGGTGGAGCCTTTCGAGCCACGGCCTTTTGAGTTCTTGCTGGTATCAGGTGGGGTGGTGTTCTTCGGGACTATGCTGGTACCAGCAGTGTCAGCCATCACCGATTTGAATCCCAATTTCCAGTGTTGTGGCCAAGTAGCGACGAGCCGATCGATTTCCTCATCGACGACCATGTAAGGCAACGACATCCAAGATGGATCCTTACGACCTTGAATCTGCATGTTTTGAATCGTAACCTAAAATGTTTTGATGCGCTTATACTTTTCATAGACTGCCGGTGACAGGCTTGGCCGGGAGTGAATTGATGCTGCGAGCATGCCCTAAAACAGTAACCAAAATAATTTGTTATCCTTAATACGTTTCTCATCCTTTGAATCCTGCAAGATTGCATATCGCGCCCCTTCACACATGTCTGATTCAAGCTTAGGGAGGACAGATCCTTTAGGGGCTTCCCATGCGACCAATGTAATTAGGAGTAGCAGCCAAGAGTAAGAGAATGCCTTCCCGTGATCCTTGGCCTCGCACACATTTTCCAAAAATTCGTTGCATAGGAACTACGACCAGTTAAAGCAGACCCCCTTTTCGCAGCAGCCAACAAGTTGAATTACATAAGCAGGGTCAGTGGTGGCCTGGTACTTGCGCATCATTTTACAAGCCAGCAGCAAGGTACCCATGCACACTATGAGGTTAGCAATAGTGCCGATCAAGAACCCCCTGGTGTTTTTCTCAACATGGTAGTCTTCTCGCACCTTGTCGGAGATCTGTTGCTCATGCTTCTTACCGATGCGCTCCATGGGATTCGGCCCCTCCATGGGGAGACCAATAATGCGGTGAATTAGGGAGGTATCGATGGGAATGTGGTCCTAGATCCACAAGTTGTCATCATGGATGAAGGCTAGCAGGCTAGCAGCTATCGCATAACTCGGTCGGTTCTACTGTATCAGCCAAAGTGAGGTATCTGCAACAAGTTTAGTAATCCTAAACCTGCTAACCCACACACCCATGGCATTGGTACTACCCTTAGCACGTCATCCTTGAGTACCATTTCGAGATATAGCTCAGGTGCCAATTCTGGGAAGGCCTCCAGGTTGGAAAGGTCTTGATCGTCAAACTTAATTGAGGGGAGTTTGCCAAATTCTTCTCCAATCATGGGGACTTCACACGGAATTAGTGGCATTTACAAATAGGCATGCATACCTTCGAGACTCTTAGGCATGCGCACCAAGGGCCTTGGAGGCCGAACATAGGGTCGTAGTGAAGTTAGTGGGGTAGCAAGACGAGCTTCTTCCTGAGCATACAGAGGTCACTTGGTCGGGTTAGGTGAGCGTGCTATATGGACTAACAAGATCCCAAAAGGCATGCAGAATATGCACTTCTTAATATTTAGGGAAATATGGTGCTTTCTATAGGCATCCAACATCATGCGCAGGTTTGATATGTGCTTCTTTACCAATCCAAATACTTTCCAATCGTCAAAGTATACTTCCAAGAACTTGTGAATGAACTCCTTGAATATTGCGACCACTACCCACGAAAAGATGGCAGGGGCATTTTTGAGCCAAAACGGCATGATGGTGTACTAGGAGGATCCCCATTCGGTGGAAAACGTAGTTTTTTCTGCGATATTCAGGCACGATCCTACTTTGATTGTAGCCTAAAAACACATCAGTGAACAAGTATGCTTCATGCCCTACCACACTATCGATAATTTCATTAGAGAATGGCGTAGGGAAGGGATCATGTACGCAGGCATCATTCATCTTACGCAGGTCGACGCAGATTCTTATTTCTCCTTTACTCTTTTTCTCTTGGACCACTATAGGGCTTACCCAATCTTAGCATTTTGTTGATTTCTTCCCTAAATTTCTGCTTATACTTGGGGTTCAATCAGTAAGGTCGCTGCTTGACAGGGCATGCATATAGTTTTAAAGTGATTCGCATGACCCCCAGGTCCCCTGTAATACCTTTGAGTTCTGATAATTTCATAGGGAACAGGTCTTGGTACTCCATGAGAAGGTCCGCGACTTTCCCAATGGTATCGTCATCCCAGTAGTCCCTAATTCTAGCTAGCTTAGGTTGTTCTTTTGTTCCAATGTTGACTTCTCTTAGCTTAAGAGGCTTGGTCACATAGACAGTCTGCAGTGGGAGTCTAGCAACTACATGTTCACCCTCCAATTCTGGGATAGTGATATTTCGCGGGTCTTCGTCACATTCCTCCACTAATAGATTGCGACAGTTAGCAATATCCTGCATATGCGTATCCAAGCTGGTACCCCATACTCCACACGAGGGCATGATTCATCAAATACTAGGGCATCGATGTCCTACAAGGCTTCGTCTAATTCCTCAGTTTTGCTTATAGACCCGAACATCACCACAAAATCGTCCCTCATGGTCTCCCAATGGCGGGTGCGCTGATGTAGCTCTACATCCAATTACCATACAATGGGGATTGGTCCCAAGGCATGAATAAACCGGTGGACCCATTCGTCCCTAGTCCTTTTGCATCACACCTCCATCCACGTAGACAAGTGCTTGCGTGGGTCTCCTTGGCCAAGGAAAGTCTCCATGCGTAGGTGAACTAGGGGTTCAAACCATAGGATCATCATCTTGCAACATTCCTCCCAATCCTGAAAAGTCCCCTTATGATTTTCCCACCAACGTGCAAGGGTCGCACGCATGGCTAGGTTAAGGGCCCACATTCGTCATTCCCTTGGGACTTCTGCTTCGAATCCTCTACCAAAGTCCCTAATACTACCAGAATCATCAAAGTAAGGTCACTCTCTTACCTCTGAGGAGAAACACTAGAAGCTCTTTGCGATCCTAAGACACCGCAGCGCAAATATGTCATGCAACCAGTTATGCCAATTTTCCATCTTCCCGTTGGAGTCAAAGAGGCATTCACTGTCTTTCTCCCAGCAAAACATGCCATCAGCCGTAGGATTAATCCAATCCTCATCCCGGACGATTAGTTTATAGATATGATCCACGTCGTCCTCTTCATGCATGGATTTTGTATACCGTTCTCCCTCTGTCGGGTCTAGAGGGACTATTAGTCTCGTTCCCCCAGTCTCAAAAACCATGCTCCTTTTCTTCATGTTTATAATGCCTCCCATGTCTATAGCCCAGTCTAGTCCTAAGAGCCCAGGATAAGGGTCTGCATCCTCTACAATTTGAATTACCTCAAAATCTGTGTATACCTTAACTCCTGCAATATCTACCATAACCTTTGATAGTCTCCCCAATGGTATGATATTTTTTTGGTTAGCCATGCGCACCTGTATAGTAGACCATTCCAGCTTTGGTTTGCCCATCCTCTGCCACGTATGTTTGGGTAGGACATTCGCATCAAATCCCAGATCTAGGATGACCTGATCCATTTCATAATCGCCAATCTGTGCAGTTAGCCACATTTCCTGACCAATACGTTTCTTATGCTTGTAAAGTTTTTGAATAGATGTCTATCAGTGCTTGAATATTTTCTATTGCCTTCTGGTTGCGTAGCAACTTCATACATGCTTGTAGGAATGGTTTAACTTCGTTGGCCACTTTTAGGTTTGTTGGAGCCTTGGAAGCAGATGCCTCCTCTTTGGTAAAGCCTTTGTGAGCTTCTAGGAAGGTTTCTTTCTCCTTCTTTAGGTCCAATATTTCCGCTTTGATAGCAGCTTTTCAGATAAGGGGTTCAGCCGTAGATCTTTCCTCGGCTCCTCTAGTAGGCATACCGCTGCGCATAATGAAATTAATACTAGGTCCCTCATCACGCGGTTCTGCCTTAACCCTTTGTACATTCTAAGTTGGAGTCTGATGTTTTTCTTGCATCTTTGCTATCAGTACCTGGCAATATTCGATCACATGATCCAATTTCCTACAATATCTGCAAGATTTTCAGGCAGGGTTCGGACAGTCCCTTGCGAAGTGCCATACTTCTCCACAATTATAATAGATCAATTGTCCTCTTCCCTGACCTACGCTTCTGCCTCTCCCCCCCCTGACCTCTGGCAGGGGAGCCTCCTCGTCCTGAGCGAGATAGCGGTGATGAAGGGTCAGCCTGTACCTTGTACAGGTTTCCTCAGTCTATCATTAAGTCATATGTCCAGCAGTTGTGTTCGTCATGTCCCACAAATGAGCATAATCGACACCATTGTTGCTTCAACTCTCAAACATAGGCACCAAGATGGGGATAGTGGTTGGGATTATGTAGTCCAACTACGCGGAAGTCAGCACACCATAAAGTGGGGCCACTTGGTCCCACAGCCTCCTAAGGGCGCAATGGGTTGGCCCCCCCGCCTGCATGTAGTCTGCTAGCACAGGGCACTGATCCTTAGTGTGGCCTGACACCCTGCATCTTATGCACCATATGTCTGGACTAGCTTCTTTTAATCATTCCTTTCACAAATTCTAGATTTCGAGGTGCATTGCCCTCAGCTGGCCCTAAATCTCTTGTACTCCAAACTGGGTATCATCTCTTGGTCCGGCTTCTAGCTTCATGGCAATCTCCATGGTTTTTCTTGCATGTCAATTTATTGCTGACCCATAGGCCCGCGCAGATGAGGTAATAGCATGACAATGAACCATACCTTTTGTTGTCTATCCTCATACTTAAATTCCCCATCCCTGATAACCTTCTTTAGCCATTGATCAGCCTCCCATACAGACTTAGTGGGTCCCTGTTTAAAATATTTCAAGTCAGTCACCACTTGAGAGTAGGACTTAGGCTTCCGAAATTGTTGTTTTAAGGCGTCCTTAATTTCTTGTATTGATGGATCCACATGTTGGCCTACGTACTCCATGAACCAATCCAAGGTGCTTCCTTCAAAGGCTAGGGATAGCTGTGCCCTTTTCACAGTGTCGCTAGCAACATTCTGCGCAGTCCATATTGATTCTGCTATGAACCAAAAGCAGTCGATGTCTTCATCCCCCACACCCTTGAAGGTGGGCAGCTTCATGTGTGTGGCCATATCTTCTTCCGGTGGTGGTGGAGGGGTAGGTGAGTTCTTACCCTTACGTTGATTCAACGATGGTGTAACCAGAGGAATAGTTCCTGCATGCGTAGGTGGTTCTCTTAAGGTGCTGTAGAGGGATCTATCCCCTTCTTGATTGACTTTGTATTACTTACCACTTCACGTTGTGCTCTCACCCTGATCAGAGGTCATTCATTTGGTGTGGCTGCACATAATTCCTTTTTCGCACAGTAATATTTTAATCAGTAGTGGCAATGTTTGTAAGAACTTACCTCTGAATCCTTTGAAGAACCTTCGCTCCGCTTAAGAGTAGGATATGAACTGATCAACTGCGAATTCTGTTACAAATCCTCCTAGCACACTATCCATCCAGTGATCTACAGTATGGGTGATTGTGTTGTTAGCCCTCTCCAATTGTTGAATCGATTCTACAGTCCACTGCGTAACCTAATCATCTTTCCAACATGTCTAGAATTCTACTAGCCTTGCTAGCCACTCCTATAGCTCGTGCGTGAAAGTTACAAAGAAAATTTCATAAACTTGTGTAAAAATATACTTTTTCTTCCACTTCTCAACTGTTAGCTTCATGTTGTGATTCTCTTTTATGGAAAATTCCTGAATCTATTTTTCGAACCAGTCTTCGAGCTCTAATTTCTCAGGTCCCCAAAGGCCTCATGGCATTACCCGACCTTTCTCTCAAAATTCTCTCGGTCCCGGCAATAGAACCATTTGTTGGCTTGAGGGGTCCTGACCAAGGTTTAGATTTAAGGTTTGCCAACAAACCCCTATACTACTAGCCTTTCAACAATGACCTACTTTCGCAAGCCAAGGTCTCACCCGAAGTAGTATGGGTGGGTGTTGGAACCAAGTTTCCGCTCCCTGGGAGAAAGTGGGTAATTAAGGCAGTTTATTTGAGATCTATCAGGTTCACACAGAAACAAGCAAATCACCGAGCCCTTAACAGTATAACCAGCATGTAAACATCAACAAAGCTATTATTATTAAGCAGATCTTAGCGACACCTTCGCATCCACGTGTGCATCAATAATTACCATCACACAGTAACACAATCGCAGCTAATTCATAAATGCACAGACATAATTGTAGCTAATTCAAATAATGCAGAGGTACTTCAATAGTAAACACAACCAGTTCAGATAACATAGAGATACTTCAACAGATTTTGTGTTCATTAACGTCCAAAATCAAGTTACAAACCCAAGTCACAGCCCGTGCACATAGCTAGCAGGGTCTGCACACAACAGGACTGAGGATCTCCGCACACACAACTAGCAGGAGTCCTTACCCAATACTACCCAAAACGGATCTCAATATTTCATACTTAGCATCAATCTTACTTACTTACCCCTAGACTCAAACTATCTATCTATTTATATCATCATAGTTTGCGTTATCTTGTGGTCGGAAAACTGTGGTTTGCGGACTCTAGGTCTACCCTTTGACCCGTTACAATACAATGTGGGCTTCCACTTGCCCCAAAGCCCCTGCTCTAGACTAATTACTACAAAAATATATCAAAATTGCAGCTAGGGGACCCCGTTCCAACACTGGGGCTTGACACTATTACTGCATTTTGACAGCGAGGCCACCCATCGCCCCAGTTTACCTTGGTCCCAACCTCAATCTGTGTGTAAATGCATCCAATATTTCTTTCCAAATTATCTCCCCAATCTAGCTTTCAGTCTCTGTTCTATTTTCTGGGTCTGGCCAATTAGATAAATCTCCAAGCCAAGGTCTCACAGTCTCACTACTTAATTTCTTCTTTCTTATTTACTTATCAATTTCATAGAAATTGATAAGTGGATACTTTAGACGAATCTTATATTGAACCCAAATAGTAAGGCTCCCATATGAAAACCTTGGTCTTTTAACTACGTGCCTGAGTCACCGTTCGTATGGCCCCCACTTCACAAATTCAAACATTATACGCACACTACGATATACCAAAGTGTATATTTTGGCCTCCTCCAAAGTCATTGGAAGAATTAAACAACCAATGGCACCGGACATACTTATATTAAAACCCCACAAACCTTAGTTTAAAAGGTTCCAATTAATATAATTTAGAACTGGCCCCAGCGCTGACGAGCCTTCCACATCCGATGGCTGTTATCACGTCGCCTCACAACTTTCGAATGTTAAATTCTATCTCCCAGCTTATATATTTATCTTCGAACCTTTATAATCAAAGTTTAACCCTTCGAACGTGTATTAATGCCGACGCTCTGTTTTAACCAATTGACTGTATAATAAACCTTTGGTTCCGGGCCCCACCTCTACGATCAATAGACCAATCAAACACTCGCGTCGTACCTTGTTTAACCTTCGTGCATCTCTGTCAACCGACCACCATCCGATGACTTCCTCTCAGATCGATGGTGTCTGGCAATATCGCTCCACCTCCTGGTACGAATGTTAACGCGCGATGGCACGCTTTGGAGGGCAGTTTTTCTATTTCGCTCGGGGACACGTGTCGATTAATCTATGGAATCGCTCCCGATTCACAAATATAGCTTGCCCGACGATAGGTGGTGTGATGAAAACCACCGGTTCACTCCAACCCGCCGTTACTGTTCATCTAGTCACGGTTCCACTTCTCAAGGTTCCGACCTACTCCTTGCACCATCTCAACGCTGATTTCTTCGCATTAACACTAACTCTGGACACAAATTAACATGCACTAGTTATACAGTCTCGTATTGGAATTCCAAGTCCATCCACATGGGGATTCCTTTTATACGTCACGTAGGGTTCTATTCCACACAATCCCTCCTTGACACACCGTCTACGACCATGGCTCTTAACACGAGTTTTATCACTCAGGTTTCTATATCCCTCGCTTATTGGACTTGAGCTCAACTACATAGAGATCCATTATCCTTCACCAAGATGACTTATATACATTCACACCAGGTTTGGTCTAACCTTATTCACATCGATTCACCAATTAGATACAGAGCCTCATTCAGAGCTCTATCACAGGTTCAAATTACATTCAGTCGTATATTCTCGCTTGTGAAACTTGAGCTACTCATATAGGAAATCAAATCGACAAATTCACATACAAAACTAAGTCACAATGCGCATGACATACTGAAAAATTCTTTCTCATTAAATGAATTCTCTTACAGACTTCTTATCATGGCCAGGTCTTCAACTCCACAGCCTTCTTCCTCACTATCTCGAGCTATGCAGCTCTCTGCAGGTACAGGTAGGTTTGTGCAGGTCTCTTGACTCTGTCACAGAGGTTTATTTTTATACATATTGGGAATCAATCGATTCACTTCCTTGACGACTCTTGGACTCCTAAGCTAGCCTAACTTTTGAAACTGACCATCTCTTCAGGTGCCCATCAATCATTCGGGCAGTTACAATATTTTCCCTTCTAATTAACTAAAATTACTCAATTATGAATATTTACATAGGGGAAACAAAACATGAGACCCCCCTTAGGTTTATTTATGTACAAAAAGTTTCTTGGGTCTAATGCCCCTACATCAGACTCCCCAGGTTCAAATGGTTCATGATCTCCTGATCATGTGCTTTAATTTTTTATCTACCTGGATCCCATACTTTATTATGCAATTGGTTATTTGTTGCAGAATTCTTATTTTGCATTCCTCCCAGCTTCCAAACTCTATGTTGTAGCTTTCCACAAGTCATGCCTTTGCATCCTCTGTCTGCTTTACTTGTGCTGCTACTTCCTTGTTTCCTCGTTGCTGCCCTTTTCTAAGGCATCTTCTGCATCAGTCTTCCTACAAATTCTATTTCTCTGTCTAATATTTCCTCTGATTGCTGGACACTTACTTTTGTTTGTTGCATTCCTATTTCTTCAGTTCTTACTGCTGCCCTATTCGCCACCCTATCATCTATGCCCTCTCTACAACAGTAAAACTTATGCTCCTCTGTTGGCAACACTTCAGCTTGTTTCTTCAGCCCTCTCTCCAGCAACACTCCAATTTGCTGCTCTGGAATTTCGCCTTCTTTTATGAATCTCTTCAGCAAAAATTCTTACCATCTCCTTTGGCCAAACAAATATTCTCCATGCTAAAACTCAAGTTCAGCATCTTCTTCTTCTTCCTCGGAAATCTTCCGCAATTGCCTTCCTTCTTCTTGATTGACTCCAGCTATCAAATCAAGTTCTCTAGCTACTGCATCTTCATCTTCTGTCAGAGTGAAACTCTAGTTCTCCACTGCTGTAGCAGCTCAAAAAATCCGCCATACAGTCTTCTCTTTAATCTTCCCTTGGCTATTCGAACAAGACAATTCTTCTCTGCTACAAACAACAACAATTTCTTGCATATGAGACATGGATGTCTCATCTTCATTCAGCTGCTCATCCTCATTCTGCAACAGCTCTTCTTCTTCTAAGACAACTCCAAGTGATGGATTGTCTTCTGCTTTGCCTATCAACGCAGCCACTTCATCAGTTCCAAAACCCCAAGGCCCAATGGCCCCTACTGATGATTCAATCAGCAATTCTTTTCTATCTTCATCCCACTGTGTCTTCACATTCTGCAACCCCCAATTCTGAAATTGAGGTCTCCTCTCTTGTATAGAATCCTGCTGATTCAGCATACTCTCTAGCAGCTCAATTTCTCCATTCCATGGTTTAAAGTCTTCCACAGAACTCTCCTTCTCTTTCAATTGACTGCCCCATGCTGTCAACTTATCTCCATCATCAACAGGATCCACATTCATTAGACATTTGTCAGCCTCAACCTCACAAGGCCTCAGAGCCTTTCTCTACTCTGCCAGCACCTCAATATGCTGTCCCAACTGTCTCTTCTTCTCAATCTGCACATCAGAATGTTGATTCCAATTCTTCAAACCTTGAGACCATCAGCTAGTCTCCCTTCTGCACCATCCTCTTTAAGGATGTCTCTTTGCTCCAGCTCATAAAAATGAACCTTCCTCTTCCCATTCATCTCTGTCCTTGCCATCTAAACACCTTCTCTCTGTGGTTCTGTTCCCTGCCCCAGATCACTTAATTCATGCCACAATCTCGGCATCTCCTCCGAGAGAACATCATCAACATCTTCGACATCTTCATTATCTTCTGCTGTCACTATCTCCTCAGTGTTCATCAGAATAAAATCTTGATTTCACATCTTTGGAAAGACTCCAGCTACCTGTCCATCATTCTCCACATGGCCATTTAACAAAAGCAGCCTGTCATTATCAGCATTAATGAAAAAATCATCATCAACCCCATTGAAACAATCTCTTCTACCAAATAAGGAATTAATGAATTCCTTCTGCTGCAGTAGTTCAATATGTTCTTCATCTCAAAGATACTCATCATACTTTACTTGGCAACAGTCAACTTCATCTGTCACATTTCCATCATGTGAACTGCCTTCATTAACACCTGCATTCACACACAACTCGTTAGATGTAAAAACAAAAGACCTCATGGTCTCATTTGGTGATTTGATCACCAAATCTTTCTGCTATTCCAAGTCTTCTATATTCTCCAAATATTATTCAATGGTATCTTCTTCAGAGTCCTAAAGCTGTTCAACCTCCAACTCTTGGCCAATATCACAAACTAAAGCTCTCCTGCTTCCAATATGTTGGAAAGCATAATCTTTCTCCAACTATGCATGGACATCCTCAAAACATGTAGCTGCTCCATTTTCTTCCTCAGTGACAACATCAGCAGTTTGTTCTTTCTCACCTGCTGTTCCTGCAAACATACAAAATATGTCAGCTGTAAGGCTTTTGGACCCCTTGGTCCCACTTGAAGCTTCAGTCTCCAAGTCCTTCTCCAGATACTCAATTAATCTGAGTATTTCTTTCTTCTTCTGAGCATTCACCATCTGCTCCTTCTTCCTTTGTAGCCTCTGCCACTTTGTCTTCTTCTTCACGAGCCAACGAACTCTCTGGCTTTCTTCTATCCTTCTCTTCAGTTCGTTGAACTCTTCCTTGATCTCAGCAAATTCTTTCCAATATTCTTCATCTGTGAGTCTCTTCCTCATGCCATTTTCTTTGGCATCTTCCCACACTCTGCTGCTGTGGCCTCTTTCAAAACCTCTGCAATCACTGCAATCCCTGCTATGGCTCTCAGTAGCCATTTTCTTTTCTAGGAGTTCTTCACTCACAAGCTGCACCAAGCCTCTGCAACAGAAAGCTCTCTTGCTGCAACTTACCTCACCAAGCTTCTCTCCTGAGCTCCTGCTTTTGAAAAGTACTGGTCCCCTCTCTTTGGAACCTTCTGAGCACTCTCTTCTGCTCTCTAGGCTTCACTTTGCAACTTTCTCAAGAACAACCCTTTTATTCTTTCATCCAACCTCAGTTGGGAATTATTTCAGGTTCTGCCACACTCTTTCTGCACTCAGAATCCCTTGCTGGACTCTTCTATCACTGCTCTCAAAGCTTGTGATCTGCTTCTTGCTGTGACTTCTCCCTCAATTGCTTGCACCCTGTATTCTGCGAACAAATCCTTCCAACCAGAGTTCAAATAAGGCTCATCATCTTACCTCTCAAGATCCCTGAATGATCTTGTTCCTTCTCTCCTCACCTGTACTACATTTCTACCTGCTGCAATATTCTGTCTTCGAATCCAGGTTCTGCTCGTCTGGAGACCTTCATTGCATGTCATATCAAATATGCAATTTTCTCTATTAAACATATTCAAACATCAACTATTTTTTCTGTTTCAGTACATGTGCATTTCCGAAATAACTTCTCAACGAGCTAATTAAATTCTTCTCTGATACCACTTGACAGCGTGGCCACCCATGGCCCCGATTTACCTTGGTCCCAACCTCAATCTGTGTGTAAATGCATCCAATATTTATTTCCAAATTATCTCCCCAATCTAGCTTTCAGTTTCTGTTCTATTTTCTGGGTCTGGCCAATTAGATAAATCTCCAAGCCAAGGTCTCACAGTCTCACTACTTAATTTCTTCTTTCTTATTTACTTATCAATTTCATAGAAATTGATACGTGGATACTTTAGACGAATCTTATATTGAACCCAAATAGTAAGGCTCCCATATGAAAACCTTGGTCTTTTAACTACGTGCCTGAGTCACCATTCGTATGGCCCCCACTTCGCAAATTCAAACATTATACGCATGCTACGATATACCAAAGTGTATATTTCGGCCTCCTCCAAAGTCATTGGAAGAATTAAACAACCAATGGCACCGGACATACTTATATTAAAACCCCACAAACCTTAATTTAAAAGGTTCCAATTAATATAATTTAGAACTGGCCCCAGCGCTGACGGGCCTTCCACATCCGACGGCTGTTATCACGTCGCCTCACAACTTTCGAATGTTAAATTCTATCTCTGGCTTATATATTTATCTTCGAACCTTTATAATCAAAGTTTAACCCTTCGAACGTGTATTAATGCCGACGCTCTGTTTTAACCAATTGACTGTATAATAAACCTTTGGTTCCGGGCCCCACCTCTACGATCAATAGACCATTCAAATTCTCGCGTCGTACCTTGTTTAACCTTCGTGCATCTCCGTCAATTGACCACCGTCCGATGACTTCCTCTCAGATCGACGGTGTCTGGCGATATTGCTCCACCTCCTAGTACGAACGTTAACACGCGATGGCACGCTTTGGAGGGCGGTTTTTCTATTTCGCTCGGGGACACGCGTCGATTAATCTATGGAATCGCTCTCGATTCGCAAATACCGCTTGCCCGACGATAGGTGGTGTGATGAAAACCACCGGTTCACTCCAACCCGCCGTTACTGTTCATCTGGTCACGGTTCCGATTCTCAAGGTTCCGGCCTACTCCTCGCACCATCTCAACGCTGATTTCTTCACATTAACACTAACTCTGGACACAAATTAACATGCGCTGGTTATACAGTCTCGTATCGGAATTCCAAGTCCATCCACATGGGGATTCCTTTTATACGTCACGCAGGGTTCTATTCCACACAATCCCTCCTTGACACACCGTCTACGGCCATAGCTCTTAACACGGGTTTTATCACTCAGGTTTCTATATCCCTCACTTATTGGACTCGAGCTCAACTACACAGAGATCCATTATCCTTCACCAAGAGGACTTATATACATTCACACTAGGTTTGGTCTAACCTTATTCACGTCGATTCACCAATTAGATACAGAGCCTCATTCAGAGCTCTATCACAGGTTCAAATTACATTCAGTCGTAGATTCTCGCTTGTGAAACTCGAGCTATTCATACAGGAAATCAAATCGACAAATTCACATACAGAACTAAGTCACAATGCACATGACATACTGAACAATTCTTTCTCATTAAATGAATTCCCTTACAGACTTCTTATCACGGCCAAGTCTTCAACTCCATGACCTTCTTCCTCACTATCTCGAGCTATGCAGCTCTCTGCAGGTACAGGCAAGTCTATGCAGGTCTCTCGACTCTGTCACAGAGGTTTATTTTTATACATATTGGGAAACAATCGATTCACTTCCTTGACGACTCTTGGACTCCTAAGCTAGCCTAACTTCTGAAACTGACCATCTCTTCAGGTGCCCATCAATCATTCGGGAAGTTACAATATTTTCCCTTCTAATTAACTAAAATTACTCAATTATGAATATTTACATAGGGGAAACAAAACATGAGAACCCCCTTAGGTTTATTTATGTACAAAAAGTGTCTTGGGTCTAATGCCCCTGCATCACATTTAGAAAGGTACACCAAGAAACGAGTAGCCCAAAGAATGTGATACCTATGCAAACCAATAAGTTCCTTATCATTCAAGTGAGAAAAGGATTTTTATGAAAAAGTTAAAGCATATTCGGCTAGAACAACCTAGAGCTTCATGGATTGAATCCAAGGAAAACTTCATCAATATTTAGTACCTCCCAAACATTCTAAGTTATCCCAACAATCCAGTTAATTATGTATATGTTGATATTGGGGACAAAAACTACAAATCAAGCTTTGGGGCTTGGTTCTAGTCACATTACCCCAAGCAGAGACATAAGTTTGAAATTTTTTCCATCGAAGCAGAAGGGTTAATAAGGGAAGTTGTTTAAGTCATCCAGATGTAAAATTTCTTCCCTAAGAAACTTGGATTAGGAATGAAATTTTAACATTAAGCTTAAACTCAATTGATGGAGGACAGATTTAGCCAAAAACTGTATACTCACTTAGCCTCCACAAGTTATCAATGGTTATGGGATTAAATTTAGTAGATTGGTTGATGAAAACTCCCACTAAATAGGACAATGTTGTTGTGAAAACAGATGTGGGTGGTGTTGAATTTCATTTGTTTCCTAAGATGCTAAATATTGGTTCCATGTTGCTTATTGATGACTTGTTCCTCGAGTGACACTACGAGTCCCTACACAAGAAGTATAAGGACAACAAGAGATCATATTGGGAATGTTTTTCTCTCTATGGAATGCTCAGAGAAGAGGGAATTTGTGGCTCATAAATGGTCGGGGTGATCGAATTTCATCCTATCTAATATTTTAATTAAATAAGGTGAGCACATCATAGACATTATATTGCTCATGCCATATATAATAGTAGTATTTCTAAAGCTATATCTATACTTTGACTAGGGTAGGGTGGATTCTGATATAATTTTATATATTTCTAAATAAATGACTTGGGAATGATGGCTTCCTCACTATGTTTGTCGTGGCCATGGTTTATATAGTCTATGATCACTAGATATTGAACATACATGATTATGATATAAACACGATATTGAATATGTATGATTATCATACCTGTTTATATGACTTTATAATTCTCTCCACATTTATCATGCTTTGTGTTGAATCCATCTATCTGGAATGGTAAAATGATTCATATATTGATGTTTGTATAATGAGTTGCTTGATATTTGTGACTAGAGGCAATTTATTTCATCTTAATGTATATTTTATTGTAATGTGTTTACATGTCTTTGTAGAACTGAATCACATGTTTGATTGCAGGAATTGAGCATATGTTTTGTCCATATACCTTGTGTTTTTTTTTTTTTAAATCTAATCATCAAATACTATATTGAGATGCCTATCCGTCAATAAAAATCATTAATTTATTGTATTTTAAATTCTATCATATCATGACTTCTCGTTTTTGTGAAAAGCGCTACACAAAGCATCACTTAAAGTGAGAGGTGTATTATTGCATTCATAATGAAGATAACATATTCTACTTTGGCTTTACTTTATTTTCCTATAGTTAGAATGTAGAATGATTAACAAATATTGTGTGAGAAGCAATATTCTATATCCAAATTATGTGCGAATAATAATACTCTTTCAAATATTAAAGAAGTGTATTTTAATTTTTTTATGATGTAGGAATCTTTCTATTTTATTAAATCTTATAAAAGAGAACAAAAATAAATGGAAATGATACATTATTCTTATAGTAAAATATCTGACACATTGGTATTCATAAATCTCTTTAACAATAATAATCTCACATTGACAGATTTGGATATATCATGAACAACCATCATATCCACAATTTTTTCTGAGGATATATATATATATATATATATATATATATATATATATATATATATATATATATATATATATATATATATATATATATATATGATGGCTCGCTAAGTATTTTAGATATTCTTCCTTTTGGGGAAGAGGTTTTGTTGAAATGTAGAAAGATACTAACCCTCGGTTTTAAACTTTATTTTCATATTAATTGTCTTTGTATGGTTCAGGTGGAGCATGGATTTTGAATGGGAAAAAATAATTCCCACAACAGATTTTAATTGGAAGAAAATAACAGATCTTGTTATGAAATAAATAACATACTGAGACTATTGATGGTTCTACCATAGAAGCTAAATAAAGTGCTTTGGGTTGGAATAATCAAGTATGCTAATCCATATTTTGGATCATGCCAATCTAAGGAGATTTTACATCATGTGGAGAGTGGGCTTGCAAAACCTGTGGAAGTCAAAAGTGGCAAGCTTATTGTTGAAGTTAAACCCCAGGTACAAAAAGTACTTATAGTCCCAGTTAACATGAATTTGTGCAAAGGAGGATTTATATTTCCTTTTACTAATATGTGATCATGATAAACTGCTTAGCCGGTTTTTTGTGAAGTAGGTTTTAGTATTTACACACATTTGATTTGGAATTTATAGGGTGTATTCCATAAATTGCAGCGTCTTTGGCCAAAAATTATGTCCTTCAGGGTACATTTCCAACCCTCTAAGTGCATATCTCCCATAAAGACTAGGGGCTTGAAGCCCCAACCAATGATCCACTATAAAATTTGTTCCATCACAACCTATCAGTACCTGTGAGTATAAACACATTTTAAATGGTTGAGGCCAACATGACCACATAGAATTTAGATTTCATGATCGAACTTGAATGAGTTTCTCCCCGTGGTTTTGTCACAAATACAAAATGACATCAAGTGCTTCTGTGTGAGAAAACCCACTGTAGAGGTTCCCATCTAATAAAATCCAATGCATATGGGTTATTAGAATTACCTTTTTTTAGAAAGGGGGGTTCAATTAGTCACTACATTTAAATGCACATTTTATTACAATTAATGGGGATTAGAAGTTTGGATTTCAGAATTTACCTTTGCTCATAAGTGCTTTGTCTTCCATTTTTATTGAAGTTAAAGAAGAGTCTCTAGATTTTTGAATGGAAACAACTTTTTCATTGAAACTTTCAAGTGTTTTATCCTTGTAGATGTCCTTCCACTTGCTAAAATCTCTCCATGATGCAAATTTTGCTTCAGAACTTTGTAAGACTCAAAACTATAAGTTGAATTTAAGAAACATGTTCATTAACAATGGAATGAAAATTGCTCCAAATATCTGATTTTTTTAGAGTTGATCGATTTTCATATCTGCGGGAAATATGGATCTTTTTTATTGTTGTGTATTTTAAACAACTTCTTTGAATGATGGATAGGAACATCCCTACAATACTGAACACCTTTTGAATAACACTTCTCTAAATCTTGAACAAAATTCTTCTTTGGGCCAAAAGGATCATTCTCCGTAAGGAATTATGCAAGTAGATAACCCCTGCATTACATGAATTATCACTTCTAAATTATAAATTTATTGATGGCTCAAAAAATTCACCTACGTAATGGACATATATTTTGGAAACAATGGTCTACAATAAAACCTAACAAGATAAAAAATGCAGGCATGTTTCTTTTGCTAATAGCCAAAATACCTTCATAAAAATAAATATTTACAGACATAACCACATTTATTATTTCAATGAAAAAACTATAATCAACCTAACACTGGATATTACAAATAAAATTTCATTATAGCTCTACTTTATATCTTAAATGTTCCAAAGGAAATGTTTGAAAAGTTCAAAGTTGACAAGTCATGAGTCAAGACTACCCATTAACATCAACAAACAAAGCAAGATCATGAAAAAAGGCCCCAAGGCACTTCCTAAACTAGGAGGTCTCTTCTTTTTCTTCTAGGATTTGACCCTGTGTTGACCTGCAATTCAAAGATGTCATGGAAACAATACCATAAACTAAATCAATTTCCCCAAACACATTGTGAGTTGGATTAGATTATGGAATTGTACGTCATTCAAATTAAGTACCAGTCCATTCAAAACACCTACTTAATTGTTGTTACCACATAACCAGCCATGCAAATCCATGTTAACCTGATTCAAATTCTCGCATTATAATTAATTTACATGTATTATGTGGAAATTACAACTTATGCATACATAAAAAGATAATAATTTTATCTATTCAAGGTTACACAGAGAAATTATAACTATAACATCTCTAACACCAGCTACTCATAGTGGATTTGTGTTAAAAGTTATTTCTTTTTATCAAAAAAATTGGCCAAAGATTTTGACAAAAAAATGAAAACAAGCAACCAGTATTACTTTACAATATAAAACATAATATTTTTGTCACTTATTTTAATTTCAACCTCAAAAAAATTACAAAATAAAAAAAACACAAAAAAGAAGAAGTCCAACACTATAACTTAAAATTTAATATGTAAATATCCTTATTTAATACATGAATATCATTTGCATGATTATAGAACTAAACTACAACTTTGGCCAATTTAACAATTTTATAGACTGCCTTCGCATGTTTTTAAAACAATTAAAAGTATTTAAATTTATTGAAAAGTTACTTTAAACAAAACCCAATTTAAAAACCCAATTTATTGAAAAGTGAGTAGAGTTGTCAGAGCCTCTCGTGTCTTTGTAAGACTTCATTATCATTATTAGTATCACGTCGTTTAGAAAATAGATTCAGGATAAAACAAAGTAATGGTTTAACATTGGCCAATTAAATCAAATTTTTCTGAGATGAAGTTACGTAATCAATTTTGTCACGACAATTCTTTTGGAAAGATATGGTACCGAAAAAGCCCCGCGGCTTGCGGTCCCACCATATGCCTGGAAAAGTATACACTTTGCCTTTGTCACGAAAATTCTTTTGGAAAGATATGGTACCGAAAAAGCCTCGCGGCTTGCGGCCCCACGATATGCCTGGAAAAATATACACTTACTACAATTTTGAAGCTACAATTTTGCGGCCCCACCAAAATAGCTGCCACTAACCCAGACAAGGGGGTGCCACAATTATCTAACATGCAATGAGTTTTCAATAGCAATACTTACTTAGTCTTTCAAAAAGGAGGATGGACTATACTGTAAGTCATACTATCAAATTCCTAGTTACATAAGAGTGATTTCCTTAAATGCTCCGTTCATGGTCCTATATAAACAAATGGTTTAAATCTAAAGTGTTTTATTAGAATTTCTATATAAACAAATGGTTTAAAAGTAATTTATATATGGTTTTGAGGTATCTTAAGGTATCTAGAAGATAATATTTATAAACAAATTTTATTTAATATAATATTAGCAGCTAGGAAACAACATAAACATATAACAATATCCAATGATGGACCCTTTTGTATTTTTTCTATATATATGTTTCCCATCAATAATTTTACCTACAAAGAAGTCATTTGAAATCAACTTTACTAGTAAACTATATATATGAAATAAATCTAACATTATTCGCTTCATACTTCCACAAATTTTAAAACTCTCATTTGAAATCAACTTTACTAGTAAACCATAATATAATATAAATATATTTTTATAGCATTATTTGCTTCATACTTCTACAAGTTTTATTCTATTTGATTTCAAAAACTAAATCTAAACTTCCAACACTTCACTAAATCTAAATCGAATTGTCTTTAGTGCAACTTTTTGAAGGCTTTTCTGGTAGAATTTTCCAATTTAATTTCTCTAAAATCCTGTAGGAATTCATTGAAAATAGAAGTTTGATGGGTAACCTTGCACAATCGAAGTGCCCTAGGGGTTTTTTAGGGTGCTTAATCCATATATATTGTAAAAAACCAGTTTAAATAATAGAAATCAAGATTTCACCTCAATTTTTTTACCAAATTCCAGCACTGAAATCTTCAAAAAATCACACTAAAGACAACTCCAATCTAAATTACCCAAACTTATTGTTTTTCATAACTTAAGTAACTAAATTTATTTAAATTGATATTATCAAGACATTTTTATCATAAATCTTAATGCAAAGTTAAAATATTTAATAATAAAAATATCTATATTTATAAAAAATATCTATATTTATAAAAAATCTATATAATTAAATTATGATATATATTTAACCTTTATTTTTTTCTCATTTAAGAATCTTAAAAATGCACGTACCTTTTTCCCATTGCAAATTGTATATTTTTCCTTACACATGGTGGGACCGCAAGCCTCATCGCTTTATAATCTAAAATATGGACGTAACTTTTTCCCCTTCTAGAAGGTATAACTTTTCCTACATATGGTGGGGACGAGAAGCTCAAAGCTTTTTTAGGGACTGTATCTCGCCGACAGAAAATTGTTTACGTAATTTCATTTCAGAAAGAGCACATCTCTTAGGGCTAGTTGGTGGATGTTATATCATTACTTTATTTCATGCCAAATCTAGAGCACATCTCTTATGTATATAGACATTATGGGCTTTGTCAACTTAACTCACTTTAATAAATCGGGTTTCTCGACCTGAGTAACTTAACTTGATTTCAGAAAGATTAGATTTACTTGGTGGATGTTATATCATTACTTTATTCCATGCCTAATCTAGAGCAACGGCTCTGATGTATAAAGACATTACGAGCTTTGTCAACTTAAGTCACTTAATAAATGGGGTTTGTCTACCCTGAGTAACTTTTCAACGAATTCAGTTTTTTTCGTCTCTTATGTATAAATACATTATGGGCTTTGTCAACTTAAGTCAGCTCAATAAATCGGGTTTCTCTACTAGGTAACTTTTCAATGGAATTGGTTTTTTTTTTTTTTTCTTACATGTAAGTGTTGTTTCTCCTACGGGGTTGGTTCGGTAGATATTGTTTATCTCAACAAATTTTACGGTATCATTTTTCGTCATCTTCCGACCAATCATATTTCAACACATTGCATTCTCTTTTCAAATTCACAACATTTGAGTTTTTAGCCCGCTAGAGCAAGAAATGTAGGTAGAGTGGCCACGCACACTACACCCATTTACCCTGCTCCCACCACGTACAAGATCCAATACAACCCTATACCCAACATTGCCATAGATCCACATATTTGGTACCATCGTGCCCACAACCACTCATGTTGTCATATTTTCCACCATTACTATCGCTCCTCCTCAGCTCTAGCTCTATGTCAAACTCGACTAAACGACATTGATAAAACAACTTGCACTTCACTTCATTTGATTTCTATAGCATTTGTTTTCCTCTTACCTCTCTTTGGTCAAATGCTATATGATCCCAAGAACACCTTAACTATGGCCAACGATCAAGATTCCATTGAGGAAGCTCTCTTGGACTTTCCGGCACTGGAATCAATATTTCCAGATTGAACATTCTATCTGACTTATGTTGTGGTCATAGAAACTGGTGTTTCTCATGGCTATGGTCGCAACCTTTCTTTTCCTCTTCCACAATTCGTCAACAGACCGTCTTAGAAATATAAAAGAAAACACATTTGAAACCGGGACCTCTAAGGAAATTGGAAAACTCATCTTTGAGGATGTATTCTAAATTTAATGGACTTGATGTCATGACTTCAGAAAAGTTCTTGCTCCTTAGAGGTCCCTCAGAGAAGTTTTTATTAAAAACAATAGGAAGACAAATTGAGATTGAGTATGAAACCTGCAATACTCAGTTGAGGAGCACTTGAGGTTGCCACAATGTTGCATTCGTTGATTAAGGAAATCACACATACACAAATATAATGGTTACATTTTGTTCAGGAGATCACAACAATCTCCTAGAAAATAGGATCTAAATATAAACTTAGGAAACAATTAAAACAACATTTCTCCATTATTTCTAAGTTTTCCCCTTAATGGAGAAACGATTAATCTCCACACCTAAGATCTCCCTAAACAATTCAAATATCATCTTCCCAAGGGGCTTTGTGAAAATATCAACAACATTTTCACAAGTATTACAATATTAAAGAAACAACTCCTTAGACTCTATATTTTCTCTAATAAAGTCAAACTGAGCATCAACATGCTTTGTCCTTGCATGAAAGATTGGATTATTTTCCAACTTGATCGAGCTTTGCCTGTCACATTTGATCACTGTAGCATTCTTTTGTTCTTCTCCAATATCTTGAAGAACTCACTTCAACCAAACAACTTCACAAGTCACTGCACACAAAGCTTTATACTCTGCCTCTCTAGATGACAAAGATACAGTAGGATTCTTCTTGTTGCTCCATGAAACAATCTCGGATCCAATATTGAATGCATAACGTGCAGTATATCTTCTATAATCCGGATTACCAGCTCAATCTCAATTTGAGTAACCTCTCAACTCAACATCAAACGAATCAATATAGTTAAGAACACAATTAATTGTTCCTTTAAGATACCTTAGTACTCATTTTGCTATTCTCCAATGGCTTTGTAGAGGTCTCGTCATAAATTAACTTAACACACTAATAGAGTATGATATGTCAGGTCTAGTTGTAGTAATATAACTCAAGATTCCCACCAGTTGTCTATACAATGTACCATCGACCTCCTTTGAGCCATCATCAAAATGAAGTTTCACATTTTGTGGCATTAGAGTAAAGACAAATTTTCACTGATCCATTTTATACCTTTTAAGCACTTCTCTGACATACTTAGCTTGAGTAACACAAGTTTGGCCAACCTCTCTCAACACTTCAAGACAGTAATGCAACTAACTAAGATATTTCATCTCAAATACTTGAGACATCTTCTCCTAAATTCCAACAATTAATTTGACTTAATTTCCTGTAATATTTAGGTCATCAACATGCAAATAATTCAATACTACATGCCCCTTTGCATTAAACTTGGTATACATATTTGGATCGCTTCGAATCCTCATAAAACCATGTTGAAGAAAGAAGGAATCTATCTTTTCATACCATGACCTAGGTTCTTTCTTTAACCATGACCATGGATAATTTTCTTTCCTCCTTGTCTCTGTAAAACTACCATGGTTTTCATTTCAAAAATAATTAAAATTATTTTTACACTGGTGAGTCTCCTTTTTACATTTACTCGTAACCTCATTTCACACTTGTAAGCCTCCTTTTTTATTTCAGTCTTGTTTACCTCGGTCATATTCTTAATTAGCCTCCCATCTGTAAACCTATTTCATAAATATATGAAATGTAAAAATCTCATATATTTTAGTTCTATTTTACTTAGCTTCCCATACATAAAATTTATTTCATAAACATTTGAAATCCAAGGATCCGAAATATTTCAATCACCATTGATTTTAGTTTGAACATATCTCGAGGCATGAAAAATTATGGAGGTTTAATAATTAGGTGCGGGGTGGGTCATAAGCTTTGACTTTTTTGACTTGATTGAACGTTGGCTTTGTGATTAGGCTTGACCCAAATAATATTTTATAACATAACTTTTAACTTTAAATAGATATTTTCATAAAAATATACAATTATATTTTTATAAAAATATGATTTTTTAAAAATAAAAATTCTTATTATAAAAAAGAATTAATAAGTCATTCAAAACAATAAACAAGCATATGTTTGAGAATTTATCTAAGAAGGAAATTGGCAATTTCTTAAAAAATAATTTGTAGTTTTCTTTGGTGAAAAAAATTTCTATAACTGACTATTCCGTTGATGTTAAACGGATCCTTATTTTTCGTGTGTGTCTCTACTAGGGTGGTACTATTATCTCTCTCTTAGGGGCTCACTTTTCTCCCTCTCTATAATGGAAGAACCTCGACACACCTATAACCGAACACTCAACAACCACACTCACATGTTTTGTGAAGGCACATATGCATTCCTCTCTCTTGCTAATAGTTAGAGCCGAGGAAAACCTTTTCGAAAATGATAAATGAGTCATATTCCATATGGGGATTCTATCCCAAACGGTGTGAGGTCTAATTGTTGGGTATGTGTTATATTCTGTCGATGACTAGTCACGTGCGGGGGGTCACAGGGGGGCCGATAGCCCCCCTGTACGTTGCGCCAAGCACAGCAAAGGGGGCGACAGCCCCCCCTATTCGGGGTCCGAGGAAGTGCCCCGAGAAATTTCTTTTTTGGACCCTATTTTTCAGTGGGTAGACCCACCCATGGTTTTGTGCATGGGTTCGCACATGGTTTTGGGGCATGATGGTTTTTGGCCCCTGGTATATTTTAGATCTGATCAAGGGAACTACAGTTATGTTCTAATCTAGGGTTAATGGATTAGGGTTTATGTATGCTTCTGAATGTATATATATGTGTTGTAACACTAAAAGGAATATAATGAAAAATCAAGCTGGCCGTCCCGATTTGGGATCCAGGGGAAAATATCTGTGTATATTTGTTTTATGTTTTATGCTCTCGCTATTGTTTATTTTCTGTTTTTAAGATTCGTTTGCAGAAAATTTCTGTACGGGGTTAAAACCTACATTTGGTATCAGAGTTGTTTCGACTTCAAGGGGACGTGTTTGCTGTTAAGGGGCTTTTTGCTTGGGCCTGAGGTAGACCCTGTTCAGTGGGAGATCTGCGGGATGGATTCTTGCGGTGAAAGAAGATGGCAAGTGGCAGGAAGATAGAGGTTGAGAAATTTAATGGTAAGAGTTTTGACTTGTGGAAGCTCAGGATGGAGGATCTGCTGGTGGATAAGGATTAGTGGATCACAATAGATTTGGGTACTAAACCAACGGCAATGTCAGATGAAGACTGGAAGAAGCTGGATCGGAAGGCAAAGAGCATAATATGGTTGTGTGTCTCGGATTCAGTATTGTTGAATGTATCTTGGGAAGCTACGATGAAGACCTGGTGGGACACGCTAGGGACTTTGTACCAATCTAAGTCTCTGGTGAATAAATTGTTCCTACGGAAAAAGCTGTATAACCTACGGAAGAAGGATGGAGACTCGGTGACAGAGCATCTGAATGCCTTCAATATTGTGGTAAGCCAAATATCATCTGTTGATATTAAAATCTCAGATGAAGATAAGTGCATCATTTTGTTGTGTTCTCTACCAAATTCGTGGGACAGTCTGGTTATTGCTATAGGTAGCAATACATCTGTCTTGAATTTTCATGACATTGTCTCATCCTTGCTATCAGAGGAAATGAGACGGAGAAATATGAAGGGTCAGAATGGAGATTCCTTATATGTACGAGGAAGGTCCCAAAAAAAAAACAAGAATAAGGTTTCGAGTTGGAGATCTAAATGTAGAGGGAGACCTAAATCTCTTAGAAAGTTTGTAAAGGTGTGCTAGAAATGTGGCAAGGAAGGGCACTACAAAAAGGACTGGAGATCTAAAGCTCCTAAGAAAGGAAAGGGATCTGATGATTCTCCTTCTGCAAAGGCAAAAACCACCTCGGATGAAGGTGGGGATGTGTATTTGGCTTATTCTTCAAATACACATGTAGGTCATGAGTCATGGTTGATTGACTTGGGTGCATCCTTTCACTTCACTCCCCATAGGGAGTGGTTTTGCGAGTATGAGAAATATAGTGGCGGTGATGTCTTCTTAGGTGATGATAGGAAGGCCAGAATCTTCGGACGTGGAAAAGTCAAGCTGAAGCTGCAAGGTGGAAGGATCAGAGCACTTCCTGGTGTTCTACATATTCCTGCATTGGCCAAAAATCTGATTTTTGTAAGCAAGATGGATGATGCAGGTGTAAAAACAGTGTTTGAGAAAGATACCTATAATATGGTTTGGGGAGCACTGGTATTAATGCGGGGAGTTCGGATTGGAACTCTGTACAAGCTTCAAGGAAGCACTCTTATTGATGGGTGCAATAGTTTTGTGGTTCCCGAAAGTGGAGCGGAAAGCCTAGCGGTCTCTGGAGAAAATACCATGCTATGGCATCAAAGGCTTGGACATATTAGAGAGAAGGGCCTTCGGATACTGCATGGAAATGGTATGGTAGAAGGTATGTCTAAT
Organism: Pinus albicaulis; assembly: GCA_034641835.2. Taxonomy (NCBI): domain Eukaryota; kingdom Viridiplantae; phylum Streptophyta; class Pinopsida; order Pinales; family Pinaceae; genus Pinus; species Pinus albicaulis. The sequence goes on from CM076578.1 coordinate 78,370,440, forward strand.
AGCTATTTGGATTTTGATTTCTGTGAACATTGTGTATATAGGAAGCAAAATCAGGTGAGTTTTCCTTCTGGTTCTAAGAGGGCGAACAAGATCTTAGAACTTGTGCACAGTGATGTGTTTGGACCTGTGTCGGTTCCATCACTGGGTAAGTCTGTGTACTATGTTTCATTCATAGATGACTTCTCAAGGAATAAATGGATATATTTCTTGAGAAAGAAATATGAAGTCTTTGACATATTTAAATAATATAAGGCTCTAGTGAAAACTAGACATAGAAGAAGGCAAAGGTGCTGAGGACAGATAATGGTGGGGAGTTCTGTAAGAAAGAATTTGAATAGTTTTGTAAGAAGTGTGGTATAGAACGGCAGAAGACTACTCGATACACAACTCATCAAAATGGAGTTGCAGAAAGAATGAACAGAACGTTGATGGAAAAGGCAAGAAGCATGCTCAGTGGTACCGGGTTAGGAAAATAATTCTAGGCAGAGGCAATGGAGACTACATGTTACCTCGTTAACATATCACCTTCATTAGCATTGGAGGATAAGACTCCACATCAGGTATGGACTGGTAAGAAACCCTTTCTTTCACATCTGAGTGTATTTGGATGTGATGCATATGTACATGGTCCAAAGGAGAAAAGGACCAAGTTGGATAATAAATCTGAAATGTGCATCTTTATTGGGTATAAGGATGGTTGAAAGGGTTACAAGATTTGGAACCCAGAAACAAGGAAGGTTGTGTACAACTGAGATATGGTGTTTATAGAGGTGAAAGATGTTTTTAAAAATGAATTCCTACCAAAGGAAACTGAGAAGATAGAGTTTGAGCTAAAGGAGGATGAATCAGACTCTACAACAGAAGAAGACTCAGAAGAGGAAGAGCCACAAAATCCAGTTGTGAGAAGATCAGTTCGAGAAAGAAGACAACCAGAAAGGTATAGTCCATCTACTTTTTGTTCAAATTTTGCTTTAAATATAACTGATTATGATCCTAGAACTGTCAAGGAGGCAGTAGATTCAGAGGATGGAAAAATTTGGAAGGAGGCCATGGTTGATGAAATGGCATCCTTGCATAAAAATGAGGCATGGGATTTGGTGGAGTTGCCGGCTGGAAGGAATCCCATCGGGAGCAAAAGGGTGTTTAAGAAGAAGATGAATGTAGAAGGAAAGGTGGGGAAATACAAAGCTCGATTAGCAGCAAAAGGTTATTCCCAGGTGCCAAGAATTGATTTTGGTGATATTTTTTCTCCTGTTGCCAAGGTTACTTCTATTATACTACTTTTATCTGTTGTTGCTGCATTTGATTTTGAGGTAGAACAGATGGATGTGAAGACAACATTTCTTCATGGGGATCTGGAAGAGGATATATACATGAAGCAACCTGAAGGATTTCTGGTGAAGGGTAATAAAGAACTGGTATGCAGATTAAAGAAGTCTCTGTATGGGATGTTAAAACAGTCACCAAGGATGTGGTATCAGAAATTTGATACCTATATATGGGGACTTGGCTTCACCAGAAGCAAGGAGGATCACTATGTTTATTTTAAATTATTTGGTGATTGTGTTATTATTTGGTATTGTATGTGGATGATATGTTGTTGATTGGAAATGACAAAGAAATTATCCAAGATTTGAAGACCCAACTATTCTCCAAATTCGACATGAAGGATCTTGGTGCTGCAAACTATATTTTGGGAATGGAAATTAAGAGATATCAGGCAAAGCTGAAGCTCTGGTTAAACCAGAGGAAGTATGTCGAGACTATATTGTAGAGGTTCAAAATGCAGGATAGTAAACCAGTGAATGTTCCGATTCCTGTAGGTGTAAAGTTGTCTGTTGAAAATTGTCCCAAGACACAAGAAGAAGAGGAGGATATGTCCCGTATTCCATATGCAAGTGCAGTGGGTAGCCTGATTTATGCAATGGTTTGTACTATACCATACATTGCACATGCAGTGGGATTATTGAGCAGGTTTATGTCAAACCCAGGGAAGGAGCATTGGACAACAATGAAGCGGGTTTTCAGGTATTTGCGTGGCACTAGTGATTATGGCTTGTGCTACTAGGTAAGACCAGGATTGGAAAGAGTGTTGGACATTCATGGTTTTGTTGATGTAGACTAGGCTGGAGATCTGGATGAAAGAAGATCTACAAGTGGGTATGTGTTTAGCCTATTTGGAGGTGCAGTCAGTTGGATGAGTAAAAGACAGTCTGTAGTGGCTCTTTCAACTACAGAGGTAGAATACATGGCAGCCACTCATGCAAGCAAGGAATAAGTTTGGTTGCAGAGATCGTGTTCAAGTATGGGGTTGGTGCAGCAAGCTATAAGGATAGACAATGATAGTCAAAGTGCAATTTTATTGGCTAAGAACCTTGTTTATCATTCAAAGACAAAGCACATTGATGTTCAATATCACTTTGTGAGAGATATGGTTGAGGCTAAAATGGTGTCGCTAGTAAAGGTGGACACTTTGAAGAATGTTTCAGATGCATTGACGAAGTCTGTGAGAACTCAAAAGTTCTCTTCGTGTAGAGAAACAATGGGTGTTGCAGAGTTGGGATAATGACTAAGCTCTCTTGTGGCCCCTAGCGGAAAGAAAACAACAAGTGGGAGAATGTTGGGTATGTGTTATATTCTTTCCATGACTAGTCACGTGCGAGGGGGTCATAGGGGGGGCAATAGCCCCCCCTGTACGATGCGTCGGGTATAGTAGGGGGCGACAACCCCCTGTACATTGCGTCAAGTACAATAGGGGGTGGCAGCCCCCCCTGTACGTTGCGCCAAGTACAACAGGGGGGCGGCAGACCCCCTGTTCGAGGTCCAGGGCAGCACCCTAGGAAAAAAAAAATTGGACCCTATTTTTCGGTGGGCGGACCCACCCATGGTTTTGTGCATGGGTTTGCACATGGTTTTGGGGCATGATGGTTTTTAGCCCTTAGCATTTTGTAGATCCGGTGAAGGGAACTACGGTTATGTTCTAATCTAGGGTTAATGGATTGGGGTTTATGTATGCTTCAGCACGTATATATATGTGTTGTAACACTAAAAGGAATATAATGCAAAATCAGGATGGTCATCCCGATTTAGGATCTAGGGGAAAATCTTTGTGTATATCTGTTTTATGTTTTATGCTCTTGCTATTGTTTATTTTCCATTTTTAAGATTTGTTTGCAGATAATTTTTGTGCAGGGTTAAAACCTACACTAATTAGGACCACATACCAGGGAGACCCCTTGAATGTTGGCAGGTCCAACACTGTCAACATTTTTGGCGCTAGAAGGAGGAACGCAAGATTTTTATTGTCGATAACCTCTCCCTCCCTAATCCTACTTCCTTCGATCAAGGGAGTAATATTCCCAACACCTCCTATAATCATATTCCTAAATTTGGTGGATCTTCTCAACTTGAGCTTTTACAAACTTGCGAAATCTCTTACAACCAAATCTCGGTCATCCACCCTATAACCCGTAAATTTGCAAGACCTATCGGATTGATTCTGGGAGTACACAATATTTCTTATTTCTCGAAGAAAAACCCTACCACTCCTGTTGGGATAGTAGCTTCGACAATTGAATATTTGGTTCTCACCACCCTTGAAGAGTTAGAGAGGTTTATAGAGATGTCAGAAAAACCAAAGTAGCCTCCATCACTATAATGGTGGTGATAGAGATGTTGTTGCACTCTCAGACTATACTTTCCACAGGTTAGGCGACGACGAAGAAGAAGAAGATCCATTAGATTATGAAGAAGAGGAGGAAAACATAGACAAATATATAGTGGGCCAAGATATAGACTAGATTTTTTAGGGTCCACTTGAATTTTTGGGAGTTCTATATAAGATGTCGAGGCACTCGGAGAAGTTGTTAATGAAGTATGACCTTGACAAGGCAGTGAAAGAAAAGGACCATTTGGATAAATTCTAACTGCATCTGCAAATTCTAGAGGTACTTTACAATGATGTTGCATGTAAATATTTTCCATGTACCTTATATGGTAGAGAAGTTGTATGGTACCAAAATATTCCTCTGAACTCTATCCAGAATTGGAAGGGGTTTAAAAATATTATTCTTAAAAAAATCATTGATGACAAAACCCCCGCCATGTTTTTAAGAGATTTTGGTAATCTTAAGATGGAATAGAAAGAGAAATTGAAGGATTTTAACAAGAGGTTTAATTGCATCTTAAAAAAATTTCCTGCTAACACAAAAACTCATGACTCCATCACCATTGATTACTATCAATCTTCCTTACCAACAAGCATCAAATAGTTCATGAAATGAAATGCAAAAGAGACTTTAGTTGAAAATTATGAAGAAGAAATCATAGTTGAAAATGACTTGTGTGTGATTGGAGCCAAGTAGATGATGAACCATCAAAATAATCCAAAGACACATGAAAGAGGTCCCAGGCATCCGTAAGCAAGGCCAAGGATAAAAAAGTTATCAATCTTGAGAGCTTGACCCACACCATCAAGTCTCTGTCCAATGAGTTGGTAGAGTTAAAAAAAAGTTCAAGTGAGACCACTATGAACAAAGAGCCTCCTAAATGCAACTTTTTGAGAAGGGTTTCCAATTCTGGTAGTAGTAGTAATCAGCCATCCAAGTCTACATAAAGCTCAAATGCCGTGTTGCATGTTGAAAGTGATCTAAATTTATGTAGGAATGCAACAGAATACACATATAACCATAAATACAAAGATGGATAGGAAATAAAACTTCATTTCATTAATATCAAAGAACTTAAATTTTTCTACAGACAGAATGGAAATAAACTAGCTAGGGCACTGGTAGCTTATTTTTGAAAAGAGATGTGGCGGCTACATGCCTCTAAACTATGTCACAATGAGGCTAGAGGGCCTATTTATTATTGAGAAACAATGGAAAACCCTAAACATCCAAAAACCTAACCCTAGGAGATGAAACACCAAAAATATGGGTCCCGTTTGGGTAAATTGGTACATCAACTTCCCCGGGACGTAACTTTGGCATACGATCTATGTTTCACAATCACAATACCTCTTTAGAAATATCTATCCAAGGACTACAACTTTTGACGTGAGAAACATCGAAGGTACTTCCATGTTGCTCCCGGTTTTCCCAAAAAGCGTCATTTAGGGCCTAAAAATGGCTCCGGAAGTTCAAGACCCAAAAGAATGCTAAAAATAGTAAACTACATTAGAATTAAGGAAACTAAAAAACTGAAAGAAGCAATGGCGGGGCCTTAATTGGAATAGGCAGGTGGCCACCAATATCCACCTGGATCAGAAAGTATGGGAGTGAACTAATATTGTTCATTTCATCAAGAGTATCATTCAGAAAAAACATGCCCGTAATGGAACCACAACATGAATGCTCTTGTTGTGCATATTATTGATACAGTACTTTATAATGAGAAGATAGACCTAGTGGAAGAGAAGGAAAAATTTGTTGCAACTGAAGAGACTACGAGTGTTGGGCATGTAGTAAGTACACACAGTTGTGTTTATGTAACTAAGAAGAAAAGTTCCTTGGAACAACCATTGAGTGAGAATCCGACCCAAAATAAGAACAATTGATACAACTTGAGAAGCCAAGGGTCGGTCTCCGAACAAGACTTGAAAATGCAAAAGTTGAAAGAGAATTTGCTAAGGAATATCACGTCTCCTGTCAACTCAACCTAGAACACTCAGATCAAGTCTGGAAATGTGACTACAACGAAAATTACTTCTGTAAATAGCAAAATCAAGTCCATCATTTTGAAAGTAGCAGATAAAGTGACTCCTCCAAACACCTCGGAAATGTCTCCCACACTTGATTATAACATATTTTAATACATGAATAAATCTCGCGTGAACATTTAACTCTTTGAACGTGCAAGGATTGCGAGCTAGCGGGAATTGCTTGTCTGTGATCTTGAACAATGTGCCTTAGGTAACATTGCTTCTTCACATAAGGGATCTATGTTGGGTGTGGTGCCTGATTATCTTGTTTATTTTGTATCACAGCGTTGGACCCCTGTACCTTAATGGGGCAGCAATGCCGCCCATAATTGTATGCTACCTGGGGGGTATACGGGAGCCAGCTGCGAGTTTATGGAGCCCCCCTGGCAGGGGGTTTCGGGGGAAATGCCCCCAAAGCTAAAAACAGATGTAAAATTTCCTTGTAAAAGTATAGTAATTTCTAGTTAATCTGGGCCGTTCATTAGGCAGATGATCAGACGGTAGAAGTTATGTTTAGTTTAGGGTTTTTTTCCCTAGAAGGAAACCCCTCGCTTGTATGAGGGTATTGTATTGCGGTTGTGTATTGTATGTGTATTCTCAGAGCAAGAAACAAATAGGGAGATTGTGAGAGAGAACAGAGGATATTACAGTAGATCTGTTGTAGGTTTTGTCTCTTCATTTTGCTGGATAATAGAAAGGGAGGACTTGCTGTTCAGGGTGGACGTAGCCCAAACTAGGTGAACCACATATATCTCTGTCTCTCTAGTTTTATGTGTTTTGTGTGCTTGTGTTTTCCACATATTTTATGTGTTGCATTGCTCTGTAATATATAATTTTCCAACAATCTAGTACATCTTCTAGTCCCCTGGAATTTGTACTTAATGCTTTAACATTAGATGCAAATACACTCTACCCTACATTTTTGTTAACATTCAAAATTGTTTAATTATAATGTATATAATTGCTTATTTTATTCCAAAACATTTGTAAATATAATGCCCCTATCCATAACTAAGAAAATTAATGCAAAATGGGATAAGATAGATGCACAAATCATTCAGCTTGACAGGACTCTTGTCCATGCTATAGGTGAACTCATAAATGTGCTTATTCACTTATCATCCAACCAACAAGTTCACTGGTGTATAAATATAGTAATTGTGGACATCCCATAAGCCTATGGTGTTTTGTTGAGAAGAGGCTGGTCCAAAAAACTACACAGGTATATTTCCACGCACTGGTCACATTTATGGCTTTCGTATAAGGGGAAAAAGAACCAAATCTCGGTAGTCTCAGAGCCTTACATGAAGCATACTATCACACCCTTCAAGTAAAAAAATGAGCCAGTTCCTTTCATAGATAAAATATTTGGAAATTTATTTCTAGAAATTTGATTTGGGTTTCTACCTTGCTCACCCATCCCCAGTCCCGACATTTGGATCCCCTTTCTAGTCCAACTAGTGTAAATGAAATTTGAAAAGTAGTTAGGAGTAGTAATAGTAGTATTGGTGTAGGGCCTATCGCTTATACATATGATGTTTAAATTTTGTATTTTGACAGTTCAAAGATGTAGGAGGGATCTAGAGCTCATTGTGTTTTAGTAGACCCATGACAAAGGAAACACTTGATCTTGAGCCACTTGGAATTCAAGTGAAAACAAAAAACAGTGAAAAATATGAACCACTCATCTTGGGATTACAAAGGGAACTTGACCTCAATGTTGGGATCCTCATAGTTATCAGTGACTCTGAAATCATCATACAATAGGTATAGAATTCTATTCATTGTGTGTCACCTCATCTGAAATAGTATCAACAAGAGGTATGGAATCTGGTTTCTCATGTCCATGCTTTCAATATTTGTATGTTCCTATAATGTGTAACAAAACTACGTATGCATTGGAAAATACTACTACTCGATTATCACAACTTAGGGATGGTTTTTTTGTTAAAATTCTTTATAATCCATCCAACCCTGATAAAATTACTAATTTATACATTTTCAATAGTGACCAACAGATACTGCACTTTATGGAGAAAGTTGATGTATTCAAGGATGCATCTATCGATGAATATGGGCACAAAAAATCATTTCAAGTTGTAGCTTGTGCAAACAATGAGAACCACATGCCAAAGGGTGTGGTATCATTGGAAAATATGTATGACTTTCAAAATAATTTTCGAGAGTCATTCAACACAAACAATCATAGTTAAACATTGCCACATGAATAAATGAATCTTGGAACATAAAATGATATGAAGTTTATTAATCTCTATACTTGTTGCACACCACAAGAGAATCAAGCCTCCATATTCTTATTCAAGTAGTACCAGGATGTTTTCACGTGTACATATGAAGAGCTCAAAACTTACGACACGTGAATAATCCAGCATGTCATTTCAATCAATGAATGGGCCATTCCTTTTCAACATATGTTGCAAAAAGTGCATCCAACGCTTGAGCCCCTTATTCAAAGGGAGTTGTGAAATTTGTTGTATGATCGGATCATATATAAGTTGCGATATTCAATATAAGTATATAATTTGGTCCCAATGAGAAATAAGTTTGGGGAAATCCACTTGTGTGTTGATTTTTGTAATGTTAATTGTGACTCGAACAAAGATAACTACCTTTTGTTGTCTATGGAATAGATATTGCAAACATTATAGAGGTCAGATATGCTCTCCTTTCTGAATGGTTATTCAAGCTACAACCAGTTTCTAGTCTCGGAGTCTGACAGACTAAATACTACATTCTGCATTAAGTGGGGTACATTCACATTGTCATTTGGGCTAGTTAATGTAGGTGTAACATTCCAACGTGCATTGGACATTGTATTTCATGGACTAATCAGACAAAACATAGTGGTCTATCTCGATGATGTCTTGGTGTTTTCCAAGAAGAGATTTGACCAACTATGCCATTTGAAGAATATATTCAAGCGATGTCGAAAGTACGGTATATCCTTTAATCCCAAGAAGATTATTTTTTCAGTCTCCAAGGGAAATATCTTGGGCCACATGTGTCATGAAAATTGGGATTAAAGTAGACCTGGAAAGGGTCGAAGCTATTACGCAAATTCCCTTCCGAGTGAATAAGAAAGTTATGCAGTCCTTCCAAAGGAATATTAATTTTATTTTCAAGTTCATCTTCTATTAAAATTAGAGTCATGAAACCTATGAAAAATATGGTAAATGATGCATTATACAAATTGGATAGAAGGGAAAAGGACATGTTTTCCCATATCAAGCAAGCTATCACAAAATCACCAACCTTGTACATCTCATATTTCAAGAAAAAAACATTCTCTACACTTTTGCTTCTAATACTTCTCTTGTCACTGTGCTTACATAAAAGGATGATCAAAATGATGAGAGACCAATATCTTTCATGATTTCCAACCTACAAGGACCTGAAATTAAATATACTGCCATTGTTAGGTCCCTATATTACAATTATAGTCCCTTATTGTTGTTAGTGTAACCCCCTCATTGTTATTATTGTACCCCTGTAACCCCCATATTGTTATTATTGTGCCCTTAAATTATTATTGTTAGGTCGCTAGGATTACATTGTGGCCCCACTAAGATTACATTGTGGCCCCATGGACTCCTATATATAGAAAGGAGGTTTTGTAATTTTTATCATCCAGGAATTGTTCATTCATGTAATGCATTAGAGGTTTCCCCCTCGAAGTGGCTTATTTCTAAGGCGTTGATATCTCTTTTCTTCTCTTTTTGGAGCTGGTTTCACAACATTTGGTATCAAAGTTTTGGATTCTAGGGTTTCGCTGCTCCAAACCGGTCATCGTGAAATGTTCGCTATAAATTTTTTTCTGCGAAGGTTCAGAAGCTAAAATTTATAGAGTGTGAAGCCAAAATTCTGAGGAAAAGCGTCACAAAATTTTAGAGCTTGGTTCGCAATATTTTTAGAGATATGGTCTGTGGAATTTAGGGCTTTTTGCAGGCTCCTGGATTTAACCTAAACAGGTCATCACGACATTTGCACTATAACATTTTTTATAAGAAGATTCAGAAGCTGAAATTTTTAGAACGCGAAGTCAAAATCCTGAGGAATATCGTCGCAAAATTTTAGATCTTGGTTCGCAATATTTTCGGAGATATGATTAGTGCAAGTTAGGTCTTTTTCAGGCTCCCAAATTTCATCTCAAAGAGGTTATCGTGGGAAAATCCTCATAACTCTCTCTCTGAGCATCGGATTGTAATGCTGTAAAAAGTGGCCGCAAGTATAGGGACTGTAGTTTTCTATCTATCAATTTCAGAGCCAAAGGAGGAAACAATGACACGTGGCAAGTCGCACAAATTCGCTCTACTGAACTAGTCCAAAATTGGGTCATTGTGGGACATTGGACATAACTTTGACTTGAAGAATCCAAATCAGGTCAGACCTGTGACATTTGAAAGAAGATTTAGAGGGATACTACAAGACCGAATTTTAGATATTGAGGATCTACAATTATAGAGATAATTCAATTTCAATATTGAGCTCTTCAAAAGCAAGTAAAAGGTGTGCAAGTAATAGTTGAATTGATTCCAAGGGCATATTGTAGAATAGATATTAGTATTGGATTCTAAAATGGCCCCTAAAGAGAATTCAACACCCATTAAGCCTTTAGAAAGCTCTACTATGACTCATGAAGACAAATAATGGCAACATGATATATCAAATTTACAAGAGCAAGTGCAACAAATTTCGCTCTCGCAAAGAGGAACAAAAAATGACATGGAAGTTTTGAAGAAAGGCATGGAAACTAAGATGGATGGTTTGAAGAAAGGCATGGAATCTAAGATGGATGACATGGAAGCTAAGATCAATGAAAAAATGGAAAACATGAAGAATGATCTCAAAGCATACATGGAAGCTTTGAAAAATTTGATACAACAAATGTTTCCTAATGGTGAAAATATAGTAGAGGAAACTCATGATGAGAACAAAATAAATGTTAATCATGATTTCATAAACTCTAATGTTGGCGAGAAGAACCACCATATTCCAAAAATCGATATGAGGAAGTTTGATGGAAAGGATCCTGTAACATGGATACTACAGATGGAGCAATAGTTTGATCTCAATAATGTGCAAACACACAAAAGGTATGCATTGCAAATTTACATTTAGAACAAAATACATTTTTATGGTATCGATGGCTTTGCTCCCATAAAAAAATTGTCACTTGGTCAATTTTTACGAAGGAAATGATAGCACATTATGAGGATAAAAAGAGCAACACCTTCTTTAGCCAATTGATAAATCTCAAACAAAAGGGTTTAGTGGGGGAGCACATTTAGGACTTCCAAAAATTGAATATAAGGGTAATTGATATTCCAGAGGAACATAGGATTGATCTCTTCATAGGTACTTTAAAGGATAACATCCAACATGAAGTTCGCATTTTGGAACCTGATTCATTGGAGAAGGCATTCAAGTTGGCAAGAAAAATTGAATGTAAAATTATGCGATAAGGAAGCCTACCACTCACTTATATAAAGAGGGAAGTGTTGCTACACCTAGAATTCCACAACCTACAAGTTTGATACCACAAAAATTGGAAGAAAAAAGAGAAAAAGTGCTTTGCTATAGTTGTGATAGCAAATACACTAAAGGTCATAAGTGTGTTGAGAAGAAATTATTTTACATAGATTGTGAAGAGGAAGAAGAAAATGAACAAGAAGAGGATATACACTAGGAACCAACCCTGGAAGAGGAAGAAATGAGTCTGACCATATCATGTAATGCATTGGTAGGAATTACCACTCCTCAAACTCTCAAGATAGAAGGACATATCAAGAAGAAAAAGGTAATAGTGTTGATTGATTCATGTAGTACCCATAATTTTATTCATTGTAAGGTAGCCAAGGAATTGAATTGTTTCCTATACCCAACACCAAAATGTCAAGTGATGGTTGCAAATGGAGGAACTATAAATTGCTTTGGAAAATGCCATAATATCAAGCTAACCATGGGGGAATATCTATTTAATAGTCCAATTCTTTCCATTCCTATGGGAGGTGATGATGTTGTACTAGGAGTACAATGGTTACAATCTTTCGGGAGAGTAGCTTTTAATTTTCAAGAACTTTTCTTGAATTTTTTTTTAGAAGGAAAGGAAGTCGAATTACGGGGTATTGCAGGGAAGCCAGGAAAGATAATAAGCTCTAATTTCATGACAAATCTTCTAAAGAAATAACAACGAGGCGTAATTGCACAATTATGCTCACTAGAAGTTTCAACATCAAAATCATCTATTTCTGCAGATATCCAAAAAGTCTTAGACAATCATTCCAAGGTTTTTGAAACTCCCAAAGGACTCCCACCTATTCGTGATCATGATCATGCTATTCATTTGATTCCAGGAAGTGTTCCTCCAAACATCAGGCCTTATAGATATCCTTATGTCCAAAAGAGCGAAATTGAACGTATGATTGTAGAAATGTTAGAGGTAGGTATAATTCAACCTAGTCAAAGTTCTTTCTCTGCTCCTGTAGTATTGGTACACAAGAAGGATGGATCATGGCGAATGTGTCTGGATTATAGGGAGCTCAATAAGCTCACCATTAAAGATAAATTTCCCATTCCTGTGATTGATGAATTATTGAATGAATTACATGGAGCAATTTATTTTACCAAGTTGGATCTTCGTTCAGGATATCATCAAATTAGAATGAAGACTGAAGATATTCCGAAAACAACATTTCGAACTCATGAGGGTCATTATGAATTTTTGGTCATGCCTTTTGGCCTTACCAATGAACCTTCTACATTTCAAGGCTTGGTGAGTTCCATTTTCAAACTCTTCCTTAGAAAAATTGTGCTAGTATTTTTTGATGATATACTAATCTACAACATGTCTTGGAAGGATCATGTTCAACATGTTGATAGGGTGCTCAAATTATTGCAAGAGAAACAATTATATGCAAAAACATCTAAATGTTTCTTTGAAGTACAAGAGGTGGAATATCTGGGTCATATTTTATCTCACAAGCGTGTTAAGGTAGACCCTAACAAAATTAATGCCATTAAAGAATGGAAAGTCCCCACAACGATAAATCAGTTGTGAGGATTTCTCGGGTTAACAGGGTATTATCACAAGTTTGTTAAGAATTATGGGAGAATAGCAGCACCTCTAACAACATTATTGAAGAAAGATTCATTTTCATGGACTCCTGAAGCAACTAAGGCCTTTGAACATCTTAAAGAGTCAATGTTCCTAGCACCAGTCTTAGCTATGCCAAACTTCACAAAAACCTTTATTGTGGAATGTGATGCCTTAGGAAATGGAATTGCTGTTGTTTTAATGCAAGAAGGAAGACCCATTGCTTTTGAAAGTCGTCCAATCAAAGGAAAGTATTTACAGAAAGATATTTATGAGAAAGAAATGTTAGTAATACTGCATGCACTAAAGAAATGGCGAACTTACCTAATGGAAAGACACTTCAAGGTAAAAACTGATCATGATAGTCTTAAAAAGTTTTTGAAACAAAGACTCTCTTCAAAAGAGTAGAAAAAATGGGTCACAAAGGTGTTGGGTTATGAATTTGAAATAATCTACAAAAAAGGGAAGCTAAATGTTGTTGCAGATGCACTCTCAAGAAAGAATGAAGAGGTGGAAGCATTGCTTTGTGCCATTTTTATTATCCAACCAGATTAGATAACCAAAGCAAGGGATGAATGGAAGAAGGATGAAGAAGTGTGGACACTCATTCAAAATTTGCAGCAAGATCCTAGTACATCTGATACATTTAGTTGGAAAAATGATTCCTTATGGTACAAATATTGCTTATATCTTTGTAAGAATTCCCAACTAAAAAAAAAATATTCTTTTGGAATTGCACACTTCTCCTTTAGGAGGACACTCAGGATTTTTTAAAATCACCACAGGGTGAAGAAATAATTTTTTTGAGATGGCCTTAAATCTAATATTCAAAAGTTTGTGGCAGAATGTTTAATTTTCCAACAGAATAAAGTTGAGACAATTAAGACCCTGGGTATTCTACAACCTTTATACATTCCAAGTTAACATTGGGAGGAGATTTCAATGGATTTTATCACAGCTTTACCTAAGTCCGAAGGAAAGAGTGTCATCATGGTGGTAGTTGATAGAATTACCAAGTATGCACACTTTTGTGCATTATCTCATCCATTTAAAGTGGGTATAGTTGCTACTACATTTAGGGACACACTTCAAAAGCTACATGGAAACCCAAGGGTTATTGTGAGCAACAGAGATCCCATTTTTACTGGAAATTTTTGGACGAAGTTATTTTCTTGTTTGGGTACTCAATTAGCTCATAGCTCATCTTATCATCCTCAATACGATGGTCAAACTGAGATAGTAAATAAATGTTTGGAAGGATATCTTTGTTGTTTTGTATCTGATAAACAAATACAATGGGTCAAGTGGTTACCTCTCGCTGAATGGTGGTATAACACTTCCTTCCATACTGTAGCAAAAATGACCCCATTTATGGCACTTTATGGATATCATCCACCACCCATCACATCATCTTTAAGAGAAAATTCAAAGTTTCAAGCAGTGGAAGATCACATCGAGCATCAACAAGAAGTTCTCCAACTCTTAAAGGATAACCTGAATTTGGCACAAAATCAAATGAAACAACAGGCAGATTAACATCGCAGCGAGAGAAGTTTTGATGTAGGAGACTGGGTATTTTTACGGCTACAACCATACAAAAAAATGTCCCTCAAGCAAGCTAAGAAGGATAATAAGTTATCACCAAAGTACTATGGTCCTTACAAGGTGTTGCAAAACATTGGTACTATGGCATACAAATTGGAGCTTCCTGCTTCTTCACGAGTGCATCCAGTTTTCCATGTTTCATGCTTAAAGAAGGTTATAAGTGAAAATATTCCAGTTCAAACAATATTTCTAGAACTTGATGAGGAAGGAAAAATCATATTGGAACCTCAAGTGGTTACAGAAACAAGAACTCGACAGCTACGAAATCGATCAATTTCAGAGTATCTCATCAAGTGGAAGAACTTACCCACTGAAGATTCTACATGGGAGGATGAGAATTTTATACAAAAGCACCCAGAGCTACTCAAGCGTTGAGGAAAACACTTTTTTAAAGGAGAGGGGCATGTTAGGACCCTATATTACTAGTATAGTCCCTTATTGTTGTTAGTGTAACCCCCTTATTGTTATTATTGTACCCCTGTAACCCCCATATTGTTATCATTGTGCCCTTAAATTATTATTGTTAGGTTGGATAGGATTACATTGTGGCCCCATGGACTCCTGTATATAGAAAGGAGGTTTTGTAATTTGTATCATCCAAGAATTGTTCATTCATGTAATATATTGGAGGTTGCCCCCTTGAAGTGGCTTATTTCTAAGGCGTTGATATCTCTTTTCTTCTCTTTTTGGAGTTGGTTTCACAACAACCATTGATAAATAGGCATAGACAATCTAAAAGGCGGTGAACCACTTCCAGCCATATCTCTTAAAGAATCATTACATTATCTTTGTGTCACACATAGTAGTCAGATCATTGTTTTTCCAATAAGATCTGGGTAAGAGAAGAGCGAATTGGATGATTGGTATACAAGAGTATGATTTAGATTTTAAACCAATTCACACAATTAAGGGTCACGGTCTATGCTAGTTAGCATAAGAAGCAGTGGATTCAAAAGAAGAAGATCCATTTAGATGGAAGTATGAAATTGAAATGTACAATGTTGAGCAAGATTCCCCGACTACTATCGCAAAATCTTGGTACGTTGATGTACACCAATATCTTGAGCACGACATAGTGTCGTCACACTTATCCACACAAAAGAAGAGGGAAATCAGAATAAAATCATTATCTTATCAATTGGTGCATGGGGTGGTTTTTTTAAAGCATCATAATGGAGTACTTCTCAGGTGCTTGGAAGCACGCAACTCAGAGAAAGTATTGTGTGATCTCCACGATGTACCAATTGGGGGACACTTTGAGGGTGACACAAAAACACAGAAAATCATGCGAGCCAATTCCTATTGGCCCACATTATTCAAATATGGTCACGCTTATACCCGCAAGTGTCAAGTATATAAAAAGTGTGTCAGCATAGGAAAAAATTCAGTTGCCCCATTGCAGCTTATTGCAGTGGAAGAAACATTTCAACAATGGGGCCTAGATGTTATTGGTGATATTTTTTCACACTCATCAACGAAAAATCACTACATTCTCATTGCTATAGACTAATTCACACAATGGAAAGAATCAATTTCACTCAAACATTTCAATGATCAAGAGGTCATTAGCTTCCTTAAGTTGTATATTGTTTCCAGGTTTGACATTATGAGTTCACTTGTTTTTTAAAAGGAAACATATTTATCATCATTAAGGTTATATTTTTACATTCAGCTAGTTATTATCCATGGGGAAATGGTATTTCTTAGTCCACAAAAAAAAACCTCATTCACATTATCAATAAGACCATTTTCTCTGAATAAAGGAATTGGCACTCCACTTTGGTGAATTCCCTATGGGATGGCAGAGTTATGCTAAAACCTTCTTTGAATGGCATCTCCTTACTTCATGGTGTACAGAAAAGAATCCATCCTACCCCCGAACATCTATTTTATTTCCCTTAAACTTTCACAAGAATCCCAGGGCAAGCCATTATTATTGGTTCAACATAGAATATACACCCTTCACAAGCTACAGGAAGAAAGCCGAAAAGCAAAAGAATTTTTTTTCTCTTCACCAAACTCATATCAAGACGTGGTCTGATAAGAATTCTATAGGTAAAAATGAATTTGGTGTGGGTGACCTAGTCTTGAAGTGGGAAAAATCCCATGAGGACAAAGTAAAACACACTAAGTTCCAATCCCTCTAGATTAGACCATTAACCATACACAACAAGCTTGGCCAACACACATATCATCTACAATCACTAGAAGATAATTTTGACTCTCTTGTTGTTAAAGGAAAAGACTTGAAACATTATTTTTAATGATGATTTTGTGTTGTGCTCTTCCTTATGTACATAGTTTCTTTCTTTCTTGTTTGTTTGGTTTTATGTTTTTTTTTGTATGTAAATAAGTGTCATGTGTGAATGGATTTTCGAGCTTCTTTTCATTTGGCTAAATTGAAAGGAGTCTTGTGACACTACAACATTTGGCTAACCTTCAGTCCTCCTTTTTTTTGGTTACATTTTTCGATCGATGAAGTTCCCACGAAAAATATGATCCGTCTATAAGGAGAGTTTTGGTCAAACCATGATACTTATGTCTACACTTGAAACCTTATGCCACACTTGGTTCTTTATGTTTTGGTGTTTTAACACTTATCTAATCAGTAGAAGAGGAAAAGGGGTAAAATATAAACAAGTAAACCTAATTCAGAGGTCTCTATATCCTTTTCTGAAGGAACAAAATCTCCTTCTCTCAATAATTCAAGATCCCTCTTCCACCCATAAATTGAATAAGTGCCAATGCACAGTCCTCTTTAAATATATGAATAAAGGAGAAATAAGAGAAAGGCTCCCTTCATGGAGAGTTGAAGTAGGAAAATCTGCTAGGGTACTATTGAGGCTCGTTGGTAGTGGAACATTTTTTGTATTCCTATAGTGACTCCGTTGGGGTACTCAACAAGCCAACTGGCAGCGAAGCAACACTAGAGATGAAAAATTATCCTTTGAACATATAAAGCTCATGAACTACACTACCCTTATAATTCTAAACATTAATATATTGTTGAATCTTAAGTTTTTTTTCAACCGAGAAGGAACAAAGCGGACCATGTTTATTAATGGGGTAACTGGGAAGGCTAAAGTGATTTTCATGATGAATCAATACTCCTTGAAGAACTAAGATCATACGCAAAAGATTCAACCAACACAAAGAAGCTAGAATTGTACCATTGTGTCACCAAGTGTTGTCACTACTACAACAACCTACAAAATTTTGGGCTTGCACCAAATTTAGGAGCCTACCCTAGTCTTGCATGTTGTCATCGCAAACATTGAAATCCATTGTATTTTTTTTTCTAAGTGTTTTGATCCCTTTGGCAAGAAAAGCCAAATGTCATATTTCACATATTAAGTTTCCCATGATGTATATAATCATGTTTTGGTCGTTTCAAGGGGCTATCTTTATGTAAATGAGTTGATCTTACCATGTAAACATTTGTAAAGCTTTATGCATTGTCACACAAGTGTTGTCATGGTCGTCGTAAATTGTATCTTTGGTGTCACACTTGTCGTAAGTTATCGCAAAGTTGTCACACTGACGAAAGTATGTTTCTCATGTGTCCTAGATAATCTTTTTGTTGTTTAATCAAGTGTTCCAAGTGTGTGATCACAGTCAAGCCTTATTGTTGTTCACATTAGCTTCATCGATCCCACACTTAGTCAAATTTTGAAATCTTTCTAACTAAGAAAATTAGCCTCATTCGGCCCTCCTGAACAACGTATTTTGTAGTCTCAACCCTCAAGTAGTAGCCTTTCCTCTTGGAACTATGTAATGATAAGTTCCTACCTCCCAGGATTGTGTACTTCACAATCATAGTGCTCAATCCCAACCTATGACACAAAAAATTATGCAATATTTCCCTCATTCCCAGTGACTATTGTGCATTGCGTAGTCACAAGGATCAAGTCTCAGTGATAAGCTCTTGAATTGTGAAATCACCTGGCTTCCTCTCCTTCTAGAGCTACACAATGGGTAAAATCAATGTCCAAGCCCTTATCCTGGCTCCCTGAGCTCCCCAACTTTGCAATATTTTTGCTCGGTCTCAGCCTAAACTTTGAAAGGCTTAATCCCAACATTTAAATACCTAAACTATGCAATTGCGCAGTCACCGGGCCTCTCCCTTAGTCTGTCACATGGTTCTGGCTCAATCAGTGGATCATCATGCAACATATTAAACTAAGGGTTTCTCAGGCTGATGTCGCCTTGTCATGAGCGATTTTATATGCAGGTACTCTATCATACAATGACATGATGATGAAGAAGGATATGGAGAAATAGAACATGCTAGAAGACACCTTTGTTGCTGGATATGCAAGTTGATCAATCATGAGAAAGAAAAAGGACATTGGTTTGTGACCGCAACTTGAGAATTGATATCATTGAAGAATCTTTATCTCTAAGCCATGTCGAAGTGGAAAAAATATTTTTTGAGAATTGACATCATTGAAGAATATTTATCTCTAATCCATGTCGAAGGAGAAGCAAGAATTACTTGACATTTCCATGCCATCATACAATTCATGTCAACCGGATCATATCATGCCGTATCATGATTAATCATATGCCACATCATTTTTGTGGATTATGTAAATCTCTATTTGAAAATGTATTGTAAAGTGGGACTCCAAAGGACACATACAAAATTTTAAGATTCATATAAAGTCGAAAATTCATAAGAAATCAAACATTCATGAGGGTAATCAAAGAGTCACAACAAAGGTGAAGCATTACCCCCCATTAGTTATGTAAACACCCTCATTGTATGAGAAAAGGACTTTTCACCTTGGCTCTTCTTGCCAGGAATTGGAGAGACAAGCTATTTCTTTTGGGGAGCAAGGAATGGCTCCAATACTCCACTATTGGAGCTAGTGGTGTTCGTGGTATACATGTTTCTTGGGACATTTACTTAATATCAAAATCTTGATGGCCAAAACATTCTTCATGCATGGATTATGAATATAATTAATCATTTTCTATGAATGTTTGTGATCCATGTTTATTTTCACTTGTGCTAAAGTAGTTGAACTGTTTTGGTTATTTTACTACTTATCGTATTGAGAATGTGTTGTAATGTTTGATATGACTGTAGCATCTTTGTGGACTATTCCACTAGATGTT
Organism: Pinus albicaulis; assembly: GCA_034641835.2. Classification (NCBI taxonomy): domain Eukaryota; kingdom Viridiplantae; phylum Streptophyta; class Pinopsida; order Pinales; family Pinaceae; genus Pinus; species Pinus albicaulis. The sequence continues at coordinate 78,389,981 of CM076578.1, forward strand.
AGGAAGACCTTTCTCTATTTTGTTGGTTGTAATGATTGTTGCATATTTGTGGACTATTCCATTGATGTTAGACAGATCCTTATTTTTCACATGTGTATCTACTAGGGTGGTACTATTACCTCTCTCTTAGGGGCTCAGTTTTCTCCCTTTTCACAACGGAATGACCTTGACATGCCTACAGCCGAATAATCACCAAGAACTTTCACTTGTTTTTCGAAGGGACATATGCATTCCTCTGTCTTGCTAACAGTTAGGGCCAAGGAAAACATTTAAGAAAAAAATAACGAGGTCGTATTCTAGATGGGGCTCCTATCCCAAATGGTGTGAGGTCTAATTGGGACCAAATATTGGGGAGACCCTTTGAATGTTGGTATGTCCAACACTATCAACATGGCATTTACCAACCATTTTATTTATATGAATGATTTACTATCATAATTGTTGTGATAATTATGATTCATTAGGTTGCTTGTCTGAAAATTTATGTTATATGAAGTTATGTAGCTAATGATAATTTTTTGTTTAAATCACCTTTGGATAAAATTATGTATTTCTTATTTCTCAAGTTTTCTAATTATAAATTTTGCAAGAGATGCATAGTATTGCATTAGGTGCTCTGCAACCTTAGCTATGTTTCAGTCTTAATCTGACTGCCTTCATCCTCTCGTTCGCAATGGCTCCCCCAGAGGGGGCCTCTTCCCCTCCCCTAGATGAGCAAGATGTCTTCTAGGAGCCGATATCTTCCCTTTCACAAAAAAAAAAAGGTGAAATGTGAACCTTTGAAGTTTTTCAAAAGAATGGAGTTGATTCCCTCGATGTTGCTCCCCCTGATATTTTGCAATTGTCTCTCACCTACACATATCAGGAAATTTTCAGAAAATTCAATGGAATGTGGCCCTCTCCCAAATTGATGGAGTTTTTTCTGGCGAATAAATGGAAGGATAATATGCAAGGAAACTTGGGAATCTTCGTTTTGGGTAATGGATTATTTACTTTCCTGTTTGAATTCAAGGAGGTCATCTTTAGAAATAGTTTGTATTTTTTGGGAACCCGTAGGATGTACCTCAATATATGGTATCTAGACTTTGATCTTTCTGAAGGCATCCCCACCACTATCCTGGCATGAGTTAAACTTACATTCCTTCCCCTATATTGCTAGAGCAATGATTGTCTCAAGGAAATTAATAATAGCATCAATAAATACATTGATCAGGTCGAGCCTAAGGGTGGATAGTTTGCATGTGCGAAGATATTTGTTGAGGTGGATCTTGAAAAGGGTCTCCCAAGTGATATTTTCAAAACAACGGGGAACTAGAAGAACTACCATGTCATTTATTATGAAAAAATCCCATGAAGGGCCCCAATAAGGATGCCCCCTCTCTTCGTTGTTATACATTCTAATGGTAGAGACTTGAAGTCAAAAACTAGAGGAAGCACAAAGAGTAGGTGCACTCGTAGGTCTAAGCATTTCCTGTCAGGTCAAAGCAATAAATCGTTCACAATTTCCTGATGACATGATCTTTATGGGTGGAGCATCAAAAATCATATCCACTATATTACAAGAATCATGGACAATGATTTGGCACTCTCAAGAGGACTAGTTAAAAAAAGAAAGAGTTTTATTTATGGTTGGAAGTGTCAAGAAAATGTGCTCCAGGAGTTCACATCAATACTATATTTTTTAGTACAGTCATAATGGAAATATTTCAGGTCCCTCGAGATCCCAATTTTACTTGGAAATCACCAAAAGGAGGATTGGGAAGAAATATTGCAAAAATTCAAAAATAAAATTACTGGTTGGGGTGCTTATTGGCTAAATTTGGCTAGGAAATTAACTTTGATAAAGGTCATTCTCTCATCAATTCCTACTTACCTATGCTCAGGGCTATTAGATCCGAAAGGAATTTTAAATTAAATTATCATTATTATCATAAAATTATTCTAGAAGAGGGGGAAGAATAATGAAAAGAAGTTCCATCTAGTCAATTGGAATGTAGTTAGACTGCTAAAGGAAATGGGGGGATTGGGAATATGAGATAATATAATGGTTAATATAGATTTGGAATTTGGTCTGAGAACCAAATATTGGTGGAAAAGAGCCTTTATAATAAAATACTTTCATAAATCCAAAATTATAAGAATGGAGGAATCTCAATGGATCAGTCGAGGATAAATAATTTGGAAGTTATGAAAAAACGTTGCTTCACTTATTGTTGACAACTTGGGAGGAAAATGGAGCTTGTATCAATTTATGGAGGGACAAATGCCATCCTAGCTCTATCCTCTCTACCAAATAACTATATTCCTTGATTGAATGGATGAAAGGAAATGTGATAAAAAAAAATTAAAGGATATTTTAGCATGGGATGACTTGGGTTCTTGGAAAGGATGGGTTTGTAATGGAATTCCTCCAAGGATGTTAGCATCCTGGGAAAAACTAATTCCCATCTTGAGGGGCTAGCTTCGATAGATGCAAATGAAAAATATACAAGAATATGGACAACATCCAAAACAACCATATACCCAGTGAAAGAAGGATATTGATTTATATTGAGGACTATCCCAGCTCCTAGACCCTCTAAGTTAGGGAAATACATTTGGAATAATGAAATCATCCCAAAATATCACTACAGAAAATCTAAAGCGTAAAAATATAAAGGCCCTTCAAGGTGTACTCTCTATAACTAGAAAGAACAATTGATTCCCAATCTCTTTTTCCATTGTCATTTTTCCATATTTGTTTGGAGATGTGATTTTCAACAGGTCACATCAATAACAATAATACCTTCAAGCTAGAATGATATGTTAATAAGTTGGACCTATCAAGGTTCCTCGCAAGGGATGATTATAAAAAATCATGGAGAGCCCTTCCGATTTTTATATGTTGGGGCATGTGGATCTCCAAGAATAAAAGTATATTTGAAGGTACTATTCCTTCAATATATCGGGTGGATATTGAAGAACTATCATTTCTTTCTAAATATCTAATAGAAAATGGAATCAATGATAATATTTATAAGGGTTGGCATAAATATAAATGATATGGTTAGGAATAGGGGCACTCTCGAATCATGATGGAAGCTTTAGTGCTCGCCCTCAGGTGAGGAAAGTTCGACGTTTAAGATTCAGTTAGGAAGAATTTAATCAATGGAAAGAAACACAAGTGGAGGCCATCATTTTTTTTATGGATTAGATAAAGGAAATCTAGGGGCGGAAAGAGCAGGAGGGGTACTTTGTTTCCTTAACGAACAATATGAGTTAATTTATGCACTGGGACTAGGAGAGGAAACCAACAATAAAGCGAAACTGCTATCCTTGTGGAAAGGGTTGGACTTATAAATTTCCCTGGGAATAAAGAAAATTAAAGTAGTAGGGGACTCCCTATTAGTTATAAGGATCTTCTCACCCACCAATGTTAATAAACATGACACAAAGTCAACTATCATTGTGAGGATAGAATATCAGTTGGAAAATTTTTAGAAATTTGAGTTGTACCATATTCTCCAACAACTCAACATGACCCTCGATGAGTTGGAGAATCATAGTGTGACCTTGCGAGAAGGCAGGTCTGAGCTAGGTGGGAGGGAAATAGGGAAAATACCCATCCCATAAGAGAATTTTGGACAATGGAGAATTTAATGCCCTCCTCGTATTTGCTGATGGAGACATGATGTGGATTAACATAACTAAATCAAGACACATGGGGAGAGGATTGGGAGATTTCAATGGATGATATCCTTTTGGATCCCAAGACCATCACATTAGAATTCATGCACATGAAATTAACTAAGCCCATGGAAAGAATAGAGAATTCATCATCGTAGGGAGGAAGAAGGACTGTGTATTCCTTAGGTGAATTAATGGTGAAGCGATGGACAACATCTCGTTATCTGGTGAATTGGTTGAAAGGGCGGTTTAGCAGATCCATTGGACAAAAATAATATTTAATGGACCTACGGATTGAATATCTCCAACCAACCATGGCACGAGCCAAGGAGAATGAAGAGGAGGATGGTTTGGGTGTATATAAGAACATGTAGACTACCCTTGAATCATATTTTGTGGCATGTTCGGAGCGTTGGTTTGATAATAGTGTTAGTTAGAAGGACATTGCCATGGATTCAAAGAAGGAACATGATAGGCATTCCCCTGAGGAGGACTTTGCCTACTTGAAGAAGGTCACAATTTTTTTTTTTAAATTACTTATGGGTAGGCTAGATCTCTTCACCCACTGCTAGTGGAAAAGGATTCTGCATAAAATGTTGAGCACATCAACGTGAAGTTTGAAAGTGTGGAGGCATAGAATATAGTGAAAATGGAGACTGACCTGCTGATCTCCAACTAGGAACTGATCAACGTTAACATTTTCAGTAAGGTGAAGGAAATTATTGGAAGGTTTCCTGGGGATGTTGTAGCTCAGCTGCAAAAAAGTGAAGGAGAAGGGGATGCAAGAGCGGGTTCGAGCAGCCAAGGAAATGACGATAGCGAGGAAGTGGACAAGTCCAAATTTGGATAATGTTTATTCATGTATTGCTGCTATGTTGTGATTCTGGCTCCTTTTTCAGGTTTATGGGATATTTCACTGTTTTTTTATAGTTCTTAAGGCATGTAGAAGGAATAAAATAATATTATGGATATACTGGGATTTGGAAATAAATGCTCAATCTAATGCAAGTTTTGATGTGATATTGTAAAAACGTTTATGACCAACTAAATCTAGATTTTGAATATAAAAGTACCACTTTCAAAAAAGAAATTTCTAATTATAAAATTATTATTAGTTTAATAAAATGGATATAAATTAAAATTAAAATTATACAAAACTATGATAATAAAAATATGTGAATCAATGTTAACACTATCCAAATTTTGGATCAAACATACATGTAAAATATGAAGAAGAAACACTCAAATTCCAGGATAATAATTATAAATGTGATGTATCCCACGAGATTTAGAATAGACAGTGATGGGGTGTGCTACTTAGTATCTTTGTTGTGTGAAGGTCACCGATTTAAAACTCTATGGGAAAAAATATAGTCATGTTAAAATTTGTTGTGGCTTAGGCTGACTGCAATCCGTAGGTTATTTTGATGGCATAGATTCCCCTGGGGCACAATTTCTCAATCCAAATGTTAAGACTGTAGATATCAACTCAGACAACTTGACAAACAAAAAAAACGGTATATGTAATGTGCTAGTCATATTCTCACTCAAAAAGGGTTCAACTTTGTTTTTTGATAATAAAATACTTACTTATAATACCCTCATATAGAAAATGAGGCATTTTGTTTTTTTTTAAATAAAATATTTCCTTATAACACCCTCTTAGGGAAATTTAGGTGGAGCATAGTAAATTACACAATATCCTTTATATTTGAAATTTATAGCTAAAATTTGGAACTTATTTTGTTAAATAAGCTGCATTCAACAATATTTCAATGTTTTTTCTTCAAATTCATAACACCTTCTAAATTAGTGCAAGGAAGGATATTTTTCACATCAATTTATAGACTTATAACTCTTAGAAATAGTAACAAACAAAAGTGATATAACAATGGAATCAAGTTATTTAATAATTGAAAACAAACATTACTAGTCTAAACATTAGTGATCCTTCATTTAAATTTTCTTGAAGAATACATTGGAACCTTGAAGTAATGTTCCCTTAGTTTTATAGTGCACTTGATCGAGAGAAAGTGTATGACTAGATTAGAGTATTCTCATATATCAAATAAAAAGAAGGATCTCCCACAACATGATAAGTCTTCCTTCACATTTTGTTACATCTTAGGGTTAGTAGTATAAGTTTTAAAAAAATCATATTTTTTTAAAGTTAACATTGTATTGTCTCACAAAATCACGTTAACCTAGTACATTAGTCATCTAGCCATATTAAGCATGCTTTTTTGGTAGGTGGTCTCAACTTCACCAACAAGAAACTAGATATTTTTTACCACCTAACAATAGAATAATTTGTCCAAAACTTAAAAATTATTAACAACTGTAACATAGTTAAGTATCCACCATGTAATTGAAAATAAAAAAACTTCTAACAAACATTTCAGAAGCTAAGAGATAGAAGATGTAGTAGGTATTGGATCCATGGAAGAGGATCCCAGGGAAGCTAACGTATTAGAAACATACTTAATGTGACACTCAATATTATCTAGCCTAACATCCATATGTCCTCAAGGCTTGCAAATATATTTACACATTTCTTCGTGTTTTTTCTGTAAGGACCCTTCCCAAAAGGGATTTAATTTTCCAGTATATTGATATGGCATTGAAATACTACTTTTACCTTCCCTTTGTATGAACAAGGTCAAAAACCTATTTCCCAACTTCATCCATTATCTCTGAGTTTGAGAATTATTTCCTATCTCTAGTTGTTAGGGTTTCCAATTATCGAATTTCATTATGGATTTCCAATGGGACAACCAAATGCAAGTTCTTAGTAGCCTCTTAGGCCTCTTGTTGGGCTCGGTTTTTTTCCCTATGGGCTGCAAGCTCCCCCCCACCCCCTAATTCCCACTTCTCATCCTTTCGTATTTCATATAATTAAATAGGTTTACCCTCCTTCTATCAACATAGAATTGACCCATAAAACAAATTTGAGCATAGAGGTAAGGCAAGTTTAAAGTCGTTGAAAAGACATGGATTATGAAACCCAAAAGGTAAAACAACCAAATCTAGAATGTGAATGCCAAACAACAAATAATAAGGAAACATTGGTCTATGCATGGCCCAGGTGATCGAAATTTGGATTAGGGGCAAAAAATTTCCAAAAATTAATAGTGCTTAGAATAGCACCAAACTAGAACGACCGGATTGGGCTCATCGCCGGTAATTAGGCACAATTCATTTCACTCAAAATGGAGTCCGTATGAGGAAGTTGGAGCTTGTTGATCGTTGTTTCAAATAGGTGAATTAAAAAAAAAAAGGTCAAACAGGGTCAAAGGCCAAAACTTTGGGCTTTCCTCCATTTCACCTAACGACATTGTGACAAGTGTCACTGTAGGATTCGCCAGAAATGTTTGAAGGTGATTTTTTTTAATGTGCTCATAAGGTCAATTTTCACATTTTAATGGTGGAATGAAATTTTTATTAAGGTTGGGGGCAGTCCAACCAGAGGCTAACACGTGGCGCAGCTAGGGGTTGCCACGTGCCCCTCTGGTGGGCCAAGGTTGAAAGCCGAATTATATTGCATATATATATATATATATATATATATATATATATATATGCCAAAGGTCGGTACATATATTATGGTTTGAATTTCATACATATCACAAATGTTTTATCAAATCCAAAGTCTTAATTTTAATCTATGAACAAAGGTCATATCATATAACACTATGGAAAAATGTGATTTATAGCAAAAGGGTGGAGGTTGAGGCTCGACCCCACAACCTCCCCCAAGTGAGCGTTGTGGCTTACCAATAGGCCACGGCATAGTTCTTAATTTATATAGCCGCGGACATGTATTTATGTTCATATGTATTTACCGGCAGGGGAAAGGAGGGGGCCAACCCCCTCCCGACGTGACCTTTCCACAATAACTAAAGGTAGAGCGTGATATTAAGTACGGGGATTAATGTTAAGTTCGGTGGGTTAATTAACCATTAAATGGCATTTAACCACACTAATCAAATGTTTAAATGTGTAGTTTTTTAAAGCACGTTTAGCACTAATCCCCATTTGAAATCCAGTTAAATTTAATTAAACTCAAGTTTATTTCAATGGAGAATTTGATGGTCCTCCAATTTTGGTGTCACTACCAGCTTTAGTGGCCTTAACTAGAGTTACTCAAATTTTAGTGAAGATTCCTAGGGAAAAATTGAAGGAAGCATAAATTTTGCTAATTTCGACTAATTTTGGCTCAAGAAGAGTCATTCCTAGATTATTTTGATGTTATGAACATGATGGTGTAGGTTTTATAGGCTTTGGATCACTTCTGAAAGTGTTTTTTTCACTTTGAATATTAAAGAAGCCTAGGGCCACAAGGAGAGGAGGCCATGCCTAGATTAACTGAAAACCATTTTCAAAGATTGAAGAGTCTATTTTGAGTTTTTTGGGTCTTATGAATCCAATGGATCAGGATTCAAAGCCATTGTACCAATCTAGGTGCATGAAATCAAACAATTGACCATTAATCCCAAGAGGGCCTAGCCAGTTGAAGCAAGCCCATGGAGATGTATCCCGGGAGGGGTGAACTTTGTTATCAACTATTGTGTAATGTGTATGTTGTGTGTTATTTATCTGAATTTTATTTGTTGTACATGATTTTTTAAAAGCTAATTAACTCATAAATTTCTCACCAAAGACACCTAAAACTTGACACATAAACCCCTTCACAATTGGCTAACTTGAGACGATCCTAAACAAATTTTTATTTAACTGATGAGGGATCTAACACAACAAAACCAATTTTCCCATTTTCAGATCAAGTTGGTATCAGAGCATAGTTTAGCTCGTTTTAGCCAAGGTTAGATAGAAGAATTAGATATTGGTTTTGTAATTTTTGCAAGGAGAATTTAACTATGTGCAAGTTTATGTGTGTGAAGAGGAGGTCAAGATTGAGAGCTCAGTTCTTAAATCACAACAAAGAAGCTTTGTATGCATTGTAGGTGTGATGGTAGCTTCATTAAGAAATTTTTATAATCAATCTTCCTTAGAAAAAAATATTTGATAAAGAGATGTTGCAAAAGCTCTACATCATGAATTATATGGTTCAAGATATGTATGAAGATAAGAGGGAGAGGATTATACTTCAAGAGCGGTTTATTTCAATGAAGGAGGAGAAGCAAGAACTTCTTGAAAAGGTGCATGATATGAAGACTTGGCTCCATATTTTAAATGAAGCCCTTGAAAATATGCATGAGATGGAGACTCAACTCCATGATGCCAAAGAATCTCTAGCCAAGTATGTGCATGAAAAAGAGGCATGCAATTCAAATTTGCCTTCAATTTTCTCGCAATATGAATGTGTAGGTGCTTTTGAAAGACACACTAGAGGAATATGGTCCAAATTAATGATGAAAATGGGCAATGAAAGTAAAGGATTGGGAAAACATGCACAAGGCATAGGTTGGCCAATTGTTATTGAGGAAAGGACTAAGTATTTGGGTCTTGGTTATGGACAATATGATGGAGAATGCTCCAAAGCCAAGGAGGCACATGAAGGTGTTCCAAGAAGGACTTTCATTTCATGTTCATTACCTCAAGCTTGTGAAGTTTGTGTTCATGAGGAATGCAACATTTTTACACCCACTTTGCAAGAAGGTGCTCACAAGCATGTAGCTAATGAGAATGGAAAACAAGAGGATGTCATTGTTGGTATTCCAAAGAGAACATCCACCTCATCAAATTCACCTCCTCAAAAAGGAAACAAAGGTGAATGTTCAAGGTATAAATATGCCTTTAATCAAGTTTCTTTTTATTATGATAAACATGGTAAATCATCACATATGATTTGGAGAAATTTTGCATGTTCCTTTTGTGGTTTGAATAACCATAATGTTTCAAGATCTTGGAAGAAGATAGCCATGCACGAGAAAATTTCTAAACAAAGGAGGCAGAAAGCCAAAGGTCCATTGGATAAAGAAAATCATGTTGAAAAGAAGATGCAATTGTTTTGCACTCATTGCCATAAGCAAGGTCATCTTGTAGACAAGTGTTGGACTTTGTATCCAGCAAGTCATCCACAACATTTGAATAAGGTGGAAAGAGATATTGATCAGAATGGAATGGAGGATTCCAGAATTTTTGTGGGTTGGGATGATTCACATGATGAAATGCAGCTGAAAGGAGCGCCATTGAAATGCTTTGGTAAGAGATGGTTAGATTTATTATCCAATTAAGGCCTTTCATGTCTTTTGATGTTTGATGCACTTCTTTGCCAATTGAATGCATGTTGCATGTTTATGTCAGGAAGGTGTTTGAAAGTGGAGTATGTTGAATCACTATTATTGCAACGAAATTAGTCATTTAAACTCTTTAAGTACTTATACATGGAAATGGGATTCTTGTACTTGTGATTTTACTTGTGAGAGAGTTGAGAGTTGTTATACATGCTTTTTTTTTACTTGAGAGTTAGTTTTTTGAAGAGGCATGTTTTGTCAACTTGTGGTTGGCTAATGGTTTGTACATAGAGAAGTAAGAGTACATGGTGATGTTCACATGATGTAAAATTTTTTGCTTTCAAGGAGAAAAAGGATATGTTGTCAAGTTATTTTTCTTGCATGATGTGTTTTCCATATTGATGGTTGTGTTTGTGACAAGATGTTGTAGGATTTTGGGAAGGTCCACTCTAGAGCGAGAGGCTTATGATTAGCCTTCATTCTAAAATCATGGCATGAATAGCATGTCAATAACAGAGGATGATGGACAAAGAGGAACGATATGTCAATTAATTTGTGGCAAAAAAAATTGCAGCCATTGTAGACCATTTGATGTGTTGATGCCAAGAAGAGAAAGACATGGAAAATGCATTCTTCCAGATGGGAATTTGGAACCATGGAGGTAAAATAATGGTAATTTATTTTCTTATTATTATTGATATTGGAAGTCATTTTTGTAGTTCACTCAAATGGGCTTAACTTGGAAAAGTGGTTTCAAAGGAGAAGCTTGCATGGGATGCATGTGTGTGAAAAGAGGAACATGATTCTTAGTGGGAAGGCCATCAATTAGTTTTCTAAGCATTGAGGGATCAATTTGGTACAACAAGGTGTTTTATGAGTTAGCAAGCAGCCAATAAGTGTTGGATTGGGTCAGCAGCAAAAGGAGGACATTGGTTGAATGCTAAGCCATTTGCAATGCAAGGCATGTCAGTGAACCCAAGTGATTGTTCTGAAGATTTTTCCAATTAGAATCAAGTTGATAGAACCTGGGAAAGAGAGGATTATTTAGCTCTTATTAGATGACCAACTTTTGTGGGTCCAAAATCCTTTCAGTGGGAAGGAGTGATTAGAATTTGGATTAGGGGAAATTTTTCTCCAAAAATTCAAAGTGCTCAGAATAGCACCAAACCAGAATGACCGGATCAAGCCTGTCTCTCCAGGAATCTGGTGCAATTCATCTCACTCAAAACGGATTCCATATGAGGAAGTTAGATCATGTTGATTGTCGTGTCAAACATGCGAATTTAAAAAAAAAAGGGTCAAACAAGGTCTAAGGCCAAAAATTTGGGTTTTCCTCCATTTCACCTAACGTCACTGTGACAAGTGTCACTGCAAGATTGGTTGGAAAGGTTTGAAGGTGAAATTTTGCAGGTGATATTTTTTTAATGTCCTCCTAAGGTCAATTTTTACATTTTAATGGTGGAAATAAATTTTTATTAAGGTTGCGGACAGTCCAATTAGAGGTTGACACGTGGTGCCCCCTATGGTGGATCAATGTTGAAGGCCGAATTATATTGCACATATGGTTCTCAAGTTAGAAATATATATATACATATATATATATATATATGCCAGAGGTTGGTGCATATATTATGGTCCGAATTTCATACATATCACAAAATGTTTATCAAATCCAAAGTCTGAATTTTAATCTATGAACAAAGGTAATATCATATAACATTGTGGAAAAATGTGATGTATAGGCGGAAGGGTGGAGGTCGGGGCTCGACCCCACGATCTCCCCCAAGTGAGCAATGTGGCTTATCAATAGGTCGTGGCGTAGTTCTTAACTTATATAGTCGTAGACATGTATATATGTTCATATGTATCTACCAACAGGGAAATGGAGGGGGCCAACCCCCCCCCCCCCCCCGCCCCCATGTGACCTTTCCACCATAACCAATGGCGGAGCGTGATATTAAGCGCAGAGATTAATGTTAAGTGCAGTGGGTTAATTAACCCTTAAATGGTATTTTGTCGTGCTAATCAAATGTTTAAATGTGTAGTTTGTTAAAGCACGTTTAGCACTAATCCCCATTTAAACTCCAGTGAAATTTAATTAAACTTGAGTTTCGTTTGGCGGATAATTCAATGGTCCTCCAATTTTGGCCCCACCACCAGTTTTAGTGGCCTTAACTGGAGTTTCTCCAGTTTTAGTGGAGATTCCTAGGGAAAAATTGAAGGAAGCATAACTTTTGCTAATTTCAAAAAAAATTGGCTCAAGAAGAATCATTCCTAGATTATTTTGATGCTCTGAACATGATGGTGCAGGTTTTAGAGGTGTTGGAGCACTTCTAAAAATGTTTTTTCCACTTTGAAGATTAAAGAAGGATAGGGCCACTAGGAGAGGAGGTCATGCCTAGATTAGCTAAAAACCATTTTTAGAGATTGAAGAGTTTATTTTGAGGTTTTTAGGTCTTATGAATCTAATGGATAAGGTTTCAAAGCCACTGGAGCACTATAGGTGCATGTAATCATAAAATTTACCATTAATCCCAAGAGGGCCTAACCAGTTGAAGTAGGTCCATGGAGATGTATCCTAGGAGGGGTGAACTTCGTTATCAGCTATTGTGTAATGTGTATGTTGTGTGTTATTTCTCTACATTTTATTTGTTGTACATGATTTTTTAAAAGCCAATTAACTCATAAATTTCTCATCAAAGACACTTAAAACTTGACACATAAACCCCTTCAGAATTGGCTAACTTGAGACGATCCTAAAAACATTTTTATTTAATTGATGAGGGATCTAGTACACCAAAACTAGTTTTCCCATATTCAGATCACTAGGAAATATAAAAGGAAAGGCACCGCAGAATAGGAATAAAATTCAACTACTACAACTGTGTAGACAGTATAGTGGCAATACCAGTACTAGAAGCCAACACTCGAAGCCAAGAATAATACCTACATCTAAATGATAAATACATTAATGGTTTAGAGTTACCCAGGTTTCAGTGACCTCTGCGTGTCAAGGGAAAATTACTAGCCAGGGTCCCAACATGAAAATTACAATGGGAGTAACTAAAAAACAACGGTCTACAACCATAAGGTGTTTTAAACTCCTAGGGATCTTCCTTAGCCCCATGCCTCGTAGCACCAACACCAAATTCTCCCTCACATAGCTTACATACAACACAATTATGTTGTCCTCTACCTCTAGATCCACTTATGGGGATGACAAACAATAATACTCTCGAGTTTCTTTTAACCAATCAACTCTAGCTACCTTAGAATTCTCACAAATCAATGGAGGTAGAAAGGGGGTTGGAGATTCAAAGACGAGTAGTGCCAAATATGTAGATGATCAAAGAAAGAGTGGACCAATAATAAATGGACTGCAATTATGAATGAAAGGATAAAAATAGAGTAAGAAAACATACATGGATCAGTAATATTCAGACCAATAAATGCCACATGAGTCCAACTTACAAACAAGGTGGTGTCAAATGTGCTCCTATCAACTATTTACAACCAAACATTCAAAATCACATGCAAGGTTGATAAGCCCATAAATAGATACAACAAGCGTTGACCTGCAAACCAGGGAGGCGAGGCAATTGTCCTTGTAATTCCAAGGGTGCAAAATCATTTGAATGAAACTCCAACTACCAAGAACAACAATGGCATTTGTGGCAGGGCTTGTTCATGTTTCATTGAGGTGAGCCAACTAAAGGCCCCCATGGTGTAAGTGTCAAGCTAAGGATGGACCAATTGACCACTGAGCACATTATCTCATATTAGAATTCAAGTAATATTACACTAGAAAAAGAACTAGATCTATAACAATGTAAGTGTTGGTCATCTCTCATGCAAGGATGAGATTATCCTAGCAGAATAATGACTCATCAAGGAGTTTTTGAAGCATTCCAGGTCTTGGGAATGAGAATTTGTCATACCTCTTTCCTTAATTGAGTTGTTAATAACATGATATTCATTCATTCTCTTATGGGGGTGTGTTTCCAATTGGCTTATCCTCCCCTCCCTATATCGGGTCACAACTAGGGGGATTTGAACCTTGAATCTTTCAGTTTTCTCTGGACTTACATTACTTCAATCACCAATTGAGATGCCCCCTTGGGACATAAATAATAATATATTTAAAATAAGTTAAATTTAATTTTTTATTTTGTTTTGTTTTGTAATCTTAGTAATGCGAAATTGATCATGAAGTAAGCCTTCTAATGTTGATCATGGATTGATGTTAATCAACGTTTTCACTAGCCATTTAATTTATATGGCTCTACTAGTTATGTTATGTCATAGACATGTATATTTTGGATTATGAATTACATAATGTTTATTTAATTATCAATGATTATTAACCTATATAGAATATTCCAAAATATTTGTAGTAGATTAATTAGAAAAAATATCATATTAACAAGTGTCATATTAAGAAGTGATTTATGGTTTTTTTGGGCATTTGGTCTTGATAATCGATGATATTGGCCTATGGAATTGTAACAAAGCCTATTCAAAAATTAAGAATGTGGATGGTAAAGCTGAGATAAATCTAATCTTGTTCCATGTTTATATATATATATATATATAATATAGTTAACTTTTATATTTTTTTAATTTTAGAAAAGTAAATATATTATGAAGCAAGTGTTTTGGTCTTTATTATGAATTATCAATATTTACTAGCCATTTGATTCATATGGATGCGCTAGTATATGAATTAATCATATATAATTTAAAAAATCATGTAACAAAATTCTTAACAAGGAGATTCACTACTCATTGTTACAATTAATACCATAAGCTCAAAAAGTCATAACTTATTTCATATGATACTTGTTCATATTAAATTTTTTAATTAATCAATTTAATTAAAATGATAGAAAGGACATAACTACTTTTGAGATAAATATCAACCTTTGATTTGTGTTTATTATTAAGGATATTCTAAAATATTCCATAGAGGTGAAATCCTTACCATCCACCTAATAATTATTGATAATTAAATAAATATAGTGTAACACAATTCTTAATTATAGAGATTTACCTCCACTTGACCATTGAGATTCTAGTATGGTAAATAGGGTTTGTTACAATACCATAAACCAATAGCATAGCTTATTAATAATACATGCTGCAAAAAACCACAAATTATTTCATACATGACATTTTTTTAATTAACGAAATAAATTAAAGGAGTAGAAAGGACATACTTATTTTTAAGATAAATCTCAACCTTTGGTTTATGACTACTACTAATAATATTTTAGAATATTTATTGGTCAAATCCATACCATCCACCAAATAACTATTGATAATTGAATTAAAATTTTGAAATCTCTAGTCCAAAATAGACACGATCTAATAAACATGAATATGCATCAATTCATGATAAACATTAAAGAAATCACTTCAATATATATTTCACATTGTCATGATTTAACAAAATTATAAAAGTTAACTAAATTATTATTAAAGAAAATAACATGAATTAAACATGGGTCAAATCGCGAAGTTGGGAAACAGTTTTTGGCGGATGGTTAGAATTCGGGAGAAATTTTTAATTTCTCGGCCGAGAAAAAAGTCAACTAAATTTCTCAGCCGAGAGTTTTAAAAATTCTCGTCCGAGAGAGTTTAAATATTTCGGACGAGAGTTTGGTCGGGTTTAACATGAGTTAAAATTCTCTCGGACGAGAGTTATGCATTTTCTCGTCCGAGAGTTGTGGTCACAAAACTCTCGGGAAAGCTTTTCGGACGAGAGTTGTGTCACAAAACTCTCGAAAAACTCTCGGGCAAGAGTTGGAGAAACTCTCGGACGAGAGTTGGCAAAACTCTCGGACGAGAGTTGGAGAAACTCTCGGACGAGAGTTTTTCCAACTCTCGTTCGAAAGTTTTTTCAACTCTCGTCCAAGAATTTCTCCAACTCTCGTCCGAGAGCCATTTAACTTTTAAAAACCCATTTAACAGTGACACAATGAATACGTTTGGTTTTAATAATTGATGACAAAGACGCAAAGGATTTTTTATTTGAAATATGAATGCTGTATGGAGATTTGACGCACATGAATTTTAATATGACAATGGTATACCCCTACGCATCAACTTGTGTAATTTGCCTTTGAGATCAATAGTCAAGTTTCAGTGTGTTGTGTTTTTATTTTCTGATCTAATCCATTAAACACAATTAGAAAATTCACTTATCACTCCCAGTGTGTTGAAAAAAGTCAAGAGTAAGAAATACCCCTTGACAAGTGGAATAAAATCGTTAAACCAAAGAGAGAGGGAAGATAGGGATCAAAGATCTAATCCCTTTTCAAATTATTTGGAAGCTAAAGGGACTTGGAGGAATCATCACTTGAGACGGATTTCCACAATATGTCATGACTAAGAAGTATGTTGAGCCCCTTAACATTGAAAAGTCTATAAGGTGTTCAAGAAAACCTGTCATAGAAGGTTTAATCAGTTGGAGAGAAATGATCGAGACCATTGACATACCATCTC